>OY743187.1:15822132-17072132 GCA_963555705.1 Ligustrum vulgare | reverse complement strand
TATTAATAAGTTTTACTACTGCACCAGAAATCTTGAATGATTAAATGTGATTAAACTAAATAATTGCTAGAAATCTTTGTGGATCAAAGATGCATCGTTGAACTTGTAAAAAAAATAAGATCTAGTATTCTTAGTCCTAAATTATTTTTGCATTTCTATATTGTTTTAGAAGTTTTTTCTACATTTTTATTGTTTTTTTTTTTTTTTTTTTGTCAAAAACCAAGATCTATATATTTGTATAAATGAGTGAACTTTAAATAGGGTTTAGAGTTAAATTTCCAAAATGTCAAAACCATTAGAAAAACGAAAATCAATAATTACTATTTAATTATGATAGAAACAAATAGGTTTAATTATAAAAATTTAATTATGATAATAACAAACATATTTTGAAAATAATAGCAAGAAAAAAATTAAAGAAAATTAGATATTGAGACAAATTATTGGGTAGGATTAGAATATATAAGTGTGAACGCATTAAATACAACAGATCAATAAAAAAAACTTTGAAAAAGCCCATCAACATAAAAAAAAGGGAAAAAAAATCAATATATGTAGAGTACTTGAGTTTTGGCGGGAAAATGTATAGTTGACACAAGTTGACTCAGTTACTTTTATATATTATATAGATATAGATTATATAGATAAAGATAAAGATAAAGATTTGTTTGATTCTCATTAAACAAAAACTCTTTTTCATACTCATTTTGAACCACGAATTTATATAATAAAATATTCTACATATAAACCCATAATTTCTCTCTATTTTTCAACCACGCTTTCTAAAAAAAGCACTATTAAAAAATCTACTTCCCTTTAAAATGTACATCAAACAGGAATTAAGTGTCACCAAGTTTTCCCACTTAATTTTGCACAATATCTGAACCATCTAGTCTAGATAATAATATTTTCAAAGTAGGCACATGTATGGAGTTTAGAGTCCACTTAACTGTCCCTCTTATCTTTCTTTTTGCACGAATTTTAATTCGTTTAGACTTTCCAATAAAACTATGCAAAGTTGATCAAAGTTTCTAGTTCATTTAAACATTCTAATCTTCCTCGATCAACTTTTCTAGATTGGATTAGATGATTTTTTTTTTAATCAAATGGCACTGTGCATTTGTATGGCTGAATTTCTTAAAAAAAAAAAAAAAATGCAGGAAACAAGTTTTATTTTGACCCCAAAAAAAAAGAAAAAGAAAAAAGATAATTCTCTTTTTATGTTGTTTGATTTTGGTTTTTCCCTTTTCTCAATTTCTCAAGTTTACGAATCGAACCTTTTTCTCAAAAATGAAACCTAGGTCAATTGGACAATCTAATCATTGGATGTTGAAATTTGTAGGTCGTATTGAACTCCAAATCTCACTTAAATCAATTGTCAATAGATTTAAGCTCCTCTCTTGCCTAACACACACACACACACATTTGAATTTTGTAGGTCATATTGAACTCCAAATCTCACATAAACCAATTGTCAATATATTTAAGCTGGTCTCTCGTCACGCGCACACACATATTACCTACGTACACACACCAGATCGTAGCTCCAAACGAGTGTGACAATCTAGTGCACTCCTACAATCAGAAGGGAAAGAATATATTTGGGTGTGGAAAATGCACACTGGACGAAGATGTAGGTGTCAGTTTGAGAAAGAATTAAAAGTGCTACAATTCAATATTAAGACTAGGAATACAATTAACTTATGATGCTACTAGGTGTTGGTATTTATGGACAAAAGAGATTATTTTGGGTCTATTAGATACTTGATAAGTAACATCCAACGTCTCACTATTATATGCTGTCGTATCACTAAATAGCTATCATAGACATTTAATCTTCATAGCCTGAATTTAGAATTTTGCAATCTAACTAGCATTATCATTGCAGAGTTATCACACCAATAATTTTGTGCAGGGGGTACTATGAAACTTGATTGAAACGAGCCTTGCAACAGATGCTAATCACCTCAAATATGCACTGCAACAAAGAGGCGATGCATCACCTCATATAACAACTGTTCTAAGCAAGGCGCCTAAAGGCGTGGGAAAATCACCTTGGAAAAGGCTCGTGAAAGAGGCGATGTAGGATGGAGATGAGTGACCTTGTGTGTTTCTTTGCTTACCTGTAACCTGACCGTCAATTGGCTTGGCTCATAGATAGAGCAGTGACATGTACAATCCGTGTCTTTAATTGCTTTACAAAATATGTGAAATTAAATATGTTGAGAAATCATCAATTTATACTACGGGCATTGATGATGACACACTTCACGATATACTTTCTTTGACAAGTGTTTCAAAAGGTACTATGCCTTTTAGATATCTTGGGATTCTTTTTGTGGCTAAGAAACTTAAGGTAATCCATTATGCCCCTTTGTGGACAAAGTTGCCAATAGTATTGGTGCATGGCCAATGAATTTCCTTTCCCATGCAGGTGGAGCAGAGTTGATAAGAGGAGTAGTGGAAGGAATTGAAAGTTTTTGGCTCTCAATTTTACCAATTCCAGTGCAGGAATTTTCTTTGGAATCTAGCAAGCCATTGGTTGTATGGGAGAATATCTGTCTTCCAAAATCAGAAGGCGGACTGGGTCTTAGAGACCTTAAGGGATGGAATGCATCCTTGCTAAATCCCTTTGTAACTTTCATGAAAAAAGGACAATCTTTGGATCCGATGGATACATCAAATCTACCTTTGAAGGACTTCCATTTGGGAGATAACATGTCAGGAAGGACGATTTAGCCCTTTTTAAAAGATTGTTATCTCTTAGGGACATTATTGTTGGCAGAGAAGGCTCAACCGAATTGGCTACATAGAAACTTAATAGTTGGAACTACATGGGCAGTTTCCAAACTGCAGCAGCGTGGTACTGACATCGTGGAGCGACTGCATTGCTCCTAAAATCTTTTCCCGTCTTTGGTTATCGCTCAAAATCTGGACCCGAATGAATTATAAATTGGATAGGGATCACTCGATCTATGACAACCATATCTAGTGCATTGAAATGGATCGAGAAAGAGGCACGAAGAACTTCATGGTAAGGTAAATGCAAACATATAGCTTTGGCCTCTACTATATATCACATTTGGATTTTGGATTGCTTGCAATCATCTATACTTTGAAAATCTCCAACCGAATGAAGATAGTATTGTTAGAAGAATCAAAACAGATGTATACAAAGCTATTTTCACTTTGTATTCTAATGTTTTGAGTCTTTATGAAGTTCTTGCGGTTTGTGCTTGATTTTATATTTTGAGTTTTAGTTTGTTTATTACACTTTTGTTTCTCGGGTATGCCCAATGTAGCTGTTTTGAATTATCCATCTCACTGTGGATGCTCTTTTTTTTCTCAGGTATGCTCGATGTATTTGTATTATTCTTTCCACCTCCACCGGGTATGCCTGGTTTAATCAATTTATTTTTTGTTCGCACTTTTGCGGCTGCTTGCTTTATTCAACTTGTCTACGACCAAGTTTATTATAGCCTTATACTTGGCATTTTAGGCAGGAAATTGTATGTAGCCTAGGTATGCTCAGTGTTTTTGTATTCCAATTTTGAATTTTTACACTTGGATTAAAAAAAAAAAAAAAAAAAGTGATGAAAGTTAATGCCACTAATTTCCTTGAAGCATCCACGATACATGTTAAAAGGATTTGTTAGTATAAGATGTTAGCTAATAGTAAAGGTTATATATCGATTGGATGTGTTATTTTGTTTGCTAAATAAATCTTTTTGGTCTATTGTTAACTTATTTGCTAAAGTTAGCAAATAATTTAACAGCTAATGTGGCGGTTTGCGTCTTCAAATTTTTTATATATTTTTTAATATATAATTTTTATTGCACATTCTTCTAGTCCAATATATAAGATGACTAAATATGGATTGTGATGATTAAATTTAACATGTCCAATGTAATAGTGAAACAATAACTAATTTAGCATATGTATATGTTACGTAACACTCACTTTATTGAATACTAGTATTTACCCCTTGCAATGCACGAAAGTTGCTTTTTGCAGTATTTATTTCGTTAATTATTCTTAAAATTTTAATGTTTTTACATAATCAATACGAATATAAAATAATAATCTTCTACTAAAATAATTATTAAAATCTAAAAAACAACACAACTAATCTAAATTTTTAAAAACTTATTTGGATAGTAAATGTCAATTTAAATATTTAAATAAAAAATTTAACGTAGATTTCAATAATTTTTATGAGTTATTGTTAACTTCATTGAAAATGCAAATTTACATAATTTCTACTTTTGCCTCTTGTATTTAACTTTTTTTTTTTTTTTTTTTTTCAAATTTTCAAAAAAGAAAGCATTTTATAATTCAATATTATTTACATGGATTTAAATACGACATCAATCCATACGAATTCAAATGAAAATTGCATTAATCAATATGGATTTAAATACGACATTAATCTTTGTGAATTTTTATTTTTATTTTTTTTTAATTTTCCCCCCAAAAACTGCATATACATTTTGGAGGGAAAATAACTTTTAATGCTTATCTCTCATCTCTCATCACTCTTTTATATATATATATATATATAAGATTAAGATAAGAATTAAGATTAAGATTAAGGCACGTTCAGCATCTTCAATTTTTTTGGTTACAAGATAAAAAGGACACAAAAATTAATTTACACAATTTCTCGTACTACTTTTTTTAACCATCCACATTTTCTCTCTCTAATTTTTAACCTCACATTTTACCTAAAAAATACAAATAAATTTACCAAATAATTTACATTCCAGTATAAATCCTATCGAACCGAGGCTAAGATTAAGATATGAAAATATTTAGCTAGATGAAATTGACCTCTCCAAATGCTCTCCCTTTGCTTGTTTGAAAGATCTGCCTTTCTTTATTTTGGAATATGCTGAATTCGTGGGGCATTAGAGCATCTTCGATGGACAGTTCTGCCCTAGTGCGCACACCGAATCAATTTTGCTTCAATGGAATGTGGATTAGAGTTGTAGATCGGATGAGAGAGAAAGATATATATATATATATATATATATATATATATATGAGTTTAAATTGTGGAGATGATGTGAATATTGAAAATGGAAAAAAGAGCGAAAAAATTGAAAAAAACATGGAGAGAGACATAAATTCAAATTCAAATAATTTAATAAAAAAATAATGAAAGATATGAAGTAGAGTGTGAGATTGTGGAGGGTGTGAAGTGGAAATGTGAGAAAAAGTAGAGAAAAAGAGAGAAAGTGAAAGAGAGAATAAAAAAGAGATATTATAGTGAGACCTATGAAATTTTGTGTGTATATGGCTCACACAATTGATAGCCAACCGCGTGTGAAGCATTAGAGATGCTCGACCTTTTGTCCTCACAAGTCTAGATAGTTAATTAGCCCTCATTGGCTGTCCCAAAGAACATCTTTACAAGGTCCATCTGTAGATTTTTTATTTGATTTTATTTATTTATTTTTTAAAGACTCTCGTTTGTTCAACTACAAAACTAGATTAATACTGTGTTCCCTAACGTAATTATTACTATTTATAAATCAATTTATAAACAACATAATTTTTCAAGTCACTTTTTAACCATACAAATTTTCTCTATCCACTTTTCAACCACACATCTTATTTTTTAAACAGGAAAAAAATCGATTATAAACTGCTACAGTGTTATCGAACAAAAATTAAATCAAAGTCAATAATTAATTTTTAAGACACTTTATGGACGCAACTTTTCAACAAAATAATTCTTCAACATTTATCAGAACTACTAAATTTTTTTTTTTTTTTTTATCTAAATCAAATAGAGGATATACTTTATTATGGCGAGTATGTCTTATTTTTTTCTCTCAAGTCTAATATAAGAATAACAAGTAATTGAAGAATTGTTTAGTGTTTGTTTGAGTTCGTCCACTGCTTTAGCGTCCGTTTGGTAACTTGTTTTATAAATAACGCGTTTTTTTAAATCACTTTTTCATCACACATGTTTTTTCAAATTAATTTTCAACAATATGTTTTATTTCTAAACAACAAATTATTTATTTATAAAAAAAAGTTTTTACCACACAGAGAAGATATGTACACTATTCAAGATCCAATATTTGCAATCGCAATCATGGTAATCTTTATTTGTGTATAGAAGTTTGTTCCAAAAGCTTATGTAATGTGTGTTCGAAGTGTAACTCTTTTCACCGAACACTCCAATCCAACTTCTTCTTTCTCCAACTTCAAACAAACATTCCTTAGAATTCATCTCATAAGTTCCTTTAACTACAAGGCACAAGCTTATATAAAGGAAACATTATTTTTCTGCCTTTTCTTCTGTAAATTATAAAGAAGGTTTTCTGTGAGAGAAAAGTTTCACTTGAGGTCATCTAACTTACGTCTTTAATTTATTTCGGTCATTTCATTTTACCTTATTTCAATTTCATCGCATACCTAATTATTTTTTATTTTTTTATTTTTGAATATTCAAAGTTCCGTGAATGACAGGTATATAAATATTCGACGTATCTCGTTAGCAAGGTCACAAATTTCACTAATACGGTCAAGAATTTCATTGGCATGTCACGAATTAATTTTGTGACTCTTTTGACAAAAAAATACAAGTTAGGTGATTAAAATGAAACAAAATTTAAAGTCATATTACCGAGCTAGCGCGTCTATGTATTTGTGTGCACGAGCCGGTACAAAGTTACAAGTGTCAACTCTATCAAATTTAACAATTAATTTTAACCACATATCTAATGAGATCTAATACTTTTCAACTACACAATTTATCGATTTTTATAAAAATTTAAGAAAATCTAATTTTTAACTACCACGTGGTTAAATTTTTTTATGAATAATGCTACTTGGCTCGAAAATGTGGACCGAAAGTTTGCCCGAATTGCTGTGAGTTATTGATTTCGATATTGACGTGATGAGTAGATTAAAACAGATGATTGACATATGTATGGATGTCAAAATTTCAATCGACTTTTCACGGTTGAATTTTTATAGAGTGCATCTATGACATAATATTTATATCAAACCACATGGTTTCACTAGATGAAGTGAAATATCACTATATTTTCAGTCCTCAAAAGTAGAAAACACGGTGTGGGGTCTTTGATGCAGGCACTTAATAACCTGAGCCAAGGATAGCGTACTAATGCCAGCAAAAACAATCCACTTTCTCCACCCATTTTCGCATGCTTGTAATTCCAGTTGCTTTTCCATGAGATGGCACATATATAATTATTAGTGTCCTGGCTTATTTATTAGTCCAATTTTTCATACAATTTTTTAACTACACATTTTTTCTTTCTTTAATTTTTAATCCAACATCCACATCGAGATCTGCGAAATAAACTGATTATAATCAGTTTGTAGCCTCCGAACAAAGTTTTAACTTTTAAGCGATATGGCAAGATAATTATTAATTTTTACACAACCACCCTCTTGATAAGAATTTGTGATCAACCTTTTGGAAAAATTTGAAACAAATATATCTTTTTATCTAATATTTCTACGAGGTTGATGGTAAAAATCAGTAATACACTAATACTACGCCCTTCTTTGAGCTCCATTATTTACAAAAATAAATTTTGTATGTGTGGTTAAAAAGTGAGAATTTTTTTTTGAATTTATGTGTAAATTATTTTATTTTATATTAATAAAATGAATGGTTGAAAATTAGTTTAAAAAATAAATTTATGAATAATGAGACTCGGACAGGGGTTAAATAGCACTATTCATCCTATAAAGATATGTCGAATGCAGTGGCGGAGCCAAAGATTTATTATTAGGGGTGCATAATAAAAAATTTCTCCATGTAATTGTGTAAAACGGCAAAAAATGCAACATCTTCACCAAAAAAATTAAAATTTAAATTAAAGATACCATTGGGATTCGAACATTGGGTACTATATAATCTCATGGCCCCAAATTCGCTACTAGGCCATAGCTTTCTTCTGGTTTAAAAATTCAAAGTTTTAATTTTTGACATATTTTTATAACAATAACAAGTGCTCAAAATCGCAGATGTCAAGATTCGACCCATATTGATTGCCGATTGGATCAAATTACGAGTCTCCATACCAACAAGTAATTAAGAAAATGTGTTGATTGCCGATTGGATCAAATTACGAATCTCCATACCAACAAGTAATTAAGAAAATGTGAAATTTTTGTGTTGACGTCCCATAAGCACCCCAAAAGCAGCGTAAGGTGCCCTGCCTCTTGAGTGCTTATAAGACGTCAACATTTTGTATAAACAACTAGATATTAAAAGATTTGTGTGATATTTCAAAATTTAAAAAAAAAAAAAAAATTTTGAAAAAACTTCTGATTTTTGCTGGGGCAACTGCTCTAGCTTGTGTATTGTGTTAATAAAGTCGTTTCATCCATATTTGTTAGCTTGACAAACCAAAGTATTAAGTCCCTCTTTGATGGGATTAAAATAAAAAATTTAGCATATTTTGATAAAAGTGGAAAAAATGTGATTAAAAAGTTGTATGACATATAAAATATGTGATTGATATTAATTATTACCTTTGCCTTCGATAAAAATCTAGATTATAATTACTATCAAACTTGAACTATACTTAGTGGCTGTGTTTGAATCACATTTACATGTGCCTTAATAGAATTCATTCATGTAATTTTAGGTTTGTCAACCTAATTGAGTTGATAGCTGGATGTCACGACTCGCTCGATTTTGGCACAAGAAGATCGAGAAATTTAAAATGGTGACGACTTGAGACTAACCGGAATATTCTAGAACTCCCACAAGTGCATGAAGATTGCTAGAATATGGTTAGACATTCTAGAAGCCTTCAAGCTCCTCACTTGGTGGATTATTCTAGATCATCCTAGTTTAATCCATAAATATTTTAATGTAGATATTTGTATAGATAATTTTAGAAGTGTAATCTAGACCATTGGATAGAAATGATCCTAGTCATCCATTTGAGGAGGCTACTACTATAAATAGCTTGGTAGGATTCATTTGTAGGCATCAAGAGAGTGAAGTTGTAAAGAGTGTTGTAAAGAGTGTCCTTATTCAATACAAAGCCTTCTTTGTAAGTTCTTGTGTTCCTTCATTGTCCCTTCTCTTAAAGTGTTCTACTTAGTGCCTTTCTAAGACATCAACGCTAATAGGGAGGCTGACTTAGTGTAATAACCGCGGGGGCGGAAGTTGAAGACACTAAGGCCGAACGGTTCTTGGAGGAAATTAGCAAGTCCGTGAAAGTGGTATCAGAGCGGGACCGTTTGAACGTTGCGTTGTTGGAGTGTCGACCAATGGCGTGCGTTCTTCGGCAACGATTTTGGGCCATGAAATGTGTGACTTTGCCAAAGAGCAAAATGGAGAAACGGCGTCAGTAATCTAAATAATTGAGAGAGGAAAACTTTGGGATGGCGCAGGAAAAGGCATGGTTAGTGCAGTCGTGTTGCACGTTTGTTTCGTTGAGCATGGCAGTGTATTGAGGGGAATCCACCAAAAGAGGGCAATGCATTGAGTATGCTTCGACATGCCGGAGGAGCTGCGGCCGTGAGGAGTGCCGTCCAACCGAGGTACTAGTGCAGAGGGCACATATTGAAGGTTGGTGTCGAAGGCGGTAAGTGCAGGGGGCACTGCGAGATGAGGTGCAGGGGGCACTGTGGACTCTCGTTCACTAGAGGGTGGTACCGTAAATGTGGAGAATTTGGCAAGTCCTTTGAGGTGGAAGATTGATTGAAGAGGAAAGCCATGTGTGGACGCGAGGCAAGCGCACCGCTGCGAGGTCGCTAGCGGATTGGGTGGGGGAGCATGTTACGGCCTGGTTTTTCCCCTACTCACGTGGCACGACAATGATCATACATTGTCGGATTATTCAGGATGTGCACTAACATAGCCTATGCAATTGTAGGTAATATCAATAGGCCATTTCCAAAGTTCTGTTATGCATACTTAGTAGCTTGCTGGCCCGTGTGTTGGGGAAGGCTGACCCGTATGCTTGCGAGCATCTCGGGTGCCAGACGGCAGGTCCGTCACAAGTTGTCCACTTATATTGAAGGAGGGAAAAGCCCCGGAGCATACAAAATGGCTAAGTCATGGGAGGAGCATGCCGACTTAGCACGATCTTGTTTAAACAAAACACGGAGGTGCATGAAGAAGTGGGCAGATAAGAAGAGACGGCCCTTGGAATTTAAAGTTGGCGACCAAGTCCTTGTGAAAATATTACCTCAACAATTTAAGGCGTACCGAAGTGTGCACAAAGGCTTGGTACGGAGATATGAAGGGCCGTTCCCGGTGGTAGCCAAGGTTGGTAAGGTATCTTATCGCCTTGACCTACCTAGCACTTTAAAGATTCATCCTGTCTTCCATGTGAGCATGTTGAAGCCATATCATGAAAACATGGAAGACCCTAGCCGAGGGGAGTCACAACGGGCACCTCCGATTGCGACTAAGTCATTTGACAAGGAGGTTGATGAGGTTCTAGCAGATCGCATTGTTCGAAGGCCTGGAGTGCCTCCTTGCCAACAATTTTTGATAAAGTGGAAGGGATTGCCCGAGTTCGAAGCAACGTGGGAAAGTCAAGAAGACTTGTGGCAATTCGAAGACAAGCTAAAGCATTACGCGGCGACGAGGGCGTCGCCCAAATAGGCGGGGGAGAATGTCACGACTCGCTCGATTTTGGCACAAGAAGATCGAGAAATTTAAAATGGTGACGACTTGAGGCTAACCGGAATATTCTAGAACTCCCACAAGTGCATGAAGATTGCTAGAATATGGTGGAACATTCTAGAAGCCTTCAAGCTCCTCACTTGGTGGATTATTTTAGATCATCCTAGTTTAATCCATAAATATTTTAATGTAGATATTTGTATAGATAATTCTAGAAGTGTAATCTAGACCATTGGATAGAAATGATCCTAGCCATCCATTTGAGGATGCTACTACTATAAATAGCTTGGTAGGATTCATTTGTAGGCATCAAGAGAGTGAAGGTGTAAAGAGTGTTGTAAAGAGTGTCCTTATTCAATACAAAGCCTTCTTTGTAAGTTCTTGTGTTCCTTCATTGTCCATTTCTTAAAGTGTTCTACTTAGTGCATTTCTAAGACATCAACGCCAATAGGGAGGCTGACTTAGTGTAATAACCGCGGGGGCGGAAGTTGAAGACACTAAGACCGCACGGTTCTTGGAAGAAATTAGCAAGTCCGTGACATGGAGCCTTCTATTTGTATACCTTTTTTTCCTAGTAGTTGGACGAATGATAAACAAAGTGCGGCACTTGAATGGAAACAATTAAAATTGAACCCCTGTTTGAGACCTATTATTTTAAATAATTCGATATGTTTTAGTAACTTTTGAAGAATATGTAGTTAAAAAGTAGTTTTTTTTTTTTTTAATTTATGTGTAGATTATTTTATCGGTATAGAATGTGTGGTGAAAATAAGTTTAAAAAAAAAAATTAGATTTTGTATAATGAGTATCAAACATGCACTAAGTGTGGTTATTATACCACTATCTATGTCACGAATTATAAAATCAAGTCCGATCAAAAAAAAAAAAAATTCCGATCAAAAAAAAATAATAATAAAATCAACTTTCAACTTGTAGCCAACAAGATTGAATAAAATAACATTGTTGCAACTTAAAAGAAACACATGCGTATCCATTTAACACTATTGGAGGAAGAGAATTTAAATATGAGATTAGAACTTGAATTTCAACTTGCATAAAAGTAAAAATCAAGTATGGACTTGGAATCCTTATCCTTTCGTTCCGCGGTGCCTTTTCAATTATAAACAATTTTTTATATTTTCGAGGTAATATATGCGATTGAAAAATAATTAAAATAATGTGTGTAATTAAAAAGTAATTTAGAAAAAATTGTTTATGAAATAATTTATAAACAAGTTACCAAGCACATGCTTAATCGAAAAAGTAATTATTCCATACACGCATTTCCCAATTATAATGTGCACATAAGTTTTAGACCGTTCCTTGATTGAATCATCACCACCTAGCTAGTATATATGCTACACTTGAATATCAAGGCAAGATGCAGAAATCATTCTCATTCTTATTCTTACTAGGCTCTATTTGACGACTCAAATAAATAGAATTTGAATTATAATGTATATTATTTGAGTTTTCTAGATAAGATATGTAATTAAAAATTGAAAAGATAAAATATGTGGAATCAAAAAGTGATTTAAAAAATTGTGACCATTATAATTTGAAAAATTAATCTTTACCGAACACGGCCTAAGAAAAATTATTGAGCCCATTCCATCATCTACCAATCATCAATATTTTAATAAAATGAAGGCCCTTGACGTAAATTCCTGAGAGTTGCGAAAATTAATGTTTTTTGAAAACTGTATGATTAAAAAGTAGGAAAAGTGATGAGTCGACGTCCAAAATTATTTTACTAAAAAATGTGCGATTGAAAATTTATATTTCAAGGAAAGGTGGTTTTAAATAATTTGTACAAAGTGGGGCATAATTGTTTTAAAAGTCAAAGATCAAAGTTTGAATTAGAGTTAAAAGGCTTGAAACAAGGGTTTTCTGGTTAAATAGGCCGTTTCGTTCTCGCCCTCATCATAACATTGTCAATAATTTGGCCTCCGTTTGGTAACACTGTTTGGATTATAAATTAATTTATTTATGATTTTGAGGTAAAAAGTAATGGTTGAAAATTGAAGAGAGAAAATGTTTGTGGTTAAAAAGTGGTTTGGGAAATTGTGTATTTTATAAATTGATTTATAAACCAAATAAATTACTTTACCGAACACAAGCTTGATCTTCCAAACTTCAATTTTCGGAGTGTGCGATTTATTTTAGTGAACCACTTCAAGTTCTAAACGAAAGGAAGGAAATATTGGGTTTACTATAACCAAATTTGATAAGTAAAATTTTGAGTAATTACTTACAAAACTTTCTTGTTGATTATCACCAAATATGTGTATTCTTTTATTGAATACTTTTAATTCTTGTTGACATCTCATCTTTTTTATTAGAATGAATTTTATGGTTAAATAGCGATGAAACTTCTAAGCACAACATATTTAGCTATCACTATGTTAAATTATTTCATCTAAAAATGTAGATAATAAATATAAAATGTTATAAATTATTCCCTAATCTAACTTTACCTAATTTCTACCTAACTTATAACAATAATTTAATAGGTATGAATGACTATATTTGTCCCTATCAATTCCTATAAATAGGGATTTTTCTTGTAACATTGATCACACTTGATTGAATGAGAATTCTCTCCTCTTCTCATCTCTCTCTATCTCTATATCTAGTATTATTATTATGGTAGTTTCACAACACGTTATCAGCACGAGTCTCTAGTCTATTGAGTAATATGACGAGAGTATACTCTACAGTTGCATCTAAATGATGAACAGATGTATCAGAAACCTGATTATTATTAATCAACGTGAACCACTCAATTAAATCTCATATCTAGAAAAATTCTTTTTTTACCAACCACTGCCGAGAACTCCACTCCACTACTGCAATTATTTTTGGTCCCATATTGTTGTTAGGACTACTGAAATTGCGAAATTGATCTTGAAGATGAATACTTCGATTAAAAAAAAAATGAGAAGAGAAAAGTATCACAACCTCTGATCTAGAAAATTCAGATTAAAGGCATGGCTGCAGTAGTGATCTTGGTGTTTAACACTAACTTGGTGGAAACTAAATAAAGTCCACCACCTTGGTAGGTATAGTGGTAAGATTTTAAATCGTTTCATTATAATTATTCATATTAATTATATGATTAGCATTAACAATATTCACAACTAATTAACATTAATCTGTGATCAATAAATTAAAGAATTTAAACAAGGTATAAGTAATATAATTATTGTCATACCGTGATGGATTGAGTTATTATAGACTGGATTTATATTTTAACTGGATATAACTCATTATCGTAACAGATTGTATTATTAAGAATACCTTGACTGAATTTGAAGATATGACTCGCTCACTCATGAAAGGTAATTATTTCATTATGTTGACACCGCCTATGTGGTCGGTCTATCAATTGAATACATGGAATATTTTACATATATTCAAATTTTATATTATTTCAAAAACACCTCAGTTGTTAATTAATTCTAACATATTAGAGGTCGTTATCAACATATATATGTGGTGATATAACCCCAATATTATTATTGTTAATATATATACGATATTATTGTTATTTGATATTTCATTTAATGGTACCAGAAGTTATCACTACTAAAGTTAGATAATGTTTTATCAAATGATACCAGAAGTTATCATTACCAAAAAGTTGGTGAATGGCGATAAAAATATTTTATCAAACGGTACCAGAAGTTACCATTATCTGTATTGAAAAGATAGATAAAAATGAATTATCCAACAGTATCTTTTGCTATTATATTTTTGATACTATAAGAGTCTTTATTGCTGATGAATTTAGCCCATAAAGATAGTATCTCACGCTGCACATACCCACTAGGGTGCGTCTCAAGAGTCAATCGAATATCATCCAATGACTCCTTACTCAGTCTATCCTTAATGAAGTCTATCTTATCATCTTGATTTATGGATGAATATCCTACTGACTTACAATAGGTATTACATGTCCATCAAGCACATTTGTAACAACCTTTCAATCTTTTTGTTCTTCGCTTCTTTGCAAAAGTACTCTTACCTAAGCCAGGCATGTACTTAGAAAATGAATCTGGTAATTCGCCAGCTAATCGAACTTTTGCTTCGATCAACCAACGAACATCTTTTGGGATACCTTGATCCATCAGCAGCCTCAATCTTTCGAGTCGAACTAGGTAAATCTTTTTCAAAACATTTATCGGAAGATTTGAGTAGTATTTGTGAATATTTGATAAGATAACATCCATTTTGATGGGTCTAATCTTCTCCCAAAGAGATCTATTTAAAAGCGTTATTTAACGCGTAAAGAGTGTTGACTCCGCGTATCATTGATTCCACCAAGAAAAGGGGAAAAAAAACTGTAATCAAAAGAAGGGGGTAATGATCATTTTATTGAGATTCCGGTCTAATCATCTTTTTAGATATAATAAATAAATGTATACTGATTTGTACTATACAGAAATACGAACTGATGAAATGAATACTATATTGAACCAGAAGTTCATACATATGTACAAGTGAAATATCTTACTAAACCAGAAGTTCTATAATGTAGCATGATTGGTTAGATTCCAATTCAATAATGAGATTTATTGAGAATGCAAAATGACATTCATTAAAGAACCAGAAAATTGTTCAGGTTAACAAGTTATCATTGATGCTTGTTCTCAAAAGCAAATTAATTATCTCACTAAGAAAATGAATGACTGATTATTTGCTCAAGTAATGATATTACGAGCAAAGTGATAAATGCTAGCATGAATATATCTTAAAGTCATTAATGCTTTTACGAATTAGTTGAGATAATAGCATTATGTTGCTAATGGTTTAGCAAATTAAAAGTTTTCAAATATTTGCTATGAGAACAACTTGAATATAAATATTTCTCATGCAGCAATATTCTACATACAAACATGTCAATACAATGAAATAAAGATTTGCTTGTGAAGCTTTATGATTTCTAAGAAGTGCGATATCTATATACACTCCAACAATACGCACTTGATATATGATTGTGATTATATCCATAATTACGAATGACATGTGTTGGGACATTTTTAGCCGATTGATATAATACAATATTCTTGAATATTATGGTGAAATTAAACAATAACACGCATGAAGCGTGATCAAGCTTAAAGCGTAATTATACCTGAAGCATAATGACAATCGATTCCAAAAAAAAATATCTCTTGAATAATTGAAATGATCCCTTTTGAGACTAAATACTCATGGTGAGTATAAGCGACATAGTTAAATGATGAGAGATTCAGGTACCTGATGATAGAATATAAAAAGAGATCTCTCTATGTTATGTTTATATTGAGATGTAAATAGAATCGATAAATAAGTCGACTACACACAACCCTTTTATGAAAATGAGGTTTTTGAAATTATAAAACTTTGGCCAAATATAAAAATCCCAATGTAGTGATTATTGTTATAGGACCTGAAGTCCAAACACTTAAATGTGTAATGCCAGTAGTTATTTGTACAAATGAAAAATATTACACAGTCGTAAAAGACGACTCATTGCACTCAAAATTTTTCAAAGAACTGGCATGACATATGGTGAATGAGACTATAATCTAGATCACTAGTTTGAGCTATTTGATATACCAATGAGCGAGATCAAAAAGTGTGATTCTCATCTCAATACTTTGGGAGTTTTCTTTGATGTACCAGTTGATTGCGGTACGTTGGGATTTCAAGGGAAAAGATTATAGATTATATGTTGAAATTGATATATATTTCATTAATCTATTATACTCCTACAAATTAGAAATTGCAGTTTATAAAGTGTAAGAATATACATGTATAAATCATTGGAAGATTCAATTTGCCCAGAATAGTATCATTATAGAATGAAATGTGATTCTTAAAATAGAATCACATGAAGAATTATACATGTGACCCTATAATATAATATGTTGAAAATGAAATTGGAGTGTACTATTATTATATTTGAAAATCTGGGCATGCAATTGATTTTTAATATGCAAAATTATATTATCCACCGAAAATGAATATTCACCAGAAGTGAATTTGAAAATGAATATTTAATTATTCATCAGAAGTGAATTCTAGATTTTGATAGTTTCACCAAAAGTTAATCAATTCTAGATTTGAGTAATGCAATCAATCAACTAACTAAACATTGCTTGGTATAGCATGTTCTATACATCATAAATGAGTTATGACATTATAAATGAGTTATAAACTATTTATAAAAGCTCATCACGAACTATATGTTTGATGAAATGATTTGAGATTGCATTAATATACTTGTGATATTCCCATGAAGTGAACAAATACGCGTTGCACTCTTTTTCCCTTAGCTGAGGTTTTGTCCCACAGGATTTTCCTACCAAGGTTTTTAATGAGGCAGCAATTATGACGTATCCGATGAGAATAATGTACTCTTTTTCCCTTCGCTAAGGTTTTGTCCCACATGGTTTTCTTAGCAAGATTTTTGAGGCATTGTCACAGCTATCTGCAAGTAATATTTCAACAACAAGCTCTCTCTTTAAATTGTGCTGGAATGATATCAACAAATGAAGAAAATCATAGACATCTTATGAAGAATGTTATGATATCGGCTACACACAAGAAGATTTTCATATATACATATTCCAGACGAAAGATGATATCATTATTCAAAAGGTTTATAAATACTTGATTGCACACTTCAGGGGGAGAATCATGTTGTACTCTTTTTTCTTCTTCTAGGTTTTGTCCTACTAGGTTTTCCTGACAAGGTTTTAACGAGGCAGCGATTGTACTCTTTTTCCTTCGTTCAGATTTTGTCTTATTGGGTTTTACTGACAAGGTTTTAACGAGGCAGCACTGAAGTACTTCAGCACTTCAGAACTTCAAATTTCAGTACATGATTTGTACTACTTATCATTGATGTCATTTTGGATATTAGACTCAATGATTAATGATGGTCAACATCAGGGGAGCAGCTGTACTCTTTTTCCTTCACTCAAGTTTTATCTCACTGGATTTTCTTAGCAAGATTTTAACGAGGCAGACAATTGAGCTATTGAGCAATAAGTCATTCCAGTGGGAGTGTTATAAATTATTCCCTAATCTAACTTTACTTAATTTCTACCTAACTTATAACAATAATTTAATATGTATGAATGACTATATTTTCCCCTATCAATTCCTATAAATAGGGCTTTTTCTTGTAACATTGATCACACTTGAATTGAATGAGAATTCTCTCCTCTTCTCATCTCTCTATCTCTATCTCTAGTATTATTATTATGGTAGTTTCACAACGTAAAAAATATTATTATATTTTATCTTGAAGAAATTCTAATTCAAACATCAAGAATCAATAATGGCTGGCAGCCTTTTTTTCACTTTAATTTTTTCACTTTAATTGATCGCACATGCCCTCCATAACATTAATTTTCTATTACTAACACAAATTTTAAGAAGACATTCCCCTAGTCAATAATCTTTATTAAATAAATTAAAATAAAAACATATGATTTAAATAATATATTCTAGGGTTTATGGATGTGAGAATCTATTCTTCTCAACTTTTCAAAAAGGTGATTGATTCCACTTGAAGAACTTAAAAATACTCTTTATTTTTTTGGTAGTGTGATTGACAACTTCTGGACCAATATTCCTTTAGTCCATAACACTTCAAATTCCTCTTTTGCAGATGAATAGGGGGTGGTGGTAGGGTGGGTGGGTGGACCTGGGGTGACAATTTTGAATCTTTGATGAGTGGCTTTTGTGAAAAGAAGAGAGAAATAAATTAATGGTGTTAGCAAAAAAGAATGTCTTTAAGGAAGTGGGAAGCACCATTTCTCCACAACCCCATAAAGATGGCCTCTTTTATTTAGGTCCCATGCCCTTAGTGCTAAACCATATGCCAATCCCAAAGGATTGAAGTGGGTAAATTTTTAAATTTATGGTCTTGTTTTAATCTTGTTTATTGGTGGGGTTGGAGCAATAAATGACTCGTGGGGTTTGTTATGGTTAAATTCTACGAAGATATTCAAATCCTTATATATATCATGCCATTTCATTTTCTTATGATGATGAGTAGGGCAGGGTAGATATTTTTAAGCTCTCGTTTGGTATTGATTAAAATCAAATTTTTATTAAATTTTGATAAAAAATGATAAGATATGTGATTGAAAAACTATAAATCCAAAAAAATATGTCGTTAAATAAAGTCTTTTATCTCGTCATTTTTGTTCTAAGAGTACGTGCAAGGTTTTATGTGTGATTAGAAAAGAACTTAGAAGAGAAATAAAGGCAGAATGTACAAAAAATGAAGTCATTCTAATAACAATAAGAAGTATATTACCGGTTAAAACATTTATAAATTGGTTATAAATCAATTTATAAATTACATAATTTCTCAAACTATTTTTTAACTACATACATTTTCTTTTACTAATTTCAACCACTACCTTTTATCTCAAAATCATAAATAAATCAGTTTACAAATCAAATAGTATCATCAAACAATTGAATAAAGAAAAAAGTTGTTCAAATAAAATGAGACATGTTGAGGAGAAAATCTCTCTTAAATGTCGTCCACGCGCGGTGTTACCACGTAAATAATCTATTTGAGACTAAACGATGCAAAATTTTCAAAAATATTGATTATGATTGAAATTCAGATTGAATAATATTCGTTAATTAATTTTGGTAATTACCTGCTACTAATAATCCATCAATCATGTTATATAATCAATTTTTTGATCAAATGGATTACATCTACACACATGTTAATCATCCACTTTTCCGCCCATCACATTGTCATCAAGATCTACGGCTCAAACAAATTCAGTCACCCATTTGTTCATACTTTTTGAGCAAATGAGCATTTTCCAATAATCCATTTATGGCTACACAATATAAGAAGGAGATGCTACATGTATATATTGAATTACACATTGGATTACTCTCCTTTAACATGGAGGGGGTCCTACCCACAATAAAACATTCGTGTCCCCCTTTCATGTGAGGGGGAGTAACCCAATGTGCACGCATTTGCGTGTACAAGTGGGATAATCCTTGTAGGCTCTATTTGGTAACTGAAATATATCTATATATATAATATATAATAGAATATATGTCAAAAAAGCGAAAATCCAATTTCTCGTCTAATTCTTTTCTAAATTTAGAAACTTTAAATAATCTTTCAAGACAAGTTTAATTAATGCAAAAAAATAATGTAATAAATATTTTTGCAATTATTATAATACATAATATTAGAATTTGTGCGATGTTATTAATGACATCAAAATTTTAATTTATTTTAATGTATAAACTTTTTGTTTTGTTTTGTAATAATTATTATTCACTTGATAATTATTTTATTATATTTAAGTCGAAAAATATGTAATCTATCTATCTACACATCTATAAAAACAAAATCGATGCAAAAAATAACATGCACATAGTTTCTCACCCAAAATGACATTCGAAATCTAAAAATATATGCACAAAAATAATATGCAAGAAAAATAATGTGATAAATAATTTAACAATTATTATGGTACATAACATTAGAATTCATGATATGTTATTGATGACATCCAAATTCTAATTTATTTTAATGTATAAACTATTTTTTTTTTTGTAATAGTTATTACTCACTTGATAATTATTTTATTATATTTAAGTCGAAAAATATGTAATATGGATGTCAAATCGAATATCTCAATGAAAAGTTTAATACGGGCTAGCAAGTGAGAACAAATAATACAGTGTCCGTAAAATTCTTTCAAAGATCAAATGTAAAAGTTTTTATATTTTTTTATTTTACTCAATATTTCATTCATTTTAAATTATATCATTTAAGTTCTTTAATGCTATCTATAAACCTTTTCTGTATTAATTATTATTCTTTTTTAATAATTATTGTATTATTTTGAAGTAAAAAAAATATGTTATATGTGTGTCAAATCGAAGATCTAACTAGAAGTTTAACACAAGATAACAGTGAGATTAAACTGAAAATATATCATCCGTAAAATTATCTTAAAGATCAGATCATCCCGAAATTACTTGATCTTCCTTCCTATCTAAAATCAATTATAATTTTTTTTTTTCGAATTCGTTAAAAAAAAATGTTGTCAATATCACATAAATATTTTTTTTTTCAAAAATAGAAATTGAAAGAGAATAAAATGGAGTTCATCATCTATTTTTCTTTCCTTTTCATTTTAATAAAATTCTGAACGTATATCGCAGATATATCATTTTTTCACTTATTACAAATTCTAATAAAATGTAATTTTATTTTCTCACTTTAAGTTTTAAGTCAATTTAAATTACAATGTTTAAAGAAATTTTTAGAACAGTACTAAACATACGCAATTATATTTTTTTTCAAATTCGTAAAAAAAAATATAAAAAAAGTAAGTATCACATAAATATTTTTTCTATAAAAATAGAAAATGAAAGAGAATAAAATTGAAGAGTTCATCGATTTATTTTTTTTCTTTCCTTTTCATTTTAATAAAATTTCGAGCATAAATTTTCTGGAACGATAAACATACGAATCGTAAAAAAAATTAAGGTATGCATAATTGCACATTTTTTTGTAATTAATTATCTTACTTCGTTTCTCGTTTTTAATTATATATTCATTTCATATGTTAATATATAAAATCGATATATGGGAGTAACAAACAACCGTGCATCACACGGGTGTAATATTAGTTTGATTTATAGTAATGTATTATTTGAATTTTCTAGCTAAAATGTGTTGTTAAAAATTAGAAAGAGAAAATGTGTGATTAAAAGTGATTTAGAAATTGTGTCTTTAATAATTTGATTTATTTACTGTTTTGAGATAAGATGTATAGTTGAAAAGTGGAGAAAGTAAATATTTATAATTAAAAAATAATTTAAAAAATTATGTGATTTATAAACTGATTTATAAACCGTAATAATTCAGCTACATAACAATCTATGAAATTATAAATTTGACCGAACCGAGAATATAGAAAATGACATCAGACACCACTGATCATGATGTCAGGTCCGTGATGGGACAATTAAATCACCAATCTTTTATGTGGAAACATCGTCATTGACTAAAATCTAGCTACGAAATAAAAATCTTCAATCAATGATTATGGTAATCTTGTCTTCAACAATAATTCTTGCCTTTGAAATTCCAATCTCATAAAAATAAAAATTGATTGTACATTGATTTGGAAAAGGTAAAATTCAATAATCAAATAGTCAAATGAAACTATGCTAACAGTAACAATATTAACATTTTTAAAATTAAAATGATATATTTTGAAGTTGATTTTCAATATTTTGATTTTAAAATTAAAATGATATATTTTGAAGTTGATTTTCAATATTTTGATATCAAACTTAGCCCCTATTTGGTTCTCATTTTTTCAATCTAATTTTTCTACAGTACTCATTCTACACCACGTATCTTATTTTTGACTTATAAGTTTTGACTTTTCAACTCAATTTACACTTCACATTTTTTCAAAAACTCAACTTTTTCAACTTTTTTCAAAATTTAATGGGAATGAAAAAAGGGCTCAAACTTAATTTAGCCAATTTTAATTTTTCTGGTCAAAACAGTCGGTCTAAGTTTCTCTTAAAGTAGCTATCGAGATATGATTATAACCAGATAAGAGATAATATTAAACCTCTCATCGAGATGTAGATAGGGATGTCAACGAGTCGAGTCGAGCCGAAGATCAAGGCTCGAACTTGGCTCGAGCTTTTTTTGGCCCGAGCCGAGTCGAGCCGAGCTAAAGTTCGTCTCCAAAAATAAGGCTCGAGCCGACGAGCCGTTTTGCCATCCCTAGATGTAGAGTGAGATCTAAAAATCTTAACCTAGCATTATGTGGATTTTATTGAAAAAATGAAGAAAAATAAATATTATTTTTTAGGTCAGATAGATTCGATATTACTCCTGACTTAGGGATGAAAAATTTGATAGATTTTTGAAAAGCAAAAAGTTTTTTTTAAGATCAAAAAACTAATTTTATACTATTTGTTTATATAATTTTCTAAAAACTTTTTATCTGTCTATAAGAATTTTTGTAGAAAGTTGACCTTTAAAACCTCCTTTACTTGAAATATAAAGCAAAAATAGAAGTCTTAACAAATGAATGCTTAATAAAAATTAAAAATTTTCTTCACGTTCTTTCCCGACATGCTATAAATGAATTTCTGCATATTTGACCTTGAAACAATAAAACCTTGACCACAAACGTTATGGTAAAAACCTACTTTATGAGATTGAGACAATTGAAATTGTTCGGTTTTGTTAAAAGTTTTGTATTTAAAAATATATTTTTTTTATATTTTTAAAGTAAAATATGTTGTTGAAAAATGAAGAGAGAAAATGTGTGGTTAAAAAGTGATTTGAAAAATTATATTGTAAAAAACTTATTTTTAAACAAATTTGTCAAACAGGAATGAAATTGAAACATGAAAAGAAGACATTGAGATGACGCTCTCATCATTGTGCGTTACAGATGCGGGTCATGTGCTTATACCTATTCGTCATCCGAACATCAGTGTAATGTCCTATTTTCATGTTAGATTTTAATGTAGAATTTTTGTTTTTTGTTTTTTTTAATCAGTCCATCCTCAAGTTTATTTTTGTAGAATCCGCAATTGTGAGAGAGAGAGAGAGAGAGAAAGAGTCGTTTTTTTATCAGCTGTCAAATGGGCCGGGGGGTCAATAAAAAAGTGTTGAAAATGGTGAAACTCTGGACTCCTTTAACTTTTCCTTTGAATGGTTGTGTTATTTTGTAATTTGTATGGATTTTGTATTTCCATGGCAAAATTTTCTAATGAAACATGGAATTGTATTACAATAAGACAACGCAAATACATACAAACACAACTGTTTTGAATCAAGAAAAAACAACAAAAATGGCTTCTTCTTCTTCTTCTTCTCTCAAATCTTACAGTACAATCCCAATCCTTCTCTTTTTCGTTGCTTTCCTATGTACTCCCGTTTTGTCCATACCTCTCTTGTCGGATTCCAGTAGCCGCAATCAGACTCTCCGGCCACGCCATGAGCTACACAAATTGAAGAGAATAAGAAATTACCTCAAGAAAATTAACAAGCCTGCAGTTAAAACAATCCAGGTACATTTTCATCTGTTTTTTTTTTTTTTTTTTAATGTATTGATCAGTATAAAGTTCGACGGGTTTTTTCAATTTTTACAGAGCCCAGATGGCGATTTAATTGATTGTGTTCAATCTCATCTTCAACCAGCTTTTGATCATCCCATGCTCAAAGGCCAGAAGCCATTGGTACATAGAAAACTGTAGTGTATTGTATTTCTTTGAGACTATCTGGCTTTTTACTGAAAAAAGAAGTTGTTCATGCAAATGTAGGAGCCACCAGAGAGACCTAAGGGGCATGATTCAACGAATTCAACGGGATTTCAGCTATGGGCTGAGTTTTCAGGCGAATCTTGTCCTGAAGGAACTGTCCCGATCAGGAGGACGACGGAGAAAGATGTTTTAAGGGCTAGTACGCTTCGTAGATTCGGACGAAGAATCAGAAGAGGCGTCCGGAGAGACACCATGAGCAGTGATCACGAGGTTAGTATGTAAAATTATTATGATTTCAATTTCTCCAATCGTACCTTAAGTTTTCCGAAGTTTTAAGGTTGCTTTACTTGTGAAATCTATATAAATGAATATTCCATCTTTGCGAGTTCAGCACGCAGTTGCTTTCGTTAATGGGGATCAGTATTATGGAGCTAAGGCCAGCATAAACGTGTGGACGCCCCGAGTAACAGACCAATACGAATTCAGTTTGTCCCAGCTGTGGGTCATTTCCGGCACATTTGGCCATGATCTTAATACCATTGAAGCCGGTTGGCAGGTAAGTGTATTTTTACAGTACAATTTATAATTGATCTGCTAAGTAGTAGTTTTTCCTTGCAAATGAAGTATTTATGTTGATGAGGCGGCCGCCTGGACTCGCACTCCATAACCCACGGTATTGTCCTCCTCGAGAATTTAATTCCATGTAAGGTTGAGCGCATCCCCAAGATTCGAACCTTAAACATTAGGTGATTTTAAAGGGGAATCTTGTTACCACGAGGGAAATTTGACAGGTTTTAAAGGGGAATCATGTGCCAAAACCCTCAAGGGAACAGTACTGGGTGTTACGTGGTTTGAGTCCAAAGAGCCGCCTCGTCAACAATTTACATGTGAAAATCCCTTTTTTCTTTATTGAATTGACAATTAGTATCAATACAAAAACATTGATTTAAATTTTCAGGTTAGCCCGGAGTTATATGGAGACAATTATCCTAGGTTCTTCACTTATTGGACGGTAAGTATCACGAAGTTATTTTCGTGTTTTTCTACATACACGCACAAGCGCACCGAGGTTTTTGTAAGATGTACAAGGTTAGAAATCAAAGTATTGTCACGTCACTAAACACAGACGGATGCGTACCAAGCAACAGGATGCTACAACTTGTTATGTTCCGGCTTTGTCCAAATCAACAACAAAATTGCTATCGGAGCAGCAATCTCTCCGAGGTCATCCTACCACAGTAGACAATTCGATATTGGCATAATGATCTGGAAGGTACGTCTTAGGTAGTTTTAGGTATGCTATACTAACCAATCCAAACAACATTTGACAAAAATAAAAAACCAGGTTTTCCAGCTACTTACAATTAGGTTTCATGGTTTGCATCCTCCAAACTAATTCTTTAATCAACAAGGACAAAATTGATTCATACAAAGTGACATTTTAGTAAGTTGACCGCTGTTTCTAATATAAAATTGTAAGATACTCTTTTTTTTTTTTTGATCCAAGGACATGTAATGTATGTCTAGTTCCTTCTCTTTCCCCATTAAATAATGGCTGCTAATTGACACTAACAATCTTTTGGCTCCCATATAACTTGCATCACCATTTCTTGATTCCAATTTCCATCTTGCCCATCAAAGTTCCCACACAAGGCTTAGCAAGAACCCCTGAAACTATAGTTGCTTATCATTCCAACCCATTTCCGACAATGCATTTCTTGGGCAGAAAAACCAAGATTGCTTGTAGTTATATTATTTTGGTGTAGATTTTTAATAAATTTTGATAAAAGTTGATGGGATGTATAGTTGAAAAGCTTGGAACCCATAAAATGTGGTTAAAACTAATTGTTGATTTTGACTTCAAATTAAAATCAGAACCAAACATAAAGCTATAACTCATTAAAGCCATACCGAAAACCCAAATCGCATCATCTTTGACATCTATTCTCACTTCTTATCTTATTCGTTTCCGGTACGAGAACAAGAAATTAACTTTTTTTAAAAACGCGCCCTCTCTATAACATTTAACGTAACTTAGGCGCATTCGTCAACCGTGTTCTCTACAGGACCCCAAGCATGGACACTGGTGGCTCGAATTTGGCTCAGGACTTCTTGTGGGATACTGGCCATCATTCCTATTCAGTCATTTACAAAGCCATGCAAGCATGATACAATTTGGTGGAGAAATAGTGAACACTAAATCCATGGGGTATCACACATCAACACAAATGGGCAGTGGCCATTTTGCAGATGAAGGATTTGGGAAAGCTTCTTATTTCAGAAATTTGCAAGTTGTTGATTGGGATAATAGTTTGATCCCACTTAATAATCTTCATTTATTAGCTGATCATCCAAATTGTTATGATATAAGAGCTGGAAAAAATAATGTTTGGGGAAATTATTTTTATTATGGAGGTCCTGGAAGAAACTCAAGGTGTCCATAAAAAAATGAAGAAAACTTGACAGAAAAATGTAGAGGAAGAACCTAATTATGATTCCCTTTTTTTTTTTTTTTTCCTGAATTCTTTTTACTCCTTATAGTTTTCCTCCCAATGAATCCATTGCTTGGCAGATCTTCCGGATTTTATGTAAATTTTTGAGTTGAAAACTGATAATATAACAGGGTTTGTACTTTCTCTATCTTGCTTCTTTTATCTATTTTATTTTAGCACGTACATCAATGATCCGATTTTGTTAGAGATTCAATAACATAGCGCTTGAACTCATTATTTGAAGAAAATACATTTTGTAATAGTGTTTTTTATATAAATGTGGTTAAAAAATAGGAAAAGAATTTCGACTTACGCGTAAAATAATTTTACGAAGAGTGTGTAATTGAAAACGAGTTTTAAAAATAATGGGTGTAAAACAAGAGCATGGTATAATGAACGAAATACAGTGAACGGTTCAAATATTTTCCATAAACATATTTGATAACAATTATATGGTCGACCGTCGATGTCAAAATGTAGATAAGTTGAATTTCTGGTGCTAAGCATTAGTTGGGTTCACTATTTCATAATTTTCATTGTTCAATGATAGAAGATGCATCTCAATCGGACAATGAAATATTGGACCTAAATAATGACATTACACTGGTGCAGTGACGCATTAAAAAAGGTCAATACTACTGAAATGACCAAAATGTCAACGTTTCTAAATTATTGTTTGGCACAAACAAGTTAATTTCAAAAGGGTATGTATGGAAAACTGGTTTAACATTAAAATATTGCCACATCAATTACTGCAAGAAGCTTTCAGACAGACAGGAGCAAGTAAAAACAAACAGTGTATCTCAGTTAGGCCACCAATGCAGATTTGTTTGTTTATGATTAACAAAATTATTAACAAATCATTAATTGAAAGATGCAAAACTTGTCTGATCAAGAAACATGAATTTTATCAACACTTCATTAAAAAATAATCAAGTTTGGAAACTGGTTTATAGAATCATTTGTTTTTTTTTCCTCAATTTCTAGGCCTCAAGAATCTGTAACTCCATTTTCTATAATGAAGGTTTGTGTAAAGTCTTTGCGTTTCACCACGTAACACCACTCGAAGCGTTTATCACCCTCATCACATAATGATTTTGAATAATTGTAAAGGAACATTATGATGTGACATACATTTATTGGTTAATGATTATAATTAACCAACTACTTACTTTTTTATCACACAAGGAATGTACGACATATCATAATATCTCTTATTAATGTCTCTCAAGAATTATTCAGAGCCGGCCCAGAGTTTTTGAGAACCCAAGCGGGCTTCCATACTAAAAAATTATTGGGGCCTCAGTTATAAATAAGTATGGCAAAAAATTGACTGCAAGTAATTTAAAAAATTAAAATATGTGTTGGCATGAAGAATTGAATCTGTAACCATGATAATTTATTCAAGCTAATTTCCTCTCCTCACCCAACTAAGAGGCTATTTGGTCTATGAAATTTTTTATCGAAATTTTTCAAACTCAATCTCAATCTCAATCTCAATCTCAATCATTCATCCTTGGTTAAGCCCACACTTTTTGACTTTTCAAACCTTTTTAAACTACGCATTCATAAAAATAAAAAAATCAAAATCAAAATCACAAAAATCAAAACTTTCCATGGACCAAACAGCCTCCCTAAGCCAAGGTTAATTTATTGTTTATTATTTCTTATTCGAAATTTATATATTTAAACTTCTTGATTTATGAGTCTTTTTGCTCGAGGTATGATCGGGGGCTCTAGATGACTGCCTTACCCACCTAATGTCAGGGCCGACCTTGGAATTATTGAATGATTTTAGGTGAGTAAATGTGTAAGCACATGCTTAAATAATGTATATAAATCTACTTATGGCTAATACACTGTTTGATAAACTTGTTTATAAACAACACATTTTTCAAATCACTTTTCAACCATATATTTTATCTAAAAAACATTACATTATTTATTTATAAACAAAAATCTTGTTACAAATAGAGGCGAAAACTGTCAAAACATTTTCAAGTTTTCTTTTGATAAATGAGAAAAATTGCCTACTGGGATGGCCCTTCATAATTTTAGGAAATAAAGATTCTGCTGACTAAAAACAGCTTCGTTCTTTGAAATTTAAAGTCTCGGAAAATGAGCTTGCAAATGGTCAAACAAAGTACCAAATAAAATTAGTTAAAAGCACATGTATTTAAGGAACAACTCATACTTACGTTCCAAGACTTTAGTGTAGCCTCAACATCATAAAAAATTCACAATTAGGATGTGTGTGATGAAAGATGAAAAAAGAAAATGAAAATATTTTCCTTTTCCATCTTTTATTTTCTCACCTAAAGCTAGAGAAAATATTTGAAAGAAAATTGACTAAAGCATGCATCATTTGCTTGTACCTAAAAAATCTTTTGCATGAAAAAATTGTCAATCAAACAAGAAACAAGGAAAATATTTTCATTAGACATTTTCCATGAAAAATATAGTCAATCAAACACACTTAGCTTCCACCAGGTTTTTTTGGTCATGACGACACGGGAATGAAAAATTTGATAACGAATAGCAATAACTACAGTTAGGGTGTGTTGATAACATTATTTTTCATGAAAAATGTCACATCCGAAACAATATTTTTCTACTTTTCTTGTTTGATTGCAAGTTGGAAATAGAATTCATTTTTCATGGTCAAATCACTTGAAGCATGTTTTTGACTAATTCCATGAAAAATGTTCTCATGTATGTGATGGTTTTTCATTTTCCAACTTATATGAAAAATGTTTTCTTTTCCACCTTTACTAATCAAACGCACCCTTATGTTGACAAACTTTTCGATCAATTCATTTGAGGGAAATGGATTTCAAAGAATAAAAAACAAATCAAAGAAATGTGACATTCACTTCAAATAGGCAAACAATAAAGCATCGAGAGCTTGTTTAGTATGCAGTATTAGATAGGTCGGCTCCAGTATCTTCATGCTATCCAATACTGTACAATAGACCTTACTAAACAAGCTATTGCACATAAATTGGCTTTTATAAAATGAAAATGACAACCAGAAGGATGCAGCAGTGGATCAACCCGGAATCCATTGCTCAGCTTTCTAAAAGGATTGCAGGAAAATACCTGATTCTTAATCTTCCTAGAGCCTAATATACTGAGCATTTTTCAGAATTGCAAGTAACGTGCCCTATGCCTTCATACGCGTCAAGAACCTAAAATCCAAGTATTCGTTAGAATGCAACTTGAATAAGGTCCTTCTGTTGGAGCAGCATAATCTCCATATAGGTGAATATCAGTCGTGATGCCACAGTTCATCCAGTTTCAGTTCAGCTGAGTTTGAGAGCACAGTCTATAAATGAGACTAGATCTTCAGGTGTACAGATACGAGAACCAGAAAAATCAAGGAAACTAAGTTCCATTTCTTCCAATAAGACTTCCTTCGTGTCTGATTTCTTTTGAGTCTGCTCACATAAAGCGCCATATGTTCTTGCCATAAGACTGCAGAATTCCATAAATGTTTGATCCTCCATGGTTTCCCCAAGATCAATGGCGACGCCAGAGTTTTTCCATTGCCCAGTGGATTCCATCTTCAAAGCTAAAGATTGTATAGATTTAAGGTTGAAAATCACAAGCGGAACCACTTGAGATGAACTCCAGCTTAAATTTTTCGTATCACTTGTTAGATTGCAGAGTAGGACCAAGTTGGCAAAGGAAAAGCGCACCATGAAAATGAAAAAGTCGTAGAAATTCATTCCTACAAAAATACAAACAGTTGAGAATAAGAACAGGAAGAGCAATGAATTACAGATTACATTTTAAGCAATCACTGCAAAAGCTGATATTGTCTCATTTTGGAAGAGTCAAATATACTTTAAACAGGAATGCTATCTGCTCAAATCAGTTCAGAGAGAGATCTAGTTTATTATATAGTTTATCTGGTCTTGATTCAAGGAAGCCCAAAATTCTGTTGAGTTGAGGTCTGAAAGATTGAATTATGTTGACTTCTATAGTTATATTCAACTAAATTCACTGCCGTTTAAGGCCAGTGGTTCCATTGTGAAACCTGTGTACAGTCATCCACCAAATCAAAATCCTAGATTGTCAAAATAAAATGAGGTCGAATAACAGATATTATGGGCCACAAGTCATCTGAACGCCAAAAGAATTATTGTGCCGCTCACTAAATGCATCGCAATTTTGCTATAATGTAAAAGCAGTTCTCTTCCAGCAATATTCCTTAAAGAATCAATAAGTTCAAATGTGTTCCATCTTCTATGCTTATCGTTTACTTCAGATTTGTCATATCTATAAAACCATGTGATACATAAAAATGCGAGTATTAATGCACCTCTCTGCTAACTAGACCTTCTACTTCACATATACATAGTCACTCCCAGAGAGGCATGAATAACCAAAGAAAAGATGAAATGAACAAAAGAGAGATGAAAAAGGCCATGAAGCGATTGATCAAGATCACTCCATACAGCAGCTCCAACTATCCAAGCACGACTAGTTTGTCATTTCGTATTGTCTAAAATCTACTTTTCACATTGATAGGTTTACACTTAATCCTGACCCCACCCTGTATCATATGCACCACAATATGAAATAACTATTATAACTTTTGGTTTAAGATACTTTGAGAGGGTGGCAAAGTTTACAATCCAATGACCCCATCTCATGTTGTCAGTTATGACCAACAATCTAACATAACTAAAGCCAATATTACTTGGCCTACATCAGTGAATTTCAGGATCAACAATTACCACGAATTTCAATGGTAAATAAAATTGTCATGTATAATGACATTACAGGTCTAGCAGGCTAGTTTGTGCCTCCTCTTCAGAACCCAGGCACCTTCATGCAGAGGCACAACAAACAATTTCTTCTCTACTAGATGTATGGAGTGCGTACCATTTTATATGTTTGGACTTTAATTAGCCAAACTTCATACAAAAAAGACCTATTCACCTACTGCATCATATGGTGATTTCTTAAAAATGGTTTGAATGATATAGGTCAACCTGCATTGTACTGACAGATTAATAATAAAAATCATGGGATTTCAAAACTAATTCTCTGGTACCAATGGGTTGTGGAAGAGCAACATTCAAAAGGACGTCCTTTCTAGTACTACAGAAAAAATTGCCGATCTATAAGGTATACGGTATACCTGCATTAGCTGCAAGATTTCGCTGGCAGAGCCCCTCAAAATCATCACATATGTCCTTGATATCTTCAATATACTCTCTCGCCTCATGATACTCTTTTAAAAGCAAATCCCACTGATGAAATGAAAATAAGAATGTAACTTAATGGCTTTAATCCTTGATTGTTATAGGGCTTGTCTCCAGCATAGTATTTGAATTGACTTTACTTACCACCCAAGAAATATTATGGCCATTGAACCAGTTGTGATTAATTGATACAGTATCTTCCTGAAAAATATGATTCATTCACAAAATTAGCATCTAATATCTAGGTATATGAAGTGTGCAATACAACGCTTGAAGTTAAATATTTGATGCAAGATTGCATAAAAACTCTAAACAGTAAAACATTTACGTATAAAGTTAAATACTTGATGCATGACTTGCATAAAAACTCTAAACAGTAAAACATTTACGTGTAAAGTTAAATATTTGATGCACAATTTGCATAATACTCTAAACAGTCGTATCTTCTACTTAAGTACGATTTTTTAGATGAATGAGATGTCAACCACATCTTTTTTCCTTTCTTGTAGTCAACATTTTATGATTTTATAAACCTAATGACAAACCACAAATCATCCTGTCCAAGTCAACTCAGCCTTCTCCCAACTGTAAAAAGTCGTAGGCTTCCTTTCCGCGAATGCAAGGAATCACATATATGTCTTAGCCTCTGTTCGATAATGGCAATGATGGTGGTTTATAAACCAATTTATAATTCATTATTTCCTAAACCACTTTTTAACCACACACATTTTACGAAACTACTTTTTAACCATACATTCTACCTAGAAAACACAAATAAATAAAATAAATAGCAGCAACAGAGCCTTAGTTAATATTTGCTAACAAAATAAGACACAGCATCTCATCTTAAACAGATGTCATAGTGAAGAAAACATTGAATATCCCTAGTCACAGAAGATCGCAGAGATTAATCTGATATTGTCCAAAAGTTTGCAGGATACTCGTTTAGCAACACTCAGTAGAGCCAGAACCACAAATATGAGCCAAGATGTGAATGTTATACACAAACTACTCTTGTCGTGTCTTAGGGATAGAGTGTGAATGAGAAGATATCTCACATTCTTGCATCAGAAAGTTAGTAAATTCTATGGTCTGTTCGGCAACTGTGGTACCACCACCTTTTCTTTATTTTTTGGCTTTTCTAATATTTTTGAGATAAAATGTGTGGTTAAAAAATGATTTCAAATAATGTGTGGTTTGAAAATTTGTTTTGTTTATAAATTGATTTATAAATTATAATGATTACGATAAAGAGCACAGTGTAAATTAAGAACAAAAATTCAGATATATTTTAGCTTTTATAAATTATTGAAGGAATTAAATGCATCCTCAATATCAATCTGAAACCTGTAGATTCCAAGTGTCAATAACACCATGCCGGGTGGTAATGCGCATGTTTGTTTGACTAGCTCAAAGGATGATTTTAGATCAATGCTGTATGTCTGTCATGTCATACTTTTAATGTCACATATAGGTCCTGAAAAAAACCAAGAAAACTTCGGAACTTGGGGTCTAAAAAAAGAATGCCATCAACCATAAGCTATGTCTTCCATACAGAATTTTCTCAGTATCTATAATTATTATATTCTACATCGAAGAGAGTAAGTTTTATTTTCGATAAAGAGAGTTACTGGGAATTCCTAAAATATAATATGAAGACACTATGCAAGAGCATAGGACTTCAATGAAATAAAGAGCTGAAAATTTACTTTCTTATTATGATGTCTGTTTTGCTTCAACCTCATTTTGTGCAAGTCCTTTGGATGCAAGCTGGTAATAGAAGTCATGAAAGGCATATGTACAACTTTGCAGCAAAAAACTCGAGCTATTTTAACTTGTACATAAGGAAAATCTTGCACTATTTGCAATATACGGTCTTGGTTCCTTAGCAATGATTTTCTCTAATTTCAATACAACCTAAGTTTCTAATGAATTAAGAGCACTAAACAAATTTCTCAGATTCACTTGGCAAGGCCTCTCAAAGTAAACTTCAGCTGCTTACAGAGTTTTGAAGGAAAAGAATTTATAAAGAAAGAAATGCAAAGTTAGTGTTATTCAAGGATACCAGATTAAGAACTTGATGGTACCACCCACTGGGGACAAAGATTATTTCGTTTTTCTCTTGAGTGCATTCCCACCAGGTAGCCTGGATTTTTAAGACAAGCGACAAATTCTCCATTAGACAAGATGACAACTAAGAGCAGATAAGTGAATACTTCTTAACTCTGCAACTACCTCCTCAAAACTAGTGAAATTCAATTTGCAGACTTCCTCAAAGATATTGTACACAGAAGACTTCATATGCCTGTAACATATAAAAGCATAAATCTTATTTTAACCATGAAAACAACACCAAGAAAGATGCAGCAACTAACAACATCCCAAAACTGCACAGCAATATTCTTTTATTTCCAAATGAGAGATGAAAATTCATCATCCCAAAACTGCACAGCAATATTCTTTTATTTCCAAATGAGAGATGAAAATTCATACAACCACGATACTTCTTTTTAATACTACCACAATACTTATTTAAACCAAGGTGAAATTCTACTGACTTCTATTTTATGTACAAAGTAGCAGGTGAGATTCTATTGACTTCTACCCATAGTTGCGCTTCCTACGGTGATAAACAAAATTTCATTCACCTCTAAGACAGTGTTCAAGTAAAGAAATGGAGAGACACAAAGGAAACGAGTAAGACTGATCATGCATGTCATTGGATAAATACAAGAGTTGGAAAAGATAGGAGAAGGGGGTATATGGTTTTCAACGATTATAGGGCACAATCTTACTATGTTTCTTCAGCTATTTTTTGAAGTAAATGAAAAGCTAATATCCCTCCATTTCATTCCCATTTTATTTAGCCCCTGTTTGAACCCCATTCTCCAATTCATTTTCCCTTAACTTATTCACAACGACACATTCTCCAATTAAAAAAAAATTATATGTAAATCCAAAAAAAATATATACTTTCTAACCACATATATCCCAAAAATAAATAAATAAAAATAAATTACAAACTCATTTTCCCTAAAATGGGGCTCAAACAAAGCCTTAAACCTTTCATTTCCTTCTTTTCCATTTCATCCAAAAACACCAACTAATATCGGCACAACAACTCATTTAATTGCAGGAAAATATAACTTTACCTGTCAAACACAAGATGACACTGACTTGGAGGCAGAAAATACCATTGTTTTCTACCACACACATTAGCTGACCAACTGTATGACCTGAAAACATCAGCATGAAGTGGAGTCCATGTACCTGCAAGCGAAATCAAAACCATCACATCATTTTCATGTAGATCAGTTATAGACATTAACTTCGTCCAGTTTGTAAGAAGAATCATCCACTATGATATCAGTCTTACAAAAAATGCAGCATTGCATCTATGCTCGAACCTTTTGCTCCCATGTACACAAAACGATAGTCGGAGCAGATAATCTCATTTCTGTTTTGGCATGTGTCAGGGTCATTATGCATTGGGTACTTATCAAGATACAGATTCAACCAATCATCACAGAAAAACTTTGGAGTGCTGTAGGCATCATAATCCGGATACTCCTGCAAATGTCGAATAAGTTAAGCACGGCAAAATCATCAGCAGACCAAGCCCACTCTCATGTCATAACAAGTTGAAGTCGTTACATAGATTTGGTCATGAGTACAACGAGAGATACGAGTCAAAGATTCCATAATTGAATATGTCTTAACCTTTAAAATGGAGGACATTTAACCTGGAAAGAAGAATAAGAGAGTGTGTCTTATGTTTCAAAGTTTTTAGTTTTAGTTCTTATTACACTGGTGTTTCAAGGAAAGGATTTCATCAACATCCACTGTAAAGCATACATAGCAAGAGCAACAAAATTTCAAATATCACGAAAAAGAAATATGGTCACCAAATGTTCTGTACATTCAGAAGTTACATAGAACATAAAATGAAGGTTAACATTTTCACATAGCTAAACAAAGGTATACAATTTTGAATATCTCAAAAATGATCATAGATATCTCGTGTCTCAATAGAATAGACCCCAAAAATAAGCAGATCAATACTGACACTGGGGTTTTTTTTTTTGGGGGGGGGGGGGGGGGGGGGCTCTTTCTGCATAAAATTTCTATAAAGATAAGTCATGTCTTCCAAAAACAGGAGTCAGCATCACCATTCTGCATGATAATCATCATATAGAGCCCCTAAAAAGTGATATGGTTGTAATATATTAATTTACATAATGGATAAGGATTATTCCCAATAAAAATGGAACACATACATTTAAATAAAAATGCATACTTCTCTTAATAAGGAATGTGTAATCGCCTAGTAGGTACACAAGCATATTTAGTCATGTCTATCCAATTTTCCTCCTCAAAACAATTCAGATAATATTTTAATTTTGGTGTAAGCCACTTAATGTCCAACCATAAGAGCATGATTTCTATGATTTTGAATGTTTCTGTGAAAAAAGGAACATGAAGAAAATGGCAACAACAGAAGAACAAATAACCTAGTTGGCATAAAAATTATCCTCAACATGTAAGTCCTTGTTGCGCCACTAAAATCCTAAGCAATGGAGAGATAGATATAGAGGTCTATACTTCTCATCACAAAACAAATAAACCAGAAGCCGCAAAATAATGAAGAGGAAAAATCTTGTTGAATTACATATATTAGTTGCACACATGACACTGCCTTAATTGTTGACTTACTCACAACATCCCTATGCAATACTTCCTAATATATATAGTCTCTTTAATCTGAAGTTGTACTTGATGAAATGCAGCTAGATTTAATTGTACATCCAGAAAACTTAATACTAAAGATTACAACCAAAACCTTTAGGGTTTTGTGCATTTTATTTTCTGCTCTTTTCCATTTGAAGACTTTCACGCATTTATTAGCTTAAAAAGTTCTGATCTTGAACTAATTAACGAATTCAAAAGCATAAAACAGAAAAAGTAAATTCAACGCAAAATCGTCTGTTAAATTTTATCTGGCACAGGACAAGAGTAAGACTCAATTGTATGGAACTTTTTCACACTAACAGAGTATAAAATTTCTATGCTCTTAACTTGAATGCCACCTCCTTTCATAGTTTAACAGATTAGTCTGATGTGTGCCATTAAGCATATGCTTTAGTTTTTGAATGTAATAGAAGGTTTGCTAGAACCTTATTCTGTATCCCTTCATACCTTCCAGCAAACAAATCCCGGAGTAGTATTCCACTACACTTTTTTTCTCAAAATTACAAATCAAAAACAGCGCAATCAATCTTAACAACTATACCAAGTCATTAAATTGCAGATCGTGTACGTCCACGCTAGCATTTAGATAGAGAATCAATAAAAAAAGGAAGTTTGAAAGCACACCTTAACAAAATGCCAATCCTTCAAATACAACAGTGAATTGTCATCAGATCCACCATCCTTTCTAGCAGCTGAAATCTGAGTCCATTGATCAATAAACTCCGAAACTGACATTTCTACCCTTTTCTGGTCTGTAAATTCCCTTGTTCCACAATCTGCAACCTACATATACATTAATATATACCGTAGCAACAAATTGTTTCAAAAAAGTAACACAATAAATATAGAAAGAGCTTTCGTACTTTACACCCCAAAACGATGTCGAAGGTTATGATTACCTGAACTCTGGAATTACCAAAGTCTGTGGAGAGGAAACGGAGATTGGGGTCGCCGTTGTCCAAAACCCAGTCTTTACAGGCCTGCCAATTGTCCATAAGGCCGGTAAGGATTACGGGCTGGTTTTGAACCAAGTATTTTTCAACAAAATGGGTGTAACTCAGTAGTTTCCCGTCCACCTTTTCCACTTCGCCTCCAATTTTCAGACCCATTTTTCATTCACCGGCTATGTAAGCTTCTACTGTGATTGCCTAGGAGCACCGAGCACGTCTGGTCCCGTAGGTAAGAGGTGCTTCGCTGCTCAATTTTACCAAGCCACTGAAGTTTGTGCAAAATCTCAAGTTCATCTATTTTTCACTCTGGGGGATTTGTTGAAATACCTCTTTTAGATTTTAGATTTGTAGTTTTTCAAAATACCCATTTTTTGCAAATTGTCTTATTTACCTTTAATGAAATAAACTATTTTCTTTGCAAGATATATCCCTAAATTAGTCAGGTTGATTTAATTCAATACTTTTTATTATATTCATATTCTTTAATCTTTTAAGTTCTTCTAAAAATACTCTATATTGTGATAATTTCTCAAAAGATTTAGGATGTTCTTCCTTTGTTATATATCCTAATGCTATTCCATCTGTAACTTCATCTTTTATATCTTCGTATTCTTCTATAATTTTATGAACCGTATTTATATTTTTTGCTGTTTCAACAGAATTAAATTCTATTCTATTTAAGATAGCATAGTCAATATCTTCATATATTTCTTTTAATTTAGATTGTCCAACAAAATGTATATTTTTAGATTTTTCAGTAATAGCTAATAGAAATGAAATTTCTTTATTATCTAAATATAGTTTATGATTACAGTTATTAGAAGTTGATGCTTGTGAAGTATCCATAAACTATCGGGTTGGTAAATTATTATACAAAATTCTTAGGTATAGGTCCATTCTTTGATCTAGTATAATACAATAATCTGCAATATATTGTTCGTATTTTTCTAAGAGTTTATTATATTCTTCAGAAGATAAGTTTTCATTTTCCATTTGATGTTTAATATCTTCCATTTTATTTTTCAATTTTTCTAAAAGGTTATCTAGTCCTTCTAGTGTATATCCTGGCATCAGGTTTGGACTGTATTTGTCATTATTTTATTTTCTAAGTCTATTTTAATTTCTAATATGTCAGAATAATCTATAATGTATTGATCATGATTTTCTGAAAGTATATAATATTGTTCAGATGATTCATCTATATCTATTAAATGAGATATAATGTTATCTATTTTTTTCATTATTTTTTCTAATAAATTGTCTAATCCTTCAATAGTATATCCAGGCATTACAGAGATAAATAATTTATAAAGTTTCAAGTAATTTTTCAAATTCTATGAGTGTTTGAGAATTAATAATATCTATGTCAGCCATGATATCTATACTTGGTTCAAATTGTATGTTATATTTTGAAATATTTTTCTTTCTCTTTTCTAATTTATCAATTATATCTTGAATATCACGTATCATTATAGATCTTACAGTTCCTCTAGCAAAGTTTTCTATTAAATTTTCTTTAAAACTTTTTAATATCTCCTGTGATGCATAGAGTTGCTCTTGGTATCCTATTTTATCAATTTCATTTTCATATTCAATGCCTTTTTTACTTTTGATATGCTTTTGAACTTTATATGGACCTCTCTTAGTTCTGGATTTTTTCATGATATAATTATTTTCATTCATGATATTAAGATTTTCAAAAACTGGTAAAGAAAGATTCATCTCTTCCATCACTGTCATAATCTATTACAGGATCATAATCATTATCACTGCTAAACACATATCCTAAATATAATTCATTATTTATTTCAGTATTATCACTGTCAAGCCAAAAGTAAATAATCGATTTTGTAATTTCTAATCCTAATATTCTTTTTAATGTTGGAAAGATAGCTAACAAGCATGGCATATAGACATGATATAACTTTTTTATTTCATTATTTGGTCTAGTAAATTGTTTATACATGAATAAAGGTTCAATTATGCTATGATATTCATCATTATAAGGACTGTTTTGATAATTAAATTTAACAATTCTGGATTCTGTCATTTTAAAAGTTCTTCTTCCTCCTAATTCCGTAAAGATAGATATATTAAGAATACTAACCTCTTTTCCTTTTCTCAGTACCTTTGTATTTTCCTTCTATTGTTAGTGACCTTCAGGCTTATAGGTTTCTGCTCCACACCTCCAATGGCTTCCTGCCTTCACGGGTTATTAGCTAAACCTGGATGCCTTCACTGTATAACTCTTTAGATGGAAAATATTTAGGACAGAGTGTAGGGAGTTTTCTTAATAATATATCTTCTTTTTGGAAATAGGATTTAGAAGACAAGAATTTAGAAACTCATCATAATATGATATGTAAATTGGGATTTTATTGATAGTATAAAGATTGACAAAGGATTGGTATGAAAATTTTTTGAAAGACAGAAGATTTTTTTGGCTTTCTCACAAACTGAGTGCTCAAGAGAGTTCTGCCTCTTCTCTAATCAGAAGATCCTTATTTATACAACTTCACGAGGTATTCCTATACAACCTCTTACATCATTGCTTATGTAATGGATACAATAATTTGAATTTTACAAGGACCTACAAGGACACACCTGTCCATCTATTCTTTATTACAAGGATACAGCTGTCCCTTTATTTCTTCACATGGCTATATTATAGGGACACCTATCCCTCTATTTTCAGTCTTCTCATAGTCCTTACATTGTGCTGTCTTGTTCCATTAAATTAGGTTTATCAATTGGCTTCCATCTGTCCATCACTTCTGTTGGTATGTAAAGCAATCTTATCAAATGGCTTCCATCTGTCCATCAGTTCCTTTGGCATGTGGGGCAATTCCTAGCTATGCACGCCTCTTGTAAAGTGGCAAAACTTCCATGGATTTGATGAGTATCAAATTTATTGATGTATTCTTGCAAGATTGTTAACTTTTCTTTTCCTCCATTAGTGAGTAAGGTCCATCCATTGTACTGGCATATGCATTTGAATTTTTTCTCATGTAGGTTTTTGGCAATATTGTAGAGAACTTTAATTCCCAACACCCTTCGGGATCTAAACCATGATCTTGTAATGTTTGGTACTGGCTTGGTATTTTTCCCAACTTCAATTTGAAAATTTCGAGCAACATACCCAATCGTGATAATATGCTCAGCAGGATAATATATCCTTCCATCAATTTCAGGACTGATCGAATAAAATTTTAAATATATGGCTCTTCCTTGAGCAAATTTTGAAATTTCTCCTTTTAGTAAATCATCAAATTTTTCGATTTCTTTCAGATCTTTTCCTGGATAGATAAGATCCAAGAATCCATAATCAGCTGCCATTTTTGTCATGACGGGATCTCCTCCCTGAGTAACGATCAATCGTGGGTATACATGGTCTCCAGACGAAATGTAATAACAATCACATTCTTGAATTTCATATATAACTTCAACAGTGGTTTTATATTCGTTTTCTTTTGGTAAAAAAGGGGAATCATCTTCCTCTTCAGCACGAATTCTGACTACCCTTGTATGTTCATCTTTGGCATTGATTGTGATTTTTCGAGGACTGACTTCATTTATAACAACTTTTTTAGGACTTGGTTCATCTCTTTTAATTGTTGGTCCACCACTGCTTCCAGAAGATGTACCTGTTTGTATTTTTGATATGACCTGTTTGGTATCAGCCTGTTTGGTAATCAACGATTCAAACTGAGATTCAATCTCAATTATGTTATCGCTCAATTCTTTAGTATAATTATGATGAAATGTTGAGATTTCCATCAATTGCTTGAAACTTCCTTGGAGAGTTTCTGCAAGTTGTTCAATTCCAAGCTTTATATCTTCAGCTTCCTCCATGAGGAAGTTCATTCGCTTTTTGGCGTCTATCAGGGATCTTTTGATATTATCCATCTGCAAATTCAATATTCCTGCTTAAAAAGTCCGCAAGATAATTATTAACACCTTTAATATGAATTATATCAAAATTATAAAACGCCAAATAGGCTTGCCATCTATGGAGCCTTCTATATTGAGGTTCAGGTGGTAATTTATTTTTTACTAAACCTGCAACTTGAGAATTATCAGTTTCAACAATGAATTTTTTAGATAATAAAAACAATGAAAACTTCTTTATTCCTCTGATAATTGCTAACAGTTCTTTCTCATGAGTAGTATAATTTATTTCTGCTTGATTAAACGTTCCACTTGAGTATCTACAAATTTCATTAAGATCTGTTTTTAATATTGCTGCCCAATATTTATCCGAGGCATCAGTATTAACTATCAGATTATCTTTTTCATCTGGTAATCTTAATTTTGGTAAATTTTTACATTCTTCTTTTAGTGATTTGACAATTTCTGTATGTTCATCACTCCATCCTTTGGTATTTGTTTTCCTGAGTAAAATTTGAATTTTATGTCTCTTTTTTGATAGATTTTCAATAAATCCTTCTGCATAATTTAAACATCCTAAAAATTTTTGTATTTGTTCTTTTGATTCTAATTTGTTTGGAAAACTTTCTATCTTCTTAGATATATGAGTTTGTAATTTTATCCCCCTTTTATCTATTGATAATCCAAGAAAATCAATTTCTTGTTTTTCTATTATAGCTTTATTTTTTGAAAGAACAATTCCTTCTTTTTTGCATTCATTTATAAATTTAATTAAATGGTTTCTATGTTCTTCTCTATTATTAGAACATATTAATATATCATCGACATAGACAATTAAGAATTCATTGAATTTTCTAAATATGTTATCCATTCTTCTTTGATATATTTGTGGTGCATTTTTTAAACCAAATGGCATAACCATCCATTCATACTTATCTTGGGGTGTACTAAATGATGTATATTGAATACTATCTTCTTCCATTTTTACTTGCCAAAATCCTGATTTGCAATCAAATTTAGAATAGTATTGCTTTCCTTTTGCAAGATTTATTAGTACCTCTTTATTTGGTAAAAAGTATCCATCAAATTTAGTATATTTGTTTAATTCTTTATAATTTATCACCATTCTAGCTTTACCTCTTTTTTGTTCAGAATGTTTCATGACCATAAAAGCTGGACTACTATGTGGTCCATTACTAGGTCTGATTAATTTTTGGTTAAGTAATTCTTTTATCTGAGTTTTAAATTCTTGCATATCTTGTATGGTATACATCATGGGTCTAACTCTTATAATAACATTTTCTGTTAATTCTATTCTAGCTTTTGGATGATGTGGTTTCCAAAATGATAATGGATTTTCTCCACAAATTTTTTCTAGTTGATCAATGATTTTTTCCATGTTTATTTGTATGTTCGTTTTCAAGACTTTTTTATACACTATTCTTTTATTTTTTATTTCATTTTGTATAATTGGTTTTTTCTCCCATTTATCACCACGCTGTGTTGGCTGAACTCTGTAAGGTCTAAATTCTCTTGGGATTTTGAGTAAATGTGCACAAGGTGTATGTAACATTACCATGTAATTATTTTGTTTATAATATTGAAATTGTTGTATAAAGTCATTTCCTAGTAATATATCACATTCTAATTTGTTATAATTATATACTTTATTTACAACTATTTGTTTACTTCCAAGTATTATATTAATTTTATCAGCACTATTAATTATATGAGTACTTTCTCCTGTTACTCCTGTAATTTTTATTTTTCCATTAGTATTCCATGATTTTACTAAGAAGCTTTTGAATATTGTTATATCACTTCCCGTGTCAATTAATGCACATGTTGTTATATTTGTTTCAACAATTGTAACTTGTATATATACGGCTAATGGAAAACTTATTTGGTTATTCATTTATTCAGCCTTTCTGCATAGTATAGTTTGACCATTATGAGTTATATATAATCCTTCACGTTTTATACTATAATCTTCTAGTCCATCTAGAAAGCTCATACCTAATAATACATGAGGATTTGCCATACTACTATCTACATGACATGGTACTAGGAGATTTATTCCTCCTATTTTTATTGGTACTTTTACTTCAAGTTCAGTCATATGTATTTGTCCATCAAAATTTATATATCTATATGGATCGGTTCTATGAGATATTAGTCCTTTATTTCTATTTGAAGCTATATGACATTCACTAGCTCCTGTGTCAATTAATATATTTGATCCTTTTATATGTTCTATTCCATTAAAATATTCACCTTCTATTTTCATATTTCCAGCATTTCTATTAAGTTTTATTTCTTTTATATTACTAGTTTCTCCTAATTGTTTTCTATTAGGTAAACTTGCTGATCTTCTAATTAATCTGCCATCTTCAAATGTTATATTATTATTAGGGTATTCTTCTTCTCGTAACTCTATGATTTCTGGTTTATTTTTTGTTATAGTAAGTTCATAATTTCTTGGAACTAAACTTATTTGTTTATCTGGTTCTACAGCTTTACCAAAATCTTTACATTCTTTATGAATTTCAATATATGGTTTTTTAGAATAAATGTTTCCATAATTAGAATTAGTAAATGTGTATAATGCCCTGTATTCTATAGTCATAATTTTATCTCCTGGTTCCATTATATCATCTTTATGTAATTTGAAATGTAATCCTAAAACTTCATTAAAATTTCTATCTTTTAATGATATACAATATTTTGGGTAACATGTAAATATTAGTTTCTTATATGCTAGATTTCCTTCTACTGTTCCTAAATGACTGTCTTTTAAATTTATAATTCTTCCATCATGTAAACTTACAGTCAAAGGCGAATCTAATCCTTCTCTAAACAGGGATTTAAACATTATCTGGATACCTGCTAAGTAAACATATTGAATCTTTTCACTTTGTTTTCTATTAATCTTTGTTAATAATTCTGCAACTGTATTTTTTGTTAAAAGATTTAATTTGTGTGTTCCTTGAGTGGTTCTAACATCTATTGCTCTTTCAATTTTATGATACTCATTTATTGCTATTCTTTCTCTTTTCCATATTCTGTCTAATATTTCTCATTTTCCTATTTTCAAATCTAAAGATAATTTTTGTATTTTTCTGAACTTATTATTATCAAAAGTTACTTTTAATCCATAACCTTCTATTCCTTCATATTCTTGCTTATCTATATTCTTATTTGTTTCTATTTCTTCTATTTCTTTATTCTGATTCTGATTCATTGCTTTCTGAATCTGTTTCGCTTATATAGACTTCTTGATCATAGTATTCTTCAATATCTGATATTTCACTTAGTTCACTTTCTATTTCTAGATATTCATTTTGTAATATTTTAACTTTCTTTTTGTTACAATCAGGGCTTATATGTCCCATTTCTCCACAATTCCAACATTTGCATTGGCTTTTATCTTTCTTATAAGTTTTATTTTTCTGTTTTTTATTTGGATTATATCTTCTTTTGTAATATCTCCTCTTAGGTTTTATATATCTTTTTCTGAAGTTTCTGAATTTTTTAAATTTTCTATTTTTAAATTTTCTTTTATTATTATATTTTCTTCTTTCATGGTTACATCCCCATTGGGTAGGTTTTTCCATATCTTCACAACATATTCTGGTTAATTTTCCTGATTTCTTTAATAATTGTCTTTGTTGACATATATATGCTAATCTTTCAAATAAGAATTTTATCCTTGATCCTAATGTTCTAGGTGTTCCAGGGTTATCTCTAATAAATTTTTCAAATTCTATTTTAAAGTATATTCCCCATGAACCTGGTAATTTATTGTAATACATATCTCTATATACTTCTTGGTTTTCATTACTATAGAATTGGACATAATAGTATTCTTTAAATTCACAAGTATATTCTTTAATTTTACACATATCACATATTGTTAAATTTATTAATCTTACTCTTGCATTATCTTTTTCTCTTATTGATTCTGCTTCAGAATTACTTATCCAATTTTCTCCTAAAAATTCATCCGCAATATAATCTACTATCTTCTCTATTCCTTTTCTATCTGATTTTATTAGTTCTGTCTGTACATTTCTTCTTATTAATGCTTTTGTATCACCACTTATTCCTTCCCACCAATTTCTAACATGTCCTTCAAAAGATGCTATTAAAAAATTTATCATTCTATCAGTATTTTCCCATGTATCATCTTTATTGTATAAAAAGAATAGTATCATTGAATCTGCCCAAGTTAATAAGGCTTTTTTAGTATCTATTTTACAATCAAGATCTAATTTTGTTCCTCCATGATTAATAGGTTTATCATAGTTATTATTTGGTTCAAATCTATCTTTATATTTATTTCCTCTAGGTGGTTGTCTATCTCTGATTCTATCATAATATTGTCGGTGTGGTTTGTTATATAAAGGTGCATAACTTTCATCTGGATCTGGTAATTCTTGTTTAGAAGTTCCTATAGGAGCAGGGTTAGGTGCTCCTCCAGTATTCATTAAAACTTGGTATTCATTAAAATTTTCTATACTTAACTGGTCAAAATTTTCTATAAGCAAATCTAATTCTTCATTCATTTTTGTCTTGTTCTTCTTCAATTTTTTCTTCATCTTTTAATTTTCCTAAAGTTTTTTCTATAGATTTTTGTAATTCTAATTCTTCCTCTAATATTTTTGGTAATATGTTTCTTCTAAATTCATCATCCATACTTCCTGCTTCTATTATAATTTTTTCTTGTTCGAAATGCTTTTTTCCTATTCTAAGTATTTCTTTTTCTATGAGTTTTTTGTCTATTTTCTTATCTTTGCTTTTATTATTTTCTTTAAATTCTCTAATCTCTAGTTTTAGTATATTTATATCATTTCTTATTTCTTTTAATTCATTTTTTACTTCTTGTACATCACTTATTAATGTTTTTATTAATGTTTTTAAATCTTCAATATATTCACTTATCGACATTTTATACTTTTGGGTTTTGAGTTTTTTGTACCTTAAATAGTCTGTCATACATATCATCTATTTTTATTTCTAACTTTTTGATTCTTTCTTCTATTGATATGATTTTTTCATTTTCATTTTTTCTTATTTTTTCATTTAACCTATCTATTTTTTCTATAATTATTCCAATTTTATCTTGATTAATTAATTCTCCTGATTTTCTTTGGAATTCTTTTAAGATTTCTTCATCTATATTTTTAACTTCTCCTATCATTTCTTTTAATTCTTTAAATTGTATTGTTAGTTTATTTTGAATATTCTGTAATTTTTCTTTGATATTCATGTCCTGTATATTTAATTGTTGTAATTCTTCGATAGCTAATTTATCTTGTAAATTTATGTTTTTATATGTTTGCCATAAAAATGCACTTATCCAATTTAATTGCATGTTAAGAAATCCATCAGACTCTCCCCATGAGCTTAATGGTTGAAACATAGTTGTATTAGCTCCTTTTATTTGATAAGATCCAACTGGAAGTCTTATATTTTCTATTATTTGTTTTTCAAATTTTATTTCTGGAAATTCTGTCATTAATTTCTTCCTTTAATATGTTCGATTTCTAAAATAAGTTCTGTTTCATATTTTGCTTCTTTATAATTCATTATTTGATATTCACAATATTCTTCTATTGATCCAATCATTGATTTTCTATGATATATTCTATAATATTTTAGATAGTCTTCCAATGTGTTTGTTTTATCATATTTTTCTTTTCTAGTTTTTTCTTTATCTTCTAAAATCGTTTGAATTTTTGGTAATTGTTTTAAAATTCTATCAAAATATTCTCTCTTTTTCTCCAATAATCTTAATCTTAATTTTTCTTGCCGTTTTATATTTCTTTCTTCTCTTATTTGGTCCATTAAATTTCTTCTTTGTTCTACTATTAAATCTAATTTTTCATTTGTTTCTATATCTAGATATCTAATTAATTGAGGATTTGCTCTATGATAATCCATTTCTATAATCTTTATATAATTCTTCTAGTATATCTTTGTGGATTAAATCTAATATTTCGTTTATGATAAAATCTTCTTTTATTATATCGAAATTTATTAGATCATATATTTCTCTTCTTATATCTTTGTCTAAATCTTTTAAAGTTTTCAAGATTTCTATTTTATAATTATCGGGTAATATTAATGTATACATTATAAATCTTGATGTATATATTATATATTTATTTTTAATTTTTGTCATATAATATTTATCTTTTAGATCTGCCATATGGCTCTGATACCATAAAAGGGTGCTACTATGAGCGAACAAAAATCAAATAAAATTAATAAAATTTCAAGGACTAGGTTGTAACTTTTCTAAATTTTTATGGGTTTAATTGAAATATGATATATAAGGATATTTGTGGTATTTTATAGTGATTAAGGCTATTTTGAAAAGATATAAAATTGTTAGGGTATTTTCAAAAATTGGTATATTTTTAAGGGTATTGATATGTATTTCCTCTTCACTCTGTTGGTAACAGTCAAGAGAAAATTGCAATGGAGGTTCCTAGGCTTTACGAAAAGTGCGAATATCCAAATCTTTAGTGACACTCCAATCTCCAAATTTATCAGTTATCACACGTCCATTTCTTTTCGTAAATTTCGAATTTTTTTCTTCAAAAAAGCACTTTTGAGATTGTTATATTGTATATAGTGTTATTTTCTTTGCTTCATTATCGTTATATTGAATATAGTGTTATTTTCTTTGCTTTTCGATTTATTTAAACTACAATTAAATATGAGGAAATTATAGCCATGTCGGTTCTTAAAATCAACAATTCAAAAAGTAAGTTTGTAAGTTTTAGTATAAATAATCAGGTGCTAATTCATCTTTAAAATATTAATTAATAATATTATAATCTAATAATTCCATACCATACCTACTCACCTATCCATCACCCCTAAACTAAAGATAGGTATATGTTTTAATTCATTTCTCTCAATCAGCAACTCCATTTCTCTCAACCACCTCCTAATTTTTCAGCGATGGCAGAGTACGCGGTTGGCATGACGAACTCCACTCGGAAAACTCTAGGCGTGGACGTGGTTCCATATGGTTTGGTTCCCAGGGAATCGAAACGAAACGAACTAAGAACTGATGGTTCTTTTTGTAAGAGTTCGTTCTAATTCCGATTTTTAAACTAAATTTTTTAATTTTAAGCAATGAAGCGAGGTAGATTCCTGCTTGTAAGAGTCGTAAGACGGTAATGTCATCGGCATTGATCAAGATGTGAATATAACATTCATATTTGTCCTTAACATCAAAATATTTACTCCCTTCCAGACGATAACGTATCTCTTCATCCGCGTGTATGTGCTCATTCTAAAAATTCTTCAATTTCTAGTCGAATACTCCACTTTTTCAGGGAATAATCTCACAAGTCCAATAAATCATTGAAAAAAAGATAACAATTGATTGTAAGATGGAGAATGAAGATATATTGTTTGTTAATTCTTGAAGAAGTGAAAGTTGAAACCTCAAGGCTTGAAGCTAAATGATCTAACCAATGAAAGAAAAATGATTTTTTATTTTTGATTTTTTGTTTATTACTTGTTTTGCTTATAGTCATTGTAATGTTGAATGAGTCAATAGTTGTTGGGTAATTGATAATGACTAATGGACCAAATAACATATATTTAAATTAAGAATTGATGATTTATTTTTTAATTTTTTAAAATTTATATTTTTAAAAATAAAAAAATTGGTTTTTATTTTATCGGTAGAACCAAGAATTGGAACCGAAACGGATGGTTCTTGATTTTTAGAATCAGAACCGTTTAAAATTTTGAAAGAATCGAATTGGGACCAAACCCAAACCGAAATCGAACAATTGGTTCCAATTTTTTTGCCAAGGCCTGGCAAACTTCATTCCCCTTCGGCAAAAGCAACGTTGTGGAATCCATGGATGAATCTGTTGAAATTTGTAGTTTTCGGTTGTGCAGTGGTGGTGGGTTTGATGGTTTTGTCGTTGTGCAGTGGTGGTTTGTGATTGTGCAGTGGTGTGGTGGTGGGATAGTGGTGTTGGTGGGTTCAGTGGTTTGTAGTTGTACAACAGTGTGATGGTTAGATGTCGGTGGTGGTTTGTAATTGCGCAACGGTGTGGTGGTGAGATGTCGGTGGTGGTTTGTGGTTATGTAGTGGAGGTGATTCAATGTGAGATGGTGATGGCTGCGTGCTACGGTGGTGGTGGTTGTTTATAGGTAGTTATAGGTCACGTGTTAAAGTTACAACTCACATAAAAAATAAAAATAATGATAAAAAAAAAAATCTCATAAAAGGTACTTAAAAAGCTCATAATCGTTGCCTCGAAACTCCCAAACAGACCCTAATGAGACTAGGTTGGGCAAAAGAACCAGAGCCAAATGTTCGATTCTATTCGTTTTCGGTTTAGTCTCGGTTTGAGTCTTTCAAAATTTTAAACGGTTCTTATTCTAAAAATCAAAAATCATTCGATTTCGGTTCCGGTTCTTGGTTCAGAACAAGAACAAGAAGCGATAGAACAAAACACAATTTTTTTATTTTTTAAAAAATAAAATCATCAATTATGAATCTTAATGCATGTTATCCGTACCATTAGTCATTATCAATTACCCAACAATTATTGATTAATTCAACATTACATAACTATAAGCAAAACAAGTAACAAACAAAAAACCATATATCAAAAATCATTTTTATTTCATTAGTTCTGTCGTTCAACTTCAAGTCTTCAGCCGTCAGTTCTTCTAAAATCAGCAAACAATAAATCTTCGCTCTCCATTTTATAATTAAATTTTATCTTGTTTTCAAAAAATTGCTAAACTTGTACGACTGTTACTTGAAAGTGGAGAACTACAAGTAGAAATTGAAGAATTTTTAGGAGTATATACACGCAGATGAGAAAGTACGTTGTTGTCTGGAAGGGAACGAATATTTTGATGTCAATGACAAATATGACTATTGTATTCGCATCTTGATCAAGCTCGATGACCTTACCGTCTTATGACTTTTACCAGTTAGAATCTACCATCACTTCATTGCTCAAGTTTGAAAATCTTAGTTTAAAAAATCGAAACCAAAACCAAAATCAAAACCAAAAATATCGAACGATTCAATTCCGGTTCGGCACTTTTCTTACAAAAAAAAGCATCGACTCTTGGTTCGGTTCCTTAAGAATCAGAACCATATGAAACCAAGTCCATGTTTAAATGAGACAATTGTTAAACATAACAACGAATACGAGAAATACTCTATGATCCGTTTAAAATTTTGTAACCATTGATGAAATTAACTACAGCTTACAAACAAGTCAATTTGTTTTATTAAAAATATATATAGAGTAATTCCATGTGTAATTTCCTGAGCCCCCACGTCTTATTTTGCAATACATGGCTTAAATGGGATTTACAATACCTGTTTTATTTGCACTTATTTTCGACTGTTCTCCACTTTGAGTTAAGAATCACAAAAACCTGTAGGGCATATCAAGAATTCCAGAGGATAACGGTTTTTCCACCTACGCTGCACTTTACGACCAGGTCGAGATCAACTAATAGAGAACTTCACATCACAATAGAAACAGAAGATCACATATTCTGGAGTTCCAGATTAACCAAATAAATATGACCATGGAAATGCCTGGCAAAGTCAGAAGCTAAACTTGGAGTTGGCTGACAAGTTTGACTTTGATGAATCACTTGGCGTTGAACTATCCATGTGACCATGAGTGCTCACAGCCCAGGGTAAATGATGCAATTATTAGGACGTGTTCTACCACTGAGCAATGTCAAAAGTGAGAGAAGCCTTCTATGTTGGGAAATGAGTAGAATTGACAATAGTTGATTTCATAAATCACAATGCAAAAGGTAGATAACAATTACCATAGTTGCAGGGATAATCCTGATCTCAGCACTGAATCCTAAACAGCTCCTTGACATCTGAGACTGTCGACTAGTAGGTTTCTTTCCAACTGTCCTTGATTCCAAGAAATGCTTCGCTTCAAGCAGCAGAACCATATGTGATCTTTAACTTTAGCCATGGAATAGATTTCTTTTGCTAAGGTGATAATTTGTTCATTGTACATTTCCAATGATTTGGCAAAAATGGGATGTTGAACCCAGCAAAATACTTGAAATATGTATTAATTTCACTACGTTATTTGAAGGTAGTACAATAAAATTAATCTCTCCACATAAAATATTACTTTCTGCCATCATCCCAACCCAAACCAGCATTTCCTATGTTTCCAATCGCTTTTAATGGTTCAATCAAACCATTGGTGCCACGGCCAAGTGTTTCCCCCTGTACCAAACATTAGAAGCATTAACCAAGGATATTATAATGTGAACAATATGAATAAACGATTTTCTTTCATGCTAATAAAGGCCAAATGCAGGCATGGAAGCTTGACGGTATTACAACATATGATGACATTCTTCAATATTTAATGCAACTTTTGCAAACGAACAGAAATATAATAGTACTTGGTAATCCCTACTAAAACTGAATTGACCATCATTTGCGTTCAGAATATTACCTCCTTCCAACCCATGCTTTCAAGAATTTTTCTGGCATAACTTCCCGCCCCAAAAGAAATGTTCAACGACTGGACTGCAGCTTCTTCAGGGTGTAAAGAACTAGAAGATGATGGAGCAGTATAAGTACTGTCAAGTGACATTTTTTGTTCTGGACCTATACCAAAGCCACCATGCAGAGCTCTTCTCTCTGCAGCTCTGTCCCTGTACACGTGATGCTGAAATTGCAACTAATGAAATTAGAACGAAAAAACACAGCAGGCATTGCAGTGCAAAAATCTTCACCCCAGCACTGTTGCCCAAGTGTGAAAATCAAGCAGAAGTACTTCAAAATATATGCTCAGGTGGTGCCACATGATTCAGTCCTCTACAGGTTCGATTTACTACCAATTTATTCACTTCATTAAAGGAATAAAGCTAATATTATTCACTAATCCATAGGCAACTATCGCGATTCTTTTGATGGAAACAAGAAAAGCTGCATATATTTAATTAAACTTCAAGCATCAGATTTCAGAGCAAGTTTTTTGCTTTCAGTAATTTTAAGAAGCCAGAAGTAATTACTTCATCCTGCACTTAAGGGGATGGGAGTGAGGGGTTACCAGGATTTAACGTGCATCTATTCATGAATAAGATCATCTGACTAGTATAAGGCTTCTTGTAATATTTGTGCAGTTTATAGATATTAACCTACTGTAGGAAAACATATATGGGCCAACTTAAATCAAAACACAGAGAAAAGGAGGCCAAATATCACATGGTGATGTGGAGCCTTGCATCATCTTACATAAATCTCTAAGAAACTCCAACTGAATCCTCAGTCTGCAACGCGTAGATTAGATAAAAGTAAGAGAACTACATTGTTTAAATCAGGGAAATCTCAAATAGAAATGACTGTCTGTTGTAATATGTGACTCATATCTAGTGGCACACATGGATGCTAGAAAGTGGGCCGATGCCGGAGCGCAGCGCAGCGGAGTGAAAGGAGCATAAGCATATTGAAAAATCGGTTGAATCAAATGATTATAATAAACTTGTCACTTAAAATGTATACCAAATTCTTTTTCTCATATCTACTATCAAGCATCATGCTTACCGATGACATACAGGTTTAAGGAATGGTTAAAAGCTTCAAAAGCTTATGTAGGCAGGAGTTACCTCATTAGATGAGCAGATATTCTCTATGGACAAATACTGGTCCTCTTGGTTAGTAAGACCTTCCAAGCTTTTAGATTCAGACTTCGAACCGCATTTTGGTATCTTATTCATCTGTTTATCAATTGACAATTGTGGGAAGCCCCAATCTTTCGTCGGGTTGGATGCATCATAAACCGACAAGGATGCCAAATATTGTGAGCTAGGAATCCTCAATCTATATACCTGACCTGTGCGAAGGTAAAAATTATAGTAACTGATCTGTTACAGATTTCTGAGTGTGCGACCTTGTGTGTGAGAAAGATAGACTTTAACTTAGATTAACATCAACCTTGTCTTCCAAAATCACCAAACAGTTAAATTGCCCTCAGGTCATGCATTGGCCTAATCTGAGCGATTTTCTGTACACCCTAACCAAGTCCAATAATACCCAAATGGGGGAACTAAAGGTTGCTGAAAAGGGTTTGTTTGTTGTATATGATATATGGCACATTCCAATAAGATAAAAACTGCAATCATGCATACACGCTCTCAATAAGTTGTCACAAACTTCTCCAATATTATAGTTTATAAAGAACTTAATATGCTTCATCCTAACAAATGATGATTGTGATCATAATCAATCATCCTCAAGTTTGTTACATTGCAGGTAAGTTAATTGATATATATTCTTCACTAAAGGGCTTTCCATAATTTAGAGAAAGAAAAGAAAAAGGAACTTTGTTCAAAAAGTTACATTCAACTAAGTTGGTTTAGTATTTTTTGTTATCATACTAGTAACTTTCTTAAGCAATTCCCAATAATCTATAAGGTCAAAAAAGAAATTGGAAAAATAGCAAACCTGAAGTCACTCGTACCATATCAAGATACACTTCACATACTGGAGCAGTTTTCATACGAGCTGAAGATATAGATGGATGGAGCTTGCTAGAACGCTTTTTTAGTCGGCCAACCAGCCTAGCCACCTCATCTTTTCCATCTTTTCCAATCCCTATAACTAATGCCCAATCCCATAAATCCACCATGTGCAAATCTGATATCCATTCTTCATTTGGTTGAGTTACTTGACCATACTGAGCTCTCCAATTTTCTTCTTCTGGCGATATACCTGTGCAGAAGATAATTGTTCAAATCATCAATCCAAACTCCAATTTTGTAGTAGATTGGTACTTCTATTTTCTACCTCTATCAACTACCCAACTTATCTTTTCCTCTCCCCCATACCCTTTTCTGTAAGATTCTGACTTATCCTTGCATAGGTCTAACAAGCCTTGTAAAGTAGATAAGAGGACAAATTCCCATGTAAGTAAAGGTGCTTGTGAATGATATGTCAGTGTGTCATTAGTGCACGTATGCATCTGTAATGCAGTCAAAGAAAATTAAAGATACAAGAAGTCAGAATCAGTGATTCTGAGGTAATACTAGTTTTTATTCATACATTCTGTACCTTCGTCTGCTATACTGCTGCTCAAATCAGTAAAACAATTAGGATCATCAGGGATCCATTCACCTTCTTCCAGTTCTTGAATGTCATCGTCTCCTGCACTCGACAAAGAAGACCTGATAGAGTTATAGGATGCCCCTTTGGCAATATTACTACATTAAAGTTCAGAAATATTTCACATACCATCTGCTGGAAGATTTAGCTGCTGTGTATCATTAATTTCTATAGACATTGCCATGTCAGAAGCAGCAGCATGAGTAGATCGGTCGGAATAACCCGATAAATACATATCAATAAGAGTATCTTCCAGCCTAATTATCACATTTCAATCAGCTTAGTTTGTCTAGCAGATGCAACAAGAATAGTCACATATAAGAAAATAGATTAACCTTCAACTTACCATTCTGATGCCGGAGGTGGATACTCAGATTGGTCGCTGCCAATACACATTGAGTGGTCTAAAAAAAAAAAAAAAAGAGGGTGGAAAGAGGAGAGAAAAATTAACAACATACAAAAAGGCTCTTCCATCATATTTCAATATAAGTGTGAAGTAGCTAATGCTGAATAGGGTGGAATGCGTTCATACAACAAAAACGAAACACTGGAGACAATCAGCTTTTAAACCTCATCAAACGGAAGTACAAATTTGTAAAACTTATTTAAACATACACACGAAGTCAAAGTGAGAGCCTGCCAAAGCCTTATAATATAGCGCGCTTGCGTAAAAAATACTAAGGATGAACATTTACACTAGATATGCATAACATCTCACCTAAGGAAGATTCAGCAGAAAGTGCATCCCCTTCCTTTTCAGCTTCCCATGCTTCGCCTTCACAGTTAGCATTATGTAAATCAGATTGATCCCCAGCCTTGAGTTGAACAAAGTAATAATACTGTTATCTTCATAACTCTTGAATAAAATTATTTAGGTCAAAACTGAACAATTAAATACTAATAACAATACCTGATTGGACTCAAGACGAACATACTTCCCATTTTCGAATTTATAATAAATTCCATCTACGCTGCTGTAGTACCATCCCGCTTGTGGATCATGGTAAAACCCAGTGCTGCAACGTAATGCCCATAAAAACAAAATCAAAATGTCAAAACGGTTGTCGGTACAAATCATCAAAATCAAACACATTGAATTCTAGTTCAATTGGAAATTTTCAAACACGAGTGCCAAACTATTCGGCAAGTTTCAAAGAGAAAGTAATAAAAAGAAAAAAAAGGAAAATTAGAAGCAAATAAGAGAAGAAAAATGATAAAGAATCACAAAACCTGGCATGGTAGTAGAGCTGAGAATCTTCATCCCACTCGAAGGTGCAACAGGTTTCCTGCGATCCTTCAGTTCCCGCCATAATTGGGTATATTCGCTTCTTCTCTTCGTTTATGGGGGTGAATACCAAATTGGGTTTTCTCGATTGTTCTTGATTTTCTTTAAAAAATCATCAGTCTTTTCACATATTGGTCCTTCAATTTCAGTTTAATGCAAACTGGTCACTTAGATATGCGTTTCATCTCAGTTACCCCGCCATAAACATTTGTCAAATCTACAAATCGAATATCCTGGTTATCCGTTTTATAGCATTTATTTTTCATGGAAGTCTGAAACTTTTTTCTTATTTTGCCACTTTGCATTGTACGTTTAATTGTCAAAGTTTCTCATGAAGTTTTCCATTCATCATGCTTTCCATGTCATTTTTTATGCATTTGTGGAAAATGTTTTCCACCTAATACAAATAATACATTTCAATCGTTGAATTAGTCATTCTAATGTGATATCGTTAGGCATTACAATAGACGTAGTTTTGTTCGATCGTCACTTCCATTCGTCATTTAAGTTAACGAAGTGTTCGCCATACGAGACAATGAATCTCAAATTCCCACTCATTCTTGAAAATATGTTATACGTACGTCAACAACTCACGCATTTGACATGCTAGACTTTCGTAAAGAAAAATTGACAATTGCGTAGACATTCATTCATAATAGTGCGGGGTATACTAGGTTAATTGACAATTCAACTGTCGAGTTCGACGTTTTACATCTATCGAATTCGACAGATGACTCGTCGAAAACGACATTTAACACTGTGCAATTGAGATTCAAATGTAAGAGTTTTTCTGAAATTCTTCATCAACAATTAATGTTGTTCATCAGTGTTCAACTATTAGAATTCTTTATGACTTGAAGAATATCACAATAATGGAGGATCTTGATTTCCTGCATTTATGAGGACATGTAGCCGTAGGTTGTCGTCCTAGTCTAAATCTATGTTTCTCAAAAACTCAATAAATTTGAATGATGAATCATTTAATAACTTTCAAGATAGTTAGTTCCCCAAATCCTATGATATAAAAAAATTAAAATGCTCATATTTCAAAATGGAATTTGAAGTCTCTAATTCTATCTTCTTCAAGTGTTAATGGAGATGGTTGAAAAAGCCTTGAGCATAAATGAGTAAGTATTCAAATGGGGAAAAAAATATTATTGCATTTTTAATTTATTTTTAAGAATTTATTTTTTTGTCTAAAGTTTTTATCCACTGTTTTAAACCTTTATCCATTGGTTTTGTCACGCACGGCCAATTTTCGCTTTATTCTCAAATTTCGGCCAACACATGACGTACGAGAATTTACGAAAATATTTTTATTTTTCTTTTCATAAGTTAATGATGTAATCGAGGTCTAAGTGATTGAGATTTTAAAATCACTTTACTTTAAAATAAAATTCATTCATTTAAAAAGTAACGATAAAACATTTAATTAAAGATCTCGACTTTAAAATATTTTAGATAAACACTAACAATAATAAAATAACGAGGTTGACAGTTCAAACACAAGACCTTATTTAGTGAGTCCATAACTTACAGGTAGTCACTTAGCGCAGCACTATCTGTCTCGCTGCCTGAAGATCCGCGACAATCCCTTTTTCATTTTTATTATTATCTGAAACATTATGTATGTTGTAGAATGAGCACAAACTTACTCGGTGAATGGAGTATGGTGCACACGTGCTATTGCACATAGACAAGGTAACATCACATATTCAGGATTTATGCAAGTTTTATTTATTTATTTATTAAATCAATCAAGCCTATATACTCAAATCAAGTCCAGTCACAAGTCAAGTTCAAGTCAAGTCATTTTAGATTATAGGTATTTCAAGTTGTAACCAGTCCAGTCAAGTCAATTTCATACATTCAAATCCAGTCAAATTCATATATTCTAGTCAAAGTTATACTTCATATATTTAAGATCACGTCTTACATATTTTTAAACCAGTAAATTCCTATACTCAAGTCATATAATCAAGACAAGTCAAGGCAAAACATATAATCAAGAATTATGCAAATGTATATATTTTCAAGAGAGTGTGACTTTTAATGGAGGGCCATATTACAATCAATTACTATTTCAAGCCTGCATAAGCAGGGAATATAACCCTGAGTTCAAGTGTGGAATTTATTCCACGAATTCTTTTACAAACGTTATTTTTATACCACAGGTTTCAAATAGAGAGTCGAGATTCCTAAAATTCATTAACAAGTATAATCACATCATAATCCAATTATTGGACTCCGTTACACGTATATCAAGATAAGCACCATAGGTGTATTAACCAATGTTTAGAAAATCGGACCGGACCAGCCGGTTCGACCGGGAAAACCAAGAACTTGTTTTTAGAAAATTTTGTAATTTTTGGAATAATTTTTTATGTTTTAATTGAAACTGGTTCAACCCCGATTTGACCCGGTCAGACTTTTTGACCCTTGACCCGTTAACTTTTCAGTTGAAACTAGTTTTCGGTGCGAAACAAAGTATGGCTGTAATGCAAGAAGTTCCTTTCTATGCAATGCTTAAGAAAAAACATGGAAATCCATTTTAATGCAATACATAATGGAGACATATCACGAAGTAGTATATAAAATCATGTAATCATAAGTCCATCCAATCTAAGTCAAAACAAGTTTGTATATTCATGGATTACACAAAAACAAGTAAATTCGTATATAATCAAGATTGATGTAATATTCAAGTTACTTTAAGTTCATCTTTTCAAGTCAAGTCAAATGTGTATAATCATGTATTGTGTCAAGTAGATGACATATTAATTTATTATCTTTATCATATTGACGAATCTAATATCTCATAAATAAGAATAAGGATTCTTTTAAATATAAAGTAGTATTGATCAGTATATTATGTATCGATATATATTAGTATGTATCGGTACATACCCTAATGTACCTATAAATAAAGACAAATTGTTTGAAGTATTCAATGTATCGATACATTCAATGTCAGCAATTATCTTCTGATAATACAAATATAATCAAGGACATAGATTACTCATGATGTATCACTATAATTCAAATACCAAGAACAAGAACAAATAATATTGATTAAGACTTTTAAATTGTTAAATCATGTTAATCATTTTTTTACAAGTAGTCTACAAGCCAAGAACCGTTATATCTCAATATACCCAAATAATACTATTAAAATGACAAACCTCGTTAATCATTCTTTTATATTAAATAAACGGATAAATAAACATTAGCATCAATATATGATTGATAATAATAACTTTGATCATCTTTTTAAGCAAGGATGATTAATATCAAGATGATATTAACAAAGATATAGGAATCATATGAAACTTATAACGAGATCACGATAATGTCAAAATAATATTGATGACAATATAGCAATCATATTTAAATAGAGAACTTATAATGAAGTTACGAAATTCATATATCAAGTAAACAATTAAAATATATTTCACTCACCTTAGTCCAAAAGTGTCTAAATGAGGTTCCCTAAATTTCTACTTCATGATCTATCGATACATGCAGTTGGTTCAACTCAGCCATACTGATTTCTAGGGTTTTTCCTCTTGATTTAACTATATTTGGTTGAGCATAATTTCATTTATGATATCAAGATTATGTTATTGGATTAACATGTCTTAAATCCTAATCAGTGTTTAGAAAATCAGATCGGTCTGTCCGATTCAAGCCTTAAAATCGGCTTTTACAAAACCGGACAGGAAACCGGGGTTTTTAGTGGTTAAACCCATGCCGGATTAACTCGGTCCGATTATTATACGAAAATCGATTATTTTAATAATTATTATTTCATTATTTAACACAATAATAAAATCTTAAATTAAATAATAATAATAATAATAATAATAATATTCATAACACCTGAACAGGGTAACTCCAACGGCCCTTTACAGGGTTGTTTTCAAACCAATCCCACATCAATTGTCGATGTGGGATTGGTGTTAAGTTCATTTTTTTTAAAGCTGTTTTGTTAATTTTCTTTTAAATTAAAATTACAAGGAATTAATATCAAAATAAGTATAAAATATTTGCAATTGTTGTTTATAGATTATTTAAATATTGTTTTTAATTTCTAGCTTATTTTTTATGGATTAAAGTATTTTGAATATTTTGAAATAAATTATAGTATAATAAATAAAATTAACAATCATAAATTTATATTTTCTTTGAATTAGTGATTTTGAAATTAAAGTGTTTCCATCTAAATTTTTATTATTATTTTTATATAAAAATATATTTAAAACCTTAAAAAGAGTTAAAACATTATTAAAAATCTATTTTTTGGAATAATCATTTAATTATTTAATTGAAATCGGTTCAATCCGGTTCGACCTTATGACCCTAGACCCGTTTTTTTTCGAGGCCGAACCGATTTTCAATATTCTAAATACTGATCCTAACAATATTAAACCCGCCTTCTAACTATGAATTATAGGGTTTATGAATGAAAGAACCAACCTTTTACTCTTAACGTTTCTGTGTAAGAATACCTTCAAGCTCATGGCTATTTATACTACAATAGGACTACACCAAATGAAATCTAGTCTTCTCCGTAGAAGAAATCTTCCTTATTTTGCAATTAAAATGGTAAGCTTTATCACCAAAGCCCAAATCAAGAGGTGGAAACTGGATGTGGAAGGGTTCCAACATGCAAGCTGGAGCTGGAGAATCTAGATTGGGTGACTCAGAAAGGCTACAAGCAAGATGTGGCAATATAGATGGACACCTTATGCTTAAATATATGGAAATTCAGTTTTCAAGTACCGTATTTGAGCCGAGGTTTGAGGTAACAAATGAAGTTGAAACCTTGGTTTCTTAGTACCATTTCAAAGTACTCACGGAGCACTTTAATGTGCAATTTATAACACAAGAAATGAATAATCGATGAGAAATTTATGACCTTCCAAATTAGGCTACTCAAAAGTCAAAACAGAGTTCGAATTAACCCTTTTTACCGTCCTAATTTTAAAAATTCACCGATAGTTATTCGTTAGTTGGAATGACAAACGTTCTCATATTCTCGACGTTCACTCCGAGAACTCGCCCGTACATATATGACATGTATTCAAATAATATCGGAAGTGCTAGAAAATGGACACTTAAATACGTTTTTTACGTCATTTTTCTTTTTATAAAAAAATCGTTTTTCTTTCTTTTTCTTTCTTTAATTAATAAACTGTAAAAATGCTTTTATTAGATCTTAATGGATTATTAATGACATAAAAAATTCTCAGCTCATTACAGGTTTCTTGTGTGATGTGATATACATCACATTAAGCATTTACACATTTTGGTGTCATCTATGCAAAACTCCCAATATTATATTGAATCCACCGTTGAATGATGAACTTCTTTCAGTTTTTGCCGAGAAAACACATAACTCAATATTATGTTTTAGTAACAAAACAAGATGTAAGATGCATGATTGAAAAACTATACTTACAATTTCTATTTACGATAGACATTTCAATAAAACAGGACCTACGTCTCTTTAACTATTGCTTACTACAAAATAAAACGAATTTTTTGATAAAAAAATGAAATGTATAGACAAAAGAAGAAAGAAACATTAAAAGGGAAAAGTGACACCAATCAAATAATTGCCTTACTTGAAGCATTGGTTACTATCTTATTAATCATGACCTTTAGTTGATTTAAGTCTAAAGTTTTCATAATCCATCTGTCCAATCATGGCCCTTAATTAGGTGATAGATGGTAATAATTATAGTTTCGTATCTATAATTGATTTATTCCCTTTTGATTAATTTGACCCTTGTGCAAGTCCCAATTAACATGCTTCATGTAAAAATTTGATTGATTAGATTTCATGTAAATTGTTAGAATAGTAAACAATAAAATTGTCTTCTCGTACTTATTTGAGTAGTTTTTGATCTCGAGCTAACCAAACATCCTGGCGATACTTATTTTATTTTATTTTTTTATGACAAATTGGACATTAGACTAACAAATTAGAATAGTTCCAATTTGTACTGAACACAAGTATTCATCCTACATACAAATGTGATAGTTTGAACACCTTAGTCTTCAGTCCCATATCGAGGTGCTCTCTACCGTGCTTTCGCAAATATGACGAATACACCCTTTTCTAATAGCATACGGTAATCTATTGAATGGCTACCCACCCCTATACATGATTCGACGTGACTCCATAGCTTTAAAAAAAAAAAAAAACTCACTTTCAACTCTAATCAAAATCAATTAAATCAAAGTATGTTTGATGAGTAACATCAACATATAGCGAATGAAATTGAAATTCTAAGGTCAGAAGGGAAATGAATATAATTGTTTAAAATGATATTGATATTGTGTGTCACAATGACTTCAATTGCAATTTGCATGCATATATCAATGAGGTTGAAACATTTTTAACTGAATTTTATATGTATCTTTCACTCTCTTTTCCTTGGCACAAAAAATGTCTATTCGTCAATATACCTGAAAAAGGACATCACCGTCACCTTAAACTCCCCACATTAATCCTCATCTCATTTTGAGTAATTTTAAATTTTTAAAAATTTTCTTCAACCAATTTTGTTCATCGATTGAATTTATAAACTCAAACAAAAGAAAATCGAGCCGAATGAATAAATTTATTGTTGTGTCATATTCAACAAAATATGAAGGTACTTCGCAATATAATTTTTGATAACTTCAAATAAAATGTAAAATAAGCTTCATTTTTTTTTAAATTGGCTGACATGGTGAAAATTTTAGTATATGATATTAATATGACATAGTTCTTGTCGTTTAGGGACAACTAAGATGTTGTGGAGACGAAACGTGTTATCAATTACACGCTTATGTTCAATACATTGATTATTTAAGGATAATGCTACTTGAACAATATAGTTGAACAACATTGTGGACAACACTTACATGGGGTGGGGTCCACAAATATTGTTCATTATTGTTGTCCAAATAGCATTTTCCTTAATTAAATTTATTTGTGATGAACATTAGAATAGGAGAGAAATTGTTGACGACGAATATAAATCTTGGATTGTACATGAGAATATTGTTCTTCATCTAGTTGAGCATATCAAATATATTTTCAATCCACATGGCTTCTTTGATTTAACGATATATATGCTAGATAATATTATATACCACGATAAAGACATTTTAAACTTTTTTTCCCCCTTCCGTAACTCTATTCAATATGCAGTACTAAAGCGATAGAATAGACGTGATCTCAAAAATAGTTCAGTAACAAGTTGAAGACAATTAAATGTACGTAAATGTCCACTATGTCTATGTATGAGGGCCACATAGGTGGGATTTGAGGTTATATATAGAATCGACAAGAATCACTAATGAAATTATGAAAGGTCCCTACTTAACATAACCCTGTCTTGTTTCCACTATAATATCAAAATTTATAAACGTGTGGTTAAATAAAAGTTATGGATTGTGTGATTAAAAATGAGTTTTAAAAATGAAATACAAATTAAATAGAGCTATTGTTTTCAAGAAAAGGACACTTCTCGTAGCTAGTATAAAAAACAACCTAAAATAATTGCACGTTTTTACCGTTTACTTGTTGTCTACATTGCTTTGTATCATACTATTTCGAAATGCAGTAAATTTTATTCAGCGCTTTTAATAAGTCCCCTTAAAAATTTAACATATTTTTCTCTTTTCTTTTTAACCATACATTTATTAATAAAATAATATTACACATAAACTTAAAAAAAATTTCATATTTTTTAACCATGCATTCTCTAAAAATTCACTAATCATTCAAATAAACTCTAAAAATTCACTATTCATTCAAATAAACTCTTTTTAAACCACGTCAAACATTAATTTTAGTTCTCATTAGGAAATTTTTTAACTAGATTACTTAATTGGTTACAGGTATCTTCAAATACAATCAAGTCCAATGCAAAAGAAGCACCAGATTTGCTTAGAAACCACTTTATTGATTCACACACTCTCTCTCTCCCCTTCTCTCTCATGACTTGAATTCTAAGTATGATTTCCTCTACACAATCCCTTTAAATAATTTGAGACTCAAGGGTTGTGAGCATTAAACTCATTAACCACTTATTCAAGCTTGCTTTGATCTCTGTTAAGTAGTTTTCAAATACTACCCCTACCCCACCCCACCCCACCCCCTAACCAAAACTTGGATATCTCACTATCTGCATAAGAAAGAATCCAAGAATCCAGGGTCTTTGTGATCAAATCAATGGGGCGCCATTCTTCTTGTGCGAAACAAAATAAGCTTAAAAAAGGATTATGGTCACCAGAAGAAGATGAGAAATTGCACAATTACATAAAAAGATTCGGCGTCGGCTGCTGGAGTTCCGTGCCTAAATTAACAGGTAATTTTCTTTTTTAGACGTTCATTGACATGAGGAGGATCCTCCAGGCTCCACCTTTGCTGTGGTTTGATTTATTATCTCTGGTTCATGCAGGATTGCAAAGGTGTGGAAAAAGTTGCAGGTTAAGATGGATAAACTACTTGAGGCCAGATCTTAAAAGAGGAATGTTTTCACTGGAAGAGGAGAATCTCATCCTCACTCTCCATGAAGTTCTTGGAAACAGGTTATATTCATATTCAAGAAACATGCCCTAAAATGTTCTAAACTAAAATAATTATCTTGATACTTTTTTCAATAAACCGGTCCGGAGCCTAATGTTGTTATCTCGACCGTGAACCATATAGGGGTATATTCGGTATTCCGCACATGTATTAGGTTGCCCTAATAATTTTTGTAGCCAGGTGGTTGTGCGTGCTCAAGTGAACTGCTGTGAATAAAAGCTTGTTTGGTCTATCAAGATTTTTTATCAAAAATTTTTAAAATCAACCTCAATCATCAATCCTTAATCAAGTTCACATTTTTTTACTTTTCAAACCAATCTAAATCACACATTCATAAAAAAATCACAAAAAAAAAAAAAAAATCATGGACCAAACGGGCTCTAAGTGTGTACTTTGTTTGTTCAATGTTTATATTATTACTCTCGTAATATTTATTACGTAGACCGTACTAGACAGTATAATATACGTAAAAGATTAAGTCTTTGTTTGATAGCACTAAAATCTTAGATTTTAATTCAATTCAAAGTCAACATTTAATTTTAATCACACTTTATGATTCACAATTTTTCAACCATACATTTCAACAACTTTTATTAAAAGCTACTAAAAAAAATGGTTTTTATCAATACCAAACAAGGGCTAACTCTATTACTGTCAAGCGGCATTTACTTGGTTTGAACAAAAACCCCGTAAGGCCGTAACAGTTTTCGTTTCCGTTTTCCTTCATTTTGATGAGGTTTGGCTAAAAATGGTAGGTGGGCACAAATTGCAGCACAATTACCCGGAAGAACAGACAATGATATCAAAAACTTTTGGAATTCTTATCTGAAAAAGAAGCTGATAAAGCAAGGACTTGATCCAAACACTCACAAGCCAATGAACATAACTGAAGAGAATTGTACAGAAAAATGTTCATTACAGAAACTAGAGCCTAATGGGATTCCATATTCATCAATATCAGATGCAATGAGACAAATATTTGAAGAACAAACTGAAATTTCAAGGGAGAATATAGTAAACAAACAAGTGTATGAATATGATCCTCTATTCTTATCAGAGTTTCAAGCAAGAGTTGATCCCAGTGGATACCATTCAGATTTTCGGATCACACCTTATGATCAGAATCAGATGGAGGGAAATCAAAATCAGAATCAGGGTCCAGGTTGTGATTCATTGCCTAGCTTAATGAACTTTGATAACGGAAATATTATGGATGCTGGTATATCCGACAGTACTTCAACTTCAAGAATGAGTTTTCTGATGAATAAAGCAATGGAAAGTTCAAGTTACAGTTCATTTATGAACAGCCATGCTGGATCTGATCAAATGAACAATCTGATTGAAAATGCAGCTACATATTCTTGGGATGCTGAGAGCAAATTGGATTCAGTATTTCAGTTTCAGTTTAGTGGGAATAAATTCGAAGAAATAAAGCCAAGCCTGTGACAAGATGGTGATAGTCGAGGAGATTTAAGTAAATATCCGATTTTCATCCCTGTATACCGACACTCTTCCATCAAAATATACATTGTAAAGTTAATTTCAGTTTCAGTTCGGTGAGATTAAAACCGAAGAATTAAGGCCATGGCTGTGGCAAGAAGTCGAGGTGATTTTAAGTAAACATCCAATTTGCATCGCTATATCGTGACACCCTTTCATCAAAATATACACTGTAAGTTTGTTTTTAACCCTCATACATACATACCAAATGCACAAACAGATGTTGATAGTGCAAGGAGTTTTCTATTGGAAGCTTTCAGGTATAAATATTGTTGATTCTATTTTATTTTTTTTCCCACTTTCCAATTAAAAAAAAAAAAAAAAAAACGTTCTTGTCGAATTAACATTTCACATGTTTGTTATTTTTAATTTTTTTGTGGGCGCAGAGGCTCGAGTAGGCCATAGCTTAAGACCCCACATTTTGACAAGGCTCAAATTTTGGGAATTTAGATATTTTTACCTTTATTTTTTCGTTTTACTAATGAATAATGATTAATTTGATTTTCAACATTTTTTTTTTTTTTTTTTTGAAGAATACACATGTAAAGATTACAATGTATAGAATTAAAATATACGAAGCTTGAGGTTTTACTTCAAAAATCAAGTTTTTAATTTAAAAAATATATATTTAAACGTACATATATTAATTAAATAGGTAACTAAATATGTTAATGTCACAATTATATAATTTATGATCACAATAAAAATTAAAATTTTATAAGTAATAAATTATGAGATTTCTCGATCACAAATTATAATTTTTTTTCGTCACAAAATTAATTCCCAATAAAAAATTATAAATTTATAGGCTTCAACTTATTTTCGATCACAAATTATCAAATTCATCGATCACGATTTATTATTTGATCACAAACCACAAATATTAATGGTCACGACTAATTTTTCGGTCACAAATTATAAAATCACTTGATCGGGACTTATTTTTCGTTCACAAATTAAAAATTAAAGGTCACAACTTGTTTTCGGTCGAAAAATAACAAATTTATACGTCATAACTTATTTCGGTCAAAACTTGATGCAAACCACGTAGCAATTGTAGTTACGCAACCCACAAATTATTGGAATCAACCCAAGAACGCCAAAGAATCACGATTTCGAGATTGATTCAAATTAATTGAACCAAGCAACTAACACAATCAATAGATATGCTGAACTATTGATCACAACGAAAATAAATCTCACCCAAGATTTGAACAAACAAGATTAACTCGCAAGTTCGGATTTTATTCAATAAAGAATAAGGTTTGAAAGCAAATTACCTCTCAATAATAATATCAAAGTTCTGAATAATAATGAAAATTACATCCCTATAAATAGGGTCAAAACCTAGCTTAAGAGTTTTAATTATACTAGGTAAGAAATTCCTAAAAATATGGAAATAAATAAAAATCCTAAAATCACGGATATTGACTTTTACGGCCGTGACTCCTTCCTTTACGGCCGTAAGAAGTTTTTTCTGTTTCAAAGTTACGGCCGTGAGACATGTTTTACGGCCGTAAGTCTTTTTTTCCTGAAAATCATAATTTTAACCAGAGGCTGCATTACGGCCGTAACACTGTGAGTTACGGCGTAAATCCATTTCTTCAAAATTTTCAGTTTTCATCAGTGGGCTCGTTACGACCTTAAGGTTTATAGGTTACGGCCGTAATTCTGGAATCTTCACAATTACTTCGACGGCTTGAATGAGGTTGATTCACTCGTCGTTTAGGCTTGGTCCCAACATGGAACTTGCTTCTTTTGATGACACGAACATTGCTTTCATTCATTGTTGCTTGAAGACTTGTATTCAGAATCTGGATCACATCAAAACTTATAAATTAATCGGTCAAGATTTATTACTTGATCATAAATCACAAATGTTATAGGTTCTGACTTATTTATCAATCGCAAATTATAAATATAATTGGCCACAACTTCATTCTTGGTCATGACTCATTTTTTTTGTCACAAATTATCGATTTAATTGGTCACAATTAATTTCTCGGTCACAAACCATGAATTTATAGGTCACAACACATTTTTTATCACAAATTATAAAAATTTCGATCACGACTCATTTATCAATCACAAGTCACAAATTTTACAAATCATTACATCTTTTTTTTTTTTATCACAAATTATGAGATTTCCCAGCACGACTTGTTTTTCGGTTGCAATTTACAAATTTCTTAAATTACAACTTACTTATTGATCACAAATCTCGAATTTCGTAGATCATATCATCTCTCGATCACAAATTTTGATTTCATGGTCACTGCTTACTTATTTAATCAGTCATAATATAATTGGTCACTATCAAGTCACCACCAACCCCACCTTAACACCAAGCCCAATCCTAACCCCAACCCCACTCAACTTTAATCCCACTGCAGCCGACGATTGCATCACCGATCAAGACCACCACCAACCACCTGCACCACCACTGTCGTCGCCGCCACAGCCGCACCTCACCAACTGCATCACGACCAAAACACAGCCAAACCATCGTGCCCAATTTTTTCCCCAACTCACGCTGCCGCCACCACCACCACTAGTGATGGCAATGGGTTAGATCGATTCCGATCCAATTTCGCTTCGTGAGATTTCTGATCAAATCAAATAGTAAAAATCTCGGATCCGGTCGGATTCAGATCCATTAAAAAATTTCGTTATCTATTTCCGTTATCGATAAACAAAGCAATAAATAATTTATAAAACAACTACAACAAAACAATATATATATATATATATATATATATATATATATATATATATATATATATATATATATATATAAAGAATTAGTAATTTTGTGTCAAATTCAATAAAATATTATATATTTTAGATTTAGTAATTAAATTTTTTACAATAATATCGAATTGCGTATCATCGGATCACCCCTAATCCAAATCCAATCCGTCGATTCACAGATCGAGAGTTTTTCTAATTGGGTCTTCGAATCGACTGATTAGATCGAATTTTTTGCCATCCCTAACCACCACTACCATCATGGGCGGACCCAGGGTGGGGTCTCCTGGGGCACGTGCCCCAGGAAAAATCTTTTTTTTTTTGGCTTCATATAACTTTTTTATTTTAATCTTCAAACTTGATTTATTAAGATATAAATATAATAGTGCACATTTGCAGTGCACTCAGGACTCAGCACTTTGAAGATGATACATTACGTATAATTTTTTTTTTTTTTTTTTTTAAAAAATAGTGCACCAATGGAAGTGGAGCCATGGACAGTGAGGGATGTGATTTATGCTAATTATATTATAAGTGTGCAAGGTTAATATAATTATTTATTTGTTTTGGGATTGAATATTTTCAAATACTTTTTCATTTTTCGGTCTCTTCTTACAAAAAAAAAATTGTTTGAGGGCAATGTGATTTATGCTAATTATATTATAAGTGTACAAGGTTAATATAATTATTTATTTGTTTGGAAATTGAATATTTTCAAGTATTTTTTTCATTTTTCGGTCTCTTCTTACCAAAAAAAAATTTCGAGAGCAACAGCCCGTACCATCCGAGTACCCCACCAATACAAATATTCTGCATCCGCCACTAACTACCATCACAAATTAAACAAGACCAACACCACTGCTGTCAGCCCCACCTAAACATCACTGTAGATTCAAATCACCAACAAGAACTATACAAAAAAAAATTCGAACGGACAACACTTTACCACTACCAGTAGGGCTGCACAAAAAAACCGTCAAACCGCAAACCGAATCGAAACCCTTGGTTTTAAACCGTTGGTTCGGTTCCACGTGGACCCGCCAATATTTTCAAACCAAACCAAACCAAACCGTTTCAAAATGGTTTGGTTTAGGTTTCAACTTTTAAAAACCGCTTAAACCAAACCAAACCGCTAATTTTTTTAATTAAAAAATTAATTTTTATTCATTTAAATTTAGAGTTTTTTCCCAAAAATTTTCAAATTTATCTAATGAATAAAAGTTCTTGTCTTTTTTCTTTTTAAAAAAAGTTATTGTCTAATGTCCAACCACAAAATCTGATTAACCTTTAACTCATACCACATTTTAACAACATACTCCAATCCTAAAACCCCATTAACATATAACCCACACCATCCTTAAATCACATACTCAACGTTCCCACTTCTTAATTCAATCGGTAACTTTTTGTTTTCATTCGTCTTCCTTGTTTCCTTCCAACTTCCAAGTTCCTCTTCACTAATATCAATTAGATTCTTATAACAATAGACAGAGGTGACAGGTGTACTTTCAATTTTTTCCTGCATTTGATTTTATTTTAGAGAGTCATGGAAGATGTTTCGATCTATATCAGAAGGTTCGAATCAAGGTAAGAATTTGAATATCACTTGTTTAAGTTTCTTTGCAAGCAATATCATTCGATTATTTTATTTATTTTCTTAGAATTTACTCCTTGCTAAATTTCAGAATCTGGACAACAAAGATAAGCTAGCAAGAAGAGAGCCAAGACAAAATATAATTACTGTGAAAAATTGTATAAGCATCATACTAATAATTGCGGGACTAGTACTTTATCAAATCATATCACACATTTATGCGTATATGGTTTCAATGCAATTATAAATTTACAATTGTTTTTTAACTTCATGTATTTATTTTGAATTGAAAACAAATTCGAATGAATTTAACATCTAACATTATTAATTCTCGTATTTGCTTATATATTAACTTATTTTATCTTTATATTAAAATATATGAGTTAATTTAACGTCTAAAATATATTATATTATGTCGATAGGTAAAAACCGCGGATTAAAACCGAACCAAACCGCAAAAAATGGTTTGGTTTGGTTTGGTTTGTAAAATGAAATGGTTTGGTTTGGTTTGAGAAAATGCCAAACCGCTTGAAATGGTTTGGTTTGAAAATATGTCAAAAACCGCCCAAACCGGACCGCGTTCACCCCTAACTACCAGAACCACCACCTTACTGTCACTGCCACACCTCACCATTGCCAAAACACACCACCCAACCACAGAGCCACCACTGCACAACACCACCTCACAGCCAACTGCATACCACCACCGTGTGCAATCGCGCAACAAACAGATCGAAGCCAAAACCCACCGCACCATACATCCACCGTACACCACCTCCTCAATCCCCAAATTCAAACATTGATACACCACCACAGATACATCGCGTGCAGTGTAGTCGGCCGGTAGGCTGTATGTGGCTCTTGGCGACGACGAGTTACGTGGAGCACTGCTCCTCCGTCTAATCTGAAAAATATGAGTGAGAACCTGGGGTACGGTGGGTAAAGTTTAGGTTTATAGGAAATGAATTTAATTTATTAATAGATTAAAATTTTGAATTACAACCTGATTTTTGAATGAATTAGTGGTAACTTTTATTTTGAAATGAAAATAACAAAAAAACAAAATTATAACATTAGAAATGGAGATTTTTAAAAATCTAATGGACTCGAAATTTATCGTGAGATGATAATGGATGCCAACCAGACATCGAATAAGCCATCAAAATTGGCTTGACCTTCTTTGACTATTAAGAATTTAATTAAAAAAATTGACAAATTCCTTATAAATTGGACTAAAAGCAACATGAAAAATACAAAGATTACCCAAATATATACACATGATGTAGCCTCAATTCGGATCAGTTTGCTCAGAATTTTTTTATTTTTCATGGATTTCGAGGTAAGATCAATGGTTAAAATTTGAAGAGAGAAAATATGTGAGATTAAAAATTGATTTGAAAAATTATATAAATTATAAATTGATTTAAAAATCAAATTTTCAAAGTTACCAAACAGTGTGTCAAACAGGGACCACAAGTCCCACTAATATAATAAAATGCTATGTGAAACCAAATCGATCAAATTAATTACAAATATAACCTAGCCACTGTTCGACGGAGTTTATAAACCAATTTTTTGGTTTATTTCACGTATCTCGAGGAAAATGAAGAGTTAAAAATTAAAGGAAAAAAATATGTGTGTTTAAAAAGTTGTAATGAAAATTGTAGAGTTTATAAACCCAAAAAAATTGGATTCCCGAACAGAGGCCTAAACATATATGAAATTTCAAAAAGGCAATGAGACCATCAACTCTACTACAGTAATATAAAGAGGGATCGAAAATTTGACACACGCACACATGGCAGCAATCTTTTTTTTAATCCATCACATTAACTTCAAAATCAACAACTCATAACTCTCCACATCATTTTCTATCACTATTTTCAGGAAAAATAGCATTTTTTACGAGACCATAGAACATACATTCTAAACTCTATTCAGATAAAGCAGAAAAATCAATTATAAACCAATTTATAATTTCAATAAGTCTACGGAAATATTAATAAGAGACATTTTTAAGTGATATTGTGATGTGACACATTCATTGGGTGATGAAAAAGCAAGTGAAAAGTAGTTATAATTATTATCCAATTACACCGTCACAATATCACTCAAAAATATCTCTTATTAATGTTTCCCAGAACTACTATTATAATTTACACAATTTTTCAAACTACTTTTTAATCTTACATCTTACCTTGAAAATTGGAAAAATCTGATTTATGTTTCAAACTATTGATTCGAATAGAAGCCTAATTAAATTATGTCAGTACCATGAATCGACAGATCAAAATGCTCCAAATGCTACACAAAATAACTGCTTCCTTTAAGAAAATGTGGAAAAAAACATACGAGCTTTGACTAAATGAGTGGAGAGTTCGAAAATAAGTATATTTTACCCATTATATATATTTAGTGAAAAATCTTATTTACTTTATTATAACTTTAAGAAATTCTAAATTCAGATAATTACTTTTTGTACGTGTTGGAATTATAAAATTCTTATTCTTTATTCTAAACGAACATATGTAAAATATAATGAATATAAGTAATCCAATATCAATGGAATGAAAGTCTATCATTTGAAATATAATAAATTGTAATAATACTGAAAATCACATTAAATGTACTCAATGAGTAGCCTTTCATGTGCATGGTAATATCAATATACAAGGCAAAGTCATTCAAATCTAATAACCTTTAAATTGATATATTTATAATATGATCATACACGCGCAGAGCTGTCCCAAAGACTAAACAACCGGGTACATAGTTCAAAGCCTATTTATGTACAAGAATGGATCTCTAATATCTCTGATAATCCAATTATACACTGTAACAAAACGCATTTACACAAGTGTAGAGCGAATAAAATAACATATATATGATCATAAAATGTGGAAGTTAATTCACATCAATGCATAGGAGGTAAAATCACGATATATGGTCATAAACTATGGAAACACATTCGCAACAATGCAGAGTGAGTAAAGTCACATGAATACTTTCTAGTGGTTTTAAAATAACTTTAAATTCATTGAGATATGTAATACTATTATACTATAGCAATGAATAATTTAACTCAACTGAATAGAACCTTAAAAATAATTGCTTATTTTAAAAATTCATTTTATTCCAAAAATTATTCTTTTTTAACTCAATCTGAAAATAAATAACTTTCGCAGCTTGTAAATTTAATATAAGCATTATATTGTAAATAAACATTTCATATAAATTTTAAAATTAATCTATCTATATATAATAACAAAATACATGTCAACAATAACACGTACATAGTTTCCCGCCCAAAATCACTTTCTAAATCTAGAAATCTATAAAAAATAATGTAACAAACTATTTTTTTTTTATTTTTTTATTTTTGTAATAGTTATTAGTTTCTTGATAATTATTGTATCATTTTGAAGTAAAAAAATATGTAATATGAGTGTCAAATCAAAAATATCAACGAGAAATTTAATATAAGCTAACAAGTGAAAGAAAATCGTAAACATATTGTCCGTAAAAATAGTGTCAAATTATATCATTTAAGTTCTATAATACTATCTACAAATAATTTTTTGTATTATTTATCATTCTTTTGATAATTATTATATTATTTTAAAGTCGAAAAATATGTAATATGAATATCAAATCGAAGATCTCAATGATAAGTTTAATACAAGATAACAAATAGGAGCAAACTGAAAATATATTATCCGTAAAATCTCAAAGATCAAACGTAAAAGTTTTTACTTTACTTTACACACACACACACATATTACTTTCCTCAATATCCAATTCACTTTAGATCATATCATTTAAGTTCTATAATACTACCTATAAAATATTTTTTTAATAATTATTGTTCTTTTGATAATTATTGTATTATTTTAAAGTCGATAAATATGTATTATATGTGTTAAATTGAAGATCTCAACGAGAAGTTTAATACAAGATAATAAATTAGAGCAAATTATAAACACTTTTTCCGTAAAAAATCCCAAATATCAAATATAAAGTTTATTTTATATTTTTTTTTACTTTTCTTCGATATCTCATTCATTTTAAATTATATCATTTAAGTTATATAATACTAAGTATTCAGAAAATCTAAAATCTGTTGGACTTGAAAAAGGCAACAAGTCAAGGGTCAGAAGTTCAGAACGGGTCGAACAGGGATCAGACCGATTTTAATTAAAAAATTAATAATTATTTCAAAGAACAAAAAGTTTTCTAAAAAAAAGTTATTTTACAAATAAAGCTATATTTACTCATTTGGACATAAAATTAATACACAAAAATATAACAATAATATTCTTTAATTTCAAAATAATCAATTCAAAGAAAATTTATGGTTGTTAATTTTATTTATTATATTATATTTTATTTCAAAATATTTTAACATATAAAAAAAAGGTAAAATAACTTATTTAGAAAAATAAAGTTCAATGAACAAATAAATAATAAATGAAAATATCTTTTTTAAAGAAAAAGAAAAAATCCTATAAAAGATCAGAATTTCCTAATTTTGATTAATTTTGTACATATTGCATTTCCTATTTTGATTAATTTTGTCTTTTTTTTAAAACTTTGAATTCGATAATATTATGTATTAAAATGTGATTGTACTATGTTTTTATTTGATATGATAGTATAATTAACACATTTTTATAAATTTTAATCGAAATCACTATCACAGATATATTCCCGTACATTGCACGGGTGAAAATACTAATATAAATTAAATAAGTGCATGTTTTCTGAAAAATGAAAATTTTCATTCACCGAATTACAATCTGCAAGCTAAGTCCCTATATCATCATATAATAAAAGATTTAGCCTTGTTCGAAATTGAGTATTGAAAATAAATTTCCCCTACTTTCATTTTTAACCACACAGTATCGAAATCAATGTCAACATTTCTCCATAACTTTTTCCTAATTTTTTTCATTCATACATATTCTCATAAAAAATTCACTTTTCAAACAATCGCTTTCACACAATTATTTAGCGTACTTATATAACTTCGTCATTACATAAAATAATAAAGATCTTTAAATTATTCTCTATATTAATTAAGACTATTGAAAATTAAATATTTTAACAAATTTAATTCGCTGACGGAGTTTACATCAATAAATATAATTGAAATATCTATACTTTAGCACAAGTGAAGAAGAAATTTGTTGCAATAAGATAAGAATTGTAATGTTTAAATAAAATTTAAAAGAAAGTCTTAGTTTGCTGATGAAATATTGAAAAGATAACAAAAATAGTGTAAAGAATAAATATTTGTTCGTCGCGTAATAATCAACTAACAATTTAAGAACCGTCAATAATTACCAGAAAAACAATGTTTACTAGAATAAATATTCTTTGTTGGTGAAAGAGCCCTCGATGAATATTGACGACATCAAGAACGACATTGCCATGGCAATTGTGTTAGTGACAGGTGCGTGATGAGCACAAACAACTATATTGATAGTGGCAAAAAAAAAAAATTATTATTTTGTGTGTATATTATTATTATTTTTTTTTTGTGCACGTGTGTACTTGAGCTCATTTTGGGATAGGTAAATTGACAACGGTGATCAGCTCAAGAACTATAAACACCACACACGCATTTATTTTTTGTTTTCTTTACCTAGGATACTAAGGTTGTGTTTGATAGCTTTTGTTTTGCATGAAAAAGGATTTTAAGATTGTCCAACTTTTATAGAAAATAAAAATCACCAATCCACAAAAATCAATTTTTCATGAAAAATAGCCCAAAACATGCTTTAAAGTGTTGTACCATGGAATTCAATTCTAACGAAAATGTAATGTATCGAACAATTATGATGGAAAATTTGCATGAAAAAATGATATTTTTCATGTAAAATGACACAAATCAAACACAACCTAAGAAAAATGCATAATCCAACTAAATTTAAGAATTAGTATCTAATCAACAACACTTGCAAGATTTTAAAGGGCACAATCCAAGGAAATGGAATTGAGTAATTCACAAGTTCTCATTACCTACATGGTTGTTTGATGATTTAGTCAAGTCTCATATTGATAGCGAAGATAAAAAGGAGCCCCCAGGGCACATCTCCAAGTGGCAAAGGGGATGGGTGGTAAGTGCTCAGCGCAGCTGTGTGCTTGGTTCGATTCCCCGCAAGGTGGAATTGGCCTTGTGGCAAGCGGGAGTTATTGAGCGTTTCTCATGCTTACCATAAGCCCTTCCACCCTGGCTTCTTGGAGGCATAACCTGGATTTACCTTCCCGAACCAATGGCCTTGGGCGTGGTCGGTTCGGGCCCTCAGGGTGTGGGCTACACCTTTTTTTTTTTTTTTTGCGAAGATAAAAAGGAAACATTTGGAATCTAATAATTAGTTAGGTTAATAATTAGTAGGCCATTAGAGGAAATACCCATGTGGGTCGAGTTGAATGGACCTACATACAAGTGGAATAATAAACCAGCTTATTTATTTACAAATAATTCGACAAATTTTTTTTTTAGTGAAAATATCATTGGCTCGTAGTTTTAGACTTCTGATGAGACGATTGTTATTAAATATGAACTTACCTCGAGAGGTTGGAGACGAAATCATTGAATGCCACTTGAAGAATCATAAACCAAAATACATGGAAACATCACTTGAAATCATGATATGAATGAAATAATACCGAATTATGGAATCAAACGAGAGGCTTGAACACGTGATTACACGTTGTCCTAAAAGTACATTTGCTCCCTCTCGTTCGAGATGCTTAAAGGGTTAGATAGCAAATGCTTTAGCGGATTAATCAAGCCTTCAAACCATGTATTTATTAAGCACTAATAATCCATGGAGAAGGAACAAAGAACAATTGGAAAATGAGTATTTGTTTTTGATGGAAAATGACTTCTATATATATTATGGATGTTCTCACTCATGTTTCATATATTGAATTGATCAAAATAACATCCTTTATATAGAGATTAATCCACCTTTTATGAAAGTACACACCTCTTAGACAAAATGACACCTTTTGGTGCAAAAAACCAACTTAGGCACCAAAAGGTGCCTTTCGGAACCACAACGCGATCGCCGGTACAAGGCTCACGCGATCGCGTGATGCCTCTTTATTTTGAACAGATTCAAATCCGTTCAACCACGCGATCGCCGGACCACCAACAACGCGATCGCGTGGTTCTTCATTCTGGCCGGACCTTTAGGTCCGGTCCGGACCAGTTGTATTTGGTTTTTTCTCATTCTTTTGTCTTCCTTATCAATACCTCTTTGTATTGATTCAATTGTGTACTTCATCTTATCATCTTTAAATATTTGAACAACCATTTGGAAACACAATTTTCCAACAATCCCCCACTTGTTCAAATATTTTCACCAACTCATTTTATAACGGTGTTATGCATAAAGTAAGGTATCTTTCGATTTAAACATTACCTTAGTGTAAACGTCGCAAAGTATTATCGAAATCCCGGGTAGCCTTAGCTTTGAACCCGTTATTCCATGTGACAATACCGACAACATCACACACACAACACTCAAAGTCTTTTGTTCCACACAAGTTTTTGCTTTAGCGCGTTAATGGCCTTGCGCCTATCCGATTCGTGAACTTTTCAGAAAGTAACTCCAAACTTTCCTTGAAGCGGCACCACTTCTAAGTTCATATAGGTGAAGTTCTTCCATCATCTTTGTTACATTTAGAGATACTCGTAATTCTGAACTTCATTAAGAGTTTTAAAACTCAGCCCTCCAACTGTAACAACCAACACTTTTAATTTAGAATGAGGTATGTTTTGATAAAGTGTTGAAACTATCCACATATCGAATGACTTGTTGTTACCCTTTGAACCCGTGAATTACTCATTTCGTAATGACAGGTAGGGTTGCCGTCATTGGCGGATCTTTTATAAAGGAGTTTCACCTCATCCTACTCGATTATGTTCTTATGATTTTACATAAGATATAAAGTCAATTTTTAACTTAACTTTTTCACAAGTTATTGAATCACTCTTTGATTCAATTTATGTCTAGACTTCTTTAGAATATTTAAACGTGATCACTTCTCAATTATTTGACAACACTTGTCAAATATTTCACAATATTTTGTAGTCTATTTTGTGCACTTTATACACTTCAAAATAATATCACTTCAAACTTTATTTAAAGTTTAGTTGTACTACTCCCACATTTATAGGGTAGACTCAAAATTATTCTTTCACTCAATTGAAAGGAATAGGTTGTACTACCCCCACACTTATAGGGTAGACTCAAAATTATTCTTTCACTCAATTGAAAGAATTAGAATCGTAATTCCATGAATACAATTGTTCTATCAATAATTTAATTGTCTCCTCAACGAGTGCAATAAATATTTTACAATATTTGTTTGAGCGTTACCCCCACACTTTGGGATAATCTTCAAAATTTCTCAATTTCATTTAAGTGAATGATTCTCTTTGTGAAACACAATGTTCAACAATAATCCATATTCACTTGTATGTTTCATATTATTACTCTCCATTAGTAATAATGCTTTTCACATATATATGATATCAACCATTGATATCAATATCAATTAGATAGACTCATTCTATCATATCATCTTGCATACTTTCTCAAATTATATAATAATCAAACTAGATTATACAGAATAGTATGAAGTAAGATGATAACAAATTTGAACAAAGATTTTATAAAATGTATTTATGTATAGTAAATAAACTTCTATTTGTTCAAATTTCTCAAATAAGACAAATTGATAATAAATACTTCACATAAGTATTTGCAAATGATTCACATTTTTTAAACAAAAATACTTTATTGTCGAGTGATAAATATTTATCATTTGCCTCATATCAATGCCTTATCTCATATACCAAATCAATTTAGTATGTAGCAATTTATACTATGAATAAATGTACCATATATTTATTCCTCAAAGAGTCAAAGCAAATGAAATTTACATGATTCAGCATTTATATCATGTTATTATAAAGTGTAACATACTTATCAAAATGAGAATTTAAGGAAACCACTAAGGTTATTAAAATCTCATGCATTTATGAAACTCTATTTCATAAATTTAAAGCTTGAAAATCATATATTTCATAATTTTCAATAAGCGATATGCAATAATCAAGATAGATTCTCACATAATCAATGCACCAACAATATTATTAAATATGGTATTTAATAACTAAATCCAATTTCAATGATATGTTATATGTCAAAATAAGGTATAACAATATAGTATTCTATATTGCAAATTTGACATGCATTCCATGCATAAAATATATTATATAAATTTATAATGCATAACAACTTACTTACCTTTGTCACTGCACTCCATGATTTTTCTTCCTCCACTACTTGTATCCATCACTTCGCAAATTTTAAAAGTCTCTTTCAAGACTTAATCATATTACCCCCACATTTGAGGTATAACAAAATTAATTTCAATATTCTTTTTCGCAAAAAGAATACTTTTTGTCAAATGTATTTTAGTGATTACACTTAATCACTTCTTCAATTGACAACAATATTGTCAAATACATAAAGTGACTCTATCACTTTATTAATTTATACTTCTATCTTTTAGAAGTATAGATAATTTTGTTTATGTGATCCAACTTAATCACTTGTTTGCATTTTAATATCTTTTAAACTTGTCAAAGTTTCTGCTAGGATATTTGATCACAATCACAATATAATTTCACTAATTTCGAAAATTATAATTTGAATCTTTTGCTAAAATGTCACTCCACATTTTAGGCTAAATTCAACTTTTATGTATAATCTTTCAACTCAATTTGAAAGAAACAATTTGTAATAAAACCTCAATTGTTTTATTGATATTTGCAAAAGATTATTGTCTCCACTATGAGCACAATATAATTTTCTTTTGTAACATGCATTATCCCCACATATTTGGAATAAGCACAAGTTTCATAATTCTTTCACTTCATTTGAAAGAAATAAATTTGTAATTCTTTCACTAATTGAAAGAATAATATGAGCAAATTTGTTTTACAAAACAAATATCAAAGTTAATCAATGGTCGTGACAAAATCATATTTGTGATCTCATCATCCAATTGTATAAATACTTATCACTTTTCACATGACCATTGTAATAATCACAATAAGTATGGACAAATCCAATCTTATGTATTCTCAATGAAAATTCACAAATTTTCAATAATTGTTATGCATCTCTATGCATTCATAAAAATACTTCATATAATTATTTTATTTTCAAAAGAGATAAACAATATGATAAATCTCAATATTCATCAATGATCTTCTTGATCTTAGTTTGATCTCACCCCCATAATTCCTTAATTAGGAAAACAACATTGCTTTCACAAGCAATATATGACATCTCCATAATTCGTTGTAGAGTCATTTCACATTTCTTAATACAACAATAAGTATCAATATTTTCACTACCACATTTAAGCCAACAATGGGCATTTTTAATACAAGTGGTAGTCTCCAATTTACCATTGAAAATGGTCACTTTATTAATACTAATAACATTATTAGCAAACATGTCATGAGATAATTGAAGTAAACTATCATATTTACTTTCTCCACAATATTTGATTAAATATTGTTAAAGCAACCTGTGCAAATATTCATACTTGCATGCCTCAATATTTTAGGAACTCTATTTTCCATAAAATAAAATAGTATCACAAATAAGCATAATTTTATTTACCAATTTATAAAATTCTCATGCCATTTTCAAGAGTCCAATTGATTCATATATCAATATACTTGCATAATGTAAAAGAGAAATACACTTCTCATAAATGAATCAAATGGAAACAATATTATTGAAAGAACATATACTTTCAAATTTCCACTATCATGAAAATTCCACAATGAATGATCACATAGTTAAAATAATTTATCCAACAGGTCTCATGTATTGAATAAATATCTAACATATATAATTAATCATCTAAAATGTCATGTCAATCCATTACTTGTCACGAGAATTAGGATTAAAACAAACATAACAATTCCCTTGAGTTTTTTTTTTTACACACTTTCATGAAACATTACATGCGGTTATGATAAAATTTAAAAACATAAACATTTTCAAGTTCACACCTTTTCATTTTATCATGCCTTTTGAAATCAATTTAAATTGAAAGGGCACAAATTAACTGTAATAGTGCCTTCTCTTCATGAATAGACACATCATTTGTAAAATAAATGTAATGAAAGATTAAACTCTTACTTCTTTCACCAATCACCATCATCATGCCACAAACATGATTACATATATTATGGCACAGTAACGTTAATCAAGCACCATCTTTAATTTCTCATGCATTGAATAAAAAATTTCTTAATACTTCTATGGATACATGCAAAATATGCATGTTATAACCAAACATAAAGAAGCCTTCAAGAGACAATCACGCTACAAAATTTGTTTTATGATTTATTGAACACACACAATATCATGATTCAAGATCCTCAAAATCTCGACTCCATTAGCAAAGATGTACTTTTAGATTGTTATTAAATATGAACTTACCTCGAGAGGTTGGAGACGAAATCATTAAATGCCACTTGAAGAATCATAAACCAAAACACATGGAAACACCACTTGAAATCATGATATGAATGAAATAACACCGAATTATGGAATCAAACGAGAGGCTTGAACACGTGATTACACGTTGTCCTAAAAGTACATTTGCTCCCTCTCATTCGAGATGCTTAAAGGGTTAGATAGCAAATGCTTTAGCGGATTAATCAAGCCTTCAAACCATGTATTTATTAAGCACTAATAATCCATGGAGAAGGAACAAAGAACAATTGGAAAATGAGTATTTGTTTTTGGTGGAAAATGGCTTCTATATATATTATGGATGTTCTCACTCATGTTTCATATATTGAATTGATCAAAATAACATCATTTATATAGAGATTAATCCACATTTTATGAAAGTACACACCTCTTAGACAAAATGGCACCTTTTGGTGCAAAAAACCAACTTAGGCACCAAAAGGTGCCTTTCGGAACCACCACGCGATCGCCGGTACAAGGCTCACGCGATCGCGTGATGCCTCTTTATTTTGAACAGATTCAAATCCGTTCAACCACGTGATCGCCGGACCACCAACCACGCGATCGCGTGGTTCTTCATTCTGGCCGGACCTTTAGGTCCGGTCCGGACCAGTTGTATTTGGTTCGGTTTTTTCTCATTCTTTTGTCTTCCTTATCAATACCTCTTTGTATTGATTCAATTGTATACTTCATCTTATCATCTTTAAATATTTGAACAACCATTTGGAAACACAATTTTCCAACAACGATGAGTTTGGATTGTCCGGCCCTATTTTATTGATAATCAACTAGTACTTATCTTATGCGATGCATAGAAATTGCTTTCCGCAATATCTATTTAAATAAGTATTCGTAAAATGTTAATATTTTTACATAATCAATACAAATATAAAATGTATAAAATAATAATATTCTAATTCTATTACAATATTACAATAATTATTAAAACTTAAAAACAATACAGTATAACTAATCTAAATTATTAAAAACTTATTTGGACAGTAAATACCAATTTATATAATTAAATAATAAATGATCGTAGATATCAATAATTTTATGAGTTATTATTCATTGAAAATACAAATTTACATGTTTTCTACATTTGTCACTTGTATTTAACATTTTTTTTCAATTTTCATTCAAAAAATTTGTATTTTTACAAATGTTGTTAGTTAAATGAAAAGAACAAGACATTTGAACCATCACGCTATTTTTAAGATAGTATGTCCCAATCAAGAAACCTTGTCACAAGGTTTGATCAAAATTTGGCTCCACTACTAGAAAACAGACTTTTAGCGACAGATTTTTTTCCCACGACGATCGGCACCAGCTGAAATTGCTGTCGAAAATTTCCGTAGAAAATTTTCAAAAATGTAAATAACGATTTAATTAACAATGTAATTATTTTTTACAAATTATAACTATTATTTTTAAAAATGTAATTAATTTAAAATAATTGAGTTCAATTAACTAACATAAATAACTAATATATATTTGTGAAAACAAATTCATTCACAAAAATTCAATTAGCCCAATGGTTGGGTTGCTTCCTTCTTACCCTTTGGTCAAGGGTTCGATTCCCCTCATCTACACAATTTGTAAGAAATAATTGAAGTCCAAGATGGGCCTTCTTTCGAAGCGGGTAAGTCGAGTTGGGTCGGAGCTTACCAATATATCTATTTTTTAATTTTTTGGAAGTTTCCAACGGCATATAGTAGCCATCAGAAATTTCCGACGACTTTCGATGGAAATAATTTTTCCGTCGGAAAAGTATTACCTATGCGTGCTTCTCCGACAGGTTGAAGTCCGTCAGGAAAAGGCATTTCCGACGAAAATTGCCCTTTTATCGACGTATTTTTCCGGTCGGAAAAGTCATTTTTTTTTTGTATATCCACTTATTTTTAAAATTTGTAAACATATATTATTTAATTGAGTTTTCTATTTTCAAAAATAATAACATGCAAAAAAAAAGATGTGATATTATATTATAAGGATAAAGAAAAAGAGAAAATTGCTGATATATTTGTAATATTTAATTTTTTGGAAGTTTCCAACGGCATATAGTAGCCATCAGAAATTTCCGACGACTTTCGATGGAAATAATTTTTCCGTCGGAAAAGTATTACCTATGCGTGCTTCTCCGACAGGTTGAAGTCCGTCAGGAAAAGGCATTTCCGACGAAAATTGCCCTTTTATCGACGTATTTTTCCGGTCGGAAAAGTCATTTTTTTTTTGTATATCCACTTATTTTTAAAATTTGTAAACATATATTATTTAATTGAGTTTTCTATTTTCAAAAATAATAACATGCAAAAAAAAAGATGTGATATTATATTATAAGGATAAAGAAAAAGAGAAAATTGCTGATATATTTGTAATATTTATGCTATATAAATTAACATACATACACACACCTATCCTAAAGAGTCGATACTTTTTGTAACAATTGCTACCATTAGAATTCCAAACACTTACACATGTTTGTTTAAATAAATACAAAATGTTAGTTATAAAAGAAACCCTGTAAGTCAAATATATGTTAAGTGTGATATCTCATATAAACAATTGGTGATATTGAACGATGGAGTAAGACAATAACATGATAAGAACATCAAATTTTGGTTAGCGTTTCTAAGTTCTAACTCTTAGAGTGTATTTGAATTATATCTTCAACCTTTCATATTTTTTTACATTCAAAACCTTGACGTTCAGGGTCAATCTTGGGACGCCCCTGATTATTAGAGGTCTTTATGCGAAATTTGAAATGTGACCTTCATAAAAAAGTCACTAAATAAAATCGTTCAAAATAATAATGTGAACCGTTAAGTCTTCAAATTAAATTTACTCTTCTAACATTTTTAGATGAAAAAATTAACAATTATATTAATTAGATATTTTTTGTATTAAAAATATTTGACTATCTAGTATATTAAACTGTTGGACCTTACAAACTTTTGGAGGTCTTCACACCTTAGGAAACCTATGCGGTTACATGAACTGCATAAGGTCAAGGCCGACCCTGTTGACATTTCATAAAATTAGCTGTCACTATTTTTTGAACAAATTCCATATAAAGTGGAAGTTATAACAATGTAAACAAATGCCAACAAGAATTTAAATGACCCAAGTCCATGTCATCACTTATAAATAGCTCTATCTTTGAAGAATGTGATTAAAAATTAGGGAAAAGTCTGACTTTACATACAAAATATGTTTTATTGAGAAAATTTGTAAGTAACTAAATAAGAGTTTAAAGGAAAATGAATTTTTTGAGAATGCAAGCTCAAATAAGAACTTAGGGGTCAAAACTCCATTGGTAGAAATAAGATGGACATTTGCAATCTTCAATAATTAGTTCCTTAAGAGCCACATAGTAAGAGTGAGAAATAAGATGAATTGAGGTGACATATTGGATGAGAGTGAGAAAGAGAAAGAGAGAGATATATTATTGAATTGTAAAGAGAGAGATAGACACAAATTCAAATAAATTAATAAAAAATAATAAAAGATGTGAAATAGGATGTGAGATGGTGGTGGTTATGAAGTGGAAATGTAAGAAAAAATGGAGAAAAAGAGAGAAAGTTGAAGAGAGAGAAGAAAAAAATAGGATAATTATATTAACACCACAATTTTTTCTTATAAAAACACCACATTTTAATTTTATTATTAATCCATAATCTTTATAGATTGTTATATTTACGTTCTTAATTTTCGTTGCCACTTTTTTATCATTAAATTTTCACCAATTAATGAATCTTCTCCTCAATGATGGTATACATCAAAAAAAAAAAAAAAAAAAATTGTTATCATGCTTTAAAACGATGGACAAGTATTTAATCATAATTTTTATTTAATCATAACAAGGGATACATAAATCTTTTTATTTATTCTTACTGATTTTTTTAATAGAACTCAATTGGAGAAATAAGATATATTAATTAATGAAAGACGAATCTTCTCCTCAATGATGGTATTCATCCAAAATTTTTTTTTGTTATCATGCTTTAAAACGATGGACAAGTATTTAATCATAATTTTTATTTAATCATAACAAGAGATACATAAATCTTTTTATTTATTCTTACTGATTTTTTTTTAATAGAACTCAATAGGAGAAATAAGATATATTAATTAATGAAAGAAGCAAAATAAGAATATTTAATGAAAAAAAGTTGAAGACATAATCGTGAAATTGACTAAAGGTTATGAACATTTCATAAAATTAAAATGTAATGCACGTATAAGAAAATGGAGTGTTAGTGTGATTATATTTAGCCAAAAAAATATTACAGTGGAACCCACAAGTTTTTGTATATATCTCCCACACAATTGATAGTCAACAGTGTGTAAAGTATTGTAGATGCTCTAAGTAGAAAAACTCATTTGAGTCGATCCCCAACCAATAGCATGCAAACAAGAAAATGTTTGAAATGTGTTTATAAAATGTTTAAATTATATATAGAGATGGAGATAGAGAGGTGTATAACTAAATAATACTTGTGAATCGCTTCAAATGTACTGTTTAGATAAAAATTAACTTAAATATTTATTAACATTATATAAAATGAACCAAATATTAACTCGACCACACACAATTACCAATGAAGCAACTACTTGACAGAATGAGAATTAGACACAAGTGGCAAATCGGGGGGGGGGGGGGGGGGTAAGACTGCCACTCCCAGGATTATTCAGGTATAAGTTTGAACACCTGATTTTAAAAAAAAAAAAAAAAAAAGCATAAATATTAAAGAAGTTTACTCACGAAACAAAAAAGACCTAGGAGGGAAATAACCAAGATCAAATCAAGCGTAAACACGCACCAGCTTAACGAAAAAGTTCTGCAGCAGAATACTAATAGCAAGATTTCAATTTTTTCATATATCTTCAGATCTTCGCCATTAATGCAACTGAAGTTGGCTTTGCTATGCCATTGTCTTTTGCATCGTTCTCTTTGGTATCGATCTCGCAGGCATTAGGCGGGACATCCACTGCAGGGGAGCAGTTGAAGAATCCATGTGGCTGCACCCAAAAGAAATAATGTTACAAGTAGCTCGTAAAAGGAATAGAAACGAATAAAGTTTCTCGCCCCAATATTTCTTATCAGAGAAGGGATATTTCCAAAGGATTTTTACCAATCTTGGCATTCTTCAAATTTGCTAAATTAAGAGAATATATATAAGGTTCATTCATCAAGAAAGTTGTTCAAACATACTACAGTTATTAACTCACATAAGCGAAAACTAGACGTACATAAGCTCACAGAATCGCGAACATAAGAGCAAGCACAGATTTGAAAATGATATGCAGACGCCAAAACAACTTGACAAATGCAAGAGTAGTTAGTCAACTGTTTGCACACTCAAGTAAATTTTCCAGGAGAAAAGTACAGAATGTAAAGGAAATCTGACGCTTCATGTTGAGTTTGACCAAAAATTTAAGGAATAGAGGATTCTTGTTTGACAAGAAAAGGAAAAGTGGTCAAATTAAATTTGAAGTATTTTTTTTAAATATATAATACTAAGTAGAAAAGGAAAAGAATATTATTGATATTATTATATAAGGAAAATAATTAAGAGAATCTAATTACAGTAAGTTTTTGGCATAATTTATTGTTATATATACATTGGACTCAGCAATTGAAGTTAGTGAGAAAAAGAGAGAAGTGCAGTAAAAAAAGAATTGACCTGAGAGAGAAATTGGAGAGAAAGGAAACACATTTGTTGTTGTTTTTTTGTGTTGGAAGAAGTTGTGAGGAGAGAAAATATTGTAACGAGTAATAATTGATTTATTTTTCTTATCAATAAAAGTGTTCTTCTCCGGCAGTTAGCTGAGCTACTTTAAATTTTTTATTTTCTCTTTTGTCCAATTATTTGTGTTTTGTGTTTCCGCTGTTGCGTTTGGTTGATTTGGGGTGGAAAAACTAATTTTTCCCGACACTTCAGTGTTCAATTCCACTTTGCAAATCCTCTATACAAAAGAAACCTATGACACACCGACACGGAGCCGACGTGTCATGTCAGACACCGACACTTTTCAGACACGTGTCGAAACTACAAACTATGATGAATGATTGAATCTTACTTACCTTTGCAGCCAAGCCAGAGATGGACCTGCGTGCGTCTGAGCCCATTGGAGAAGGACCTGCGTTGGAGTTCATCGGAGAAGGACCCGCGTCGGAGAGTCGTCGGAGAAGAAGCCCATAACAGCGTTGTCGCCGTCGGTGAAGAAGCACATAGCAGTGAATCAGCGATGCGTCGTCTCTCTCTCTCTCTGAGTTTTGGAGGCGACGAGGCGCTGTGTGTATATATATATATATATATATATATATATATTTATAATAACGTATTGTTTGTGTTTTATTTTTGTATGTACAGGTTAGGGCAGCGGGTGAAAGTGAATGGGTTAATGGGCCCAGACCCACCATTATAACTATAAGTTAAGGATTGAAAATTGTATATTTAATTCATTGTCCTGTTACATTCCGAGACCGAGAGCTGCTATCATTGATTTTTGAGGTACGTTTTACTTTTTTTTCTTAAATTTCAATTTTGTTAATCAAAATACATGATTAAAAATTTTGGTCAAGTGATAAATAAACTATTTATCAAGATAATTTATTAATATTATTATTATTATTTTTGTTTTTGTTTTTTGTTTTATGATTTTACTTTTCAATTCAAAGATATGAGTTCGCCAATTACTTTAGATAGTGTTTCAATAGATGATGAAATATCTAAACCATTGTGGAAATACATAACAAAATATGATAGAATCAATGAAGGGGTGGTAATATTAGTTGGCAGTGCAATTTTTGCCATCAACAAAAAAAATCTTTATATACAAGAGTTATGGCACATTTGTTGAAATTGTCTGATTTTGGTATAGGAGCTTGTAAAAATGTAACTATAAAAGATATCAGTGAGATGCAAAAGTTAGACAATGAAGCTAAAATAATGATGAAAAAAAATGAGCCCAAAAGAGTACCATTGCTCGGGGAAAGAATTTTCATTGGTACTGCTACTAGGAATGATGATGCTACTTTTCATATAATGGAGCAAAAGAAAAGAAAGACTGGTGCAATTGAAAAAGTTTTTAATATGACATCTCGTGATCAATTGGATTCAGAAATTGCTAGGTTATTTTACACAGGTGGTGTGTCATTTAATCTTGCCAAAAATCCTTATTATGTCAGTTCTTATAGTATTGCTGCAAATAGCCACTTATCAGGATATGTGCCTCCGGGTTATAATAAATTGAGAATCACTCTTCTTAAAAAAGAAAAGAGAAATGTGGAAAGATTATTGCAACCTATAAAAAGTACATGGGCAGAAAAAGGAGTAAGCATTGTGAGTGATGGATGGAGTGATCCACAAAGAAGGCCATTAATTAATTTCATAGCCGTATCTGAGAGTGGACCAATGTTTTTAAAGCTGTTGATTGTATGGGTAAAATAAAGGACAAATATTTTATTTCCAACTTGATGCGAGATGTTATAAATGAAATTGGGCATGAGAAGGTTATTCAGGTAATTACAGATAATGCTGCAAATTGCAAGGCTGCGGGTCAAATAATCGAGGCAGAATTTCCTCATATTTTTTGGACACCTTGTGTTGTCCATACTTTGAATCTTGCTTTGAAGAATATATGAATGTTGATAATAATCATATTACGTATGAGGAATTGAATTGAATTACTAGTATTCACGATGATGTTATGGTTATTAAAATTTTTATCATGAATCACACTATGATATTGGCAATGTTTGAGGAGTTTGTATCATTGAAATTGCTTTCTGTAGCAGAAACCCGATTTGCTTCAGCAATTATTATGCTTAAAAGATTTAAGCTAATTAAAAGAGGGTTGCAGAATATGGTTATAAGTGAAAAGTGGACAACTTATCGACAAGACGATGTGTAAAAGGCCAGTTTTGTGAAACAGAATATACTTGATGATCTTTGGTAGGACTCCACATGTTATGTTCTTTCATTCACAGCACCAATTTATGATATGCTTAGACTTTGTGATACAAATAAACCTTGTCTTCACTTGGTTTATGATTTGTGGGATACCATGATAGAAAAAGTGAAATCGATGATTTATTGGCACGAGGGAATACATCAAGATGAGGTGTTGTCATTTTATGATGTCATTTATAAGATTCTTATTGATCGTTGGACAAAGAGTAACATTTCACTATATTGTTTGGCTCATTCTTTAAATCCAAGGTAATTCTAAATATATTTTTTTTATTCGTGTTTTTAGTATTTTTTTATTATTATAATTTGTCAGTTTGTCACTAATATTTTTATCATTTTATTATTTGCTTTTGTATATCAAATACTATAGCGAGGAATGTCTTAAAGATGATCCTGCTCGAGTTCCTCCTCATAAAGATTTAGAAGTGTCACGAGAAAGAAAGAAATGCCTCAATAGATACTTGTTAAATGAAGGACGTGTAAAAGTGATTGCCGAATATGCTATTTTTTCAACTATGGACAATGATTTTGGTGAATTTGATTCTATACATGATCGTTACCACTTGGATCCAAAGACTTGGTGGGTCAATCGTGGCGCTTATGCACTTATACTTCAATCATTGGCCTTGAAGTTATTGGTACAACCTTCTGCTTCATCATGTTGTGAAAGAAATTGGAGTAGCTATTCCTTTGTGCATTCGCTTAAAAGGAATAGGATAACTCCAAAACATGCTGAAGACTTGGTATTTGTTCATAGCAATCTTCGTCTATTATCGAGGAGTCCACAATACTTCAAAGGAGATACTAAGATGTCGAATATTGATGGTGATTCATTTGGAGTGCTCCAAGTTGCTAATTTGTCACTAAATGAACCGGAATTGGAGTCAGTAATATTTACTGATGATAGAGATGAAGATGTTGAGGAAGCAGCTGAAGATGAATGAAAGATTCATAGATCATTTTCATTTGTCTTGTTGAACTTCATGTTATGACTTAATTTAGATAACTAAATTAAAAATTTTATTTTTATTTGATATACTTGTTTTGATGCAATAAATATACGTGTTATTGTATATTAAACTAAAATATAAAATAAGTAAAATTAAAAAAAATTAATTTGCGTGTCCTCAACGTGTCGTGTCCTATCTTTTTGAAAAATCACGTGTCGACGTGTCGGTGTCGTGTCGTGTCGCGTGTCGTGTCGTGTCCGTGCAACTTAGGAAGAAACTTGACACTGCTGATAACTAAGCATAATGGACCAGAAATTTATCAAGTCACCAAAAGAAGCAAATGCTGCAACTAACTGAGAGAATTTCTGATAACTAACCTGCAGCATAAAACCAATGTGTTCCACTGGCATAACAGGCCAGTCTTCCAATCGAGGAACATGAGTAATTCCAAAAACATACCTGCAAAATAATAACTCAAAAAAAGGAGGAAATCTTGAACATCTGCACGAGAAGCAGCATATTTTAATAATAATTTAATATGCGGGTTCAACAGACAGTAATATCTTCTCATATTGTGAAGCTGCACGACGCATATCTATGATGGTTCAGTTGGAATAAGGAAATGTAATCTTCAAATTTAATTACTTCCCCCAATTACTCAAAAACAAAATTAAGTACTCTGTTCAGAAACTTTTCATGTAGAAGACTAACATCCATTTCGCAGAAGAGGGAGAGAGTAGAAAACAAACCAAAGAACAATATCGTTTTCTTCCAAAGAACGATTCTTCTTCACCCAAGAAGCCAACCCCTCTCCAACACGTGGATTCTGGTTAGGAAACTCTCCTCCAGGAAAATCCTCCCCACGTGCATAGGGCGTAACCCATAGGTTATGCTTCAAAAATGCAGCTCTTCTCATAAACTTAGCCTCTGGACCAGCTAATGGCAAACAGTTCGAACCAGGTACCAATTTGTACCCTGTCAGTTGGCCACTCCTATTGACAGTTCTCGTGTTTCGGACCTAAATAGTTGATGGTACAAACTTCAATTCATAATCAGTATGACGGTTTTAGATTCAAAAATGAAAAAAGGTAATGGGAATTTAGGAATGGTTTGCTAGCCCGTCAAAAACAAAACCAGACAAAAGCTGATCCAAGGACAAATAATCACCACACCTTGTTCAGGAAAAGTGAAATAAGGGACTAGCCTCAACCATTTTTTTTTTTAGAAGACTAGCTAAGAATCAGCACAGAATGTTCACAGTCAAAGAATGGTTCTTAGCATAGCAAAAAGTTTAACAGATTCGGTACCAGGTTAAAAAAAGTGATCTCATTTCTTATGAAGGTACTCCAGTATCAAAATTACTTTCCCACTACAGTAAAGACAAATGTGTACTAGAAAATTATGAAATCAACCCATTCTAACAGCATGTAAGAATGCTTACAATCCAATGGCGAGCCGATGAAGGATCACAATCACGCATGGCTTCTAGTTCAGATCTAAGTAAAGTTTCCTCTGCATAGAATGCATTACTGTGAACATTATCCTTTCCAGGTTCTTCAACTCTCACATTCACTTCAACAACCTAAGAGAAGGAAACAATAACCAAAAGAAAATGACAAAATATGCTACGTGAAATTGCACCAGCATCTCACGTTATATTAATGGGGACATGATAATCAAAATTAAGTCATAAAGCACAATTTTAACCTAGGAAAGTATAGTGTTAGTTTAGGTGTATAAACACCGAAGAATTAAGATGGTTTTTGTGTATTAGTGCTATTTAGTGCACAGGAAAGTAATGGGAACTTTACTAACTTCAGACCACATACCTGATTGTTTGCTTCTCCAGGCTTAGAGTCAACTGTCATGTCCATACGAGCAACAAAAAAGTGCTGATGAACTGGCGCATATAATCCTGGGGCAATTGTTGTGCCATATTTTCGAGTTTCTCCAGGTTGCAGAGCTCCTAAACTGAGAATCCCAGTAAGTTTAACTTCGGCTTCAATTTTCCCATCCTGCACCCAATGCGAAATGATCATCTTGCAATGTAGGATAGTAAATATGATATCTTCTAATTGGCTGCAATGATCAACAATTTATGGAAGAAACTGATAAAAAATAAAAATAAAAAGATGGTGTCATACAGAATAAATAACATTGATGATATCTCATAATGAAAAGCATGACTCTACCACCTACAAGAAACTAGAATAAAAAATTTGAGCTGAGACCACCATGGGAAAATGTAATCATGTGGATTCATGTCATGAAGTTATGTAATAGGGATCCTAGAAGCTATATTGCCCTTGTTTAATGTTGTTTAAAAAGAGTTTATTTGAAATGAATGGTGATTTTTAGGAAAATGTGTGGTTAAAAAGTAAGGAATTTTTTTTGGGTTTATGTGTAATATTATTTTATTAATAAATGTATGGCTGAAAAAAAGAGATAAAACTGTGTAAAAATTTAAAAAGGGCATTATATGGAAGACTTTCCAAATTGTATACAAAATTAGGATTTAGATTCTCCAATCTACGTCATTATGAGCAAATGATTTTGTGATTTTCAAAACAACACAACCAGAAAATAAGGATTCATGGCATTTTACATATTTTGTAACCTATATTTAAGCCCAGAAACAATGGTTTGGTTATGCAATCGGCATTAAATTTAGCCTCTGTTTGGCAAACATGTTTTTAAACATGTTTATTACAACACAATTCCTCAAATCATTTTTTAACAACACACATTTTCTCTCTCCATTTTTCAACCACATTTTACCTAGAAAACATGTTTTTAAACAAAAACTTTTAACAAACAGAGCCTTAGTCATTCCATCAGTGGCCTTTCCCTCCCAAAATAAAACGAGATAAAACTTTCCAAAAAAAGGTGTACATACATGCGCATGCACACGCTCACAAAGAGAACTGAAGGAGGTTTAAGAATTCTAGAATCTGACTAAGCCCTTTAAACGTTGGTAATATGTTTCAGTCAAATGCAAACTTGTAGATTAGGTTCATGCATGTGAAGGAGTCACAAGATTGAAATAAAATTGAAATCAAGATATCCCAATCACAAATTTTCAGCTGCCTTAGTTGAAAATATAATAGAAGTGAAATCCCATCATTGAAAGTATTCCTCTTATCTTACCTGATAAAAGTGCCAGTAGAATCCATACTCATAATTAGCAACTGTGCAGATAAAAGAAACAGTGAGCCTCCTCGACCTTCGAACTTCTGCCAGGCCAGTTCTCCAATCTTGATGCTTCCATAGGACTCCATGATCTTCTTCGTGCAAACATACACAATTTTCAATTGTTTCAACTCCTCCAGTAAAATTTGTGAAATGAGCATCGAAGTATTTAATATATCCTAAACAATCACATCCCTGAAATAAAATTCTTAAATATGTATTTTACTTTGAAAGATGAATGTGCTTTCTCTTTGAAAAGGAAAAATTGACCAGTGTTCGGAAGGACACATACCTTTTTAAGAGAATGAGCATTCTTCCCAAGTCCATCTTCCCCAGCATCAAATGCATTCTTCCTGTAATGTGGATCATTGGGATCTCCATAGGGCACAACCATCTCTACAAAACTCAACCTATGGGCTATAGGTCTTCGACCCCGACTACCATCTATATAGGCAACAGAGTGAATAACCAAACCCTCTCTTGGAGTGAAACCAACCCTAAAATTCCACTGCCAACAAACAGTTCAACAATAAATCTTTCTAATTTACATTCTGAGGACGAAAAAATAAAAAGGTCTAAAATGAATACCTTTTGCCACTCTACATAATGTCCTCTAACTCGAAAGCTTGGACCCTCAGGCTGAACAATTTGCAGGGGTTTCACATCACTTCTATCAACCCCTCCTCTTGTTTCACCAGAGGTGTAGTTCCTCAAGGGATCAGCTGGGGGTAAGGGGACAAGTTTACGATCTTCAAACTCAATGACCACCATATTTTGCATATCAACAAGTACGTGAATTCCTTCAACTGGTCGTGCATAACCATTTTCTAGAGGGCAGTCACTCTCTGTTCTGCAAAATATAAGTGGTTTTGCAAGTCTGCGACTAGGAGCATCGGCCTCACTGTGATAACCGACACACCTGTAGAATGGTATCCAACAGAGACTATTATAAAATTGAAATGTGAACAGGATTAATCCCATATCGCATTATTATGTATAATAAACTAACCAAGGGTCAACCATGACTAAATCCATATCTTCAATACCCCTCTTCTTCATTGCATCTCTAAATGGAGGGTGATCTTTAACAATAGCTTCACATTCAGCATATTCTGTAGCATCCTACAATACCAAAAAGGAAAAGAGGATTAGAGAACATAATCACAATTTTGCAGTACAGAATTCAAGAACCAGAAATATATAATTGAAAAAGGTGAAAACACAGGGATTTGGTTTATATATCACCCCCCCCCACCCACCCACCCACCCCCCCCCCCCACCCCAAAAAAAAGTTAGAAATGGGGAAAATATTTCATATCCAATCATCACTCCTAACCCATACACTAACTAGATCTTGAAAACATAAACTTGAGGATGTGTATGTGTATGTGTGTTAAACAGTGAAAGACTGCATTTTCTGATGGCAGATGAACCTGCAGATTTCATGAAAAGTTACCATAAAGAGTTAGTACCACAAATTTATGATTGATTGAACAACGGATATCATTTTAGTTTTAGCAGAAATCTCCGTCCTTACCTGGAGGTGCACAAGACAAGACAACACATTAATTAGAAATTTACCCTTTAGTTTTGTTGGTCTATCAGCACATTTTTACTAAATAAATACACGAATGACCATTAATCCCCATTGAACCCAATTAACCACAAAGGTTTTAACGTAGAACATAGTTGTACAGTTTTTATGTACATAAGCATGAGTTATGACCACATTCAAATGATAGGTAAACCTTCCAATGACTCGAAACTAACAAAAATCATTTGTGAAGTGACCTGCTTCACAAACAGTGTCACTGACCTTCCACATATTCCAAATTAATATACATGACGCATCGAAAACATGCTCTCATACATTCCCAATTTCATGTCAGGAATCAAGTGAGCAATTTGATTTCTACTTCTTCACAAATAGCAACTGGTGAGGAGCGTCAACCATCAACAAGAACATACATATGGAATTTCATACTAATTTGTTCTGGAGCCCCTACACTCTTAACATTTCCATTACTTAACAATATGCACAATACTCAGTTACATGATTTAACACAGCTCTTCTACATAACCAGTGTAACAAAAAATACAAAATTAATTGATTATATTTATTTTTATAGTACAAATAATGAAACCTCATAAGTAAGAATTCTAAGAAAATATATCCTTGAAACCAAAATAAACATTTGGAGTAAAGGTATACCATAGGTGGTTGTACATCTGGGACCACTGTGGATGAAAAGACTTTTCCCCTATGATGTCCACCTCGAGTAGTTGCGTGTACTTGAGTCAGCTCAACAATCCAGATACTCGTCTCATTTGATTTTTTATTATACACAATTAGTCTTGCTCTCCTTGGTGGTAGCTTACTAGGAATTGTTGGTCCTCCTTTGGTTCTAGGCAATAATGATGGTTGGAAAGGGGGAAAGAAATAGGCATCTGCCAGAGCAACTACATGTTTCTCTGGTTCCAATAGAACCACTTCAACAAATCTCATGCTATCTCTAACCTGAAACCAGAGAAAAAATCTGGATTGATGGACTAATGCTAAGAGAATTATCTGATCACTCAAATATAATCATTGCTGAATCGCAGGAGAAAGAAATTGAAGGGCAGTAATAAACCTCAGGGGTGGCACCAGCTGCTCTGACAGTCGCCACAGCTACAGATATTTCAGCAGCAGATAAAGGATCCAAGGGATGGCTAGTTTGAGCCCTTGTCATGATCTGGATCCCTAAGAAACAAAAGCATAAATTAGTCAGCTGAAAAAGGAAGTAAGAACTAAGCGCAAATCCACAATAACTTGAACATCTACCCAACCAATGCCAATTCAACTCAGAGCAAAAATTTACGAAGTTCTCGTGCTTTATGGAGGCGCCTACCGAGACATAATCCATGGATGCAAACATTCAAAGATGAAACCGAATATTGTTAAGCAACAGGCGATTGATTACAAGCACAATTACAAAATGTGCAATTGTTTTCCACTCATATACTGATTTCTAAAAAAAAATGAAAGAAAAGAAAAGAAAAGAAAGGTAGGATAATGGGTATATACACCTTAATCCTACCCACCCTAATAGAATATGGGGCACTACACACACCCTTAGTGTTGGGATAATTGTCAACTTTCTAATTTAATGCTTATTCCATGTGTTTGAAAATGATTTCAACTAGGATTGCTATGAAGTTTGGAGGACTTTTAATGCAAAAATGAATTAAAATAAAGATTGAGTTCTTTTTGGAATAAATCTTATAATTTCCTTTTAGAATCATAAAATAGTTTCTTTTGCCTTGATTGAGTTGAAATTGGACTCTTACATCCTGATTTTCTTATTTTCTTTGTGAGCTATACAAAGAAGTAGGAATTGGTAAATGTGGTAAAACTTTAATATTTCCTTACAAAGTTTGAGGGTTTGATGAGTGTGAATCTATATGATTGTAACAAATTTTTCATAGAGCGGAAAACCTTGTTCGTCCATAAATTTTGCATCATATCTTTATATATTTCTTTGTTTGCTACTCCTCTTTGAATAACAAAAAGATTATGCTGGTAAATTAAAGGAAATTTTATTCGATTCTCAACAAGTGGTATCAGAACATCAAATTGTTCGAAGAGTTAGAGAAAAAAATATGTTTGTACAACATGGAAAAATTTGATGGGAGGATCAATTTTGACTTATAACAAGTACAAGTCAGGAATGTAACAATTCGTGCTGTAGTACACAAAGCTTTAAAAGGAAAACTAACCTCAAGTTCTGACAAAAATATTGAATCCAGTAAGAGAGATGTTGATTGGGAATATTTGGATTTGAAGGCTACAAGCATAATACGTCTTTGTTTGGTGAAGAATGTTCCTTTGAAAAAAATTGAAAGAGTTGTTCAGACAAAGGGTCTTTCAAATCAGTTGGGAACGGTTTCATTCTTTGAGAATGAATGCGGGGAAGAAAATCTTAGACCACCCGAGTGTTCTCAATGGGATATTTTCAGAACTGAAGGATATGGGAATTAAAATTAATGATGAGGATATAGCTTTAAGGCTCATCCGATCTCTTTCATCTTCTTTTGAGCACGTCAAACCTATTTTGATGTATTGGAAGGAAACTGTGAATTTTACAGAAGTTACAAATAAGCTAATTCCTGAAGAAAAAAGAATGTAGAAGTGATATTTAATCTGAAAACTCATTGCTCGAACTGAAAAGTGGAAGAGGTGTAACTTCGAGAGGAAGAAATTGTCATAACTGTGAACAACGTAATCACATGAGAAGAAATTATCCAAAATGTAGAGCAGAACCGGCTAACTGCTCAAAGTTAAACAATGTATCTCTCCTGGTAGAGGGCAATAAAAATATACTTTGAGTAAGATGTTTACATCCTCATGACATATCGCTAATTTCCATGACAGAAGATGTGTTCTTACTAACAGGTTCATATGTTTGCACACGGGCATTAGTTTGACACTGATGTAAGGTGTGGTGGAATTAATGTTCATGGCTGGTGAGCTCCTATGAAAAGCCAGTTGCACCATAATTTTCAGCAAGTTTGTTTTGGCGATGAAATTCTTAGAATTTGTGGTTAATTCTAAATGATTATACTCGTATGGTGAAGTGTGTTAATTTTCTAGTTTGAGAATTGAGATTGAAAAAGTGTGTCAAAGGCTAGTCTGTTTTTTAAGTATTGTGAACGGAAGGGATATTTTGATAATTTTAATAGAATGTTTGTTCCATGTGTTTGGAAATGATTTCAATTAGAATTGTTTTGAAGTTGGGGAGGACTTCTATTGCAAAAAAGAAGTAAAAAAAAAGATTGAGTTCTTTTTTAAATAAATCTTATGGTTTCATTTTAGAATTAGCAAAGAGTTTCTTTTGCATTAGTTGAATTGGAATTGGACTCTTCGATGTATTAGTTGCTCCTATAAACAGATGATATTATTCATTACTTTAGATCATATTGAGTCATTGACTAGAGAGTTTCTGTATGGAAAAATTATATTCTAACATCTTAATTTTTCTTGTTTTCTTTGTAAGTTGTACGAAGATATAAAATTAGTAGATATTCTAACATCTTTGTTTTTCTTGTTTTCTTTGTGAGTTGTACGAAGAAATAGGAATTAGTAGACGTGATAAATCTTAAGAATTTTTCTTGCAATACTTGAGAGGTTTGGTAGTGATATTCTATATAACTGTAACAATTTTTCATATATTAAAAAAGCTTTGTAGGTCCATAAATTTTGCGTCATGTCTCCTATCCTATATAATAAAAGAGGCATAAGGAAGTTACTATTGTTTTTGTCACGTGTCATCTCTAGGTGCGACTTTCTTTCATATTTATTATTTTCTTCCTCCAACTTTTCAGAATTTCAATTTTGGTCCTCGAGTTTTTCTATTTCATTTTTCTAATTGCCTTCTACTATTGCCAAGTACAATTTAATTATTGTTCTTCCTAATTCATGACATCTTGATTCTTAGTGAGTTTCTAAATTAACGAGTTAATCCTCGAACTTTTCAAATATCAAATTTTACATCCTTAAACTCATGAATTTTGATCCTCAATTTTTTATTTTTTATTTTTCTTCCGTCCTTCCACTATTGTAAGGTACAATTTGATTATTGTCCTTCCAAATTCATGACATCTTGATTCTTTGTGAGGTCATAAAATTTACGATTTAATCCTCGAATTTTTCAATTGTCAAATTTTACCTCTCTAAACTCATGAATTTTGGTCCTTAAAGTTTTTTATTGAATTTTTTCTTTCGTCATTTCACTATTGCAAAGTACAATTTGATCATTGTCCTTCCAAATCATGACATCTTGATTCTTTACGAGTTCCTAAAATTTGATATTTAATTCTCGAATTTTTCAATTGTCAGATTTTACCTTCATAAACTAATGAATTTCATATCATTACTCCAACACTTCTTCTAATGATAATTATTTACATATAACAAATGTGGCTAAAATAATAAAATTGATTCATACTGTCAAGTGTCTCGCTGTCATCCATATTTAATTATTTTCTTCCTCAAACTTTTTAAAACTTCTATTATGGTCACCAGAATTTTCTATTTTATTTTTCTTTCTCCCTTTCACTATTGCAAAATGCATATGATCATTGTCATTTTGAATTCATGACGTCTTGATCCTTTATAAGTTCCTAAAATTTGCGATTTAATCCTTGAACTTTCCAAATGTCAAATTTTACCTCTCTAAACTCATGAATTTATGAATTGCTCAACACTTCTTCCAATCTATCTTCCTATCTCCTATAATAAAAAGAGTCAATGTATTGACACTATTCATGTGTCAGCACCACCTTTAGTAACCCTTAATTTTTTTTATTTTTTCTTCATCCAACTTCTCGAAACTTTCAATTTATTTCGAAATTTTCTACTTCAGTTCATTCTCGTCATTTCACTTCTACAAAGTACAATTTTGGCATAGAAGTCTCGATCTTTTGTAAGTTTTTAAAATTTATATTTCAGTCCTCAAACTTTTCAATTATTTCATTTTGTCTCCTTAAACTCATAAATTTCATACAACTGTTTTAACACTTTTTCTAATTAATTGATTGTAACCTCAGATGATCTTCAAATGCTTGAATCAATCACAATTTTAAGTTCAAAATCACCACTTTCTCAAGCTATTCGCTATGAATTATGTTCATAATCATAATGGTATTAAACTTTATAAATTAATAAAAACTAGAATACAATAACATGTGCACTCTTATAGGCACCGTTTATGCACATACTTCAACTAGCCAATAATAAAAGTGATTAATTGATACAATTCCTACTACCACGTGTCGATATAAGGTGTTGGTGCCATTCATATTTATTTCGTTCTTCCTACTCTTTCAAAAAGTGTGAACAAATCCTCTTTTTGGTTATCTATTATATATTTGCAATTGAAATCTATTTTTTATGAATTACACACATAACGTTATTAATTTTTTATAAAAAATACAATAAAATATGTGTCTTTATAGGCACCATAAGTGCAACGCACGTACTACCACTACTCTCTATATATATTTATTTCTCCGCTATTCTTCTTTGAATAACAAAAAGATCTATGATCAAATTAGGAAAATTTATTCGATTCCCAACACTTAGAGTATGTTTGATAGGTCAAAAATTTTCATGAAGAAAGAAAACATTTTCCATCTTTTAACAACTTGTAGTGTTTGACAACAAAATTTGACATGGAAATATGATTTTCCAAGCAATGCCATTCACGTGCCTTTTGCTTCTAAAAGATGGAAAATATTTGCTTTGGTTTTAGGTAGGAAAATATTTGGCATGTAAGGTGGAAAATGATTTTGCGTCACGTTTGATCAGTTTTGTTGTTGTTAGTTGACTTATTTTTCTCCAAAAAATCATAATATTATTATTATTATCAAGTACAAATGTGTTAAAAAAAAAATTGATTAAAATGGCTAAATTTGATATTATTTTCCATATCAAACAACAAAACTTGACTCCATTTTTGTCCACCTAGAAAATTAAACCAATCAAACACTCTCGAACGATTTTCCACGAAAATAATTTCCAAGCAAAATCTTTCCTCAGCAATCAAATGCACCCTTAGAGCATATTTTGATAGAGTTTTCAGTTCAACATTTAGGTGTAGATTGATTCGAATTCTGTTGGCCAATTAAAGGGGATAAACATACACAAAAGATTGCAAACCTGTGATAAATATTCAACTACTAATAATCAACAACAAGAACAACGAAAGAGTAAATGCGTATATACATATAAATTTAAGAAAGTGAATGAATATTACCTTTGGCAGCAGCATTGGATGAAGGCTCGGGTCGGATCAAGGGAACAACGGAAGAATCTTTCTTTCTCTGCTGATCTTCACCGCTCCAATCAGGGGCGGCGGCAGAAGCTGCGTCCCGGCTGATGATGGCTTTGCCGCTGTCTCCTCCAGGAACCCAACTCTCAGTAGAAGGAGAAGGCGTCGTTTTTTTCGCAGTTGAGGCCATTGTAACTGGTTCGCAAGTTCACCCAATCCACCGTAGTAAAGCCTGTGGCAATTTACTGACATACAGCAACAACTTTACTGTTCACCACAACACGCACTCCACTATCTATAGATACAAATGAGTGTATTTATAGTAGCTTGAAATTACTGTTTACAGCAAATTGGAAGATACGGGTTTTGCTCCAATCAAAAATGGGCTTCTATCAATCTTCACCTATACAAAGATAAAGAACTCAAAACGTTTTACAGAGAGTAGATACGAAAAGGGAAATTGCTTATTGCACTTCAAAGCTTCCTTATAAAGGCAGAATTCTTTTATGAGGAACCTTCTAGAATACATTTAAATTAAAAATTAAAATTAAAAGAATTTCGGCGGCTGGAATAAACCAATTTTTTGGTTTATTTCGCGCATCTCGAGGTAATTGGACAGAAAATATGTGTTGTTCAAAAATTGTAAAGTTTATAAACAAAAAAAAAAATATGATTTCCCGAACAGAGGCTGTAATCACTTGTTTATAAATAATGATGTGATAATATTTTATTTGATATAATTTTTATAAAGTAAAAAATATTGGATGAAAATCTTTGATCAATCAAAATTATTGATTTTTCAAAAAGAATATTCAATTAGATGATTGTTGAGAATTGCTACATGTGCAACCAGTTTGATAACAAGATTGACAACGTGAATAGATATCACATAAGATTAAGTTATTTTGCACATCACATCATCTCCAAATTCGTTTGCAATTTTGACATACCAATTTTTGTCAACATTGATATTGATACAAGTAGCATTACCCTTTTTTAACGTAATCATTACAATTTATAAATAAATTTATAATTAACATAATTTCTCAAATCACAACCTCACACATTTTTCTCTTCACTTTTTAACTACAAATTTTACTTCAAAAATATAAATAAATCAATTTATAAATGACTACAATGTTCAAGAATAGAGCTACCCACAAAACTTTGCCAAACAAATGCTTAAGGGTAATTGACGCAAAACGTCCCTACTTTTGAGCTCTCTTGTGCAATTCGTCCATACCTTTAATTTTTTGACAATTTCACCCTCACCCTCTAATTTTACCTTTTATTGCGGAAGACGTCCCTATCATCAATTCTGTCCAAAATTCTGTTAGTTGACCCTTAAATAATCTGTTGACCAATATAATGAAGGGTAAAAATGTCTTTTTATATTATTTTATTTCATTTAATAAAGGTTGAACCCCAGCTGATGTGTTCCGGACCCGCGACAATCGGAGTCATAGTAGGCTTGACAGAAAATTAAATATTCAAGCCAAAATAAAAGTGCAGTCCAGTCAACCATGTCGGAATTGGATGGATAATATGTGTTTTCCAAGTAGAAATGAGCCACTAAGCAAAACTCATGGGCTAAACCCCTTGAGCCCTTTGATTTTAGGGCCAAATTCCATCGTTTGGGGCTTCAAATTGGCAAATCAATGATGCAGACGGAAATTTACTATATTTTCATAATTATAGGATTTTTAATTATTTTGTTTCCATTTTGGTTTTTAAGTTATTTTCCTAATTTAGTATTCTAGTTTAATTAGAATTCTATTTTGAGTAAATTAGCAATTAGGTTATTTTGCTTATTTATACGTTTTTTCCATTCATTGTAATGAAGACTTTGATGATTAAATAAAAAAGAGATTGAATGTTTTTCAATTGTTTAATGTGTGGATTCACATTACAAACCCAAACTTATCAAGATTGATTATCTTGTGGCGTTCATCCAGAACTTATCAAATATTTGCTAGAATATATGTGGCGTTCAAATCAGAGACTTATCAAGGAGATTGGGCAAATCCTTGTGGCGTTTCGAAAGTCGTGGTTCTTTATTCCGCATCATCGAGCTATCGCGTCGTGAATATCGGGTCATGATTCATCCGTCCAACCACAACCTGAGTTCGGAACTTTCCGGCGTTTCTTAAACAAACTCCAAAATTTGATGAGGAGAAGGTGGAGTTGGGAAGCGAGGAATTGATTAGGAATGAAATTGTTGATGATAAGAGGAATGAAATGAAAGTTGATTTAGGAATTCAAAATTTGAGCTTTGAATTGGTAGATACACATTTGAATACCGTTGAGGGAGTGCATGAAATTAGTGATGAAAATTTGGAGGTAGAAGATGTGGTTGAATTTGAAAGTAAAAATTTTGAAAAAGTGGTTGAAGATGCAAAGGAAGAACGGGGTGAAGAGGAGGGTCTCGTGGTTCTTAAAAAAGAATTGGAGATGGTGATTAATCATGGATACAAGGATCCATACCTTGTACCTCATGAACCTAACATTTCCCTCCCCATTTTATTTAATTTTGTCTTGCAGGTTAAATGTGCTTGGAAATTTGGGCAACACCACCAATGCCCACAGGAGTTTCTACTTCAATCCATTTGTGTAACCCAAGTTACAGGATACTATTGGTCATCCCTTTGGCATGAAAGCAATAATTTTCCGTTTGATCCAGGAGGTGAAGTGAAACAACAGGAACAAAACCATGATTCGGGGCAAATCATCCTAAAGAAGGAGGGTATGATGTGTTCCGGACCCACGACAATCGGAGTCATAGCAGGCTTGACAGAAAATTAAATATTCAAGCCAAAATAAAAGTGCAGTCCAGTCAACCATGTCGGAATTGGATGGATAATATGTGTTTTTTAAGTAGAAATGAGCCACTAAGCAAAACTCATGGGCTAAAGCCTTTGAGCCCTTTGATTTTATGGCCAAATTCCATCGTTTGGGGCTTCAAATTGGCAAATCAATGATGCAGACGGAAATTTACTATATTTCCATAATTATAGGATTTTTAATTATTTTGTTTCCATTTTGATTTTTAAGTTATTTTCCTAATTTAGTATTCTAGTTTAATTAGAATTCTATTTTGAGTAAATTAGCGGTTAGGTTATTTTGCTTATTTATACGTTTTTTCCATTCATTGTAATGAAGACTTTGATGATTAAATAAAAAAGAGATTGAATGTTTTTCAATTGTTTAATGTGTGGATTCACATTACAAATCCAAACTTTGATTATCTTGTGGCGTTCATCCAGAACTTATCAAATATTTGCTAAAATATTTGTGGCGTTCAAATCAGAGACTTATCAAGGAGATTGGGCAAATCCTTGTGGCGTTTCGAAAGTCGTGGTTCTTTATTCCGCATCGTCGAGCTATCGCGTCGTGAATATCGGGTCATGATTCATCCGTCCAACCACAACCTGAGTTCGGAACTTTCTGGCGTTTCTTCCGCGCTTCGAACCTCATCACCAGCCTTAGGAGCTCCCACCTGCCCTGAGAATAATTCTCCTAACTTATATAAAAGAGAGGAACCGATTGTACTGTTCATTTACTGTTCCTAAGGCTTACGTCACTTTCCTTATTTTTGTTCTTTTTTAATCCCTTGTATGTATTTTCTTCTATCCATAGCTCACTCCAAATCAGGGCGCTACTCTTCTTCGGATGGAGATTTAGGGTTTTCTTTCACTTCACATCCAAAATCGAAGGCTTCGCTCTCCTCTTCTTCATCTAGAGATTTAGGGCCATAGCTCACTCCAGACCAGGGCGCTACTCTTCTTCGGATGGAGATTTAGGGTTTTCTTTTACTTCACATCCACAATCGAAGGCTTCGCTCTCCTCTTCTTCATCTAGAGATTTAGGGTTCCGATATTTAGGCTTTCTTTCACTTCGACTGGTTCCCATCTCTTTAACCCGCGTTGACTTTCACTTTCACTTTCTTAACAAAAAACTTGACGGCTGTGATATTTCAACGACCGACAACCACCACGGTCGAAACAGGATGAAGAGTCCTCTTGCATCTTTCCTGCTTATCGTCTCTTCACAAGGTGTCGAAGTTTACTTTTTCCCCGGAAGAGAAACTGCCTATGCTCTTTGAAGAATCGAGAGGTAGGTGCGCTCTACCTTTTTTTTTGTTTTTTAAAGTTCTCTGCCTTTGTTTTTATAATGACAGAAATGAGATTTAATTGTTTCCTAGAAATAGTTTTCACATAGAAGAAACACTTGATTCGAAAACTCCAATCCACACATATTATTGTGTGTCAATTTCAACAATGAATGCTGTATTTGTTTTTAAATAGAGAACAAAGACCCTAACAAGTTATTGTGGATTTGAACTTTGAATACCTTATAAAATAAATAGAGAACAAAGACCTTAACAAGTTATTGTTTAATCTTTTGACAAAAACTGAATTTCCAGAAATTCATTTAAAATAGTGTTTCTTGTTAATGTTCTATGCAATTTTGTTTTTTATTTTTAAATATGTGTACACTTGTTCTAGAAGAGGATGTGAGAAATAGTTGGTAGCAACAAGATTTTGTTAATAGGGAAGGATGATGTGGACATGTTGGTTACATGAGGTCTATAAATATAGAGAAGTAGGAAAGAATGTTGCAGACAATTTTGTGAGAGTAGAGTGATGAAGTGGAGAGTCTCACCCCTCTTAAATGGATAGTTGTTTCCTATTTTTGGTTAAAAAAATTAATAGAAAGATGTCTTCCTATTGAAGAAGTAATGCAGTCTAATGTTGTTCCACACTTTGTTGAGTTCCTTACAGGGGGAAGCAGGTTTTTAGTCATGTTAACTGATTTTACTGGAAATTCTTGTAACAACTTAGTTCATGGTAGATGTAGATGCCTATGCTTGTGTATGGAAACCATCATTGACTTTATTCTAAGAATATCATGTTTGGAAAAATTGATGGCTCTGTAAATGAGTTATAAACTCTCATAACTTGTCACTTAATATCATTGCCATCCGGACAAGGACGCTTCAAACATTCTAAGTTTCCTGTTGTTCTTGGTGATTTTTAGGATCAAGAATAGAACTATCATGATTCAGCTAAACCATTATTGCTTTTTTAATTGCTTTTGATCATATTTTCTCATGACAACTTTTTATTTACGTGTGAAGGCAGGGGGTTTGAGAAAGCTCTTGGAGGCTATGAAACAAAAGATTCAAAGAGGTTTCCTTACTAGGCTTTTTGTGTGTAGGATCGATTTGTTCTTTGGGATAAATATTATTCATTAGAATATACAAACTGCTTGAAAGACGTGAAAATATTGTGGAAAAATTGTGGAAGTAGGCTTTTTAGTAAATGTTTTTTCCCCATTTTAAATCAAGATTATTTATGCTTATTAATTAAATAAAATTAAGTTCGAATAAAATTGTTGTTGACTAATAATTTTAAAACTTCACTTTATTCATATAGTTTTATATTTAGCATAACGATAACTTTACATGAATGTTTAGGAGTGGGAACATAATTCATGTAACGTGTTGATTATTGTTCAATTTTACTCATTTTAAAGAAGTAAATAAATGAAAATATATAATTTTGGGATATAAATTTTGTCATTTAGAGTGAAACTTATAAAATATTCAATTTTATTTCTTTAACTCTAAATTGATTTTATTTGCTAATAATTTCATTTATTTAATTGCAGGTACATTTTCGACAATTTCAACTCAAAAAAAAAAAAAAAAAATTCTTAATTTAATTGACCTAACAAAGCCCAAAATGGATAAAAACCCAGCCCAAAAAAATGCATTAGGTTTGCCTTCATCTTCTATGCAATTTATCCCTCTCAGCATCGGTCTCTAACCTCGGTCTTCTCACCCTCTTCTCCCTCAACTGTCTTCTTCATCTCAAACCTCTCATCCTCTTCCCAGCAACAACCTGCTCCCTCTCTCACTTTTCATCTCCATCCTACAGCCTCGTCTCTCAACTCTCCTCTGCTTTCTCTTCTCGCTCTCTCGCTGCCTTCTTCTCGCACAGGCCAACCAGCAGCCCCAACCCCGCTGTCTTCTCAGCTACTGCACAACAGCCGCACCAAACTTCCACCTTGAACCTTACTTCAACCACCAGCCGCTCCTCTACTTCAGCCAGCCGCAACACCCTCTACCTCACGTCTCTCTCTGTCTGCCCTCATCTTCCACAGCAAACCACCAGCCGCTGTCTTCTCTGTCTTCTCTTCTTCCTCACGGCCAGCAGCTCACCTCTCTCGCACCTCACACACTGCCGCTACACTTGGCTCCATCCACGCAACACCCCCTACCTCCATTAATAACCTTCAGTTGCAGTAGCCCCCTCTCGCCAGCAGTAGTTTCGCAGCAGCAGCTTCAGTTTCGACCTCAAGCAGCAGTGCAGTCCACACCAAATCCGCAACCTCAGTTTTGATTATTTTTCTGAATTCAATTTACAGTTTTCTTAGAGTTTACATTGTTTAAACTTTTAGTTCATTTATATAATTTTATATTGTTGATGGTTTGTTGAAGTGAGATATATTTTTGGTTATAGAGTTTTTAGTTCAATTTGAGTTTAAATTTTTAGTTATGATAAATTTTTGGTTGATCTTTATTTCGATTAATTTAATTATGTCCGGCTAAGTTATATTTGAGGGGAGTTATTCTTAGCCTCAATGGGTGAATGTTAATTTTTCTATAGATGAATTCTTGTGATTGATGATAATTAACGAGTGTTTTAATTCTTCAAATTATTTTACCTCGATTGATGTCGTTGATGTGGTATGTATTGATTATGCACACAATATGCTCGACTAAATGCCGTAAAATAAATTGATTAATTCTCGTACTAATATATCCAAATTTTATCGATCTCAAGAAATTCGTGCTAAATTTATTTGCAAAACCCAATTGATAGCGAAAGAATAACTCCACTCAAATTTCCCTTTCATTGCAATTTAATTATCATCTTTTTATTCATTTAAAAACAATTGAAATCATAGTTTAAGTTTCGAATTTAGCAAATATTATTATACCAACAAAATCCCTAGGAAGAATGACCCTGGATTACTGCTAGGCTATAACTTAACCCCTTTATACTTGGAGGTAGATTTAACATCGAGTCACGTGTCGAATTGTTATCCTGTTTGTATACATGTGACGGTGTTTTGTGATTAATTTTATTGGACTATTTATAGCAAATATTTATTTCCCATATCATCATTTTTGTTTTATGTGTACATGTAAGTATTTGCCTTCCCCTTTTTTGTGATGTTTTTTTATAAGTAACTTTAAAGTGTAGGAATACCTTTTTCCAATGTTTTTTTTTAGTTAAAACGCACAGCGAAGTAGATTCTTTAGAAATATTGAAATAAATTGCAGATGTTTGTAGATATTGGTGATTGGAACTATATTCGTAAGGGAATAAGTTGAGTATTGAGGTAATTAATTTTCTATTGGTTAGCCATGAAAGTGAAATTGTTGCAAGGCATAGAGCCCAATATGAAAAACTATAAAGTACAAAATAATACCTTAATAGCCATTATCCATTTAAAACATGTATAGTATAATACCATTCACATTTCTTAATGGCCATTGGAAGTCATTTTTTCCCAAATTTTATGCTATATGCAAGTTCTTAAATATTTTGCCTATTATGGTTGATGTTGGATTAAATTTCAATGAGTACCTTCTTTTGTTTATTATCAATTTAGTTACAAGATGGCACCACCAAGATGTGTCATTTTCGTGTTTTTATTTTAGTGGTCTTAGTAAAGGCGATAAATTTATTAAGTGTAACTTGCTTGAATTGAGATTTAAGTGATGTAATAGTTGATAGGACAATCTTCAAAATGTAACACTTGATAAAATGTTTGATTGTGAAGTTGCTGTAATATAACTTGTTAAACAGTTTACTAAGTAAAACAAATAATTTGCAGATTGTAAGTAAAACAGTTTACTAAGTAAAACAAAATTTACAATAAGCAGTAAACAAAATGTGCTGGAACAGGAAATAAAATGAAAGCTGGAGCCGGGGCCTGTGTTCAACACAGTGTCCTTAAAGCAATATTCGCCCTCTCACCGAAGTAACTCGAGTGCTTGCTTCCTAGGATACAACGGTCGGAACCGAACTGCAGCTGTGCAGTCGAACGAAAAATGTGCTTGAGCAGAATCACCAAGACTGGAAGAAGGAAGACATGAAGCTGGACAGAAAAAATGCATTGAGATTTCGAGTTTTTTTTTTTTTTTGGTATTTCTGAATTGAGGAATTGGTTCAATATATATAGGCAAGGAGGAGCCTCTGCCTCTTAATGCTGTCATAATTCCTCAATTTGAATTCAGACGTTTTTTGGAGTTACAAAACCCTGTCTTTACACTCCATTTGAATTCAGACGTTTTTTGGAGTTGCAAAATAAATTTTCAGGTTATGTTTTGAATGGAAACCGTAAAAGAAAATTCCAAAACGTGGCTTGCACTTTGTGTCCAATTTTTAACTCGTTCGGTCCGACATTCGTGTACGCAGGTCGCGCCCGCACACAAGTTCAAGGCTCGAAGGCCAAGTCGGTCCAAGATTTGCACCCACCCTGGGCGCGCGTAGGCCATGGAGGAGTCTCTATGCAACAAATGGTTACACCTTACAAATTGTTAACCATATATAAATTGGTCCACAAACTCATTTCTATCCTATGTGGGATAACATTTAAGTATTCCCAATATTTCCACATTTTTTCCATTTTCCAATGTGGGATGGAACTATTATTTATAGCCTCCACTTATTAATACTTTTCCATTTCTAACCAATGTGGGATTGTAATCCCTTTTAAGGCTCCTCTTCAAATCTCAACCTTCAATCAATGTGGGATCAATTTCACATTCACACAAGTGAAAATCAATTGCCACCAATATATTTTCCAACAATCCCTCACATGAATGGAAATTGATAGAGACACGTAATACTTGGTGATAAAGTTCCATAGTTGAAACCTGCATAGGATAGGTAGGGGTTTCCTTTGAAACTTCCCTTGTGAAAATACATTTACTTTACTAACTGATCAGTAGACGTGATGTCTTTGAACTGTTCTGCCTTCTGTGTAAACGATGATGTACTTCACACAGGATTCTTCCTAACACATTTTAGTTCTCATGGGTATGTTCGTTTGTGGCCATGAACATATGCCTGGTTCACTGAGAGTTGTTAAGAATTAGCCTCATAATTCCCTTCGAAGCGGCCCCACTTCTCTCTCACATAGGTGATTTCTTAATCAAGAGTAACCCGCATTACTCCTTTTGGATTTCCGACGCATAAGAATCATTAAAAGCTTATTGCTTATCCTCTCCCTACGGGCATCACTGTTATTACAGGAATGGACAGGAGATAATCCCCACAGTGATCCTATTAAGTATTTGTAATTAGGTTTTCTCATTGAACCTAGATCTTGGGATCTCCAGTCAGCTAGGTTGAGTTTCCATTACAATGACTTATTCTTTTAGAGGCTTAAGTCCCATTCCTCTCGATGACTTTGCAACTAACTCTCTATTTAACCCTTTGGTTAGCGGATCCGCAATGTAATCTTTTGACTTTACATAGTCAATCGAGATAACTCCAGTTGAGAGTAACTGTCTTATGGTATTATGTCTACGACGTATGTGTCTAGACTTACCATTGTACATGTTGCTTTGTGCCCTTCCAATCTCAGATTGACTATCACAATGTAGGCAAATTGTTGGCACAGGTTTTGACCATCTTGGAATATCCTCTAAGAAATTGCGTAGCCATTCAGCCTCTTCACCACATTTATCTAGAGCTATAAACTCAGATTCCATGGTAGATCTCGCAATAACTGTTTGTTTAGAAGATTTTCATGATATAGCTGCACCTCCTAGTGTGAACACGAATCCACTTGTAGACTTTGAGTCTTTAATATCAGATATCCAATTAGCATCAGTATATCCTTCAATAACTGCAGGATATCTGGTATAGTGCAGTCCAAAATCACGAGTATATCTCAAGTATCTTAGTACTCTTACTATTCCTTTCCAGTGGTTAGACCCTGGATTACTAGTATATCTACTCAGCTTACTAACTGCGTAAGCTATATCTGGTCTTGTACAACTCATTAGGTACATAAGACTTCCGATTATTCTAGAGTACTCTACTTGAAAAATACCATCGCCTCTATTTTTCGATAGATTTTGACTTGTATCTATTGGTGTTCTAGCCACGCCAGTATCATCATTATTGAATTTTGCCAAAATCTTGTCCACATAATGTGACTGACTTAGAACAAGTCCATCTGATGTTCTTGAAATTTTAACTCCAAGAATCACATCAGCTAAACCCATATCCTTCATGTCGAATCTTGAATTCAACATATTTTTAGTAGATTTAATCATCTTATCGTTGCTGCCAACGATGAGCATGTCGTCAACATAAAGACATAAAATGACATAACCATTTTTTGTGTCTTTGATGTAAACGCATTTTTCACATTCATTGATTTTAAATCCACTTTCCATCACTGCTTTGTCAAATTTTTTATGCCATTGTTTTGGTGCTTGTTTCAAGCCATATAATGACTTTACCAATTTACACACCTTGTTTTCTTGTCCTGGTGCAGAAAACCCCTCAGGTCTCTCCATGTAAATTTCTTCTTCTAAATCTCCATTTAGAAAAGCAGTTTTGACATCTATTTGATGTACTTCGAGATTGTGCAAAATGCAATTGCTAATATTAATCGAATGGAAGTTATTCTCGTTACCGGAGAATAAGTGTCAAAGTAGTCAAGGCCTTCTCGTTGTCGATATCCTTTAATTACAAGTCTCGCCTTGTACTTATCAATAGTTCCATCTGCTTTCATTTTATTTTTGAAAATCCATTTGTAGCCTAGTGGTTTGCTTCCCGGGGGAAGATCAACCAGCTCCCATGTATGGTTTTGTAGAATGGAATCTATTTCAATTTTAATTGCCTCTTTCAATTGAGGTCCTTCTGAAGAGTTTACAGCTTCTTTGAAGCTTTGAGGTTCAGTTTCTAGCATATAGGTCAGAAAATCAGGACCGTAAGATTTTTCTGTCCTTTCACGTTTGCTACGTCTTGGTTCAACCTCTTGATCCTGACTATTTTCAATCATGGTCTCATGCGTTAGTTTAGAAGAACTTGGTTCTTCTTTGGACTTGTATGGAAATACGTGTTCAAAGAACGATGCATTTCTCGATTCCATTATCGTGTTTTTGTGTATATCAGAAATTTTAGAATCAAACACAAGAAACCGATAAGCGCTACTATTATGTGCATATCCAAAAAATATGCAATCAATAGTTTTTGGTCCTATTTTCACCTTCTTTAGTGTAGGTACGGCCACTTTGGCAAGACACCCCCACACTCGTAAGTATTTATAGGAAGGCTTCCTTCCTTTCAATAACTCGTAAGGGCTCCTTTCTTCTTTCTTTCGGGGTACCTTATTTAAAAGATAATTAGCTGATAACACAGCTTCCCCCCACATGTTCTGAGGTAACCCAGAACTTAATAACATTGCATTCATCATTTCTTTCAATGTTCTATTTTTCCTTTCAGCAACACCATTTTGTTGAGGCGAATAAAGTGCTGTTGTTTCGTGTTTAATTCCGTGTTGTGCACAGAATTCAGAAAATGGTGATTCATATTCACCACCTCTATCACTTCTCAACACTTTGATCTTTTTGTTGAGTTGATTTTCAATTTCATTCTTATAGAGAACAAATTTCTCTATAACTTCGTCTTTACTTTTAAGCAAATACATAAAACAATATTTTGTACTATCGTCAATAAAAGTAATAAAATATTTGTTGCCTCCCCTTGTTTGCACAGATTTTAAATCACATACATCGGTGTGAATTAAATCAAGCGGTTCAGTTTTTCTTTCAACAGATTGAAATGATGACCTTGTCAATTTTGCCTCAACACAAGTTTCACACTTATGTTTATTATCAATTTGGAATGTAGGTATGCAATTCAGGTTAATTAGTCTACGTAAAGTGTCGTAATTAACATGTCCTAATCTACCATGCCATAAATTGGAAGACTCAAGCAAGTAAACGGAATAGTTATTCATTTTATTCATTTTTTGCTTAATAGCCATAACATTGAGCTTAAAAAGCCCATCACTTACATAACCCTTTCCTACAAACATTCCAGACTTGGACAAAATAACTTTGTCTGACTCAAACACCATACGAAATCCATGATTGTTCAACAGCGAGCCGGACACCAAATTCTTGCGAATCTCCGGCACATAGAGCACGTTGTTTAGAGTCAGATCTTTCCCCGATGTCATCTTTAGAACCACCTTTCCATGGCCCTTGATTTCAGAAGTAGCTGAATTTCCCATATACAGCTTCTCCCCATCCACTGCTTCAAAACAGTTAAACATCTCCTTGTCGGAGCAAACATGTCGGGTGGCACCAGTGTCTATCCACCATTCTCTCGGATTTGAACCCACCAGGTTCACTTCAGAAATGACAGCTGCAAGGTTGATGTTAGATACATCTTCAACCACATTTGCTTCCTTTTTCTTCTTCGGCAGGCGGCACTCCGTAGATTTGTGACCAATCTTGTCACAGTTGAAGCATTTTTCTTGAAACTTCTTCTTGGAAACTCCACCTTTTGGCCCCAACTTGGACCCTTTTCCACTAGATGGCCCAGACTTGTTCTTGTTATTTTTGGAGCTTTGGCCATGCTCCACAACGTTGGCTTTGGCCACAACCGGATTGAACCCTCTTTCAGAACTTTTGTTCTCTTCTTCAATTCGAAGTCTAACAATTAGCTCCTCGACGTTCGTTTCCTTTCGCTTGTGTTTTAGGTAATTTTTGAAGTCCTTCCATGCAGGAGGTAGCTTCTCAATCATGCAAGCCACTTGGAAAGATTCACTCACAACCATTCCCTCGGAATGAATTTCATGCAAGATTACTTGTAGTTCTTGTACTTGACTGATTACAAATTTGGAGTCCACCATTTTGTATTCCAGAAAGCAGCCAACAAGAAATTTCTTGGTTCCGGCATCCTCGGTTTTATATTTTTTGTCCAAAGACTCCCACAATTCCTTAGCCGTTTTAATGGTGCAATACACGTTATATAATGAATCAGCCAAGATGTTCATAACGTAATTCCGACATAGGAAGTCAGAATGCTTCCAAGCATCCACTGCACTGATTGCTTGAATGTCTCCTTCACCCTCTTTGAGCACTGGAGCATTCTCAGTCAAGAATCTCGCAAGATTCAAGGTCGTGAGGTAAAACAACATTTTTTGTTGCCACCTCTTGAAATTCGAACCACTGAATTTCTCCGGCTTTTCCCCATGATTAACCGGGATTGTCACAGTTGGACCAGTAGCCAGACTTGGCATGTGAGCCACAGTCTTAGTTCCACTCGGGCCAGCAGCTAGACTTGGCATATTAACCACAGCCTGTGTTACGGGAGCCGCTACTTGAGCCACCTCAGAAGTTGGCATAGCCATTGGAGGAACTGCTTCATTTCCGGATGCCACAACATTATTGGTAGGTGTATTTTCCATTTCTGAAACACAATCAGAATATTAGTATGAAACGATATAAATCAAATGCCCTTAAGAAATCTGCTTTAAGTAAACTGTTTAACAAAAATATTGCTTTAAGTTTGTAATATAACTTGTTAAACAGTTTACTAAGTAAAACAAATAATTTGCAGATTGTAAGTAAAACATTTTACTAAGTAAAACAAGATTTACAATAAGCAGTAAACAAAATGTGCTGGAATAGGAAATAAAATGAAAGCTGGAGCCGGGGCCTGTGTTGAACACAGTGTCCTTAAAGCAATATTCGTCCTCTCATCGAAGTAACTCGAGCGCTTGCTTCCCAGGATACAGCGGCCGGAACTGTAACTGTGCAGTCGAACGAAAAATGTGCTTGAGCAGAATCACCAAGACTGGAAGAAGGAAGACAGGAAGCTGGACAGAAAAAATACAGAGACATTTCGAGTTTTTTTTTTGGTATTTCTGAATTGAGGAATTGGTTCAATATATATAGGCAAGGAAGAGCCTCTGCCTCTTAATGCTGTCATAATTCCTCAATTTGAATTCAGACGTTTTTTGGAGTTACAAAACCCTGTCTTTACACTCCATTTGAATTCAGACGTTTTTTGGAGTTGCAAAATAAATTTTCAGGTTATGTTTTGAATGGAAACCGTAAAAGAAAATTCCAAAACGTGGCTTGCACTTTGTGGCCAATTTTTAACTCGTTCAGTCCGACATTCGTGTACGCAGGTCGCGCCTGTACACAAGTTCAAGGCTCGAAGGCCAAGTCGGTCCAAGATTTGCACCCCCCCTGCGGGCGCGTAGGCCATGGAGGAGTCTCTATACAACAAATGGTTACACCTTACAAATTGTTAACCATATATAAATTGGTCCACAAACTCATTTCTATCCTATGTGGGATAACATTTAAGCATTCCCAATATTTCCACATTTTTTCCATTTTCCAATGTGGGATGGAACTATTATTTATAGCCTCACTTTTCCATTTCTAACCAATGTGGGCTTGTAATCCCTTTTAAGGCTCCTCTTCAAATCTCAACTTTCAATCAATTTGGGATCAATTTCATATTCACACAAGTGAAAATCAATTGCCACCAATATATTTTCCAACATTTGCTTGATTTTCACCGTGATTCATTGCAGGGCTTTGGATTGTGGGTTCATTTTCCTTTATTTGCTTTTTGAACTAGGTCTTCCTTTTGCCTGTTTATGTTAACACCATTAAATTTTTTTTTTTCATGGTGCAAAACTAACACCTAAATAATTGCAAATGATTTTTTTTTTTTTTTTTTTATAAATTTCCCTACTCTTCTTATTGTTGATCGTTTTTTTCTCTTAGCGTGACAGGGTTTATTTGAAGACTTTAATTAGAGATTTCTAATGGCTTTATTAGGGTCCTAATTGTTTGTTTAGTAGACCGTTAAAATATTTTATTGCATAATTATTTGCAGATATAAGATGTCAAAGAATTTTGGAAAAAGAAAACTACATGACAATGACATGGACCGAGCCCGTTGTGATGAGGATATGCAAAGAGTAGCTGAATCTTTCAATTTCAACCAGTCTATAAGATTGTCAGCCCGAAACCATCTTCTTATAGCGAACCAGGAAGCCAATATTGTTGGATGTTGTAATGACGATGCAAGTAAGTGGCAATTGATTACTTATTATATTCATTTCTCGTGTTTTATCGAGTTCTTTTTTTCCTATTTTGCAACGTAGGCTTTGTTTGTTGTGTTACGTTATTATCTTATGTATATACTATGGTATTGTTTTGGTGTATTATGAAGGTGGAGTAGCACAAAGTTTAAACAAGTTTCAAGTGCATGGAAACCAAACACAGTTACTTCCTCATGCAATGAATGATGATTATAATACCCAATGTCAACAAAAAAAGGTGAACATGTCAACACGAAATGAGTTCTTTATGTTCGAAGATTTTCATTCCGCTGAACATTGTGACAAAGAACTTGGTAAGAATTGTGAACCTTTAATATATCTAATTATTCTGTATCAATTCATTTATTGACATTCATGTTAAAAAATTGTTCTTTTGTGCTATAATTACTTTTTCTCATTTTATCACATTCCTATATTTAAGAAAACTATTTACCTTTTTAGCAGGTTCTTCGAGTGTCCAACAGAGTAATGATAATATTCCTTCTCAACCTCATATGTTGCCTAAACCAAGTATTTGCATTCATTGTGGTGCTCTTAAGTTTTATAAAGAAACTAAAGGCTTTTGTTGTTCAGATGGACAGATTAGTTTAAAAATAAATGGCATGCCCCCAAGAACTACATACATTGTTCACTTCGAATTCTGACGAATGTACGAGTTTTAAAAATTGTGTGCGAAGCTACAATTCTAATTTCTCTATGACATCATTTGGTGTACATTGTGACAATGACTTATGTGCAAATTACAATGGCATTTATACATTTAGGATCCAAGGTCAAGTATATCATTTTATAAATGAAATCATTCCATCAAATAACCGTCCTTCTTATATGCAACTGTATTATTTCGACACTGACAATGAAATTCAAAATCGATTAAATCTTTCAGAAAAATTAGAACAATCAATTGTTGCTAAGTTGATTGGCATTTTGGAAACAAATCCTTATGTTACTTTTTTCCGAAGTTTAGACACTTATTTTGATCTAGAAAATCGTTCAATTCGAATACGTTGTGATCCAACCCTTGATCAAAGAACATACAATTTACCAACTGTTTCACATTCCTGCCATGTGGGTTGATGGTGGTGATTGTACAAATATTAATATGCGTGATATTGTTGTATATTGTAAGGACGGAAAAACTCAAAGAATTCAATATTACTTTGGATGTTACGATCCACTTCAATACCCACTCTTATTTCCCTATGGCGAATCCGGTTGGCACCAGGGTATCCAACAAGTTGATGTCAAAAAGAAAAGGGAAATATTTTGCAAGAATCAAGATATTATTGATGTGAATCAATTATGTTCTGTTGAAGATTTAATTGAAAAGGAAACAAAAGGTTAGTCCTCTTAAACATTAAATTCTAAGTTATTTTATTTTATGTTTATTTTTTCATTAGTTATTTTCTAATTAATTTTTTATTATTTTACTTCATTTTAGTTTCGGCGAAGAAAAAAGGTAGGATGCAAATTTCATGTAGAGAGTATTATTGCTACAAACTTCAGGTTAGACCTACAAGTAATTCTATATTATTACATACCGAAAGACTTTTGCAACAATTTGTAGTCGATATGTATGTAAAAATTGAAACATCAAGATTGGATTATATTCGTCATCATCAAATTGAATTACGAACAGAATTATATCAAGGTATTGTTGACAGCCTTGAAAAGGGTGAAAATAGAGGAAATAAAATTGGTCTCCAAGTTGTTTTACCAAAAAGTTTTAGTGGTACTCCCAGAGATATGAGAGTAAGATATTTGAATGCTATGGCTTTAGTTCAAAATTTTGGTAAACCAGATATATTTTTAACGATGACTTGTAATCCGAATTGGAAAGAGATTAAAGAACAATTGAAGTATAATGATGAAGCTCAAAATATACCTGATTTAGTGGTACGTATTTTTAAAGCCAAACTTGAGGAACTAAAGCAAGATATTCTTAAGAGAAACATTTTTGGGCAAGTTGTTGCATATATATGTGTGATAGAATTTCAAAAACAAGGATTGCCTCACGTTCATTTTCTATTGATACTTAGAAAAGATGTTAAAGTTATTTCTCCTGATTTAGTAGATAAATTTGTCAATGCCGAAATTCCAGATGAATGTACAGAACATTATCTTCATTCTCTTGTTGTTAGACATATGATGCATGGTCCTTGTGGAACATTGAATCGTCAGAATGTATGTATGAAAAAGAAGGATAAGTGTAAGTTTGATTTTCCTAAAAGCTATAGTGAAGAAACAATAATAGACAAAAATTGCTTTCCCAGGTATAAACGACCAAATAACAATAGAAAGGAAAAAGTTAGAAAACATTATTTGGATAATAGATGGGTTGTTCCATATAATCGATATTTGTTAGCAAAGTTTAATTGTCATATCAATGTTGAAATTTGTTCATCAATTCAAGCTGTTAAATATTTGTACAAGTATGTTTACAAAGGTCATGATAAAATTAGTTTCTCTGTTGATACTGATGATTCTGAATCAATTTATGATGAAATCAAAATGTACCAATCTACTAGATGGATCTCTCCTCCTGAGTCTGTATGGAGAATTTTTGAATTTCCATTATATGATATGAGTCCATCTGTTATTTCTCTTCAATTACATTTAGAAAATCATCAATGTATTACTTATAGAGAATGTGCTGATTTAGAAAACATTGTGCCGTTTGACTTTTTTCAAAGAACAACGTTGACAGAATATTTTCGTATGAACATTTTAAATCCTAAAGCTAAAACTTTGTTGTATAGAGATTTTCCAGAACATTTTGTGTGGGATACAAAAAGTAAAATGTGGTATGATAGAAAAAAAAGACCGACACAATAGGAAGGATTGTAACTGTAAATATTGCAGAAGGAGAAAGATATTATTTAAGAAAATTGTTAAATCATGTGAGAGGAGCAACATCGTATGACAATTTGAAATTTTTTAATGGGGTTCATGCTGTATCATTTCGTGAAGCTGCATTGTTACATGGTTTACTTAATGGAGATACAGATTGTGAAATATGCTTAGAAGAAGCTTCTCATTATCAGATGCCCAATACGTTATGACTTACGACAGCTTTTTGCTACAATTTTAACTTTATGTGATCCGCATGATCCGAAGAAGTTGTGGAAAAAAATTAAACAATACATGATTGAAGATTATATACAACATGGCATGTGTATAAAATCAGCGAAGACTTTGCATGAGTTGAATGAACTATTACAGCCTTTTGGGAAAACAATAAATGACTATCATTTGGTGCAACATAAAATCATTTTTGAAGAACAAAATTGCCTTGCTCGAGCTGTTACTGATCAATTGAGAATAATAATTTCTAATGAAGATCTCTCTTGTGAAAACCAATTAAATCTAGAATAGAAGAATGGCTATGATATGATTTTGCAAAGTGTTCTGTCTAATAAAAGTGCAATGTTTTTTGTTGATGGCCCAGGAGGAACTGGGAAGACATTTTTTTATCGAGCATTGCTTGCGGCTATAAGATCAAGAGGAATGATTGCTTTGGCAATAGCATCTTCTGGAGTAGCAGTTGGATTACTTCCTAAAGGTAGGACTGCTCATTCTCAATTCAAAATTCCTCTTCAAATAAGCAATGAATCAACTTGTTCGGTAAGTAAACAATCTGCATTAGTTGATTTATTCCGAATGACATGATTAATAATTTGGGATGAGGCTCCAATGCTAAATAAATATGCTGTTGAATCTTTGGATAGAATGTTGCAAGATATAAATGATTCTAAATTACCTTTTGGTGGCAAAGTCATTGTCTTAGGAGGTGATTTTCGTCAAATTTTACCTGTTGTCCCAAAAGGTCAAAAAGAAGATATAATGAACGCAGCTTTTGTGCATTCATATTTGTGGTCATTTCACAAAATAGTTTTGGTTCAAAATATGAGAGCTCAATTGGATACAGTTTTTTGTGATTATCTGTTGCGAATAGGAAATGGCACCGAGAAATTACATACTTGTAACATGATTCAACTTTCACAAGACATAATTATTCCTTATGATAATGAAGCAAATTCCATTGAAAAACTGATACATATTGTATTCCCTGAGTTAGACAAATACTCAAATAATATTGAATCTATGATCAATAGAGTGATTTTAAGCCCAAAAAATGAACATGTTGATTTTATAAATACAATGTTAATGGAACAATTTGGAGGAGATTCTTTTCGATATTATAGCTTTGATGAACCATTTGATGCAAGTGAACAAACTCTCGAAGAAGATGTATTGAATATGCTAACTCCAAATGGCATTCCGCCACATGAATTGATGTTGAAACCAAATTGTCCTGTAATTCTATTACGAAATATAAATCCATCTGAAGGTCTATGTAATGGTACTAGACTTATTTGTAAAACATTTCATCGAAATCTAATTGATGCTGAAATTGCGGTTGTTAATACAAAGGAAATAGAGTTTTTTTTTGCCTCGCATACCTTTTATACCTCCTGAAAGTGATACAAATCCATTTCGATTCAAGAGAACTCAATTTCCAATTCGAGTATGTTTTGCAATGAGTATAAATAAAGCTCAAGGACAAACTCTCAATTTTGTTGGATTATATTTGCCTGAACCCGTTTTCTCACATGGACAGCTATATGTTGCTTTATCTAGAGCCAGAACAAGTCAATGTATAAAAGTACTTATAAGGCCAACTGAGACAAAAAAACATCATCAAAAGTGTACCAAAAATATTGTGTACAAAGAAATATTGGCTTTGGTTAATCCTACACAACTAACTTGAAATTCGACTTCCAGATATGAAACCATTTGCTGTTCTTGCTACCTCTAAAAGTTCAGTAAGTATATTTTCGAGTGAATAACATTTCTTGTTTATATCAACGATTCGCTAATTATAGAACATCATTTTCAGGTAGAAGTTGCATGCGGACATCACAAATTTATTGGTCTTATGAGTCTTCAAAAGAGATGTCTTTTGCTTATACTATTTTCTCAAATGATTAGTTATTGTCCTTTTCCCCCAGCTTCTCAAAATCAGATCATCCAAACTACAAATACACACAAAAGAAAGGTGTCAATTATTTATCTATTAACTTGATCATTTAAAAATGTTTCTATTCATTTGCTTTTTCCTCTGCTAATTTTTAGTTCAATACTGCCATAACATGGATCGACAATATTTTCGTCTGTATAATGTTTTGAATGGTTTAGATTATGAATTTTAAATTGATGAACTTCTTATGAAATCAGTTTGTGGAAGTACGTGGAAAAAGAAACACCGCAAGAGCAGCCACTAGGACATCCTGGCTACAACTTCATTGACAACATAGAGGTGGAGCTACAAATTGTAACCATTGGTTCATCAAATCTTTTCCCAAAGAGTAATATATCCATAACGACTACATCACTATCCTCCCTCTGAAGCCAACATAGACGTGAAGCTCCAAATTGTAACCCTTGGTTCATCAATTCCTTTCCTAAAGAGTAATTTATCCACCATGACTACATCACTATCCTTCCTCTGAAGCCATACCTTTCGATGCCTCAAACGACGCACCAAGTAGTACTAATTATGGTAAAGATAATGGTAAATTCAATTTGAATATTAGTAACAGCAGTAGTAATAATTATTTTGTAATTTCAGATTATAATGTAAATGGGATTTTACACAAGCTATGGTTAAGATTCAAAGGAGATTGGTTGGATTCTTGTTTGGGAGTTCCTGAGATGCCAGTTCATGGTTTTTAGTGGATTGATGGTTTTGTAAAGTTCAATCTTTTTTTTTTAGCATTTCTTGTATTTAGATATGAATTATTGTGGAGGTGGAGTACTTCCACAAGATGTACACACCTTACATTTGATTGAAATGGTTCTCTCCTAAAAAAAATTCGAATTTCATTAAATTTGAACTCTTCTAAGCATTTATTCCAAATTTCTGTTATTGTTATATCGATTATTTGTTCTTTATAAATATGTGAAAAATCCTTCCAAATTTATGTGTGGATTTTTATGATTTTTTTTTTGATTTTTTGAAAAAGAATTTACTATTGCTATTTGTATATATTTATGTTTTGGTTTTTGTTTTCTTTTTTCCGTTTATCTTAATATTGTTATTTTAATTGATGGAGCTAGATTTTCAAGCATGATGAAGAGGCTCTTAAATTTCACGAAGATATCAAGTGATTTGTAATTGATAAATCCTAAGGGCTTTAAGCTTGAAGATTGATGATTGATGAAGATGAACCTGTACTAGACATAGCATTGGGTAAATTTTGTTTGCTATTCTACATTTAGTGAACAACGATTTTCCTTCATTGTGTATATCTTGAAAATTCTCGACTTTGTTTAATATGTAATGTTTACTATGTAGGACACATACTAAAACTTAACAGTGTGAAAGCTTCTTCAGATTCTTTAATCCACCCCACCCAAGAAGGGTAAAGATATTGATGAAGATGCGGTAAGCAATTTTGGTGTTCTGTTGATTGCTTAATTTATTTTTTAATATATTGTTGATAATTTTCGTTATTGAATTTCAACAACCTAAAGAACTTCAAAATTTGATGGAGCAAGATTATGACATTGACTTTTATGTTATCCTCCACATTGTTTAAGCCAGATCATAAAGATCAATTAAGCTTTGAAACAATGTTGGAGTGTAATCATCCTGTTAAATTTTCATAGCATCAAGTATCAAATTTTAGAGTAAGTCATCTATCATGATATTTGCTACTTTTAGAATTTCTATAAATGTCCGCTTTATCTTTTAGAATTTCTATAAATGTCCGCTTTATGCCTGACACAAATTAGCAGAATAAAAATCATAGCAAGTAATTTGGTAAATACGCTTTAAAAAATATTTTACTACAAAAAATGAAAGTAGAAAGCTTGATCAAGATAAGATTAGTAGCAGTTTTGATTGATTGGAATTGATTTTTCTCCATATTGACCACCAGGTACCATTTTGGAGAGAGATAAATGTAATGAGCAGGGATACCACAACCATTTGATTGGTGCAAGAATTGATGTTAGGATGTTATTTAGAATTAAATAAAATTCTTGTTTGGTTCTTTTTTGTTTTTTGATGCCTTTATAGTTTTTACATATACCTCTGTTAATACATAAAAAAATCGATTTGAGCTACTGAGATATGACTACTAAGAACTCAGCTGGACTTGAAGGAGAAAATGTCAAAGCTCATCAACCAAAGATGTCTGCCAGTCTAAATGCTTCCCATCTACTGTTGCATCTCTTAATTTTGTATGAGATTGTCTTGTAAGAAAATATGGATAAATCATAGCAATAGGTCTTGTTTTTTATTATTAAATCAATAGTTAAATTGGTAGTGTCTAACTTTCCCTCAGTTTCTAATTTTTTAGAACACTTAATTTCATAACAGTTGATGGCATGTGTTATTATTTCACAAATTCTGCAAGTATTTATATTGCATAATACATTTACATAGTTAGGTCTTGTACTAAAATCTTGATGTTCTATAATTTGTATGTAATTACATATCCAATTCTATTGTATCCGTGCAACGCACGGGCAACACTAGCCCATAATAAAGAGGGCACCACAGCTGTAGAACCCAAAAGAGGACGGCATTGCTGCCTCTGAGCCCAAAAATGGAACTTTACCAAAAGCATGAGAAGATACTTCTTAGTGCTTGCCTGTACCAATTTGGTATGGAATGCAGGTGAAGAGTGGCTTTGAGAAACTTAAGGATCTGACTTCTTCTGTGCAGATTATTTGGAGAGAATTGGTGTTTCAGGTTTTAGTTGATAACATTAGCATAACTGTTAAGCTGTTTCTCAAAGAATTTACTCTCTAGGGAACTCAGTAGAGGAAGGACCACCATTACTGCAATTTCCAGAACCTGACATCGATGTTATTTTGAACGAGCTCCTAGGAGAACATTTGCTTGGTAATTCTCGTGCAATTGTAACCTTTGAAGCCACTTGTAAATTTGATATTAAAGAAATTCTGTAAATTGATCTGTCAATTTCATCTCCTATTCCTGGTGAAGCTTCTAGAACTGTTCCAATAATCGAAACGAAGCGGCTCGTATTATGAGTTCTGATATGTCCCATGTGGAGGTAAAATCCTCAATAGATTAGAGAGAGAAAATGGATTGGCTTTCAATAGTGCTTGACTTGGTTCCCGAAGCTCAGGTTTTCCCCCCACTGAATTCCAAGACTGGTCCACAATCAACCCTTGCAATTTCACCGATGTATTCTGTAAAAATTACAGAGCCTCCTCCATAGACTTGTCGGACTCCCATCTTGATACAGATTTCTCCTCAGTGGCGAATTTTTTGTTGGGCATCCAGAACTTGGAATCCCTTGTGCTCACTGATGCGAAGAGAGGAAAGTTGGGGGATAGATTGTTGATGCACATGACTTAAGGCTACTCTACAAACGACAATTGCTGTAACGCCCCGAATTCCGTGCGGAGCCCGGGATGCCACTTCGTCCTTTCAAATCAATTTTAATGTGGAAAATAAATTTAATTCAAACCGTCGTATTCATTATTTGAAAATTTTTAGCGGAAACTTAATAAATTTAAATATAGAACTTGTGTCGTTCATCATTTGAAAACTTTAACGGAAACTTAAAAAAATGGAATATAGAACAATGCATAAAAATTTAATCTCAATCAGTAATATTCATAAAATTGTCTAAAAAAAATTATCATCCTTTATTTAATTTGCCACCGCTGTCATTTCATTCGCCGCCTTCTCCGAGATCTGCAAAAGCTGTTAAAATTGGAATGAATATTTCGAAAAATACTCAGTAGACTCATCGCCAATAATTAATTTACAGAATAATTGAACACGTAATTATGCAATCATACAGTGACATCATCATCATATTCTTGGGCTATTTTATTTTCAAAATCAAGGCTCGTAAAATCATAGGGTGTGGGTAGTCTCGTCTCGTGCACTTAAGGCACATAAGTTATGCATAACATCATCATTTCTCATTTATCTCATAAGAGATATTCTTTTCTCGTCTCATGCATCAAAGCATGTAAATCACGTAATTTCACATAAGACATGCAATTATAATTTAAACTAATTAGTGGGGGCGAGTCTACCTCAAATCACGAGTCTGAAAGTTGAGCAAGAAAATTCATGTTGTTCTTCTAAATGTCCAAGCGCCTCGTCCAACATAACTTAAAATAATAAGTCCAATTTAATACTTTTAAAACTGATTTAAATGACTTAGAACTTTAGGGACTGAAATGATTATTTTAAAACTTGGGGGATTTATAAATATATATATATATATCATTTTTGGAACATAAGGGACTGAAATAAACATGTTTCAAAGTTTGGGGCTTAAAAGCAATTTCAATAAATCAAAATTATTATAACAAAATTTCATTTCTCTCTCTCTCTTCACTTTGTTATTCAGAGGAGAGACGGGAGAGGGGGCGACGGAAGGGTTTCGCCCCTTCCTTCGTCCGTCGGCGCCTCCAGCGGTTCAGCCGGCCGTAGCGCCGCCGGCACATGGCGGCGGTAGAGGTGGTGCAAGAAAGCTGAAATGGGCTCAATTTGGTGTGGAACCGAAAATGGGCTATGGGTGTAGCGATGAAGAATCCGGTCAATATAGCATGGCAGTCGAGGTAAGATGTTTGGGTTTTCCGGCTAAGAAACTCCGGCCATTGTTGAGGTAAGTTATGGGTTAAGCTTATTCGTGGTTTTGTGTTTTGATTTGGGGTAGATTTGAGGGTGATTGAGAAGTGGGCAGTGGCGGATGGAGGTGGTGATTCCAACGTGGTTGGCGGCGGTACGGGTTTGGCAGGGGTGTTGCTTCGGGTGTGGTTGATGGATTCATAATTGGAGGTTCAGTTTTGATGTGTGTGTGGGGTTCGACAGTGGCTGGGGAGATGGTTTGGAATTGTGGAGTTGGTGGCATTTCAGTGACGTGAGGGTAGCGGTGAAGGTGGTGGTTGTGGTTTAAAATTGAGGGCCGGTGGTTGCGGTTTTGGTGAGACGATTCTTGATGATTTGATCTGAATTTGGTTATCATTGTTGGACGTATGTGGTGGTTCAAAGTTTGCCATTGTGATGAAAATTGTGGTTTACACTGGCTATTGCAAACTGTGGTGGTTGGTCATGGTTCAATTGGCTTCATTCCGGTTTGGGTTATTGTGGGTGATGCAGTCAGTGTTTTGGAGGTGGCAGAGTGGTGGTTCTTGGACTGTGATTGTGTGGATTACAGGTGGTTTGGGTAGTGATGAAACAATGGTTGATGGTGGTTGGCCGTATTGTGGTTGATCAGTGGTGATTGGGGATGAAGGTGGAGGTTCTGCAGACTTGATTTTGCTGGTCGTGGAAGAGTCATGGTGGTGGCTGCTGTTTTGATGAATTGATGATGATGGTTATTTCATTCTTGGCTATGGTTCTGAATGTGGTTGCAAATGAGGCTTGGTGGATTCACAAATGGAGGTTTGTGGTGGAGGATTAGGTGGAAAATGAAATGGAAAGTGGTGTAAAGTATGGTGATTGATGATGATGAAATGGGTGGAAAAGAAGAAAACGTGGGATGTAATTAGGTTGAATGGCTAATTGTGAGGGATTAAGGAGTGATATGATGGGGAAGGGAAAAATGTGCTGCAAAAATTGAAGTTGGGGAGGAAGTTGGAAATTGAAAATGTACAAAATTGAGGAAGACGTGTGAAGATTTCTGGGAGACGATTGTGGGATACAAAAATGGTTTATGAGCTGGGGAATGATTGAAGGGATATACCAATTTATTATGGCGTGAGAGGGGAAAGAATTATTTGAAAATTGGTAAAAATCCATGGATGGAAAGCTTGAGGTTTGGAAGGTAAACTTATGGAAAGAGGAAGAACAAAGAAACATGTGGAATTAGTTGGATTGAAATAGTTTGAATCTAAAGTAAATTTTAAAATTTGGATTTAAAAATAATTTAAAGCATGGACTTAAATAATTAAAATTTGGGTTAAAATACATAAATAAATAAATAATGAAAATAAGATACTTTCATAAAAATTGAAATTGAAATTGAAATTGAACTACGATAAATTTAAATAATTTAAATTTTAACTTAAATGATTAGACGAAAATGTGTTTAAAATAAATAGGTAAAATCGTAGCGACACGTTTTAAATAATATTTATTTAAATAATTCATGGAAAATTCTTGATCGCTACAATTGCAGTAGTGGAGGTGGAGGTGGAGGAGGTGGTGGCTGCTGTAACTTCTCGTGAAGGCAGCAATGGTGAAGAGGGTATTAAATGAAATGAAATAATATAAAAAAAAATATCATTTTTACCCTTCATTATATTGGTCAACAGTTTATTTAAGAGCCAACTAAACTAACGGGATTTTGGATATCAAGGACTTTTTTCAAAACAAAAGATAAAGATGAAGGTGAAATTATCAAAAAATCAAAGGTATGAACAAATCGCGGAAGAGAGCCCAAATGTCCCTACCTTTTGCGCCAAAGCCAATTACCCAATGCTTAATCTATGGACATTTTAAAAAAAAAAATCAAACTTATTTTCAATCACACATTCTCTTTATAAAATAATTTTGCATGTGATTCTCCTACTTTTTAATTATACATTAAAAAAAAAAAAATCATTTTTCCCAAAACATATTCTAAAATACTTGCATTAAATGGATCCCGAGTATAGACAACAAACTAGTCAATATTCTGAACAAACTTAATTGTGTGTTTGGCACACTATTTATAAATCAATTTACAAACAATTCAATTTTTCTCAAACTACTTTTTAACATATGTTCTATGGCTAGAAAGCCGTTGTTATTTTTGGTTATTTATAATTTTGAAATAGAATTTGTGATTAAAAAATGATTTTAAAAAATGTGTGTGGTTAAAAATTGTATTGAAAATAATAATGTTTATAAATATTGGATATAAACATTTTTCCGAACACGGTAACCACGCATATTTTTTCAAATTATTTCTCAACCATACATTTAAACCCAAAAATAATAACATTTCATTTATAAATGAAATCTTGACGACCAAACATGACCTAAAATGATTTTAGCTTTGATCAAAATCGACTCGACTCATGTAAGATGGACCCTCGAATTGGTCAAACTTGACCTCATAGTTGTCCAGACATGGTTGGAAAGTTGTGTTGAATTTAGATTTTAGAGGGTGGGAAGAGTTGCGTAATTTGTGCTAATCTGGCCACAATTGAGAGTGATTTGAAGTTTATTCGTGTTTGTGGGTTTATTTTTATTGTTTTATGTTAAACTCGAGTTTAAATGCAATTGAGAAATTAAAAAAAAGTTACGTACAACTTACGAAAATCTCCATTGAGCGCATAAAATATTTTGATTAAAGGACATGCTATTTTCAGCCACCTAGTCAGTAGTCACCATACAATATAAACACAAGTTAGCTAACCAAACATGTAGATCACAAAATTTGATAGGACCTTTGATCAATACGTCTCAACTTCTCTTTCTTTAACACGTGAATATCCTACGCACCAGAACAAAAAATCAGCTTGCAAAAGGAGCCGAGATGGCTCCGTTTGCACTCCAATGCATACGTCAGTACTCATTTTAAGTAAATATAAATTAGGTGGGAGAAATATAAGTGTGTAAAAGAAAAAAAAAGGGTGATATTTCGTATATCAGGTTCAAGTGTTAAATTTCTAACATTTTTCTTGGAGATAAATGTGCTCTATTTATAGTTAAAATCACATCTTAGGATCGTAACACGTGTTAGACTTTACACGTGTTTTCAACCTAGCCACTGGTCAGGTTAACCATTTAATTGACCATAATCATTACATCCTATCATAGAGTTACGGCTGTCATCACATCTACGGTAAAGACAATGTCCCATCAATTTGCAACTTGCATACAAGTCCAACTGTGCCGCTGTCCTTTGACATAAATCTCGGATGATATTGCCTCAAAACAAGTAGTTCGGCCGCAAGTGGTTATACCTATATACCACCCCGGCAAAGCAATAACTCATAAGTCTTTGGGCCCGTCCGACAATCAGCGGGTCCCATGTGGACTCCTACGAGTGACGTGTCAAGCTTATTTTATTCTGGGGAAAGCAATTTATTAAAATGAAAAGATTGATATTTACATAAAAAAGAAGCAAATGAATATAGAGCCCGTTTGGTCTAAGTAAAATTTTTACAACAATTTTTCAAATTCGATCTTAACCATTCATCCTCAGTCAAATCTATAATTATTGACTTTTCAAACTAATTTAAACCACACATCCATTAAAAAAAAAAAAAAAAACTCCATACACCAAACAGGCTCATATATAAATGTTGTAGTAATTTTTAATCAGGTCCAAGATAAAAACAATCCCCCAACCATTTGTTTGTAACTTTATCAACCTGTATGACCCCCATTTTTTGAAAATCAAATTTATTCAATACTCAATCTCAATCATCTATTTTAGTCAAGTTTACTATTTTTTACTTTTCAAATATTTTTAACCATACATCCTCTTAAAAAATACTATTTCAAATCATAATTTTTTCCAAATAATGAGTCTCTATATATCAATAACAAAGAAAAGGAAAGAACTGCAAGTTCAAAACTATGTGAAACCCTCGTGATTTTCTTGAAGTGGAACCCCCAAATAAAGTTGGAACAAAAAAGCCCTTATATAATTTTTTTCTTTTTTCTACAATACTCAATTTCAACCATCAATTAGAAGTCAAACCCATAATATTTAAATTTTAAATTAAATCTCAATCATTCATTTTCTTAAAAATCACTATTTATTTCAAAAAAATTCTTTTTAAACAATATCAAATATTTAAATAGATAATCAAAAAGTATTAGCAAATAAAAAATGAGAAATTTAACTGTCATAGCTGTTGACCACACGAAATGAATTATAACTGAAAATCTCATTCATTAGGCAACCATAACAATTAAGGCACAAAAAAAAAATCAACTATTCAATAAATGTTACTCATTAGTCATTTCTATATTGATTTATAAATTTCTAACAAAATTTTTAAATGGCATCAGCCTTTATTCTCACAATTAGCTCTCACTCCAGTTCCAAACCCCTTTCAAATTCCATGCAAGGGCACGACATTGAAAAATCTTCTTCTGTTTCCACCTTCAGACAAATTCAGATAGGTTTTGTATTAATTGTTAATAATGTAAGGGTGTGTTTGATACACCCCTATTTTTCAGGAAAATGTCAAATCATGAAAAATATTTTCCAGTTTTTGTATTTGTTGGATGTTTGATTGGCAAAATTTGTCTTGGAAAATATTTTCTTAGGTACAATCATTTAAAGCATAACTAACTCATTTGCCTTAAAAATATTTTCTTACCTATTTGTTGAGAAAATATTTTCCAGCTAAGGTGGAAAATCCTTTTGCGTGACGTTTGATCATTTTTATTATTGTTAATTGACTTATTTTTTTTCCAAAAATTAACATTATTATTATCAAGTACAAATGAGTGAAAAATAAAAAAAAATTTTTTTTTTATTAAAATAGTTAAATTTTGATTATTTTCCATGGAAAATAATATCAATCAAACAACAAAATTAGGAAAATCTCCCACTTTTTCACCTGGAAAATTAATCTAATGAAACACTTCCAATTATCATTTTCCAGGAAAATAATTTCCAGCCAAATCAATTCCTAGAAAATATTTTCCTACCATCTATTTTCCATCTTTTCTATCAAACACACCCTAACTGAAACATAAATCATGAAAAGATTTGGCTTCGTTCTCTTTGATGTTTTTCAATCGTTTTCCGTTTTCTATTTTTGAAAATGCGGAAAACGTATTCCCTTGCATCGTTTTCGGGAAAAAATTTCGAAAATGTTTCCAAATTTTGTAAAGTAAATGTTTTCACGTTTTCCGCATTTCCACCAATTATAACTATATTATGAAATCGCGAAAAACGCTGCGTTTTTCGCATTATACAAAAAAAAAAAAAAAAAAAAAAAATTAAAAAAATCAAAAAAATTGAAATTTGTCATTTTTAATTACATTATTGGTCCTTGATTTTCAAAACTTGTCATTTTAATCCTCAAATTTTGAAATTTCTTTCGAAAATACCCTCATTTATTTGCAACTGAGGTCCCTCAAATTCAGATTTTCTTGCACATTAGTCCGCAAATTTTACTTTTCTTTCAATTTAGTCATTCTCGTATTTGTTTTATAGGTCATTGTCTTCAAACATGTATAACTTTTGATGTACAACTTCGAATTGCACTCTTATTTTTTTGCGTCGAACTCCTAATTCAACCATTTTTCTGATGATGTATCATATACTTAATTATTAAACATTTCTTTTTTACTTTTGTATTGTAGACACTTATTTTGTAGGGGCATCATTGATTAACGTAAATTGATTTCTGCAAATTTTACTGAAACTTAAATTTTAAATGTTATGAATGCTTACTGGAAGTATGTATATATATGAAGTATTAAAAGGAACGATTACTCTAATATGGAAAATTACTATCCAAATGTGGAACGATTACCTAAGAATGACAACGTGAATTTTTGAACTTTTTTTGCATAACCAAATTGTGTGATTGGGACTATTTCATTTATATTTGTTGTGCAGCTCAAATATGACATTTTTATTTCATTTCTATTCACAAGTAATATAATTACAAGTATACAGAAATAATTTTCTGCAAAATTTTAAACATAACGTCTTTTTCAGTTTTTCATTTTCGAATACAGTTTTCAGAAATAACAAACCAAACGCGTTTTCAGCAATTTCGAAAAAAATCACAAAAAATAGAAAACAGAAAGCATTTTCGAAAATGAAAACATAAAACTGAAACACAAAGAGAACGCAGCCTTACGTTTCCTTTTGAATAATAATTTATAAATAATTTATACATTAAGTAAATTTCTAATTATATTAATTTCAACTTATCATCCATAATTATGACTTATTATCCATGCATTTCGCATTTCTCTTACTTATATATATATATATATATATATATATATATATATATATATATATATATAAAAGTAACTCTAGAGGGACATTCATTTTGGACATTGTGATGTGTCACTTTTTCATTGAGTAATGATTCATTTGGTGATGATTTCATTATTTAATGCACATCTCCATCATTCAATAAGAAATTGACACATCACAATGTCACTTTAAAATGTTCAAATGAATGTCCCTCTAGAATTATTGATAAAAAAAATTTAAAATTTCCAAATAGAGGCTAAGTTCAGTAGAATAGACACAATAAATACCTACCCAAAATTAAGCACGAAATGGTGTCAAAAGAAAGAAAGAAAGATATATCTAGCTTAACTAGTTCCATCTCCGGACAATGCCGCAATTGTTGCAGGATCCTAACATGCACTGAAACATATTAGAAACAACAAGTCATGCACAAAAAATGAATATTTAGGAGCGATAAAAATATTGGGATACATATTTCGAAATGTCTAAAGCATTTAATATCTTGAGTATACACCACGTACATGAAGTTTACTTACCGAGTTTTAGTTCACACCTTTAATTTTCCTACGTGTTAGGTGATTAGGTAATTTGGGGAGAGCATTTGGTGGCAATCTCACATAGGAGTGGACAAAAAAATTGGAACCAAAAGAACCGAACCAGAACCGAACAAAAAAAAGAAACTAGTCGATTGTTTAGGAGAAAAATTAGAACCAAAACTGAAAAATAGAGAATCGAAACCCGATCGTTCTTATTTGAAAACCGAAAATCGAACCAAGAACCGAACATTCTTAATTTAAAAATTAAGTTCACGTGACACTTTTGACATTTTTTGTGTTGCTTTACATGATAGAGTGTACAAATCGAACTTACTTTGATATATTACTATAATTGTTGAAATGTTCATATCGTGTTGCATCTTATATGAAATTCTTTGCACTAATTTTAGAAGATTGGATGTCTGCTCTCTCACTCGCATTGGTTCAATGCATTTTTTGGGTACAGTAATTACATATTAAGATAATGACTGTTGTGTTGATATGTATTGAATTAATTTTAGGAAGAATATGTAGTTTGACATGTATGTTACTTTTGTGGAGATGCATTTGTGAATTGTGGTTTTACATTGAAGTCTAAGATAAGAGTTCACTAAAAATTGTTTATTATCTTCGAAGTCTACCTAGGTTCAAATGACCTAAATGATTTTATGTTATGGTAAATGTGTCTATATGTCATCATTATCATTTTTTTAGTCCGGATGATCCGAGCATTCCAACATAAACAGTAGATAGAACAACAGAAAACGAAGATCCTACATTTCTTGCTGTTAATGGGAATATACAGAATATTATAATTGTATTTAGTGTCTTTAGAACCAGAATATATTCAATTTGAATATTTTGTCACATGAATGGATTTGTTTGGGAAATTTTGACTTAACACTTATTTATTTTTTGCACACATTTTCATGTTTACTCAAAGTTGAATTTTTTAATAAAAGAACTGAACAAAGAAACCAAAAATAATCGAAACCGAATCGGAATCGGAATCGTTTAGTTCTTGAGTTTTGAGAACCGAAACCGAATCAGAGCCAAAATTTTCGGTTCGATTTCAGTTCCTTCGATAACCAGACTGAAAATCGAAACGCCCACCCCTACTATCACGTAGTACTTGAGTTCGAAATATTTTCGAATTGAATTAAAAGATTAATTTCAGTTTTCATCAGTTATTCTTTATTCGCATATTCTTTAAAAATGTTAATTGAATTTAGTGTTAAATGAGTCACGATATTTCCCTTAGTAGTTAGTTTTTCTCCTATTTTATTAGTTGAAGTTTATGATTCGAAATTATTATGTTGAGAAGTTGGGAAATGACTCTGGAGATGGAAATTGAGTTTGGTTATGTTGTTGTGTTGATGGAGTTTTGATTTGATGTTTTAAATTGTTATTGTTGGTTGTGATGTTTTCTACAAGTTGATTAAGTCCAATTTATGAGGGAGATCCTACCAAAATTTTTGTAGAGTTTTACAAATAAAAATGAAAATTTTAATATTTAAAATGATTTATTTTTGCATTTAAAGTAAATGAAGTTAACAAGTCTGGGTTTAAAATTTTAAACTTGGAGTGTTACATAAAGGTTAAAACATTCTTGTATGATATTATGATCCAGGTATTATCTCACTTGTTAATATGCATTTTGGCGCTTGTCCTGATACATGTGCCATAATATGGTTATGCTTGAACCATAGGGATTTCTCCTTGCTTAAAACTTGTGAAATCACCGCATTTGAAATCGGGGTTTTAACCCTGCTTTTTATAATGCGCGCTCGGGATAATTTTGATTTGTAATATGGGCATACCAAATTCATAGTTTTTAAAAAGAAAATCTTGTTACTTGTTGAATACTTTGTATTGATATAATCACGTTTTCCATACTTTCATACTTGTAGATGCTTGAGCCACATATTTTCAAAGCAACGTTGACGAGATGAAAATTGTCTGCAGATAGTTCCGTATATATGTATGTGATGGAAATAGAGATTTGGTGCCCAAAGTTACACCGCTACGAGTACACCAAAGTGAAAATCGAGTAATATGATGTGGAGACTTTTGAGTTGTTATATACGGATAGTTATAACTTTACTAAAAGCTAGAATGTTTTTGAAATAATATTATCATGTGACTATGTGATCATTTTGCTAGTTTTGAATCCCAAAGTATAGTACTTTTGTAAAACGACATGTTCGTGATATTAACTTTTGTAAAACCTAATTTTTATATGCAGTTTTAATTATAAGTATCGATACTTATCTTTAAAATATTGTTATATAGGTTTAACGAACATTGGCGCAAACTTCTTTGAAAATAAGGATTTGAACACTACTCTACATCTATCGATACATGTAGTGTAAAAGTGACATATCAGATTCTGTTATAGTACACAAGTTTCAAAAATTCTATAATTCATCATTTATCACTCAAATAATTACACTTATTATTTTCCATGTAAAACTTATAAGTTTAATACTTGCCCTATAAATTGTGTAACACTTCTTCATTAAATCATGCATTTTCAACATATTCACCCTTTTTATACCAAGACTTCATTCTATAAGATATTCCCATGGCTTGAAATCAGGGTGCAATACTTTGATTGAAAGGTAGTACTACATGTATCGATGCAACAACAGTTTTGTAAAAACAATTTTATATTGAATGTCAATATTTTGATTAAAGGACTGTACTAAATGTACCGACCGATACATGAGTATCGATACATTCAGCAACAATTTTATAAAAATAGTTTTATATTGAATGCCAGTACTTTGATTGAAGGACAGTACTGCATGTATCAATACAAGAGTATCAATACACGTGGCAACATTTTTATAAAAATAGTTTTATATTGAATGTTTTATCCTAATTTAATTTCGCTTTACATGAGATGTTGGACACAATGAAACACCCTGCTAGCTCACCTTGCCATATAAACTGCACTTCTTCTAACAAGTTTCCTTAGAGTAAAACATTTCACAGAAAACTAATTACTCATAAGCAGTATATAAACATGATTGTGTTTAAAAATTGTGACACATAACCATAAAAATAAATGCAGGACAATATCCTAAATTCATGCATTTATATGCTTGAAATTAGTGGAGGTTTCTAAAATGCAAATGCAGTTAATGAAATAAAAAAGGTCGTCGTTGCCACCCCCAGATATCTACCAAAATGAAAATCAACTGTAGCTTCACTACTTTTTACCCACACTTAGCATGACTTCACACGATGGTCACACTTGCCATCATGTAGCTTCATGTTAGTTAAAATAGTGTGTACTGCAAGCGCATGGGTCGCGTACAAGTGATAAAGTGGACTTTTTGAATCCGGATTGTCGATCCCACGAGGAATGTATACTCTATTATACCCTAATTAATTTAATCTTAACAAATGAAATGCACAATTAAAAGTTGGTTTTGAAAAATTCTAAATTAAAGAAACTAACTTTAAACCAAATTAAAATAAGGAAAATGAAAGATAAAATAGTTATGATTCATGATTTCACTTAATTCTCGCTTAAGTAATTTCTCAACAAGTGCAAATTAATAGATTACTCATTTACAATGTTAGACCCGATTTTTCAAGTCTAGCTAATTACCTCTCTCGAATGAAATTAACCATAATCAATTGGTTTAACCTACTATATCCCTATATCGATTAAAATACAATCAATTGCATTAACTCTTTGTGAAAATAACTCAATGGATCATTTGGGGTTTAAGGTATATCTCTATCATTAACAAGAACCTAGAGTATTTGTTATTTGGTCTAAAATGCACAATATCTCTCGATTATCATACACTTCACAAAACATATATTTGGTAATCAATCAAACACATGGAATAATCTCAATAACAAATACACATGAAATAAATTCAAAATTAATAAATAAATATTAAAATTACTTAAACTAAGTTAAGCTACATCAATCATCCCTACATAAAACAACTAGCCCGTTGTATAAATATTGCACAAAAGTTGAGGTTTATAAAAATATATCACAAAATATAGAAATCAAAGATTACAATACAAGATAATGAAATAAATCACTTCCCTTAATTTTTACTCCAAATTTCCTTCAACAATGCTTTGAATCTTCACCTCACTTCTTGCTTCATAACTTCAATGAAGACTAGCAACTTGGAAACAAAACAAAACTACAAACTAAAATTACAAACTAAAGTAAAAGAAAAGAAAAGAAAAGAAAGAAGAAGAAAAGAGATATGAGGTTAGGGTTTGGGAGTGAAAAATTGTCAATTTTTGGGAGTTAAGAAGTGAGAGTATAAATACTCCAAAAAATTAGACCTAAAAATGTCCCAAAAATACGTCCAAATCAAACCAAACACGCCCTTAACGAAAAATAATAAAAACAAAAAATAAAATTCAGTTGGGTCGAAATTGGCCCACGTGATCGTGTGGGTAACATAAAAAGGTTCTGTTGAAATGCTGGGCACATTTTGCGAGCGCCCAGCGTTTCAATTGCCAAGGCATGGGCTTGCCTTGGGCTTTTAAGCCCATGCCTAATATTATAATATATAAATTATTATTTTATTTTATTTTATTTTTATTTTTCTTTAAGCTATTTGCAACCCAAGTTCCCAAACTTTTGATTTCTTTCAATTAGATCATTGGACATGAGATTTACTTTTCTTTTAGCTCAATTGCTCTTCGATCTTGTCCATTTTCATTCCAATTGATGTTGTACCTAATTGTACAAGATAAATACAATTTATAAGTAGAAATTCCCTCAATTTGTCAATTAAATTGTCGATTTAAAAGAAAAATAAGTGTGTAAAGCACACTTATCACACCTCCAAACTTGAGCTTTTGCTCGTCTCGAGCAAAATTATCTACTAGTGCAATCAAGTAACATGGAATATAGATCAACAATGTTAAATAACTTGCAAATTGCCCATGAGTGCAAAATTGTATAATCAATTCAAAAGTATGATTCCAAATAATGTTATCAAAAAAAAGTTTAGCTAATCCGATGTTCGACTGTTGTGTGTGTGTATGCATAGTCACTTTCAAATGTCAATTAAGTTTCGAAAATATTGATGAGTAAAGAGGTTTCAAGTCAAAACTAACACACCATTAGTGGTCAATTCTTTCATTTCCCACTCGTGACATTCATCCCCCAATAAATATTTCTTTTCTTTCCCGAGATACAATTCTAGAGAGTACTCTCAAATCACTCTTTTCTTTTTCCACTCTAATTTGGTTATGTTTTACATGCAATTTCGACAATCTAGAAATGCACTGACTCTCCACTAAATGAGTGTTTCGACATTCAAGCTTATATTAAGCAATTCAAACTGACTATTAATTTAAGCCCTTATGCAAGTACAAATGCATGATTTCTAAAAACTAACGTTATGAATGCTCCTGCCTTCCCCACTCCCTTAAGCTTTCCAATTGACCCATGTAGCGAGCTTTAGGTCTGAAGCTCCCCGATTGTTTTAAGATCAAAGAATACCAGGTTTCAAAATACCCCTACGGACTTAATAACTCGAGTAAAAAAGGTTACGAAGTGAGGTAAACTTATTAAGTAAATGCAATGATGATGTGCTCTTTTTTTTTTTTTTTTTCAAGTGTGTGTGAGTACCATACTCTTTAAGCTTTCTAATTGACCCATGTAGCAAGCTTTAGGCTGGTGACTCCCAAGTTTCAAACTTAAGGCACCAAGTTTCAAGATACTCCTACGGGCTTAATTACTCGAATCAAAAAGGCTCCGAGATAGGGCAATGCAATGCAAAAATTAAAATAAGCTTAGAAATCTAGCATACAGTCATTAATTAGCTTATACTTGGCGAAAGACACTCCACACAAAAATTTATTTCCAACATGTATGGAATCACCACACGTCTAGACCGTCTCTTTCACATGGTCGACAACCCCCTAACTTGTCTTACATTAGGATCAAGAGATTTTCGAGTATTAGGAAAAATTGGATCGGTTGATAAAAATTAAAATACATGCTCACAACCTAGTTCTTATACTCCTTTAACCTCTTCATCCTTCAAAAATTTCCAAACTTTACCATTATACTCAAGATAAATATGATCTTGCATGGATAAGCATTTTGTAGAAAATGGCATGATAAGTACGTTTTTCGTACTTTTCTTGGTCTTAAATTTAGACAAATGTAAGTGATTTAAGATATGATATTGCTCATTATATGTTTATTTTGTTTGTTTTAGGAAAAATTCAATTTTGAATGCGTTTGGATACAAAACGGAAAAAATGGACTAAAACCGTACAAAAAGGGACAAAGTGGGACTCAAGTGCAACTTCCAAAAATTGAAGAACTCGAAGTGACATAAATGGAGACATGTATTGCACAATTAAAAACACAAGGACCAATTTGATTTATTTGAGGAATTGAGTCTTTAAACATAACCCTACTTAGTGCAATTGGACCTTGAATTAATTGGTATATATATATATATAAGATATACACACGGCAAAGAGGCAAGCAGCAGAGTCTGGAGAAAATTCAGGGGAAAACATTAGCTGCTGTCGGTGAAAAAAAAATTGTAGCTTGCTGGGAGATTGATAGAGAAAAAGAAGAGGGGGTGGACTGAAGAGATTATACACAGCAGAGGAATAAATTCTTGGGGAATCAATTTTTGGATGATATATATACATAGGGGAGGAATCAATTTTTGGTGGAATTTAAAGGAGCCAACAGTGGAATGCTGAAGATATATATATATATATATATATATATATATATATATATATATATATATATATATATATATATGTATATATATAGGGGTGGGCATCAACCCGTCCAACCCGCCAAAACCGCCCAACCCAACCCAACCCAACCCGATCGGGTTGGGTTGGGTTTTGATGAAAATTGGGTTGGGTTGGGTTATAAAAAAAAAAATTGTTTGGGTTGGGTTGGGTTGTGGGTTGGATGACAAACCCAACCCAACCCAATCAAAATTTAAAAAATAAAAGACCATTTAAATTTCAAGAATCTTAAATCCATTTTTAATTTGGATGAAACTCAAATATAATTTGAACATATTTTAGTTTTATTAGAAAATATTCAATTTATTATATTTGAACTTATTGTATTGTATATAATTTATTTGAATTAATAGTTGATTTATGGGCATAATTTTTTAATTTTCTAAGAATTTTATTTAATTGGACCAAAGCTCAAACCACCCAACCCAACCCAACCCGACCGAAACTTGGTTGGGTTGGGTTGGGTTGAGTTGATTTTTTATCAACCCGACCATAGTGGGTTGGGTTCGGGTTGGGCAAAAAACCGACCCAACCCAACCCACGCCCACGCCCACCCCTATATATATATATAAAGACAAAATTGGAGTTGGTTGATTTTGGAGGAATCAAAAGGGCTGGTTATACACAAAGGAAGGTGCTCAGCGAGTGTGTTGAACTGGGAGGAGTTTCGGCTGGAATTAAAAAGAAGAAGAAGGCAGCCTGCTGTGGAGTAAAAAAAAGAAACGAAGGCAGATTCCAGTTTATTTCGCGATTCAACTGGGTGATGATTTTCTAATTCTTTGTGTTTGATTTACATATTAAGATGCTAGGCTAATTTAATTTATGTATTGGATGAAGATGAAACTTGTTATTAATTTATTTTGATTCGATAACTAGTAGTTTAATAATTTTTGTATTGTCTTGATTGATTTTGCATACTTTATTGTTATTATTATTTGATTAATTGGCCACCAATTAAATATATCGTTACTTGTTGTAGTCTTGGAAAAGTCACAATAAGTTGGAACATTACATGATCAACACATGAACACTAAATGTTAGGAATAACACTATGACATGTGCAATCTAATTAATAATTGTGTGATTTAATGCTTTCTAAACATTCGTATTCGGACTAGAAATAGATTCGTTTCATGTTTAGGATAGGTTTAATTTGTCTTGGAAAAGAACATTAATTGCATGTGAATTATCGATTGTCAAGAAACGCATGAATGATTTAAACTACGAATTGTTGAATTGAGATAGGTGATAACAAGTGGATTCGGATTCCAATACACGCTCTCCATTCATATTTTACTCCCAAACATTTGTTTTTATTTAAGTTTTATTTATTGCAATTTTTTAGAATAGATAGACAAACAAAACCTTCTTTTTATTTTAATTGTTTTCATTAATTGAGTCGACGATAAACTAGTAATTAGGACTAAACATTATTCCTCGTGGGAACGATACTCTCAACTCATCACAATTATTACTTGTCAACGATCCCGTGCACTTGCGGGATTCGAACCGAACATGGCACAAGTAACACATTTGGTCATAAATCATGAATCAATAACAATTTTAAACATCAAGTAATCCTGGCCGGCAAGGTTATCTAACATGTCAATACACAATAAGAAATCACCCCCAAACTTGAAATTCACATTGTCGTCAATTTGTAAAATAAAATCAAAGTAAGAGGACAGAAGTTACTAGACATCCCAAGAAATGGTGGAACGCTCATAAGTAGTCTTGGGCATGTGAAAATATCATTGCAAGCACCAACAATTCACCCCCAAACTTGTGTTGAAGCCTCCAATCGATTGAGCACAATTGTCTCCAATGAGGCATTTTACCGAACACCTTGTGAGCATCTTATGAAAATACAAGAAAAGAGTAAATATTAAGTGATGAATGACCCAAAAATTTAAATCACATTCAACATCTCAATTTTAACTCATACATCCAATACAATTTGCCCATCCAACCCAACATTAAATCACACTTGAAGATAAAATACAATATGCACCAAGTGATTTAAAAATAAATTTTAAGCAAATATTTGACTTTGAAAGTTTGATATGAATATATGCTAGAATTAAATGTGAATGTATTAGAGCTATTTCACAATACCCAACTTGAGAAAAATAAATGCGGAAGATAGAGACTTGGCCTAACCAACTTATTTGCAAGAAAGTAAATAATATACAAAAAAATAAAAATAAAGCAAGTAAAGGATAGAGAATAGGTTGCCTCCCAGTAAGCGCTTATTTTAAAGTCATTAGCTCAACTCTCCGCATAAGGACTTCATGACACTCTAAACAGAGCTTTTGATGCCTTGCCCATTTTGCTTATTTTGACTTTTTTCCACTCTTCATTTGATCTAAACACTTGCACCTTGGCCCTTCCAATGTCATGGGACTTTCCTATTCCATCCAATTCAAACTCAACTAAATAGACTTGCACCTCCTCAAATGACTTAATCACAAAATCAGTTATTGGACAATCAATGAAGTTGAGAGAATTTGATTTGATCTCTTCCTCATGAATTGCCACTTCTCCAAGTAATTCTTTTGTGATTAAATTGTCATTCTCTTCAAGCTCATCTCCTTTAGTTGACGCCTCCTCGGATTGAATGATCGATCCAAAATTTGAATCTATGGACAATGACAAGTTTTTCCTATTAATCCCCAGGAGTGGATTATACCCCCACATTTGAAATCTTTCCCAATACATGTAATCTCCCATGGGCATATCATCCTCATCCAACTTGGCAAGTTCATTGTAATACTTTGCAAGTACCTTCTCATTCATTAATGGAGGACCATCTCCCACAAGAGTGATATCATCATCCCAATTATTCGGCACACAATCTTCTAGGAGCATGTAATTAACATTAGATGTGTCAATTGCTTGTTTTCGGAATTTCAAGTATTGTCTAAACCCAATAAGTTTAGACGTATGTAATTTATTGCCCTAATACAAACATTGTCCATTACAATGCATTATGTAACAAATTTCACAACTTGAATATTTTTCAAGCATGTATTCATCACCCATATTGAGATTGTTCATTGCAATTCCTTTCCTACTTTGTCAATATTGGAATCAAATATGCATAGAAAGAAAAACAAACACAAGAAAGATTAGAATAGTGGTGGTTAACCAAAAGTAACAAAATAAAATATAAAACAAAAATAATTACAAATTGTTAAAACAAAAATTACCTAAAGTAATAATCAATGTAAAAACATTCCCCAACAACGGCGCCAAAAATTTGTTTGCTAAAATAGTGTGTACCGCAAGCGTATAGGTCGCGTACAACTAATAAAGTGGACTTTTTGAGTCCGGATTGTTGATCCCATGAGGAATGCATACTCTATTATACTCTAGTTAATTTAATCTTAACAAATGAAACACACAATTAAAAGTTGGTTTTGGAAAATTCTAAATTAAAAAAATTAACTTTAAACCAAATTAAAATAAGGAAAATGGAAGATGAAATAGTTGTGATTCATGATTTCACTTAACTCTCGCTTAAGTAATTTCTCAACGCGTGCAAATTAATAAATTATTCATTTACAATGTTAGATCCGTTTTTCAAGTTTAGCTAATTACCTCTCTCGAGTGAAATTAACCCTAATTAATTGGTTTAACCTACTATATCTCTATGTCGATTAAAACACAATCAATTGCATTAACTCTTTGTGAAAATAGTTCAATGGATCATCTAGGGTTTAAGGTATGTCTCTATCCTTAACAAGAACCTAGAGCATTTGTTATTTTTTTGTCTAAAATGCATAATATCTCTCAATTATCATACACTTCACAAAACATATATGTGGTGATCAATCAAACATATGGAATAATCTCAATAACAAATACATGAAATAACCTCAAAATTAATAAATAAATATTAAAATTACTTAAACTAAGTTAAACTACATCAATCATCCCAATATAAAACAACTAGCTCATTGTATAAATATTGCACAAAAGTTGAGATTTATAAAAATACATCACAAAATATAGAAATCAAAGATTACAATACAAGATAAAGTAATAAATCACTTCCTCTGATTTTTACTTCAAAACTCCTTCAACAATGTTTTGAATCTTCATTTCACTTCTTGTTTCATAGCTTCAATGGAGACTAACAAATTGGAAACAAAACTAAACTACAAACTAAAATTACAAACTAAAGCAAAAACAAATGGAAGAAAAGAAAGAAGAAGAAAAGAGAGAAGAGGCTGGGGTTTGAGAGTGAAAGTTTGTCATTTTTTGGGAGTTAAGAAGTGGGAGTATAAATACTCCAAAAAATTAGACTTAAAAATGTCCAAAAAATGTGTCCAAATCGAACCAAACATGCCCTTAACACAAAATAATACAAAAAGAAAAGAAAATCCGATTGGGCCGAAATTGGCCCACCCAATCGCGTGGGTAACAAAAAGTAGAAATTACACTCATCCATACTTTTAAAGATTCAAATTCAAATATAAGACCAAACATGTATAATTTTAAATTTCAGGGTATAATAAAAATTTATACAATTAATTATTTAATAAATTAAAATATTAATATTGTAAAATAATTTCTCAATCTCACACCACACAACAATACTTCAAACCCTAATTACTTTCTCTCTCCATATTCAATCTCTCTCAATCTCACATCACCACTTTAGACGCCCCCACCCCCGATGGCACACACTCATCTCCGCCAGGATCCGACCACTTCTCCAAACGCCGCTAGCAAATCGTTACTGGTAGAGGCTATTTCAACGTAAGCACCGACGCTATTATCTCAGGGCAGCGGCGACGCCACCTGCTGCTTTGATCTCACAGGTTTTCGTTGGTGTCACTACATCGACCACTTCTCCAGCAAGAATTTAAAGCAAAGTGAGCAGCCTTCGTGTGGGCGTCAAGTCTTGTGGCGGCGCTACGAACGGAATATAGATCTTGCTATGAAGGAAGCGGATGGGATGGCCATTTCTTTGATTTATCTTCTGTTGAATCTTGTCGAGGTTTGTTGGCAGCCATTATCAAATTTTGAGACGGGGATATTTAAAGTCGGATTTAATTTTTGTGGGTCACAGGTGTTTGTGGGATGGTGTTGTGGTGTTACGGTGGTGGGTGAGGTTGTGGTGATGCAGTGGTGGGTGAGACTGTGGTGATGCGGTAGTGGTGCTGGTCGTGTGTCGGTCTACTGAATGCGATCGTGTGGTGGTCTGCTGAATGCGGTCGTGTGGCGGTCTGTTGAATGCAGTGGTGCATTGGGCGGCGATGATGGTGTTTGGTGGTGGTGATGCTTTATGTGTTGTGTGACGGCGGACACTGGCTGTGAAAAAAAATGGTGGTGGCGGTGGTGAGACGGTGGCGGTGGGCAGCGACATTGAGACGGTGATAATTGTGGACTGGTGGTTATCAAACGGTGACATGGGCAAGTTTTCGGATTTGTTATGACCTAATAATTAATAAGTAAATTCTGACCTAATAATATGATAATTGTGATAAAAAAGATGGATAAGGTGTGACTTAATAAATTCAGATAAATTAATTTAAAAATTGTGATCTTGAAATTATTTGTGACTTAAAAAAATTGTTATTATGACCTACTATTTTGATAAATTGTGACCCTAAAATTATTTGTGACTTAAGGAATTTGTATTTTGTGACTTGAATTTATATTTTATTATTGTGACATACTATTTTGATAATTTGTGACCCTAAAATTATTTGTGACTTAAGGAATTTACGTTTTGTGACCTGAATTTATATTATGTTGTGACCAGATTTTATATAATTAACAAAATATTTTTAATTATTTAATTTAAATAAATAATTATATCTACAACCTAATTTTTGAATTTTTTAAAGTTATATCTTAAAATTGAAATTGTATATAGTAAACACCTTATATATGTATTTTCCCCTAACAGAAAAAGGTTCTGTTGAAATGCTGGGCGCATTTGGCGAGCGCCCAGCATTTCAATCAAAAGCACATGCCTAATATTATAATTTATAAATATAGAAATTATTATTATATATTTTTTTTCTTTTTCTTTAAGTTATTTGCAACTCAAGTCCCTCATCTTCTGGTTTTCTTCAATTTAGTTCTCGAATTTTGATTTTTATTACAAATGTGCCCCAGAAAAATTTGCATCTCTAGTCTTCCAACTTTTTGAGATATTGCAATTGAGTCCCCCAAACTTATGATTTCTTTCAATTAGGTCATTGGACATGATATTTGCTCTTCTTTTAGTTCAATTGCTCTTCGATCTTATCCATTTTCATTCCAATTGAGGTTGTACCTAATTGTACAAGATAAATACAATTTGTAAGTAGAAATTCGCTCTATTTGTCAATTAAATTGTCGATTTAAAAGTAAAATAAGTATGTAAAGCACACTTATCACTTCACTAGGTCTTGATTACTAACTTACCTCTCGAACGATAAAAAACCACAAAATCAATGAATTCATAACAAGTTAATTCATGCATTAATCATAAAATAAAATCAAAACATGCAACGAACAATTAAAACTATGAAGTTTGGAATTAAAGTAATTAAACTAGACTACATCGTTCATCCTAACATGAGAATTTAGTTACACATCGTAATTAAAGAACAAAAGCAATAAAATAATGCATTCATTGAAAATCGAAAAGAGAGAAAGGAACTCCTGTACCACGAATTGATTCCACGTTGATAATCTTTAATGTATGTGCATTTGCCTTGCTTGATCTCCCAAGAATTTGATATTGAAATCTCCTTTTGGGGCTTTTCTTTGGTGTGACAAAAGTTCAGAAGTCGTGCCTCTAATGTTTTATATAGAGGTTGTAGACAAAACCTAGCTGATTAGGAGGAAATATGTTGAAATCGCGCATAAAAAGTCCAAAATAAGACTAGTCGGAAGCATGCACGGCCGCACATGCTTAAATCATATGGTCGCGCGGCTATAAAAATTAGGTTCTGGCCATTTATGTAACGACCCGGCTCCCTCGCTGGGGCCTTCTCCGTGTCGCACTCATGGTCTTTCCACTTCCCCCTAACTCCCTCGCTGGAGCCTTCTCCAGAAGTAGATTTTTGTCTTTCGCAGGATTCGAACTATGTACCTAGGGGTTTAGTACAATGATTCTTAGAATCCTGCTACCATTAGACCACGCTGGGAGCCAGGGAGAGTGGAAAGACCATGAGTGCGACACGGAGAAGGCCCCAACGAGGGAACCGGGTCGTTACAAAAAAACCACCTTTTTTTGTAACGACCCGCCGCTATGACCGTGCTAGTACCCGCACTAGTAGACACCTTCTTGCAAGCATCAATGCCACTTTGCATATCGGCGCAAAGTTTATTTACTTGGTCTTGGATTGTCTTGACAGCATCCATGATCTTCCTTAGAGCACCTTGATCTTCCTTGAGATCATCAAGTTGTTCCAAAGTGTGAGCCTCTAAGGTTGAGAGTGAATTCTCCACCACTTCAATGCGTTCCCCCATATTGAGAAATACCTCTTCAAGAGATCCACCGATAGGGGCCGATGGTCGACTCTTGCTTCGAGTTTGTCGAGTCTTCTTACTCGTGGTTTGGGGTTTGACCTCTCGACCCCGATCCTCATGTTCTACCTCCGTAATGCCAGAACCCGCAACATCCTTTTCCGCCATGCGAACGATAGCAATTGAGCAAACTCAAGCTCTGATACCAACTGTCACAGACTTGATGTTTTCCTGCAAGAACCGTGCGGCCTTAGTGTCTTTAACTTCCTCCCCCCGCGGTAATCACACTAAGTCAGCCTCCCGATTGACGTTGATGTTAAGAAAAGGCTCCTAGTAGAACACTTAAGAAAGAAATAAGGAACACAAGAGTTCACAAAGAAAACTTTGTATTGAATAAGAAAACTCTTTACAAGCACTCTTTACAACTTCCCTCTCTTGATGCCTTCAAATAGGGATGGCAAAAAAACCCGAACGACCCGAAACCCGGAGGACCCGAAACGACCCGCCCCGTCGGGTTTGAGGGGCGGACCCGCCCCGCCCCATGACCCGAGATTTTTTTGTTTTTTATATTTATTTTTATTAAGGGGGAATGAGAAATTAAAAATAAATTTAATAAGGTCTAGAAGAATTGAACATTGGTAGAATTTAAGGGTATGAGAATATATAACCACTATATCATTATGTTGTTTATTGATTTTTTCCACCTTCAAATATACATATTATGTTTAAAGTTCAAACTTAAAAACTCTAATTAGTTCGACTTCTAAGTTTTTCACATAAAATTTTATTACCAATAAAAAAAAAAAAAAAATCGGGTCATTTGGCGGGGCCGGACCGCGACCCGCCCCGAACCCGACCCATTGTCATTCCTTCCTTCAAATGAATCCTACCAAGCTATTTATAGTATTAGTCTCCTCAAATGGATGATTAGGATCATTTCTATCAAATAGTCTAAATTACACATCTAGAATTCTTTATACAAATATCTACATTAAAATATTTATGGATTAAACTAGGATGATCTAGAATAATCCACCAAGTGAGGAGTTTGCAAGCTTCTAGAATGTCTCACCATATTCTAGCAAACTTCATACATTTGTGGGAGTCTAGAATATTCTGGTTAGCCTCAAGTCGCCACTATTTTTAGATTTCTCAATCTTCTTGTGCCAAAATTGAGCGAGTCGTGACAAATAGGAGGCCTAAATGCCATTGTCCAAAGATGTTCTTTGACTCTTTGATCAATCTAACTTTGGTTCAATTTTGCCTCACATTGTTGATAATAAGTTCTCACACTGGCCTACAAAAACAAAGGAATGTATAAAATTACATTTTCATAGCCCTCCGAGCAAGAAATTATACGAAGTTGGCAGCAGGTGGAAGTTAAAGAGAAAATACCTTATGTTTGTATCCCACATTATGTTATTTTCTAACAGAAGGCTGTAATTACAACCAAAAAAATATTCAAATATAAGAAACGTCTAAGTTAAGACTTTACAAACATTGAAATATCAAATAAAAGCTAGAACTGCGTGGCATGATCTAGATAATTATTCTAAAAACTAACCACAAGAGGAGAACGAAAAGTGATATAAAGTTGAGACTTCTATTTTTTATGCTTGAAAAATCAATTCATGAGAAATAATAATAGAAAATGAACAGAGAACAATTTTTAATATAACAATGGTAGAAAAATTAGACATTATTGGAGCAATTGCGTCACTACTGTAGATAAATTATTTGTTAAATATTATGATAATCATCTCGTCTACAAATGGGAGATTCAAAAACAACAAAAATCAAGAATGAATCGCTAACAACTAAATGCAATAGATTTTACTAAAGCATCGTTGATATCAGTATATTTTTCATTATTTTTGCATTTCTCTCTCGTATTTGACTTTTTTTCCCAATTCCTTAACGTAAATTAATGACGCAATCCATCCATTGTGTTTCCACATGTTAGCTTCAATTACACTGCAATGTAAATTCGACAGCATGGCAAAAACCTCCAACGATAGGCCAACACGATCTGTACTTGTTAACTCTAATGCCGTAACCTCGAAGCTTTTCGATATCCCATAATGAATTGTTCCAAGAGACTATTTACAATAATAATAAAAAAATACAGACACATAATCAGTCAAATACATACATAATCAGTAATCAAAGGTATATAGTAATTAATGTAAGGATTTTAATCAATCGTGTGAGCTTATATGTGAATTATTGTGTATTGAATAAAAGACTATCAAATTTGGTTAAGCCCATTTAAAGTGATCTAATAAGGATTTAACATATATCGGGCTTTAATGAATCTAATTAAATGTATGCGCTTTTATGTATAGATACCAGGCCATTACCTAATTCATGATGGGCCGGATTAGGTTAATTGGCAATTCAGTATATAAAGTCGGTTATGGTCCTTGAATCCTACGTACTGTTCATCTTGTCTGACATCCCATCATCAGAGAGAAAATAAGGACTACGTATCGATTTGGAAGATCCAACCAACCGAATCGTTTATCGTGAATCACGTTTGTTTAAGGTACGCTTCCGCTTCAGTTATTTAATTCTTGATAATTCAGCATGATGATTTATTTTGGATCATAAATAAATAATTTATTTGTGAAATAAATTTTATAACAAGTGGTATCAGAGCCAACATCGTGTTGAATTATCAGATCAATTTCAAAAGCATATATGTAAAACCTTTCTCTGCCTATGTATATCAAATTAAGAGTCATATACATACACCGAAGGATTGAAAGTTTTGAAAAATATGGATTTATAAATTCAGATTTGGAGTATCTGTGTGTATGTATATGCGTAAGTTTTTTTTTTTGAAATTGAAAGAATCACCATAGCTGTATGTATTATTCTTACTGCCTGTATGTGAATTGGGTTTTGGAGTTGGATTTTTTTTTTTCCGGCTGATGTATGTATGCGTATGGCCGTTTGGGTTATTTTCGAATCTGATTTTGAATCTGATTTTCGTGGGTATATATATATATACACATACGTATTCATTCCTGTGTATATAGCTTTCGAAATCCAGGCAGAAATTTTTCTCGGTTGAACATGTGGATTTCGATTTTGGATGTGTTGAAATTTGAGATTTATGTATGGTGGTTGAAATCAATCTGGTTATGGGACTTTGTGTATTGGGGTAGCGGATTCGGTCGAGTTGGGTTTTCGCTGTTCATCTGTCGAATGTATGGATGAAATCCTTTTGGGTTTGGATTGCTGAAATTTGGATATTATGAATCTGGTGTTTGAATTTGGCTTTGAGAATTGGGTTTGTTCCGTTGCTGTTGACTCTGTGTGGTCGTGTGCTGGAGGTATGGCACAGCCGCACACTAATTGTGCAAGTCGTGCTGGTGAGAAGCGCCGGTATTGGCGATACATTGCCCACGCCACTGCGCAGCACAGGTAAGCGGAGCCAATAGGCGCAAAGGAAGGCGGCGGCGGCGGCGGGATAAACCCTAGCTGCTGTGTGGTCGATTTTGGAGTAGGGGCTTCAGTTGGAAATTTGAAGTCTCCAAGACTTCCCTTGCAATTTTTGATTATTATGCTTATTTGCATTTCCGGTCATGTATTTTGTTATGGATTTATGATTTAAGCCCTTAAAGTTATAAATCATTTAAGTTGGGATTTTAAAGTTTTGAATTTACAACTTCAGCCCCTGAAGTTATAAATTTAGTTAAGTCAGGACCCTTCAAGTTATGGAATTTTATGATTCAGTCCCTGAAGTTTGAAAATTTTTCAATCCAGCCCCTAATGTTTGAGAATTTTCAAAATTGGTCCATAAAGCTTGAAAATTCTCTAATTTGGTCCCTTAAAGTTTGAAAATTTTCATTTTCAGTCCTCTAAAGTTTGAAAATTTTCATTTTCAGTCCCTTAAAGTTTGAAAATTTTCATTTTCAGTCCTCTAAAGTTTGAAAATTTTCATTTTCAGTCCCTAAAGTTTGAAAATTTTCTAATTCAGTCACTAAAGTTTGAAAATTTTCAAAATTGGTCCTTAAAGTTCTATTTTTTTTTAAAAATTAAGTCCCTAAAGTTTGGAATTTTCTAAATTGGCTCCTAAAGATTGAAAATTTCCTATTTTGGACCTCCAAAGTTTGATTTTTTCTTTCAAATTGGGACCTAATGCTTGGAATTTCTCTAAATTGTCCAATAAAGTTTTGGAAAAATTGTAATTTAAGTCCTTCAAACTTAAATTTTTAACAATTGGCTACCAAAAGTTTAAGAATATTGCAATTAGACTCTCGCAACTTAATGATTGCTTTATTCTAAAGTTTTGAATTCTATAATTCAAATCCTAAAGTCAAATATAGATGCAAATCAATGGATTTCAGTTTCAAATCTTGGTACATCGGAATCTTTTAAGAGATATAATATTCGAAAGTAAGTTAGTTGAAGCAACATGTTGCCAAAGCAACCTCTCTTGTGGATATTAATTAACTTTGAATATTAGAAGGTATTTGTGTGTGTTATTCATTACGAATATTGATCGGCCCAAAGGAATGTCAATATTTAGCTCGAATTTCACATGCACCTGTTGTGATAAACACGTGGCAATTATTTGGTTTAACGTGTGACCAATAAATCGGTCCAAAGAAAGGTTTATTGGTTAACATGTCTTATTGCCAGTGTTTGATCACTACACTAAGGGAAAATTAGGTGTTTGTGTGTTATTTCATGCGGATATTGATCGGCCCAAAGGAAGGTCAATTTTTAGCCCGAATTTCACATGAACTTGTGGTTATAAATACGTGACGGTTATTTGGTTTTACGTGTGATCAATAAATCGGTCCAAAGAAAGGTTTGTTGGTTGACATGTCTTACTGTCAGTGTTTGATTACTACACCAAGAGTACCACTTACAAGTCAATATTTCTGTCGAAAGACTAAATATTGATGTTATGCTAGGTATCTTGTGATGGGCCCTACCATTATTTGAAAATATGATTTGCATAATAAGGTATTTATGTGAGCTATTTTATTTAAGTGTTCTCTATTCGGTTTCAAATTCTACTAGTAGTATATCTGCAAGCTCAAATTTAATCCCTGTATTTATGGAATAAATTTAAAGGATCAAAACAACAACATTAACTTTTCGTTGGCGGCATGGATCTAGACCGTGTACTAAGGATTGAGCAACTTGCTCCTCTTACGGATGAAAGTTCATCTAATCAAATGAGGAACTTTGAGAAGTGGGATTGCTTAAATTACGTGAGTCACAGGATCATTAAGTGCGGCATTCCGGAAGCCTTTAGTGGCATAGTATCTGAGGAGGTATATGATGCCAATGAATTCCTTGCCGAAATTAAGAAACGTTTTGCGAAAAACGATAAGGCTGAAACAAGCACGCTTATGCAAAGCTTGATTTCAATAAAGTGTAAAGGCAATGGGAAAATAAGGGAGTACATCATGTAGATGTCTACACTGCTTCAAAACTTAAGGCACTAAAACTCGACTTGTCTTATGACTTGCTCGTGCATTTGGTATTGATATTGCTTCCTACACAATATAGTTAATTTAAGGTTAGTTATAACTGTCAAAGTAGAAATGGACTCTCAATGAGCTCATTTCATAGTGTGCAAGTTTCTTGCACAATTCAGTCAATTTAAGGTCAGTTGTAAATAACAAAGGGAGAAATGAACTCTAAATGAGCTCATTCTATTTTGTGTGCAAAAGGAAGAAAAGTTGAAGCAGGACAGAATTGAAAGTGTTCACTTGGTAAACACCTCTAAAGATAAGGGCAAGAAAACAAATAAAGAAAATAAAGTCGTTTAAGGGGCTATAAATTTTATTATCCCACACTTAAGTCAATTTTGAAACGGGAAATGCAACATTTTTTGAGGATGTTGAGTTTGGGGGGAGAAATAAGGTTAGAGATATTGTCTTTAAGGAAGAAGTTGAAGAAGGATCGGTTTCGATTCCTACTACTGCTTTTGACAACGTACAAGTTTTTATACATGCCATTGATCAAGAAGCATATCCGGAACCTCAATTAGACAATGTTGAAGAACCTCCCATCCAAAATAAGGTAAATTTCAGAAGTACAAACTCAACAACCTCAATAACTAAAGCCATTAAGGAAATCCACGAGAGAAAGGGAAAAAATGTTATTCCGGATAATTTAAATAGTATTTTTCCAAGAACATAAGGAAAATAATGGAATGGTGAAAGATTGTTCAATCAATTTCCATCAGGCCATGTAGGGTTCTAACTCTCAAAAGTGGATTGATGCCATAAATAAGGAGTATAAGCATATGCAAGACAATAAAGTTTGGGATCTTGTCCCATTACCAGAAGGTGCGAAGCCCATTGGTCTTAAATGGATTTTTAGACCAAGAGGGATTCGGTAGGTAATGTGGAAAGATATAAAGTTTGTCTTGTATCTAAATACTTTACACAGAATGATGGCATTGATTATAAAGAGACTTTCTCTTCGGTTTCAATGAAAGACTCTTTCAGGAAAGTCAGGTTGTTGCACATTTTGACCTCGAGTTACATCAAATGGATGTTAAGACGACGTTTCTCAAATGGAGACATTGATGAGACGGTTTGCAAATTAAAGAAATCCATTTATGTGCTCAAGCCAGCTTCCCGTTAAGGGTAATACAAATTTCATCAAGTAATTATCTCATTTGGTCTTGAGATTAATGTTGTTGATGGTTGTTTGTATTACAAGTTCAAGTGGGAGTAAGTATATTGTCCTGGTTTTATATGTTGATTATTGCTTGCCACTAATGATATAGGTATGTCACATAAAATTATGAGATTTTTTGTCAAGGAATTTTGAGATTAAAAATCTTGGTGACTTCTCTTTTGTATTAGGAATTCAGATACACCGGGATTGTTCTCGGGGTATTTTTGAATTATCACAAAAGGGCTATATCGATAAAGTACTTAAGAGGTTTGGCATGCAAGATAGTAAATTAGGGGACAGCCCTATCGCTAAAGGAGACAAATTTAGTCTCGACTAATGCCCGAAAAGTTATCTTGAAGTTAAAGAAATGCAGAGGATCCCATATAGTTCAGCTATAGGGAGTTTGATGTATGCTCAAGTTTGTATGCGTTTGGATATTGCATACATTATTGGGATACTAATCAGATATTTAAGTAACCCTGGGATGGATCATTTGGAAAGCAGTCAAACATGGGTTATAAGGTATTTAAAGAGAACAAAAGATTACATGCTCACATACAGAAAATCGGATCAGTTGGAGATCATATGGTATTATGATTCCGATTTTTTCTAGATGCTAAAACAGTAAAAGATCCACATCAGGCTACGTTTATCTGCTAGTTGGAGGAGCTATTTTCGGAAGGAGTGCTTAACAAACACTTTAGCTTCTTTCACTTGGCAGCACAGTTTGTAGCAATTTTGGGGGCATCTAATTATGGAATATAACTGCGAAATTTTGTCATTGGGCTGCGTATTCTGTACGGTAAAGAAAGACCACTAAAGTTATATTGTGACAATAACTCAGCAGATTTATATTCCAGTAACAACAGGAGCTCAACTAAGTCAAAATACATTGACATAAGTTCCTGGTTGTGAAGGATACAGTTCAGAGTGGACATGTGTCAATAAGAGCACATTGGGACAAACTCCATAATTGCGGATCCGCTTACTAAAGTATTACAACCCAAGGTATTTCATGAGTACATTACTCATATGGGTGTTGTATTTCTTAAGGATATTCGGTTTCAGTGGGAGTTTGTATTTTGGGTGCATTAGACACATTTATTGTCCTTTTGGATACAGTTTAAAGTTAAAGTTATTTACAGCTGTAAAGTTTCAGGTTTATTATCTCTGAACTTGTTTAAGGATGATCTCACTTAAGTCGGACCAGTTGGAAATAGGCATGTTGAAGATCACATTACATGTAATTTCCATGCTACACATCCATACTTGATCCATGTCATTCAGTTATGTCGATATACGTGACCATTGAAGGTTTAGTTACGATTAATGTAGCGAAAGCCGCTTTGATCCTATGTTGATATAATTGATGGACCGGATTGTTTGGGGATGCATTCAGTAATGATAGCAAAATTCTGAGTACTCATAAGGTTATGATTGATACACAATTGTAAGGTTACACATATAGCCCAAGTGAGAGATTGTAAGGATTTTAATCAATCGTGTGGGCTTATATGTGAATTATTATGTATTGAATAAAAGGCTATCAAATTTGGTTAAGCCCATTTAAAGTGATCTAATAAGGATTTAATTTATATCGGGCTTTAATGCATCTAATTAAATGTATGAGCTTTTATGTGTAGATACCAGGTCATTACCTAATTCATGATGGGCCGGATTAGGTTAATTGACAATTCAGTATATAAAGTCGGTTATTGTCCCTGAATCCTACGTACTGTTCATCTTGTCTGACATCCCATCATCAGAGAGAAAATAAGGACTACGTATCGATTTGGAAGATCTAACCAACCGAATCGTTTATCGTGAATCACGTTTGTTTAAGGTACGCTTCCGCTTCAGTTATTTAATTCTTGATAATTCAGTATGATGATTTATTTTGGATCATAGATAAATAATTTATTTGTGAAATAAATTTTATAACAATTAATAGTTACCGGTTCGGTATAATTGGGGACACTCTCATCAGTTAATTAGTTTCCACCCAAATAAGTCACATTAAAAACTACAAAATTTAAAGAAAATGAACAGCAAAATTAGTAGAAGACTAAAGAAACGACATAAAAGCCCATTAATTAAAGATTTAATGCTAAGGGTGACTATATTACCACCATAAAACTTATTTTTTATACCACATTTTTTAAAATAGTCTTTATTTACATATATAGATATTGATAAAATGACATAAACAACCTTTTAAATTTATCTAATCAATTTTTTTTTGAGAAAATCTCTTCCTAATTTCTACCTACACCACAACCCTCATCCTCCTTCTCTTCCACCTCCACCTCAAGTATCATCATCTTCGTCTTAAAAAATTGTTTCTTGAAAATAATTAATGACTACAAAAAAAAAAAAAGCAATACATTCAAATTCTTAAGAATAAAAAAATTCTTAAAAAATTATCGATGACAAGGATTTTGCAAATGATCGTATAATCTAAATCACGTTCATCAGTTGATGATTTCATAACTAGGAACTAAGACAAAACATTTGAGGCAAGTAACATATCCAAACCCAGGTTTATCATTGGATGATTTCATATCTACAAGAATTTTGTAACATCATTTCTTACGAAAAGTTTCTCCAAAACGCAAAAGAACGTCATTATTGAAGAAGAGATAAACTCATGTGAGCATTTATTCTTTTAGGGTTTCAAATCTTTTCTTCAACAATCTGTCATTCATTGTTTGGATTCTAGAATGGAGATTCTGATTTTGAGGGGTTATTTGATTATAAAATTTAAATATTGGTATCAAAGAAAGTGATGATCTAATGGAGTCTAAAGGCTGGAAGAAGTCTAAAGGTAAATTCCTAAACATGCCTATGCACCATTGTTTCTTCACTTTCGAATGAATCTGTCGATTTTAATATGGAAAAAAGAAATTGATTTTCTCTCTCCATTATTTTTGAGATTTTGAAACTTGTTGTTGAAATTAAAACTTCGATGATCATGGAAAATTTCTTCATTGAGAGGAGAGAGGTGGAAGATTTTCCATAATTGAGATGAAGAGAGATGGAAGGCAATCAAATGTGGTGTACATTGTACTTCATTTTTTCTTTTTTAATTTCTTAATTGAATTACAATGTGCATATTTGTAAATTTTACTACAAGAAACTGGCGCAATAGCGACGACAAGAAAATTCGTCGATAATACTCACCCTATTGAGACAACAATTTTGTAGAGTCGTCGCAATAGGCGCACTTACTGCGACGACTCATCTATCATCTCAACATAATTAGCGATGACTTTTTTTAGTCGTCTCTAATATATAGTATTAGCGACGACTAAGTTGTTGCAAAGTTTCTAAATCTTTTTTTAAGCGATGACTTTTAGTAGTCGTCGCCTCTAATTTTCAAATTTTTTTTATATTAACATGTAATATTATATTTAGTTTTGTTAAAAAAAAAATTTAATTCGCTTACTATATATATATATATATATATATATATATATATATATATATATATATATATATATATATATACAATTTTCTAACTAATATATATTAGTTAAAACAAAAAAAACACAAGAATTCAATTTTCATAATGGTTTAGACAACGTCACATAACCCTTTGGTCAAGGGTTCGATCCTATAATGCACATATATATCATAGGAATTAAAGAAAATGTTCGGGTTGGCGGGTCGGGTCAAATTTTGGATCAGGTCGAAATTGGGCCGGTGGAGCAAGTCACAAAAAAAAATTAATAAACTATTTTAATTATTATAGACTAAAGTCGTCGCAATAGACTCTAAAGCAATAGAGACGTCGTCTCTATTAAGAATCAGCCCCGGACCTAAAACAACGACTATTAAGGATGGTTTTGTTGTCGCTATTGAGTAATAGACACGACTTTTGGCCTTTCAGCGACGACAAACGTCGTCGCTCTTGAGTGATTTTCTTGTAGTGTTTATAGTGGTGTATTTATTAAAATTTTGTTTTATTTATTGTGTATTTATAATTTGGTGTAATAGGTAAATAATGTAGTGGTAATATAATTACTCTAATACTAATAAACCACAATTTTGAAGGCACAGGTTAGAAAATATAGTAACTTACCTTCCATGAACGATGAACCACCAACCATCAGAAAAAATGTAACATTTCTTAATTGACATATTCAAATTAGTAAGAACTTGAATAAAATAACGGCGGCCGATTAGTGAGGTGAGAAATTTTTTTTCCTGAGATAAAATATGTGATTAAAAATTGGAGACAAAAATTGTGTATGGTTAAAAAATGATTTGAAAAATTGTATAGTTTAAATTGTAATTTAAACAACAAATCAATGTGGCGCCGAACACTGGCTAAATAATTTTTTCAAACATTGGGGTTTCTGACAAGGGAACATACAATGTCAGAACCTGTTCTTCACCAGAGTCCCAAGTGAACACTGTTAGCTGCTGAATTGCAGCTGGCGTCGAAGGTGCGGTCGCCACCATAACCGCGATTAACGTTGTTGCCGCTATGGAAGAAGATGTTGTTGCTAATATTTGACGTTGTATGTCACATAAAAGCTTTTTTTTTTTTTTGCCTTGCCGGAAGCAATCGTTTGAAAATTCCCACCGAGCAGGCACAACCTTCCCAAACCCTTATAGATTGAAATACAACACCGCAATCAGCGAATGAAAAAAACTCATCTCGATTAAAATTAATTATAGTTGATAAAAACTTTGGCGACTATGCTCACGTAAGTGTCAATCAAGTTGACGGACAAAACTCAAGAAATTTTTGTACTTGAAATATTTAGGGAGCAAATCACTAGCGTATTCCGTAGGATCCCATACGATAAAAATATATCCATCTTCATTCCAGGAGATAACATCATCAATTGTCTGACCATTCACAAGCTTTGTAAGTCTTCGTCAGAAACGGTTTAGATAACGTCCTTGTCGAATTGACTCCTCTATTTCGATCCCCGAGTGGCGCAGCCCTAGCCGGACCCCACCTACCCAAACCTGAATCAAATCAAACTATATAACCAAAGAAATGAGAGGAATTCAATCAAGTCCCTGAAAAGTTCACCTTTCTTGATTACGAATTACTAATAATGAGAACATTTGTGCTAGATCTAATTGAGTTGTGCAAGTTTAATATAAGGTTATTGAACTCATTAAAGATGAGTGTTTGAGCGGAAATTCCAAAGATGTATGGTTAAAAGTAATTTGAGGAATTGTGTTGTAAAAAAAAATGTTTAAAACAAGTTTTCCAAACATAGGCTAAATTCATGCCAATTGAGATTCTGGGAGGAAAAAGATTTCAGAATTTCAATTGAATTTATATATATAGAGATACAGAAATGATCTACTGTATCTACTATGCGCCACGCTCATATATTATGAAGAGCGACGCTGATGTGGTCAGCCCAAATGGTCAATTACTCCTCCATTCAACTGCATTTAATAACCCCAGCGGCCCGCCCCAATATTCCGGAAACCACCTCTTCCCCCCCCATCCCGTTTATAAATTATACCTTTCCATCTCCTAATTTCTTTCTTCAAAAATCTTTTAAAATCAATATAACAATAATTTTTTCTTTGATTTCATAATATACGTTTTAACGAGATTTTCAATATAAGAATAATATCAATATATAAATTTTTGCAATTTAAAAATAAATATTTATCACATAAAAATTATCAGTTCAATTGAAGCATAAATAATCACAAGAAATTTTGCGTAATTTTTTTTTCTAAAGGTCTTGTTTGATCTTGGAATTTTTTTTCAACTTTCGCCTCAAATTCATTTTCAACCACATATTTTATGGGAAGCGTCACTTTACACACTTTTTCAACAATTTTTTAACCAACATTCAAGTTTTTTTTTTCCAATTTCTTCAACACCAAACATGCATCAACTAGTTTCACACATGTGCGATATACGAACATATTACATTGACAAAGTATAATATAATTACATGGAACACTTGAAAAAATCAATAAAAAGTAACAACATTGAAAGCCAATCTTAGTTCTTAAATAAAATTGTAGGGGAAAAAAATATAAGATAATGCATTAGAAAAGTACACAAGTAAATGGTCACAAGTACTCACAAATACGTTGTTCAAAACAATCAAACTCAAAATTTTCTCCTCCCCTTAGAGTTGTACCTCTCAAAATTTTAAATCCTAGACTTACATTATCTGATTCTATAAATACCTCAAGTCCAGGATATCAGGCTTAGGGTGAGTTTTATCGGAGATAAGGAGCTCAATCAGCTACTCGGAGGCTTAACGAAATTGAAATTGGAAATATTTCCAATTAGAAAAAATGGAGTATTTCTCCTTTCAAGCCACAGTATAACACATGCAATACAGTTGAAACTGATTTAAATGACTTTGAACTTTAGCGACTGAAATGATTATTTTAAAATTTGGGGGACTAAATTGAATACTTTGAAAGTTAAGAGACTAAAATGAATAATTTGAAAGTTGAGGGACTAAAATGAATACTTTGAAAGTTGAGGGGCTAAAATGAATACTTTTCAAAAGTTGAGTTGAAACTCAAAATGAATATTAAACTATAGGGCTGAAATAATAGATTTTAAAAATGGAGTGGCTGATTAAAATCATTTAAGATTTTAAGGACTGAAATTATAAGTTTTAAAGCTAAGGGGCTGAAATAAATCATTTTGAAACATAAGGGACTTAATTGGTAAATTTTCAAAAATATACAAAATATATGTATCTATATCTCTCAACTCTCCCACTTTCCCATTTTTGCTAACAGAGAGAGAGGACACGAGAGAGAGAAGAGATGGCGATCGGCCATCCCCCGATTCGTGCCACTGGCGGTTCGGCCGGCGATGGCGCCGCCAACACATGGCGGCAGGGAAGTGGGGTGTGGGTGTGCGCGAAAGAGAGGGATTTTGGGCGATTTGCGACTGGAACCGAGGCTCGATTTCGAGCTAGGGTTGATACTCTTTGGTGATATTCTGGTCCATACGAAAACAGCAGTCGAAGGTAAGTTATTTGGAGGCTTATTCTTTGACTTTTGGGTTGATTTGTGTGTTAAGTTGAGGGCGGATTTAGTGTTGCAGGTGGTGGTGTTCAATAATGGAGGTGGTACGGTTTAGTGTAGTGGCAGCGGTGTTGGTGATAACAGTGGTGGAGGCAGCGACTATGGTTAAGAAATTGATTGAGGCCGTGTGGTTGCAGTGGGGTGAGGGTGAAGTGGTTGTGCAGCGACTTTGAATCCACGTGTGTCGATCCAGAGTATGTTTTCTGGCTATGAAAGTCAGGTAACTCCACTTGAACATCTTTTCCAAATTTTTCACTATCCTTAAGGATAGGCCACACGTGATCGAATTTAAATCATTTCTTGAATTTTTCGTCTTGGCATAATAATATTTTAGCTCGATCTATCTGCAAATTGATATGATAAATTTATTACATTAAAGTTAATTGTAACATACAAATTGAACTTTTTGTAATAAATGCACTTACAATGTCTTGTTCGGATGCTCCGCTTGGGTTTAAATTTTCCACTTGACGTATGCACCCACGTAGTTTACTAATGGATGCATTGATCAATGTGTAACGGGATTGCAGTGATCTTAAAGGTCGGGACTGAGTAATATGTGTTGGTAATGAACTATTATACTCCAACTCGACGCGGCTCCAGAAACGATCTTTTGACTGATTAATACCAACAATCGGGTTTTGAGAAATATCCAAATATACACGACACAAATGAATGTCTTCTTCAACATTGTATGAGGCACTCCACTTGCTGAGACTCTTTTTTTTTTTTTTCTTGTAATTGCTAAACGGTGATATTGTTATGGAAATATGAATTGGAGACTTGTTTATTTATAATGCAATTGATGTCTTGGATTGATTTGATAACACGATCTCATCTAACTGCTCAGATCTCTTGCAATCTGATTTATGGCTGAGATTAAATTGTGATCTTCGATGTTATCCTGACATGGTAAATTATTTCATCTAATCTAACGGCTCAGATCTTGTACTTTCTGATCGATGGCTGGGATTGAAGTACGTAAATCAAAGTAAGGCTGACATGACAGAGATATTTAATTTAATTTAACGGCTCAGATATCTTGTAATCTGATCAATGGTTGGGATTAAAGTACGTAAAGCAAAGTAAGGCTAACATGACAGAGATATTTGATTTAATTTAACGGCTCAGATATCTTGTAATCTGATCAATGGCTGGGATTAAAGTACGTAAAGCAAAGTAAGGCGACATGACAGAGATATTTGATTTAATTTAATGGCTTAGATATCTTGTAATCTGATCAATGGCTGGGATTAAAATACGTAAATTAAAGTAAGGCTGACATGACAGAGATATTTGATTTAATCTAACGGTTCTGATCTCTTTTGATGTTATCAATGGCTGGGAGCAAATTACACAAATCGAAGTTATTCTGGCATGATATAGATAAGGAATCCATTCTAACGGTTCATATTTCATCCATTCTGGTCAACGGCTAGGATTGAAGTACGCAAAACGAAGTTATCTTGAATGAATCAGATGAAAAAATTCTCATCTAACGGCTTATATCTCCCGTAATCTGATCTACCATTGAGATTGGTTCACACAAATTAACCTTATCAATGAAAATGCAATTATAAAAGCTGAGTACCTAATATACAATTCATCATTCATATCTAACACTTCAAAATTCATATATCAATTTTACGTCTCGAAAAAATGAATTTCAATGTTGGCGGATCTTCCAATGTAAACTACAGTGTTCATGACGAAGACGAACAGATCATGAACGACCTTGAGGCACTTGAGGCCCGTCATGATGCTGTGGTTCGCATGTATTTGAATAACAACATCCTTCTAACTGAAATTGTCGAACAGCAACAAACTCCACCAACACATGGCGGCTCGATTCCTGGACACATTGTCATAAATCGCGATAGAGAGTTTGCCCATGAACGATTGTTCAACGACTACTTCGCACCGAACCCACAGTACGACGAAAAGTTGTTTCGACTACGTTATCGCATGTCAAGAAATTTATTCTTACGCATAGTGCAGTCTGTGGAGGCGCATGATAGTTACTTTGTTCAGAAAAGGGATGGACTGGGTAGGCTAGGGTTGTCCTCTCTCCAAAAGATTACTGCCGTATTTCGGATGCTGGCATATGGCATTGTGGCGGATGCAACTGATGAGTATTGCAAGATTGGTGAGTCAACAACTATTGAAAGTTTGAAAAGGTTTTGTCGTGCAGTCGTGGAGGTATTTGGAAGCCGTTATTTACGTTCACCCAACACTAATGACATTGCACGGCTTCTTCACGTTGGTCAACAACGTGGTTTTCCCGAAATGTTGGGTAGTCTTGACTGTATGCATTGGAAGTGGAAAAATTGTCCAACTGCATGGGAAGGCCAATACGCAGGACGGAGTGGATCACCAACCATTGTCTTAGAGGCCGTAGCCGATTATGATCTTTGGATATGGCACGCATACTTTGGTATGTCAGGTTCAAACAACGACATCAATGTTTTAGAGGCCTCCCGTCTATTTGCCAACCTCGCTAAATGTATTGTTCCCCTCGCTAATTACGTCATACAGGGACGTGAATACAATATGGGTTAGTATTTAGTTGATGGTATATATCCGAAGTGGGCCACTCTCGTACAAACAATTCACGAGCCACGTGGACCAAAGAAAAAATATTTCGCAATGAAACAAGAAAGCTGTAGAAAAGACGTTGAACGGGTATTTGGGGTTTTACAATCTAGGTTCGAAATTATTGCAGGACCGTCACGATTTTGGAAGAAAAGCATCTTACACGATATCTTAACTGCATGCATCATTATGCACAATATGATCATAGAGGATGAACGTGATGTTGAAACACCTATTCGAGATTGGGTAGAAGCGCCGAGCCCACAAGTTGAGATGATTGTAGATGAAAATATTCGTTTCTAGGAGTTTCTCGCCCGTCATCGTCAAATTAAGGATAAGGAGGCTCACATTGCACTCCGAAATGCTTTAATTGAACATTTGTGGGAACAACATTCAAATTCCGAGAATTAAATTAGTGAAATAAATATATTTGGTGTATTTCTCGTTTTATTTTAATGATCAAATAAATATTTCAAATATAATAATAATAAAAAGTATGTTAAAAAAGAAAAATAAAAATATTATGTTTATTTGGTGTGAAATTTGAAGTTTTGGGTTTGATATGAGTTATATTATGTTTATTTGGTGTGAAATTTGAAATTCTGGGTTGGAGATGAGTTATGAAGATAGAGTGAGAGAAACTGTATTTTAGTGTAAAGCTGACTGCATTTTAGAGTTCCTGATTGGAGATGGCCTAATGATATCAAACTTCAATATTCTTTTGGAAACAACTCCTAAACACTTTAAAATGCGCATGCGATCCAAAAAACCACACAAATAATTCGAGCAAATCCCAAAATTAAACTCCAAAAATTTGTCAATCAAATTAATTGACTGCATCTGTTTCAATTGATTATTTATGCTTCAATTGAACTGATAATTTTATATATTGATATTATACTCATATTAAAGACCTCGTTAAATTGTATGAAATCAAAGAAGGAATTATTTTTTATTTTGATTTTAAAATATTTGTGAAGAAAGAAATAAGCAGACGAAAAGGTATAATTTATAAGGGGGGGGGGGGGGTTCTCGAAGAAAATCTTGACTATGTGAGAGGAATTTGTCTAATTAATATTTCACGGTCAACAATCCCACTACTCAACAATGGCAAGCAATCTTACATTGCTATTTGAACAATCATTTTAAACAAACATTTGGGGGAGGGGAGGGGAGGGGGGGGGGTGGTTCCGGAAGAAAATCTTGACTATGTGAGAGGAATTTGTCTAATCAATATTTCACGGTCAAAAGTCTCACTACTCAACAATGGCAAGCAATCTTACATTACTATTTGAACAATCATTTTGAACAAACATTTGGATAACCTTCTTACATGGGGGTGTGTGTGGACCCCACATTTCATGTGAGAGGATTGTTTAAATGTTTGTTCAAAATAGTTGTTCAAGTTGAATTTTTGATCAAAGATCTACTTCATCAACTCTGTAGGACGTTATATTATGGTCTCTTTCTGCATAGTAAATCTCCATTAGTTCTTCATACCTTCCCTAATGCTGATTGGGCCGAAAATTATAATGACAAATCATTTACTAGTGCTCATGTTATCTTCCTTGATCACTATTCACGATATGATTGCATGGAGAGGTAGGAAGCAAAAGATGATTAGTTTATTGCTTGCACTAGTAAATATAATAAGTTATAGATCGAGTTATAGAGTTATGGAGAGGTAGGAAGGAAAAGATGATCATTGGTAACACACTCTTCTACTTAAGCTGAATATAGAGTTATTGCTAGCTCTGCCAATGAAGTCCTTTTCAATCTCTGCCCATAGATCCAACGTCTTTGGGAGGTTTGGATAGATACGTTAGAGAAAAAGTTTACACCTCAAAGTGATAAACTAAGCTTAGATAACACAAGAACTTTTCTGCATATTCGGTTGCTTTTTTATAATAATACTATATCAAATTCATTTGTACTTTATAAATATCAGAGATTATATAATGCCCACAATTAGCACATTATAATTTACCCACCCACCCCGCAGTGGATGAGTTTTAGTTTCTTAACCTCAAATACCATCCACCTCTTGTAAGTGGGTGTACCCCAACTCACTTCCAACCAATACTCATCTGACACGTGGTTGGTGGGTAAATGATGTAGCGTCCACATATACTATACATAAGGTCAATAAAGCATGGTTAATACTTTTTTCTTAATTATACACCGTCATTCAAACTTTTCAGCTACAAATTTCCTACTTTAGGACAAATTCCTTACGTGCAACACGTATCCTAAAATACAACACTTCTTCCAAGATTGTATCCCGTCAAAGACCCTGTCACTTGCCATGTAGACGTCACGAGCACACAACCTTCCCCTTGTCACCCATAGATATGCACTGCCAAGTCATTACCACGCAAGACAGTTCTATTTTCAAAACTTTTAGAATGATTCTAAACTACTCACAATGATGCATACGTTTTACGTACCTCTAAAGCGGCTCTTTGAGATGTTCACGGTTCAACTCACAGACGTGACCAACATAAAGCACCACTCTCATAGCTCTCATTTTGCTAGTCAAGTCTAACTCGGGGGTAACTAGAGAAGATGTACAATTACATCCTAGAAAAGTGAACCACTTTATAAGAAAGTCCATTTCTAGCTTTTTTTTCAATGTCGAATCACCCCGACTCATAAAGATTGACGCTTAATTTATTAAGGGTCCGTTTGATTACACAAAATTTTCCATGAAAAAATATGTTTTCCAATTCCCACTTTTGGTTTGTTTGTTTGACAAAATTTTTCATGTAAAACTTTTTCCGCGGACCCCACTTTTTCTTCCATTTTCCTTGATTTGGTGGAAAAGATTTTCTTTGGGTTTTGGTAGAAAAATGTTTTCCATGATAGATGGAAAATGATTTTGGACACGTTTAATCAATTTTGTTGTTGTTAATTGACTTATTTTCTTTCAAAAAAATAACATTATCATCATCAAGTACAAATATATTTAAAAAGTAAAAAAAAAAATTTTTGATTAAAATAGCAAAAAATTACTTTATTTTCCATGAAAATAATGTCAATCAAACAACAAAAGTTGGAAAATTCCCTACTTTTTCCACGTAGAAAATTAAACCAATCAAACACATTAAACTTCTAATTCCCAGTAATTCAATTACCTAGAATTCAATTCCCTGGAATTCATTTTCTTTCCACCCAAATTTCACCCTCTCTATCAAACGGACCCTAAAAGTTTTTTAATATTTGCACTTTGGAGACTTATTCCAATTTACAAAAATGCCCACATAACCAACTTAGCATACTGTTGTAATCTCCTCATCAGGAAGATGAGTTACCACCTAATTAATTAATATGTTAATTAGACATGGAACCAACTAAAAATTCCTTCACAGATGGCCTCCAAAATGGGTATAAACCCTTTTAGTTCCTACATCAACATCTTCCTGTCATCAAATTAATCTGTAATTTAATTTAACGTAAAATCTCAAAGCTCAATCTGGGATTTATCGGTTTGGATTATTTGGGTATAATATGATTTCGGATGACAAATAAAATACATATAAAAAATATATATATATAATTTTAAACTACAACTAGACATAAACCGGCCTGAAAAACCACGCGTGACAGTAAGACAAGAAAAATGTTCTTTTGTTCTTTTGGTAAATGTCAAGTCTGACAGGACAGCCATGGGGGAAGTGGATAAAATTATTTGAACTCTTCCGCTGGCCAAATTTGCCTTGAAAATGTATTGTTCAAATAAAATATTCTTCATCTTCTCTATTTGGTTGGTATTGATTGGTAAATTTGGCTAGGAAAATATTTTTTATGGTATAATTAATGAAGTACATCGTGATTCATTTGTCTTGAAAATATTTTCTTACTTATTTGGTGAGAAAATAATTTCCACCTTATGCGGAAAAATATTTTCGTCACGTTTGATCATTTTATTTTTATTATTTAATTTATTTTTTTTCAAAAATTAACATTACTATTATTAAGTACAAATAAGTAAAAAAATTTGATTAAAATAACTAAGTTTTATTTAATTTGTTATAGAAAATAATGTTAATCAAACAATAAAACTAGAAAAAAATTTCACTTTTTTTCATCTTGAAAATTAATTCAATCAAATACTTCCAACGGACATTTTTCAAGAAAATAATTTTCAAAAAATCAATTCCTTGAAAATTATTTTCTTATCCCTCATTTTTCATCTTTCCAATCAAACACAATTTAGTTTTGATTATAATTAAAAAATTTAAATATATATAAATAATACTCAAATCAAATCTCACCTACCTTAGTAGGTATACAAATTGCTGAGGTAGAATTGAATATCAACAACAAAAAATGTTTTCTCATCTTTCTCTTCTCCTTTACCACACCCCTAATCATTCAAAATTTATTTTTGAGCATGAGCAAATCGGACCAGAATTGATCGATCCTGATGCTGTCCAGATTCTTTTTTCCCATACCATTTTAATAATTCCCGTGGAAATCGATCGATCTAGTTCTCAAGAAATTAGGATCAAACTACTCGTGCCCACCTTAACAAGAAAGACCCGCTATATGTATAAGGGTAATTATTTTCGCACAATACTTTTTTATATCCACACTACAATTTAAATGCAAAAAAGATTATCGGTGTTTGATTATTTTTGCTTTTTATGTCCTCAACTTTTTTTAATCGCTTTATTATTCATAACATTCAATTAATAAATATATTTTGTTTCAAATCACGATTTTATTCAAATATTCTGCTAATTTGCATTGAAAATATATGCAGATGTTTTATTTAACTTTTGTATTAGTTATTTATTTTGATTATTTAAAAGTATGAGAAATAAATAAGTATTTTTCGCTATCGTAACAAATATTTTGATAGAAAATCATCTCTAAAGACAATATGTAAAAATTAATAAAGAGTTGATGATAAAAAAAATTATTAAAAAAAAAAAACCTTTAGTTTATGTCCTAGTTTTATTTTTTATTTTTTCACAAAAATCCTTTAATTTGTGTCCTAATTCCTTCAAGCTAGCATCTATTAAAATCTTCCACATATATAGCACGTTGGAGTCATGCCACGAGGGGTAACATTATTATGTGAGGACAAAATAATTTTAGGCACGTGACTATCTGCCAATCGATTGTACTATTTTCTTGCAGGTCATCAACAAAAATGTGATCTTTTTAAGTATTTAAGCTACCGTCTGGTAAATATGTTTTTCCTACACAATTTTTCAAATTATTTTTTAATAACATATATATATATATTTTATTTTTTAACCAAATATTTTATCTATAAAATATAAAAATATATAGTTTTAAACAAGAAATTTTTAACAAACAAAGGCAACAATTTACTTTATCCTTTCTGGATCACAAGTGAAAAGTTTTTGCATAACCAATCTTTTTAGCCGAAAAACAGAGGACTCCGCAAAAAGTGAGCGGGACCCTTTTAGGGATGGACAAAATAATCGAATTAGATCAGATCAGATCAAATCAGAATCAAACCAAATCAAACGAATTGGTTCGATTTCACATAAAAAAATAATGATTTGGTTCTTAGAATCAAGAACCATTTGGTTTCGGTTCTGGTTCCGATTCTCTTTTCAGAACCAGAATCAGAACCAAACTCAATTTATATATATATATATATATATATATATATATATATATATATTTTACAAATTAGTGGATATTTATCTTACCAAAAATTTCAAATCTAAAATTATAAATGTGAATTGTACAAAAATGTTATTTATCATACATTTTATCTCATTTCCTATTAGACAAATATTTTAAATCATAAATCTAAATTCTAATTCTAATTCATTTTTCTTCTTTTCAATTATAGACACGCATTCGCACTGTTTTACTTGCATTCTTATAACACAGCAATCGTTGCATTCCTTAATTACCATCGACAATATTGATGTTTATTTTTTAAAATTTATGTATATATAAACCTCGGGTCAATTCGCCAATTCTTAAGAGTTAACACAAACTCAAATTGCAAATTTCATCCCTAACTCACACGGCACCACGGTAGAATGAGACTCAGAACTTCATCGTAACCTGTAACTATAAGTCTAAACGACCTTTATGTTCGATTCTCTAAGTTCCAACTGGTCGACGATCTTCCTTTAGGCGAGTTTCTTCTTCTTCGACTTAGAATAACATGTTAATTTTTCTAAATTTTTGTTTTATTAACTAAAAATTTCATTTTCTATATAGTAATAATATAGATGGATTCTAATGAAGAAGCGAATATAAACAGGTTTTAATTTGTATTTATTATTTAAAAATTCAAGTAATGGTCCCAGAACCAAATCAGAATCGAGCGGTTTGGTTCCATATCTTTAAAAATACCAATTGGTTCAATTAGTAAAAATCATCGATTTATGATTTGGTTTGGTTCTTCTAGAATCAGAATCATATCGAACCACGTTCACTCCTAGACCTTTCCACAAGCATCCCCTTATTTATTTGGATAATTCCTCACACACAAATGGATTACAAATTAGATGGCACACCCGTCAAATGAAAAGGGACCCACCTCCATGTGGGCCACCTCCATGTGAGGAGTGTATCATCCATTTTGTCATTCATTTTTTGTGTGTAGCATGGTCCTATTTATTTTTCATTAACCTTTCTCACAATCATTAAACTCTGCGGTTACGTCCCGGGGAATAGCTCAATGATTGAAAAGGGAGAGTGAGGAATCTCAGGTGACTTGACAGTTATAGGGTTAGAATTTGAATCCTGCATTTGGCCTTTGTTTGATACTTTTTAATTTTTATTTTATTTTTTTAAAGTATTCAATTTCAACAACAGAATTAAAAGTCAAGCCCACAATATTTGTCTTTTTCAACTAAATTTCAACTATTCATTCTCCTAAAAATCACTAGTTATTTTAAAAAATTATTTTTAAATAATACCAAACACACACTTGGCTTGGATGAAGTTCCTTACAAAAACAATTAAACAACAAGCTCTCAACCTATTCCACTGAATCATATCTCGTGATTTACATCTCCCTCCAATTCCCAGTATAGGAATGATAAGAGCGCTTAAAATTGACGATCAACCTTATTTTATTAAAGTCTTCGCTCACACATCACAAGCAAAATCTTAATTTGTCATTTCAGGTCATAGAAACCAGCGGTCAATATCTTAATTTCTCCTGAGAGAATGGTCAGTTTTACCGACCCGATTAGAACGAGAGTGGTCAAGCTTCTAGTTGAATCTTACCAGGGATGGTAAACTTTGGGTTGTGGTAAAATTCTCTTGGTTTCCTAATACCGTTGACGGGTTCGTGGGGGGATTGAGCAATTAACATCCACAAACAAATTTTTAAATGCTGACTCACATCCATATCAACATTGCTTGGACTGGTCCCATATGTCGTTTAACATAATATTATTGGTCCAATATCATCTTAACAATACACCAAAAATCTATGATTATATCAATAATTTTTGTGTATGGAATTTTGGATTTACTTGTCCTGATTTAGCTATATAAGAATTCAATTCTTGATCCGGATTTCTCACCTGTGATTATAACTCTTCATTGTTCTTCTTGAAATCTACATTTAAAGGCTATTCCATTCCAAAGTTGTATAGGTAGAACAAAAGAAGTAGATTATTTTTCATTTTAGATTTTCATGAATTATAAGCTGAAAGTCCCTTTTCATCAGATTGCTTAGGATTGCATGTTTCTTGGATTTTAATCTTCAACCTCTTCACTTTGGACGTCTGAACTATTTTTTATTAGCCTTCTTCTTGCGTGAGATTTCACATTGTTTTGATCTACATATATGGTTTCATTTTGATTCGATTCTGCGCAGTTGAGATATTACATTAGGCGAACATGACAATTACTGCGGTTCCGGTTATAAAAAATGGCAGCCTCATGGTGCGCGGCAAGGTTGTTCTGACCGGAGTACCGAGAAATGTCGTCGTTTCTCCGGTGGGTTCGAAGGCCGCTTTTCTCGGAGCAAGTTCGACGGTTTCAAGTTCCCAACATGTTTTTAATCTTGGAATTCTCGAGTAAGTGTGTTTCTTATCATTGCTACTTCTTTTCCTCGACTCTCTAGCCTCTGTTTGGCAAACTTGTTTAAAAACAAGTTTTTTATAATACAATTTCCCCAAATAACCTTTTAACCACATATATTTTTTTTCTCAACTTTTCAACAACATATTTTACCTCGAAAACATAAAAGAAATATTTTTAACGACAAAACTTTTAACAATTGTTGAAGAAATGAGTGATTGCTCTTCTGTCTCAGGAATTACAAGTTCATGTGTCTGTTCGTAGCCAAGATCTGGTGGATGATTCCACGTGTCGGAAAATCAGCCAGTGATATCCCTATGGAGACTCAAATGCTTCTCTTGGAAGCAGGAGAAGATTCAGTACTTGGAATTGATGATGAAATTTCTGTAGAGGAAACTGCTACTTCAGAAAATAAATTTTACATTCTTGTATTGCCTTTACTGGACGGACTGTTTAGGACAACACTGCAAGGAACTCCATCAAATGAGCTTCAGTTCTGCTATGAAAGTGGTAGGTTTGTTGTCATTTTTCACAAATCCTTTACCCGACCCATTTACTGTAACTGGTATGTCCGGGAAATATATGGTCACATCTGATTTTTGCGCATTTTTAAGGGGATACTGATGTCCAAACTTCTCAAGCATTGGAGGGAGTTTTCATTAACTCAGGGGACAACCCATTTGAACTGATCAAGGATTCAATTAAGTATGTTTCTTTAGCTGTCAATAGGATTACTGTTTGGTAAAAGAACTTTGTTTATAAAAAAAAAAAAAAATTAACATTTTCGAGGTAAAACCTGCGATTGAAAAGTGATTTTAAAAAATATGAGTAGTTAAAAACTGAAGATGGGATGTGGCGTCAACTCATTTATTGGTACAAAAGTGTGAAGTGTTAAAATCAAAAACCTTTGCACAAACCAATGTATTGGTACCACATCCTATCGTGGCTCATCCCAGTGGGGGATAAATAGCATTAATTTTTTTTTTTACATTAATCAATGAGTTGATGTCACATCCCACTGAGACTCATCCACAGTGGGGATGAATAATATTATTCTTTGAAAAAATGTGCTATTTATAAACTAACTTAAGGTGGTTGTACAATAATTTCGTATTTTCAAGCTTCCAAATTCCTACTTCTGCAGGATATTAGCCAAGCTCAAGGGTACATTTTCTCACCTTGAAAACAAAAAGGTAAAAATTATTATATACCCCACCCCACCCCACCCCCACCCCCACCCTCACGTACACAACCACACTATTTCTTCAACTATATCTTAGAACATTGAAACTAAGAACATACCATGTTTCTACTGACAGGCACCAGCTCATTTGGACTGGTTTGGATGGTGTACATGGGATGCTTTCTACACTAAAGTCGATCCAAATGGAATCAAAGAGGGTCTTCAAAGGTTAAACATCAAAACCTAAACTATGTTAATAGTTTTTTTATTTTAGTTGAACAAAACTAAAACAGGTCTACTCAATCACACGAACTTTGATTCTGTTTCAGTTTTAAAGAAGGTGGGATTTCTCCTAAATTCCTGATCATAGATGATGGATGGCAAGAAACAGCAAATGAATTTCAAAAGGAAGGCCAACCTCTTGTTGAAGGAACTCAGTAAGTTCTCTCTGCAACATCTAGTAAGATTTTGAAATCCTTCGGCTTTGGGATCATGGTACTAATAATGCACTGCTACTACCTTTGTACAGGTTTGCCAGCAGATTAACAGATATCAAGGAAAACAGCAAGTTCAGGGGCTCGGAATCAGACGGTTCATCTACTAATCTCAAAGAGTTTATCCAAACAATCAAACAGAACTATGGTTTAAAGTAAGTTTCCAGGAGTACTGAAAATGATGACGAACTTATGTTTCATAAAATGAGTAAATGCTCAAAGTTACTACATGATGCAGATATGTTTATATGTGGCATGCTTTAGCTGGATACTGGGGAGGTGTTTCTCCTTCTTCTGATGCATTAAAGAAGTACAATCCTAAGCTTGCTTATCCAATTCAATCGCCAGGAAACATTGGGAACGTTAGAGACATAGCCATGGACAGTTTGGAGAAGTATGGAGTTGGAGTAATAGACCCTCAAAAGGTGTATGACTTCTATAATGACCTTCATAGCTACCTTGCCGATAGTGGAGTTGATGGTGTTAAGGTTGATGTCCAGAACTTAATACAAACCTTAGGTTCGGGATATGGTGGTCGAGTTTCAATTAGTAAACAGTACCATGAAGCTCTTGATGAATCTATAGAGAAGAACTTTAGAGAAAATAACTTAATTTGTTGCATGTGTCACAATTCAGACAATATTTTCAGGTGAAGCCACTTGACACCAGTTCCTACAATAGCATCAAATTTTTCAGCACCTCGAATAATTTCTGATTTTTTTTTTATCAATTTTTAGTTCAAAGAAAAGTGCAGCAGCTAGAGCCTCAGAGGATTTCATGCCTAATGAGCCAACATTTCAGACTCTACATATTGCATCAGTGTCCTTCAACAGTCTTCTCATTGGGGAAACTGCCGTGCCCGACTGGGATATGTTCCATGTTAGTATATTTTTTATCTATGTTTTCATGTTCCAGAAACTATTTTATTCTCCTATGTTTAATCTACAACCTGTGAGACTGAATACCAGCATAGAAACAGTATATTGAATTTTCAAATATAACAAAAATTAATGCAACAAAGCTAGCTAAATACTGATTCCCATTTCATTCTTGAATATAGAGCAATCACAACACTGCAGAGTTTCATGGAGCAGCAAGAGCATTGGGAGGATGTCCAGTGTATGTTAGGTAGGCTATTTCTAACACTCCACATCTTAGAAAAATATAAAGCTTTCGGTAATGTGAAAACACATCGTTTTATATTACAGTGACAAGCCAGGCAAACATGACTTCAAGATCCTTAAGAAACTTGTTCTTTCTGATGGAACCATCTTAAGAGCTAAATATGCTGGCCGACCTACTCGAGATTGCCTATTTGTAGATCCAGTCATGGACGGGAAGAGGTAATATTTTAATATATGTTCAATAGCTTCAATTTTTAGTCAATATATTACTTCCATCTTCCATTACTAACTACAAATTCTATTTAATGGCTTAAAACAGCTTGATGAAGATATGGAACTTAAATAAGCTAACCGGAGTAGTAGGGGCTTTCAACTGCCAGGGCGCAGGGAGTTGGCTGATGAAAGAAGCTCCTGAATCCAGTCCAACCTCAACATTCTCAGCTACACAAATTACGGGCCATGTCAGTCCTCTTGATGTTGAATTCCTTGAAGAGATTGCGGGGGAAACATGGAGTGGAGATAGTGCAATATATGCATTTAATGCAGGTAAGTCATTTTCCATTATTTTCAAATATATTGTCAATCAACAAAACAGAAATCTGACTTCTGAAAACTTCATGTTGCAGGATCTCTTTCCAGGGTGCCAAAGAACAAAATCATTCAAGTGTCTCTAGGTGTATTAGAATGCGAAATTTTTACTGTCTCCCCAATCAAGGTAAGCAAAGCTCTTAACACTTTTATTCTAATCACTAATTTCAAGCAACACTAACATGTAGTTCTAAATGACTATTGTAATAACAGGAGATCAATGAAGGCCTTCATTTTGCACCTATTGGATTAATTGACATGTATAACTCGGGGGGAGCAATCGAAGAGTTCAGCTTTAAGGAGACAATAACAATCAAAGCAAGAGGCTCTGGACGATTTGGAGCATATTCGAGTAAAAAACCTAGCAGTTGTAAGGTGGATATGAAGGAGGAGGAGTTCACCTATACTGCTGCAGATGGATTATTGACCATAAATCTTCAAGGTGATGGCAGCCTAAGAGATATAGAAATTGTATACTAAAGCATCATCGTGTGAGTGGTCTTCAATTTTAAGGGAGTTACCAGCATTCTAAAATTCCTATTATCAAAGAGTGCAGAATTTTCATTATGAGTTTTTAAGAAATGTACAATGTGGCACGAAGATTGACTTCAAGAATGCAAAAAGTTATCTCTTTCTTAACTTGTATTTTGCTGTAGACACTCCAATTTACGTGCCCCCCACCCCCACACAAACACATCCCAATTGAACTTGGTTGACAAGAATCTAAAAGAAATATTAAAACCAAAAGAACCAGATGTTTATAAATCTCAAAATACTCCTTTTTAGTTCGTGACGTGTCAACTTTGTGGGTTACCTCTAGATTGATTTAATGAATCTGCTCATCATAGCAGTCTCTCTTAAAAATAAATCCATCTACAAGAAATATTATCAAATAATATTTATAAGGAACCAACTTTTTCACCCAAAAAAGAGAGAAAAAAGCTTGAATTTTATCCACGCTGGAAGACTTAAACTCAAAACCCTAGACTCTCCCCATAATATTTAAACCTTTAGATTAGGCAACATCGTTGATTTAGTCAACTTCTTTAATTTAGATTTACTTAAAATCCATTGATTTTACAATTCGATTGTGTAGATAAAATAAAGGTTATTATAATTACAGCATTTACTAGAATTTAATAATTAATTCCTATGGGTTCGACATCATATCTTATTATTATATTATAATAAAACATGACAGTGTGCGCTTGTCAGTATAAAATTCTCAACAGGCTACACTACAGAGACTCAAGAAATAAATCCAATATTGAAATGTCAAGCTAAATCAACTTCAGAAATTTCACAACCTGCTTTCCTTGTGGTCATATTATATTAGCACAAATTCATTTGATTGAAATCTTCATGGACCTTTTAGTCATGATAACTCTTCAAGGCAACTAGAATGAATATATTTCATAAACTAACCCCAAAGTCGGGAAAGATACTACAACACCTTACTTTTCGCTGCCACTCGAGGACAATTGGTAAATTCTATGAAGTCTTGCTAGAAACGTCATCATCACAGCCAGGGGAGGAGGTGAGTTCATATAAGCATGAACATGAAAAGAAAATTTACAATGATGACAAGTAACATGTTTACAACAATAAAATTGATCAAAAAAATTTTAAAAAATAAAATAAATAAAATAATAATAATAAAACCCTTCAAATGTAACAAGAGTAATCTTAGCTAGCCCATTAAAACAAAATACATTTTTCTCTTTCCTATTTCAACTGTATATTCTCAAGTAAAATAATATTACACTTAAACCCAAAAGTTTTCATTATTTTTCAACCATAGATTCTCCAAAAAATACTATTCCAAAACTCATTCTTCCCTCAAAATGGGGGGTCAAACAAGGGCTTAATGTGCTCTACCAAAAAAAGTAAAGCAGGAAGTTTCCATTTTCTCCCAAAATACTTATGGGATCAAATCATGTGCTCAATGAATTTTAAGAAATATGATTTCTACAATAATGATACTTGTACAAATCCATTGAAAAGGGAGAGAGATTCAACCATTAAAAAAAGCTAGCAAATCGACGATTTGAAGTCTGTTCAGGCCCTCCTAAAGACGAGTGTTCAAATAGGATAAGTAGAATTAAACCACCTTGTTTCCAGAATGCAAAACATTCAAACTTACGCAGATGTTATATATTTGAATATCAGATGCAACTTAAAAATCTAAAAGCAACTGTGGAAGTATCCTCTCCACATGCGTGGCTTCTATTTTATTAGAACCCTCTGCTTCAGCAATGGTAGCAGCACGTTGAATAGCCTCTACAGCATGGAAAACAGCATTAGTTGTGTTTTTTAAGAACCCTTGGAAAGTGATGCAGAGAAAGAGACATCATTATGAGAATTGAGAAGAATAAAACTAAAACTAAAAATAAATGTAACAGAAAGAAATGGCAACTTTCATTTTAAGCTGTCACCTGTCACAAAGAGTCGGAGGTGTTCACAGCTCAGCTTCAATGCATTTGCATTAGCTGCATATAGACGTAAGTTAGCTGCAGAGCAAAATTTAGCAATAAACTACATCAAATAATACATGACTTAATAGAACTTAAAACGATCCACTTCTTGGACTTAAGGACGGGGCTAAACTAAGGGAAAGGACAAAACGGTATTCCTATGTTTGACAAACCGTTTATAAAGGGTTATTTATAAATAGCAGTGTTCTAAAAAGCGTGAAGCGTGACGAAGCGTGGAGCCCAAGAGTCAAGCTTTTGAAGCTTAAGCGGGAGTAAGCGTTAAAAAGCGTTTTTCAATTCCTAAATATTTAATTTAAATTTTACACATACTTGAACAAGTAAAAAAAAAAAAAAGGAAAAAAAAAAAAAAAAGCCAACTGCGCGCATCGGGCACGCTTAAGCGCGCACAGTGCGCGCTTAAGCTCGCTTCAGCACGCACAACGCGTGCTGAAGCGCGCTTATGCGCGCACTGTGCGCGCTTCGCGCGCGCTTTTTAGAACAAAATTTTTCAAAACGCGTTTTTCTCGCTTTTCGCCAAAGCGACGCGCGAGAGGCGCGCGTCGCGCGTATGCGCGCACTGTGCGCGCGTTTTAGAACACTGATAAATAGCAACTTGACAACATTTCATTAGTCCCTTTTTTAAGTCAAAAATGATGAGCGTGGATCTTTGATCAGCCGAAATTGTTGACTTTTCAAAAAAAAAAAAAAAGGTCCAATGTGATGTTTTCTTGTGGCTGTAAAAAAAAAAAAAAAAAAAAAAAAAAAAAAAAAAACTTACCAAACTGATGTTGAGTAAGTTAAGAGAAGACTTGGTTTAAATTAAAATATGGAAAACAATTTTCTTAAACCATCTATGCCTGAGTTTTCATGTCCTAATGAAAAAGTTAGAATAAAAACAAATCCAGCTGCCACCACTTCTAGACCTTGCACTAATTTGGATTTAGCTACCGGTCAAACATTGATGATAATATTGAAATTCATGTAAAACTCAAAGGAAGATTACAAATGATATAATAAAACCCAAACTACGAAATTTATTTGACTATTATATTCATTGATTTACCAGCCAGCTGGTTCACCTCCATCTAATTTTTTTACGTATACAAATGATTAAAAGAACCTATGTATATCAGCAAAAATACAAACCAGATTTCTGTTTATAACTCAGAATAGATATCCACAATGACTTTGAAAGCAGTGAACTCTAAAAGCCAAAAGCAAATCAAATTGACTATAAACGAAACAAAGTAACTTTGGTTTCAGCATGATTTCATCACCATGTGTCCTTTAAAATATAACAAGGATTTAAGCTTCCAAAAAGGCTCTAAATTTTCAATCTTACTCTGGAGTTTTTGCATTTTGCCCCAATCGTATAGCATTTTCTATGTTCTGTTGAAAACTATACATACAATTGTCTACACTAGATTACAATAATAGAGAAATCATAAACTACCTTCTTTGTTTTGTTGATTTATAAATGACCAAACATCAAGTCAATTATTAGGACATGAACATAGTGTTGGGAATTAGGACGCAACTAATCCCGTCCAGGATCGATGTGACACAAATAAATTGGACTGAGAAAACATAAATACGCAAAAATAAAATGCAAATACGAAACACAAAGATTTACGTGGTTCAGCAATTTGCCTACGTCCACAGACCCACACCAATATATTTCACTAACTCGAAAATGAGGAGTACAAAATACAACACTGTATTTTTATCTGCCTATGCAAAGGCTATTCTCTCCAACTCACTTTTCTCACTATTTTGTGAAATGCCTCTCTTGTGTTGCTCTCTACAAACACTCTTTGTTGTGGTGGTGTTTCTCTTCAACACTTGAGCTCTATTTATAGGAAGAATTAGGATGAATTGGGAATAACAAATTTCACCATCCTTACCTACTACCAAAACCTACCAACATTCACCTAATTATTTTCACCAACTAATCTTCCACCTAATAGTCTCCATCTACCAACAATCTCCCACTTGGAGACTAATGTGGCTTCCCTTGAGACATTTCCTCCTTGCAACTCCTTTTGAAATATGGTGTGAATCATCTGCTGTCTTCACCTTAGAAAACCAATTGAAGCTGAGCACAGCTCCAATTTTTCTTTAGTTACCGTCTTAGTCATCATGTCGGCTGGGTTCTTGCTACCCTGGATCTTCTCTAGTGTTAATACTTCATCCTCTAGAAGAGACCTGATGAAGTGATAACGGAGTCCAATGTGCTTGGTTCTAGAATGAAATGCTGAATTCTTTGCCAGATGTATCGCACTCTGACTATCACTGTGCAAAACATTCTTCTCCTGACTGAATCCCAATTCTGCCAACAAACCCTGTAACCAGATCATTTCTTTGCTAGCCTCGGTTACTTCCACGTACTCTGCTTCTGTAGTGGATAGAGCAACAATCTTCTGTATCTGCGAAATCCAGCTAACTGCAGTAGTACCTACTGTGAAAACATAACCAGTAGTACTTCGTCTGCGATCTACCTCGCCAGCAAAATCTGCATCTACAAAGCCTTGTAGAGTCACCTCGCCTCGTCCAAAGCATAAGCATCTATCAGTAGTTCCCCGTAGATATCTTAATATCCACTTTACTGCTTCCCAATGCTGCTTTCCTGGATTTGCCATAAACCTACTCACAACTCCCACTGCATGAGCAATATCTGGTCTGGTACAAACCATGGCATACATTAAACTTCCAATGGCTGAGGCATATGGTATTTTAGCCATGAAGTTTATCTCGTCCTCTGTCTTAGGACTCTGATCACTAGATAGACGGAAGTGATTAGCTAGTGGCGTGCTGACAGCCTTCGCACTGCACATGTTAAATCTCTGCAGAACTTGACTAATGTACTTGGCCTGAGATAACTGCAAGATACCCTTCTGCTTATCTCTGAAAATCCTCATTCCGAGAATCTGCTTCGCTGTACCCAAGTCCTTCATTTCGAATTCTGCTGACAGCTGCATCTTTAACTTCTTGATTTCGTCCATATCTGAGCCTGCTACTAACATATCATCGACATAAAGTAGCAAAATTATATAACTGGACTCGAATCTCCTGAAGTAGCAACAATGGTCAGCATTACATTTGAAGTAGCCATTTTTCTGCATAAATCCGTCGAACTTCTTGTACCACTGTCTCGGGGCTTGCTTTAAGCCATACAGGCTCTTCTTCAATTTGCAAACGAGCTTCTCCTTTCCTTTGACTGAGAAGCCTTCTGGCTGCTGCATATATATTTCCTCCTCAAGGTCACCATGGAGGAAAGCAGTTTTTACATCTAACTGCTCCAAGTGCAAACCCTTTGCTGCAACAATACTCAAGACTGATCTGATTGTTGTCAGCTTCACAACTGGCGAAAATATTTCCGTGTAGTCAATTCCTTCTTTCTGCTGGAAACCTTTGACCACCAACCTCGCCTTGTATCTCTTTGATCCATCATGTTCCTCCTTGATTCTGTACACCCACTTATTGTGTAGAGCTCTCTTTCCTGTAGGTAACTCGGCTAGTTCCCACGTCTGGTTAGAGATGAGAGACTTTATCTCATCTTTCATTGCAAGCTCCCACTTGCCAGAATCACCGACTTGACATGCCTCATGATAGCATTCAGGTTCACCTGCATCAGTAAGTAACATGTAACTCATGTACTTTCTATTTGGAACATGAGGTCTGGTTGACCTTCTAAGAACAGGGACTGGAGACTGTGATGCATCAGTCTCTAGAACAGGCTCCTGTAACTGCAGATCCTCCTCTGTCTGCTGCGACGTACTACTTTCTGGAGCATCATCCAACTCAACATATGTTGGATCATCATGTACTGTGTCATCGGACTGCACTGCATTTCTGTCCTTGTACATAACCTTCTCGTTGAATATGACATCCCTGCTTCTGATGACCTTTCTGTTCTGGTCATCCCATAAGCGGTAGCCGAACTCATCTCCGCCATATCCAATGAATGTGCACTTTAGTGATTTGGGGTCTAGCTTGCCCCTTGCCTGATCACTTATATGTGCATATGCGACACATCCAAAAACTTTCACGTGGGAAAGTTTTATTTCTTTTCCGCTCCACACTTCCTCCGGTATCCTGTACTCCAACGGTACCGAGGGTCCTCGATTGATCAAGTACACCGCTGTGTTGACTGCTTCTGCCCAAAACTGTTTGGGCAAGCCTACATGTAACCTCATGCTTCTGGCTCTCTCCGTTAATGTCCGGTTCATACGTTCTGCAACTCCATTTTGCTGTGGAGTCCCTGGCAACGTCCTCTCCATTTTGATGCCATTCTGGTAACAGAACTTTTTGAATGCCATATCCGTATATTCTCCTCCGTTGTCGGACCTCAGCTTCTTTACTCGCAATCCTGTTTCATTTTCCACCATGGCTTTCCACTTCTTGAACACATCGAATACTTCGGACTTGTGTCTCAAGAAATAAACCCACACTTTTCTCGAGTGGTCATCAATGAAAGTCACAAAGTATGACTTTCCGCCAATAGATGAAACTGCGGTTGGTCCCCAGACGTCTGTATGGACTAACTCAAGTTTCTCTTGCTTCCGAGTTCTGCCACTAGTGTTGAAACTCACCCTGGTCTGCTTCCCAAAGATGCAACTCTCGCATAAGTCTATATCAGTAGACTGAAGCTCTGGTAGTTTCCCCTTTGCATGCATATACTTGAGTCCCTTCTGACTCATATGCCCAAGTCTCTGGTGCCACAAGTTTGGGCCCTCCTTGCTTTCAGCAACTGCAATTGTCACACAAGCATCCGTCGTTGTGTAAAGGGTGCCAGTATCCTTGCCTCGAGCGATAATCATGGCGCCCTTGGTGATCTTCCAGTTATCACCAGAGAAGGTGGTGACATGTCCTTCTCCCGACAATTGCTTGACGGAGATCAAGTTCTTCCTCAATTCTGGAATATGTCTCACGTCCTTCAGCTTCCACACAGATCCATTGATCTTGATCTGTACATCACCTTTTCCGACCACGCCACACGGTTGATCATTACCGAGATATACTCTGCCAAAATCACCCCGCGTATAGTTTACAAAAAACTCCTTGTTTGAGGTAGCATGAAAAGATGCTCCGGAATCAATCACCCAGTATTCCGTTTTTCTCTCCAAAGAGCATATCAAAGCATCGTCCGCTTCCTCTTCCACAACATTAACCTCCGTCCTGTTCTCCTTTTCTTTTGGAGGTGTTGGACACTGGTTTTTGTAATGACCGGTCTTGCCACACTTCCAACATTCCACAACCTTTGTCTTGTTAGGATTGTTTGGATTTCTGGACCTCGATCTACCACTTCTGAATTTGCCGTTGCCCCGCCCATTTCCTCTGTTAGAACTCCTGCCTCTGCTTTCCACGTTCAACGCCGATCCTGAAGTTGAGACACCTTCTGACTGTCGTCTGATCTCCTCCGTTAAGATCATGCTTACGACATCATCGAACTTCAATTTTGACTTTCCGGCAGAGCCACTAATTGCTGTGACTGTACCATTCCAGCTGTCTGGCAACTGCCCAAGAATCAACAGAGCTCGAACTTCATCACTAAAAGTGATTTCGACTGTGTTTAGCTGGTCCGTCACTTCATTGAATTCATTTAGGTGCTCCCCAAATCTTCCGCCTTCGGCCATCTTCATATTGAACAACTTTTTAATTAAGTGGACTTTATTTGCTGCAGATGGCTGTTCGTACATGCTAGAGAGGGCTGCCATGAGAGACTCTGTCGTCTTCTCATTTTTTATGTTGAAGGCCACTGACTTTGACAACGTCAGCCTGATTGTGCCGAGTGCTTTTCGATCAAGCAACTCCCAATCCCCCTGGCTTATATCTTCTGGCTTTTCTTTTAGTGGTTTGTATAGATCCTTCTGGTACAAATAGTCCTCCATTTGCATTTTCCAAAATCCAAAATTTGAACCATCAAATTTATCAATTTTGGATATTTTCTCATCTGTCGACATTGCTCCCACTCGATCACAAAACAGTCTAAAGAAATCTTTTCTGATGTGGAAGATCAGTCAAAGCTGCAACCACAGAGCATACTAAGAATTTCAAAAGACTTTAATGAGCCAAGGCTCTGATACCAATTGTTGGGAATTAGGACGCAACTAATCCCGTCCAGGATCGATGTGACACAAATAAATTGGACTGAGAAAATATAAATACGCAAAAATAAAATGCAAATACGAAACACAAAGATTTACGTGGTTCAGCAATTTGCCTACGTCCACAGACCCACACCAATATATTTCACTAACTCGAAAATGAGGAGTACAAAATACAACACTGTATTTTTATCTGCCTATGCAAAGGCTATTCTCTCCAACTCACTTTTCTCACTATTTTGTGAAATGCCTCTCTTGTGTTGCTCTCTACAAACACTCTTTGTTGTGGTGGTGTTTCTCTTCAACACTTGAGCTCTATTTATAGGAAGAATTAGGATGAATTGGGAATAACAAATTTCACCATCCTTACCTACTACCAAAACCTACCAACATTCACCTAATTATTTTCACCAACTAATCTTCCACCTAATAGTCTCCATCTACCAACACATAGACAAATTCTCGAACAACAACTAGAAACACAAACGGTAACACACATTTGCACAATGCATTCCAACAAGTGAGTCCAGAGAACCCAAGCTCTATTCCAAAAGAAAAGTCAAGATTGTGGATTCCTTACCATACGTAAGTCGATTCTTCTTTGATGTACCGACTCCCATCTATAAATAATTAACTTTAATCAGTCGGGCAATCATGCGAACCTCATAACAATTCGAAAAAAAGGGACTTTGATTGATATGTTCAAATGATCATAGTAATATCAGGCATTTTATATGTATATACATCGAAGAATCAATGGCTGTTCTATCAAATTAAATATAACATCCATTCCTTAAAAAAGAATTAAAAGTCCCTTGATTTTGGAAATGACATTGAATAGGTAATAATCGAAATATGATTTTTTTTTTTTTTTTAAATTGAACCTCAGCCTCCACAGTTTCTGTGCGTTCATTTTTCTCCCGCTCTGCCCACAAAAAATAAAAAATGATATCGTAATGTGAGATTCAATTTCAAGATAGCAACTTAATATGAAAACAAAATTGAGAAAAAAAGGAAACGAATAACCTGCTGCTCTTCTTTTCCAAACGAGTTGAAAAATTGCACGAATCAAATCCTGCTTATGTACACCAATCAAAATAATAAGCTTTCAGATTTTTACAGCCCGAATTAACACAATTATACAAGAATGCATTTCGTTATTTATACGAAATTCATGAAGAAGGAGATAAAAGCTAGTGTTTTACAGGATCGTAAGTATTTTCCTCCGTCTCCATCGAAAGATAACCTGAACCAACCCAATTCTTCAGTGAGAAATCGCAAGGCAAAGACGTTATATTATATTAGAGTAAATTAATTCTATGGCACGAGGTAGCGCATAGAGCTCCTATAGCTCAGTGGAAGAGCGTCGATCTTGTGAACTGAAGGTCTGTAGCCCCGATTCTGCATCGGGGCAATTTTTTACTTCATCCCTTCATACGGGATGGCAAAATGACACGTAGATTCGGGTCGTTCGGGCTCTGCGCAAAAGAATTTAGGTGGCGTTCAGTTTGTATTTTCATTTTCGAGAATGTTTTGTATTTTAATTTTTGTTTTTAAAATTGCTGAAAACGCGTTTTGTTTGTCATTTATGAAAACTGTTTTTGAAAATGAAAAACTAGAAAATACGTTCTTTTTGAAATTTTACAGAATACTACTTAAATTATTTTTAATTAATTTGCTTACAGAATATTAATGACTCAAACTCAAATTTCCTTTCACAATACATCGAAAACATGGTTACATGTAACACACTAATGTGAGCATTAAAAGTCTATATTAACACAGCTTGGTCATTTCGGGATTTGAGAAAGCTCTACTTCTATTAAAATCCAGAAAATGCAAGTTCTTTCAAAACCCCAGAGTCCATTTATCAGTGCATTTTTTGAAATATAACAACAAGAATTCTCATTTAATTTTTTTTTTTTTGGTAATGTTGATATTGAATTCAATAAAACTTTATTTAAGCTTAATTCCAAGTTAAAATAATTCTTTAAAAAAAAAAAAGATTCCTAAAACGCGTTTTGGATATTTTTTGTCGAAATACACATAAAACGCTCAAAACAAGGTTTTGAGCGTTTTACATTTTGTGTACAATTTTTTTTTTCCAAAATGGTAAACAGAACACGTTTTTAGCGTTTTCGAAAATAAAAACAGAAAACGACCTCAAAATAACAAAGAGAACAGGGCCTTAGTCTTAACTCGATTCATGGTTCAAGATTTTGGGCCAAAACTCGAGTCGAGCTTTCTTTTAGGGACGTGATTTGTCTTGACTTGGTTCAAGCCAAAAAAAAAGTTCGATCCTTGAAATTTGACTGCAGGTCGATTTGAATCGTTGTATATGTACATTTTAAATAACAAGTTTATGGATTTTTCGTTATAAAAATGAAATAAAATTTAAAAGTTCGGGGCTCAGCTCGACTTGGAAATGCTTGAGTCGAGCCTTATTTTTGGGGAAGAGCTTTGACTCCGTTTGAGCAAAAAAAAAAATCCGTACCCTAAAAGTTCAAGCCTCGATCTTTGGCTCCTAACTCGACTTATTGACATCCCTACCTACATAGAGGCGATGAGTTGAATAATCTCGGCCAAGGGAGCCGAATATCCACTTGCCTTATTTTTTATTGGATTAATAGCACAAAACGTCCCAACGTTTGATATGTATTGTGCAAAACGTCCCAACGTTTTGATTTTTGACGCTAAACATCCCAACCTTTACAATTTTTGGTAGAAGACATCATTTCTGTCAATTTTAACCCCATTTCACCGTTAACTTCAAATTGAACAGTAAATTTCAAGGGCATTTTCGTCCAAAAAAAAGCAGCCCATTCATACTTGGGTAATTGGCACAAAACGTCCCTACGTTTGACACTTATTGTGGAAAAACGTCCCTACGTTTATTTTTTTGGCGAATAATGTCCCTACCTTTAAATTTTCTTGTTCATTAGTCCCCAAATTTTACTTTTCTTTCAATTTAGTCATTCCGTATTTTATTTAAAGGTGTCTTCAAACGTGTATAACTTTTGATCTACAACTCCGAATTGCACTCTGTTTTTTGCGTTGAACTCCAAATTCAACCATCTTTCTTATGATGTATCATGTGCTCATTTATTAAACATCTCGTTTTGACTTTTGTATAGTAGATACTTATTTTGTTAGGGCATAATTGATTGACGTAAATTGATTTCTGTAAATTTTATTGATACAGTGAAAATTTAATTTTAGTGTGTGTTCGGCAGCCAGCGAAATTTATAAATTGGATTTATTTGACTTTGTAATCTTTTTAAGGTAAAATATTTGGTTAAAAATTGGTATGTTTAGCCCCTATTTGAGCCATGTTATAATCTCTAATAACTTTCTGAACAACACACAATTTTTTCTCCAATTTTTAAAAAGTAATTTGAAGAGAGAGAATGTGTGTTGTTCAGAAAGTTATTAGAGATTATAACATGGCTCAAACAGGGGCTAAACATACCAATTTTTAACCAAATATTTTACCTTAAAAAGATTACAAAGTCAAATAAATCCAATTTATAAATTCCGCTGGCCACCGAACACACACTAAAATTAAAATTTCACTGTTTCAATAAAATTTACATAAATCAATTTACGTCAATCAATTATGCCCTAACAAAATAAGTATCTACTATACAAAAGTCAAAACGAAATATTTAATAAATGAGCACATGATACATCATAAGAAAGATGGTTGAATTTAGAGTTCAACGCAAAAAACGGAGTGCAATTCGGAGTTGTAGATCAAAAGTTATACACGTTTGAAGACACTTTTAAATAAAATACGGAATGACTAAATTGAAAGAAAAGTAAAATTTGGGGACTAATGAACAAGAAAATTTAAAGGTAGAAAAAATAAACGTAGGGACGTTATTCGCCAAAAAAATAAACGTAGGGACGTTTTTCTACAATAAGTGTCAAACGTAGGGACGTTTTGTGCCAATTACCCAAGTATGAATGAGCTGCTTTTTTTTGGACGAAAATGCCCTTGAAATTTACTGTTAAATTTGAAGTTAACGGTGAAATGAGGTTAAAATTGACAGAAATGATGTCTTCTACCAAAAATTGTAAAGGTTGGGATGTTTAGCGTCAAAAATCAAAACGTTGGGACGTTTTGCACAATACATGTCAAACGTTGGGACGTTTTGTGCTATTAACCCTTTTTTATTTGAATGAAAAACATGAGCGGATATCGATTAATTGTGGTTCACCGTTCACGAGTCAATTTATATGAGCTGACGAGAAGCTTGATCTTAAGTGGCGCAGGCGCTATAGCCTATTCTTCACTCCCTGCATGATTTTCAAATATTTTTTTATTCTTTACAGACTAATTTAGCAAATATAAAATTATTTGAGTTTACCTTGACCTCCCCAGCATAAACTTGAGCTCTCAAGTTTGCTCTCTTGCTCCTCAACCTTCTTAAGCTCCCTCGAGACTTTGTGAAGAGATTCGAAGCGCGGAAGAAACGTCGGAAAGTTTCGAACCCAAGTTGTGGATGGACGGTGGAATCTTGATCAGATGTTCACGACGCGATGGTTCGACGATGCGGAATAAAGAATCAAGACTTTCAAAACGACACAAGGAATTGCTCAATCTCCTTGATAAGTTTCTAGTTTTGAACGCCACAAATATTCTCACGAATATTTGATAAGTTTGATATTTGAACGCCACAAGATAATCAATCTTGATAAGTTCGGGTTTGTAATGTAAATCCACACATTAAACAATTGAAAAACATTCAATCTTTTTTATTCAATCATCAAAGTCTGTTTTTAATATTACAATGAAGACGTCTTTATATAGGCTACCAGAATAAAAATCCTAGTCTACTTAGAAAACTATATAAAATCTAATCTAATTAGGGAATAGATAAAATCTCTCATAATAGAGTCCTAATTTAATTGGAAATAATAATAAAGACAAAGTAAATATAATCCTATAATTATGGAAATATAGTAAATTTCCGTCTGCATCATTGATTTGCCAATTTGAAGCCCCAAATGATGGAATTTGACCCTAAAGGCTATAGCCCATGAGTCTTGCTCAGTGACCTGTTTCTACTCGAAAAATATATATTATCCATCCAATTCCGACATGGTTGACTGGACTGCACTTTTATTTGGCTTGAATATTTAACTTTCTGTCAAGCCTGATATGACTCCGATTGTCGTGGGTCCGGAACACATCATACCCTCCTTCTTTATGATGATTAGCCCCGAATTATAGTTTTGTTCCTATTGTTTCACTTCACCTCCTGGATCAAACGAAAAATTATTGCTTCCATGCCAGATGGATGACCGATAGTATCATGTAACTTGGGTTACATGAATGGATTGACGTAGAAACTCCCGTGGGCATTGGTGGTGTTGCCCAAATTTCCAAGCACATTTAACATGCAAGACAAAATTAAATAAAGCGGGGAGGGAAATGTTAGGTTCATGAGGTACAAGGTATGGATCCTTGTATTCATGAATTATCACTGTCAATTCCTCTTTTGGAACCTCGAGGCCCTTCTATTCACCTCGTTCTTCCTTTGCAAGTTCTCGTTTATTCCCCTCTACTTCTTTTCTCTCAAGCACCTTTTTAATATTCTTACTTTCAAATTCAACCACATCTCCAATCTCCAGATTTTTATCACCATGCTCGTGTACTACCTCATTACTACTCAAATGTGGATCTTCCAATTTAACGTTCAAATGTTGAACTTCTACCTCAACCCCCAATTCATTCCTCTCATCATCAACAATTTTCATTCTTAATCACTTCCTCGCTACCCAACTCCACATTTTCCTCATCAAATTTTGGAATTTGATTATCCGTTTTTAATTTAAACTCCCCCTCCTTCTTTTCAATATCCTTATCCCAACGATGCCTCCTATTACACGACTTTTCACTCTCCATCCTTACCCTCCGTGAATCTTCTAGTGCTTCCTCTAATGTCAACCCATATAGTACGCATGTTTTCCCTTTCTTAAGGAATTGGTATATGTGCATACTCTTATCATAAACAGCCTCCCTCCTATGTCTTCAAGGTTTTCCCAATAAAATATGATAAGACTTCAATGACACTACATCACACCATACATCCTCACTATACCTTCCCTGGGTAATAGACACTAGAACTTGTTTGGTTACTTTGATATCTCCAAACTCTCTCATCCACGTCATCATATAAGGTTTATGGTGTGGTTCTAGGGGTAATCCTAATTTTTCAACCACGGTGCTACTAACGAAATTAGTAAAACACTTTCCATTAATCGCCAAACTGCACCCCTTATGATTTACATAACATCTAGTTTGGAATAAAGAGCCCGAATCATAATCCATCACTTATGTGACATTAAAAAAAATTCAAAAATGAAGAGGATTTAGACATCAAATAGCAAGAACGACTTTTATTTACTTGGAAGGAAATGAATATCAAGAATTTTAAAGAAACTCAAGAAAGTGGTTCTTGGATTTGGAATAATTTTTTTTTTTTTTTTTTTTTGAATAATGAATTTTCGGAATTAAATTAAAAAAAATAATAATAATTTTTTTTAATAAATCCGAAAATTCGACACTAATACAATAAAACAAACGGAACAGGATTTGGATAAGAATCGAATAAAACAAACACTTTTGAATTTTTGTTGGATTTTTATATGGATCAAAAACTGAAAAATTTTACTGACACGAAGAACAAGATAACTCAAAAAATTGAAAACAAAACACTCAACAAGATATGAATGATTTTTATGGGACTCGATGATAAACATAAAAATCAAACTGGATAGAAAAAAACCTGAATTAAGAGTCCAGCTCTGATACCAGATGATGAGATTCGAAGGGCGGAAGAAATGCCGGAAAGTTTCGAACCCAGGTTGTGGATGGACGGTAGAATCTTGACCCGATATTCACGACGCGATGGCTAGACGATGCGGAATAAAGAACCAAGACTTTCGAAACGCCATAAGGAATTGCTCAATCTCCTTGATAAGTTTCCAGTTTTGAACGCCACAAATACTCTCGCGAATATTTGATAAGTTCGATATTTGAACGCCACAAGATAATCAATCTTGATAAGTTCGGGTTTGTAATGTGAATCCACACATTAAACAATTGAAAAACATTTAATCTTTTTTATTCAATCATCAAAGTCTGTTTTTAATATTAAAATGAAGACGCCTTTATATACCAGAATAAAAATCCTAGTCTACTTAGAAAACTAAATAAAATCTAATCTAATTAGGGAATAGATAAAATCTCTCATAATGGAGTCCTAACTTAATTGGAAACAATAATAAAGACAAAGTAAATATAATCCTATAATTATGGAAATATAGTAAATTTCCGTCTGCTTCATTGATTTGCCAATTTGAAGTCCCAAACCATGGAATTTGGCCCTAAAATCAATGGGATCAAGGGCTTTAGCCCATGAGTCTTACTCAGTGACCTGTTTCTACTCGAAAAACATATATTATCCATCCAATTCCGACATGGTTGACTGGACTGCACTTTTATTTGGCTTGAATATTTAACTTTCTGTCAGCCTGCCATGACTCCGATTTTCATGGGTCCGGAACACATCACTTTGACATTCATTTGCCACGTTTTCTTTAATTCATCTTATTGTACTACGTTATGTTGGAAATATTTCGCGAAAGTAAAATTTGAAAACTTAAATCAACAATAGAATGATCAAATAACATTAATGATAAAAAAAAAATAGAGAAGGTAATAAATAAAAATAAATACATAAATGGAAGGAAATTACCCAAATTTCCAGTTAGAAGATGAAGATCATTAATGAATTGCAAGAATACCGAAAATGATCAATGAAGGCTCAAACACGTAATTGTTGCCATAAAGCGATAATTGCTCTCTCTCGTTAATGAGATTGCTTATGGGATTCAGGTACACTTGGCTAAGAAAATTAATCAAGTCTTTTAGAAGGAAAACACGAAGTATGAGTGTTTCCTATGAGAACTTGATAAAAATTAGGGGAATTGAGTTTGCAAAAGAGGAATTAATTTTAATTCAATCACAACAAATTAATGATTAAATTCTCTATGTTGGAAATGAAAATCTATCTTATATTTATAGATTTCTAACCGTGCATCACAAAATCAAGCCAACCATTAATGAAAAGTTCCAAATTTTTCATGAAAAGCCACCAAAATTGAGATTCTAAAAATCAGTCTAATGGCCAAGAATTAAACACAAGTAATCTTTTGATTATAAGCAAGTGATCACTTGGCTCAAGCAAATTTCTCTCGGATTTAGTTAAAGACTTAAAAACGACCTATTTGTCCAAGCGATGGTCTGGACGAAGTAATGAATCCATTCCAATTTAGTCACAATTGTTGGCCAAATATTGTGCCTTAAAATTCATCTTTTGGCCCAACAACAATGCAATTGATTTTGAACGATTATAACACGTTATTTATGGACATAACACAATTTATTTTACTAATAACAAAGAAAAAAGAAGACTTGAGAGGGGACATAGATCAAACCTCCAGTAAAAGAAGAGTAAATAATCACATCTGAAGACATGAAATACTAGTAATCTAAAAAGTCCGCTTAAGCTTACGCTTAGACGCGTTTAGGGCTGAAGCTTGACATCGCCGCTTCATCACGCTTCGCGCTTCACCTGCGCATTTCCACTCTTTTTAAACGTAATGCTAGGCTTCACCTTTTCGTCTCGCTTTATACTTTTTAGAATACTATGAAATACAATAAAACATAATAAGTAAATGAATGAAACTTATGAGGGTGCATCATTTATCTAGTAATATATGGTCTTCGTACATCTCGTAGAGTACGTGTCTTGATCATAATCATAATAATTGGAATACTCGAAATCCCTATAGAGGGGGAGGACTCACCATATGTGAGGTAGGTGTGAATGGTGTCGCACATGGGGTACTTTCCAACTTCTCGAGAGCTGCGACAAGGATTCCAAACTAGTCATTTTAGTTGAAGAAGTACCAAGTATGGGCATATAGGACTTGGTATCATTGAAAATGATATCACATTACCATGCTTCGAGATCAAGCCCAGCACTTTCCAGGCCCGAGTTGGACATTCAATTGCTTCGATTTGAATTGTTCGGAGAATGCCTTATTTATATATCAAAATGATGGCCAAACAAACCTATTTTAGTATTAATTATACAAATAGAAACCCTAATATTCTGAAATTATTCTGAAATTAATTTGATTTAGCAGGTTTGCTACATGTAAGGTAGGATCATGATTACAAAACATAAGAAATCATAGTATTTTGGTCCTCTCTCACAGCTTTCCGCAAAACTCTATATGTATCGTGATCGAGTATGGAATTCTGTTTACTCAATTTAAATTGAGTATTCGTTTCACTCCATTTCCTGTTAGGATTGAAAATAACGTACATATCCATATTACAATTGAGTCATTGGATTTACGAAATAGTGTAAAAAGAAGTGCTTTGAATAGTTGCTATTTGACTCGTACCTATTCTAAAAAATTCGAGGAATTTCGAATTATTTGTTGACACGGACGGCAACAGGTATTTAGCGACTCTGAAAAAGCTTACTTAAGAGTACGTGTGTGAGTTTAAATAAATAAGTCTTAGTACATGCAAAAGTTGAAAAACAATTACTTGCTTATTTGAAATGATTAGAGGTGTGTTTACAAGATAACTTTTTCTTAAAATTATTAGATTTTCTCAAGAGTAATTTTTTGAAGACGTTTATCAGAAAACGTACTCAGCAAAAGCTAATTTAGTTGAGAAATAATGATGGCAGGAGAAACTTTGCAATTAAAACTTCCGTACGTAAGCTCTTACGCAAGTTAAAAAGTTTTTGAGACAAGAAAAAAGCTATACCCATTATCAATAAACTAAACCTCAACTAATACAATATATTAATTCTCGTCTCAACCTTGCCATTAACACATTCTAGTGTATGACTGTGTCAACTATTATTAAAGTTGCCCACAAGAACACTGCTTTTAAAGAGCTCCAATTATATATCTTGATAATTGATGTTAACGTCTCGTCTCAACTGGACACGTGGTACATAATAAACAAATAACGTGATTGGGTTCATTTTCCTATTAACATTTCAAGTTAAAACTCTAGTTCCCCAGAACTAGGCTCCAAACTCAACTTTTTGGACCAACAAGATTAGTATCAATTGTAACCGAAGAAAGTGTTGATCATGCTATTGCTAGTTGGATCCAAGGCTGGCTCTCAAAAAGAATTGTGTGCACTTAAAGAGAGACACTGGGTGTATCCAGGAAACTGATTTAGCATGATCGAATTTGATTCAGCGTGAGCGATCACTATAAGAATAAGGGGAAAAAATTGTTGGGAATTACACGTTGATTTCCCATTGTTTAACCCACGGGATCTTTTTGATATTCAAGAAATAATTGAGCAGACAAGAATATAATATAACGATACAAATTTTTCGGATCACCAAAGTCTTTCACTACATATTAAATTATTACAAATATAGAGAATTTTACTCATCATCCAAATCTCACAGACCACAGTGAATATAATAACGACAAGCTTGTTGGGATTTTTTGGTCTCAATCAAACCTCGGGGACAATGATGATACACAGTGTCGGGAATTTAACTTCGTAGGCCCTCGGTCCATGATTGAAGAATTATTGTCCAAACTAACCACAATATGTGTAACCCAAGTGTGACAGGTTAGAGACTTAATCACCCTACCTTGAGGTGTTAATTGGGTCATTAGGCCTTGTTGCTCGGTAGGTCGATTCGATTGGCGTCCCGGGTTTAATTAGGTTTAATTAGGCCCTCGACCCATTTCCCTAATTAAACCTAAACCTATCCTATATCTACCCTACACTCCTCACTCTCTCGATTAAGACACACGAGCTCTCCTCATCCGCTCTCTGTCTTGGTGACTGCGTGCGTGCTCTGTCTTGGTGATTGCGTGCGTGCGGCTCTCTCTCTCTCTCTCTCTCTCTCTCTCTCTCTCTCTCTCTCTCGTGAGAACTCTCGACCCTTACCCTGCTGCCCTTACCTCTTTGGCCTCCTGGTTGCTACCCCCTTTCGTGGTGGGTGCCCTCTCTATTCGGCTCCTGTGCGCGGGCTGCTGCACCCTTTGCTGGTGCGTTTCGGTTGGTCTGGTTTGGCTCCTTTCTTAGTGAAATAAGTGGGTTGTGGGCTACCTCAGAGTGTCTCGTGTTGTCTACGTGTGGTGTTGCCTATTGTGATTGTTGAAGCTGATTTCTGAGCCCTCGGTTTATCCCACCACACGGTTTTGGATTGTACAACAAGGGAGTTTTTTAATTACTTGCTTTTATTGTTTAATATTGATTCAATTACTTTGCCAATCCATATATTGTGTTTTTCTTCCGCTGTTTATTGTGATTAACTCGTTTTACTTGGTATTTTGCGAGCTTGGATTACACAACAAAGCTATTATCTATCACAAGTTTCTACCCTTAAATTATCTCAAAAAAAGTTCACAAGAAACTACAAAGAAAAGTTCACAATTTTCTCTCTATTTGGTCACACTATTATGACTCCTTACCTCTTTGGCCTCCTGGTTGCTGCCCCCTTTCGTGGTGGGTGCCCTCTCTATTCGGCTCCTGTGCGCGGGCTGCTGCACCCTTTGCTGGTGCGTTTCGGTTGGTCTGGTTTGGCTCCTTTCTTCGTGAAATAAGTGGGTTGTGGGTTGCCTCAGAGTGTCTCGTGTTGTCTACGTGTGGTGTTGCCTATTGTGGTTGTTGATGCTGATTTCTGAGCCCTCGGTTTATCCCACCACACGGTTTTGGATTGTGCAACAAGGGAGTTTTTTTAATTACTTGCTTTTATTGTTTAATATTGATTCAATTACTTTGCCAATCCATATATTGTGTTTTTCTTCCGCTGTTTATTGTGATTAACTCGTTTTACTTGGTGTTTTGCGAGCTTGGATTACACAACAAAGCTATTATCTATCACAAGTTTCTACCCTTAAATTATCTCAAAAAAAGTTCACAAGAAACTACAAAGAAAAGTTCACAATTTTCTCTCTATTTGGTCACACTATTATGACTCCTTAATACACATATTTATAGATAAACATAACAACCCTAAAATATATAGAAGTTGTGTTCAAGAAGATTTTCTTGTTTAAGTAGAATTTCAAAACAAAGGAAATAATATTCGTACAAATATTCCTCTGCTATTTTTTCACGTATTGAACTCTTACTCCCTTTCCACGAAGTAATGCAGCAATTTTGAGACTTTGATTTGTCCTCATGGGCTTTAATTAAATCAATTAAAGCCTAAATTGATTCCATTACTCTCCTGCCATTTTTCTCAATTATACACGTTCATTCAATCATGAATTTGGGTCAAATACTCAATAAAAATATTGACACTAAAAAGTATAAGGTAAAAAAAAAATTAAAAAAATTGACAGATCCAACACGAGCGGTCAAACGTCCTCTCCTTAAGCCGGATCCACCCCTACTTAAAAGAGGTAGCCCTGGTTGCAATTGAAGAGTTATCTTCATGTAGCATGCGATCCTTCCCGGTTTGTTGAAGGGGACAAATAAATTGTCATTTGAGGGGAGTTTGATATGATATGAAAGGGAGTTGAGATATGATTTCCTTTCATACATTTTTGACACTTGCACGTCGCATTTTCTTAACAAATGGAAATGTCAAGGTATAATATGTTGTTGAGAGATGTCAAAAAATGTATTGACATATTCTCATTTGCCAAGAAAAGATGATGAATCTAGGTGTCAAAGTTGAGGAGGAAAATAAAAGGATAGCGAGTTTGAATTGGGGAGGGGGAGGGGGAGGGGGGGGGGGTCGTAGAGAATACAAAGTATTAAATTTCCTTCTTTATTTGTAAAAGAAGACAAGATATCGCAATAAAAAAAGTCAACATAATGTGATACTTCATTTAAAATGAAGAATTCTTTGAAAGTGAGAAGTATTAAGTTAATTTTCTACTACCATCATTAAAACAAATGTCATTTGAAGCTTTACGTGGAATAAAAGTAGTTGTTAAATATGAGATCGAGATAGAAAGAGATTATAATTTGGTGGTGATGATTTTAAGACGGACATACAAGTTGATCGTTGACGAACTAGAGTGAACTTGTTTGCTTAGCAGAGATTTAGTTCATAATCGATTTACATGTCAAATCTGATTTTCAATTCGTATGCCACAGCGAATCAATTGAGATTTGGAGTATTTTTTTTTAATCTCCATTTTTCATGCCCCCAAATAAGTATTTAAGCCCCCTATTTATAGTAAAAAGTGATTGACTTGGGTGATATTCGGACTTGCCTACAGCGTAGACTTGTCATTTGTTAAGGAAAATATATAACAGACATTGACAAGATGGACAAGATAGGTTTGCAAAATTTGTTTATCTTCAATTCACCTCCTAGTTCTACACTTAGCAACCAACTTCCAACTCGTCTTAAGGATGACGCGGAGACCAAAAATTCAGGTCTGAGTATGTTGAGATTCAATTCGGAGCGTAAAGTCTTAAATAACACCATCAAGTTCGTTATTATAGGATCCACGTAGGGATGGTAAAACGGCTCGTCGGCTCGAGATTTCAAGCCAAAGCTCGAGCTGACCTTTTTTTTTAAGAGACGGTTCGGCTCAGCTCAAGGCAAAAAAAGTCCGCTAAAAAAAGCTCGATGGAATCTTGATCAATGAATTTCGATTACGAGCTCGACTCAACTTGCTATATATATATATATATATATATATATATTCAATAAAAATTTATGAATTTTTGCTATAAAAATAAAATAAAATTAAAAACTCGGGACTTGGCTCGAGCTAAAGCTCGGGTCGAGCCTTATTTTTGGGGAGGAGCTTTAGCTCGACTCGGCTCGGCTCGAGCCAAAAAAAGTTCGAGCCTTGATTTCGGCTTGCGAGTCGACTCGACTCGTTGACATCCTTAGATCCACGTGGGTCACGATTTAACCTCCAAGTTAACTCGATGACAACATATTCCATGTGAAAAGCACTTCTTTGGTTATAAGTTTTGCTCTCTCTTATTAATAATGTTAAAAAGTAGAACAATAGCCTTTTGCAATTGGAGAATGGAGAATGATTGTGTTTAATTGACATAAATAAGTACTTCTCCCTTGAAAAATAGTTTTAAACTTCTTCATACGGTATTTTGACATGATATTGAGATCTTAAGATTTGGGAGTTCATTTTAAAAAGTCAATCTTTTTAGGATGAGTAGAATTCTTATAAATTGATTTACATTTTCATCTTTTAATCGATGTGAAATTTTATTCCTTAACATGTCCTCTCAATATTGTTACTCGTTTAAACAGACCAATCTTGAAATTCGTGTGCTCATTTTTTGAGTCTTAATCGAATCGAATTGTTCGTTGAAACTTAATGAGCTCTGATAATGTTAATGTTTGGAGGTCTATCTTAAAAGGCCAACCTTCTTAAGAGGAGTAGTCCAAATTCTTATAAACTTGTCTATATTTTTATCTCGATGTGAGATTTTATTCTTTAATATCGACAACTCAAATATTTCAATAATAAAAGTTTCCTGTATTACAAATATAAATATCTCAACTTCTTCATACAGTGATCGTATTACAAATATAAATAAAGTTTTCGCCCCTTTGACAAATTAAATGAACCAACCATCGATTATAAATTTAAATTAGAGCGATATATCATAAAATGTCTAGTCTATTAATAAGGTACTTAACGTTGAACATGATATATGACGGACAATAAATCTTGCAATCATATATTTACAAAACTTTCTTGAATTTGATTTTTTAACTTACGCACTGTCATCGTTGCATTAAAAAAGTTTATATATATAGGTATATGTATGTATGTATGTACATAAACATCAAATTTGTTTTCCTGCACATTGCGTGCAGGGAACCAAGTGAAGTTGTCAGCCGCAATTATGTGGCTGACAATTTTTATTATTTTATTATATATTATATCGTAACATTTATTAGGTAATCAAAATAAATTGATTTATAAATCAGTTTATAAATTATACAATTTTTTAAATCACTTTTTAATTATACATATTTTTATTTTTAATTTTAAACCTATACTTTTTACCTTAAAATTATAATTAAATTAATTTATAAATCAAACAGTATTATCAAACAAAGGTACATTTGCCAATTAAATTCATTCTTCATATACATTTCATTCACTCGTTCAAAAAATACACTTCATTCAAAAAAATAAAGAATAAAAATATTTTCAAAGTTTGTTTATTTCTTTTTTTGATGAATTTTTTGGTAAGTCATTTTTGCTTTATTTACAAAGCAAATTATGTATTAAATGTATTGCGATATTTTGAAATATTTAATAAAATTTAGTATATGTATGTATGTATATTATAAATTATTATGATAAAATAAAAGATAAAAATAATACATGACGAAAAATCAAATTATAAGATAAAATAAGTAGAACAAACATTCGTTTGGTAAATAAAATAAACTGATTTATAATCAGTTTATAAATTGCACAATTTTTTAAATAACTTTTTAACCATATATTTTCTTTCTCCTTTTTTTAATCCCAAAATTATATATATATTTCTCTCTTCTTTGACAAATTAAATAGATCAACCATTAATTATATTATAAACTTAAAATAGCGCAAGTTTTCGTAAAATCTAATCTAAAATTTCTAGAACCACTAATCAGTTAATATTTTCATTTGTAGTATAAAAATCAATTAAAAAACTACTAAATTTGTATTTATTAATGAAGTTAATAATAATTCATAAAAATTATTGAAATCAATAGTCATTTATTATTTAAATATTTATATTGACGTTTATTATTGAAAGAATTTTTTAATAATTTGAATTAGTTATGTTATTTTTTAAATTCAAATAATTATTGTAATAGAATTTTTCTATACATAAGCCTCCGTTTGGTAACACTGTTTGATTTATAAACTTGTTTATTTATGATTTTGAGGTAAAAAATAATGGTTGAAAATTGGAGAGAGAAAATGTGTGTGGTTAAAAAATGATTTGGGAAATTGTGTTGTTTATAAACATGTTTATAAACAAAAAAAAATTAGTTACCAAACGGAGGCTTATACACATGTTGATCATGTATAAGCATTAGAATTTTACGAAAACTTATTAAAATCGATATTGCGGATAATAACTTTCGTTCATCGCACAAGTGAAATACTAACTATATATAAAGGGAGAGTACTTTCCAAAAATAGGTTTTTGAACTTTTCCCGCCTAAACCGTCTTGCCTAAAATGGAAGTATTTCAATAAATCAGAATACTTTTGATAATTATACTATTATTTTGAAATCAAAAAAATATGCAATGTGGGTATCAAATTGAAGATCTCAACGAGAACTTTAATAAGAATTCACGAATGAGAGTCAACTATAAACATGTCTTCTCTAAAATCACATCAAATGTTTAATGTAAAAGTTTTATTTCTTACATTTTACTTTTTCCACATATCTCATTATTTCAAAATTGTTTTATTTTAGTAATGATATTTATAATTTCTTAACTAAATTTAATTTTATCATAAATAATTTATTTCGATTCAAGGTGACACCCATATTACTCATTTTGTTCATTTATTTATTTATTTACTCATTTTGTTTATTTATTTATTTATTCATTCATTTTGTTCATTTATTTATGTTTAATATTATATATTTAAATAATAAAAATATGCAAAATACATATTACTGACTTTAACAATTAGTTTAACTATTTTTTATCAAAATAAAAATAAAGACATGTTAGTAAGCTCATAATATTTCAATATAGGGTGTGGTTAAATACATATATTTAAAACGTATAAAAAAAAATTCAGTAACATAATACTTTGACTGGTAGGTGGAAAATGAAATGTCACATTGTGTTGGAAATTTTTGAATAAGTTTTGAATATTTTGATAATTCATATTTATAATTTTTTAAAATTTTGTCATTGATTGTGGTTTCACGTTATAGACCCGTTTATACGAAATTTAACTATTTGAATTTGATTTTTTTTCCTTTTCGTTTTAATAAAATTCTAAACGTATATCACAGATATATCTATTTTTTTTACTTATTCTAAATTCTATTTAAATGTAATTTTTCTTTTCCATTTTAAGTTTTAAATCAATTAATATTTAAAAAAATTCTGAAACGATAAACATACGAACCGTAAAAAAAAAAATTTAAAAATTAACATATGTGTAATGTACATTTTTTGTAATTAATTATCTTCCTTCGTTTCTCATTTTTAATTAAATATTTATTTCATATGTTAACAAATAAATTCAATATATGTGAGTAACAAATGATCGTGCATCACACTGATGTTACACTAGTTTGAAATAAATCAGACTCGGCTGTATGAATCTTTGTTCTCATTGCTACATTCACTCGATATGTCACTCAACATTGTGCAAACATGAACCAAGAAATTAGCTTTCATATATAAAGATTACAATACTTCTCCGAGGAGAAAAATAATTATAAGCTTACTCTCTGTCTGAAGAAGTAATCAAAGACTCTGTGAAGACAGTTGAAATAGAAATATTCCAAACTATAATTTCTCCATCCAAACTTCCACTGAAAACTGAAAGATCTTCATCCAAATCTCCATCAGAAACTGCAACCAGTGACTTAACTGGTTTACAATGTCCTTCAAGAATTCCAAAACAACAGTACTCTTCTTTAATTTCTTGCCAAATTCTAACAGTTTTATCTGATGAACCACTCAATAATGTATTATTTATATAATTTAAGCACAATATGACCCCTCTATGCCCAGACAATGAGCTTTTTACCACCATGTAATTAGCACTATCCTCCCTATCCCTCTCCCACACATAAATAACTTGATCTCCTCCTCCTGAAAAGAGTGCCGATCCGTCCTTTTTCAGAGCCAATGCATTGACGCTAGACGAGTGTTTATCTAAAATACTTAACAACTTGTGGGTTTTCTCGACTCGCTCCCAAACTTTGATGTGTCCGTCAGCAGAGCCCGTGTATATTAGGCCGTTAACAGAAACAACAATTGCATTGACAGCATCAGAATGCGCGTTTTTCATCGATTCTAAACAATTTATGTCTGATATTTTCCATATTTTGAAACTCTTGTCCCATGAAGCTGAGTACATTAGTCCATTATTCACAGCTAAACATGAAACTGTGTCTGAATGTTCAATCCAAAGCTTATGCTTGTGACGTCTAACATGAACGTAGTTTTTCGCGAGCATGCAGCGGCTTAGACGATCTTTAAACGTGGGAAGTGTTGAGATCAGACGGTGCTTCTTGCTGGATGTCACTTTCCAAACCCTGATTTTGCAATCTTGATGCGCAGTGAAGATTTTTCTGTCATCGAATGCAATGAACTTGACCAAACCGGACCTTGAATCACTGCAGCTAAAGGTGTCGATAAGTTCATAATCTGTTAAACCAAAGACACTGATTTCATTGACAGATGCTGCATAGAGACTATTTTCATTCACTGCCAGGAAGCTGATTTGTGAAGCTAGGGTTCTAAGAGAAGCAATATAGCAATGAAACACAGGGTTTTTTGGGGTTGCATTCGATTCAAGAGTACTTCTATAACTTGTTTCTTCAGAAAGTGTAGATTTTGACTCACTTGTGGGGATCCATGATTGGAAATCCTCCATTGCTAAATTGCTAAACAGTTTGAAACACACACACAGAGTAAGTCAGAGAGAGAGAGAGAGAGAGAGAGGAGTTGCACTTGAAGGCAGAAGCTACTGAAGTTGAGAATTAATAAAGGAGAGAGTTTGGGGAATTTGCCATTTGGACAAGCATTAACCGTTCTTTAATTAAGTGCCATTTAAGTATAGGTTTATTGGCTTTGACGTCAATGGGTTATGGAATTGCAATCTTTAATCCTACTTCAAGCATATAATAATATTTAATTTTGTGAAATAATTATTGACATCATGAACTAATTAACAATTAACATTTTGAGAGCTTGCTGCGCATGCATGGTCTCACTTTTTTTTAACCCCCAACTTTTCACAATTTTCAATAACTTTTCAACTGCATAATTTCCCAGATACTCAAAAAAATTTCAAACAAGCTCTGAATTGCACCATATTTGTCACTTGAAAACATGGCAAAAAAACTCAACAGAAATCTTGTGCTGCTAAAACGAATAGAATCAACACAACGGACATGATATTTTCAGTTAATTTTTAAAATTAAAAAATAACTGAAGTGCATTGCTTTTGGACAATTATGGTAAAGTCCCACGAGATTCAGGCATTTTCTTTGGAGGAATAAACAAATGAAAGCAATGAAAAGGCCTTTACCAACCAAGTTTTAAAAAATTCCAGAGCATGTGCTTTTATATATATTTTAGCATATAGAGGTTCAACAAAACAAAGTGCATTTTAATTTGATGAGATATGTCTAAAAATTGTGTGGCTTTTATTTTGTAGTTTGGGAAAAGCAAAGATTAGAGGTTGGTAATGGAAAATTAGCTGAGATTATGAGTATCATAAACCATCATCCCAGCATAGAACAAGTTAAGATGTAATGATAATGACAAAGGTTTAGCTTAACTAATTTTCGATATTGACGTGTTCGTTCCATTGTTATAGATGTCTTTTACTTCTTATCTTATATTAATCTTAATCTTAACTATATATTATTATAAGAGTGAATTTTGATCACTATTCATTTATGGCAAGTTATTTTATCTTTTAGTGTCTTTTTTTTTGTCAACTTTGTGAGCTCAAATAAAGTCGTACTAGAAAGATCTCCATATCAATATTGTAAAGTTTTCATACAATATTTTACAGCATTATTTTCAAATTACAAAACCATCAATCATAACAAAAGTTATAGCCGTTTAAAATGATCTCTTAACAATATATCTTTTTTTTTCCTTTCAACTTTTGGTCAACTTTGTGTGCTCAAGATATAGTGTGTTTAATTTTATAACTTTTTGGGGAAAAAAAAGTTTTAGGGAATCGTATGATTAAAAAGTAGTTTGAAAAGTAAAAAATTGTGAGCTTAACTTTTTTGAATGTTTGAAATTTATTAGTGTAGAAAAAAGTAGTATATTTTATGAAAAAGTTATAAAATCAAACAAGGGCATAATAAAAAGATCATAATTATCTAAAATAAATAAATAAATAACAAGATCATAATGTTAATGTTAAGCTCTTACACAAAACTTTACCACATTATTTTTGAATTACAAAATCGTAGCAAAAGTTATGATCGTTTAAAATGATCATTTAACAATGTATTTTCATTTTTATGATAAATCAACTTTTGTTTCATTTTCTTCAAAAGCACTCTATACAAAACTAAGGTGGCGTTCTGTTTGTATTTTATTTTGTATTTTCATTTTCGAAAATGTTTTGTGTTTCCTGTTTTCATTTTTGTTTTCAAATTTGCTGAAAACGCGTTTGGTCTGTCATTTCTGAAAACTGTTTTTGAAAATGAAAAGCTGGAAAACACGTTCTGTTTGAAATTTTGCAGAATACTACTTAAACTATTTTTAATTAATTTGCTTGCAGAATACTACAAACTCAAATTTCCTTTCACGATACACTAAAAATATGGTTACATGCAACACACTAATGTGAGCATTAAGAGTCTATATTAACACAGCTTGGTCAGATTCGGGATTTGAGAAAGCTCTACTTCTATTAAAATCCAGAAAATGCAAGTTCTTTCAAAATCACCAGAGTCCATTTATTAGTGCATTTTTTGAAATATAACAACAAGAATTCTCACTTAATTTTTTTTTTTTTAATGTTGATATTGAATTTAATACAATTTTATTTAAACTTAGTTCCAAGTTAGGATAATTCTAAAAATAAAAATAAAAAATCTTTATTTAGGCTTAGTTCCAAGTTAGGATAATTCTAAAAAAAAATAATAAAAAAATAAAAAAATAAAAACTTTATATTAAGCTTAGTTCTAAGTAAAGATAATTCTATAAAAAAAAAAAAAAAAAAAAATTCCCAAAACGCGTTTTCTGCGTTTTGGACATTTTTTGTCGAAATACACACAAAACGCCCAAAACGAGGTTTTGAGCGTTTTCCGTTTTGTGTACAAATTTTTTTTTTTGTTTTCCAAAATGCGTTTTCAAAAATGGTAAAGAGAACGCATTTTTAGCGTTTTCGAAAATAAAAACAGAAAACGACCTCAAAACAGTAAAGAGAATAGGGGCTAAGTTTTTAATGTATTACTTTGAAAAACTCTTAGAATTACAAACTTGCATTCTCAAAATTCATTTTCCATTTGTCATCACCCCTTATTTTATCTTTTAATTTTTTCTTTCTTTGTTTGGTCAACTTTAAGGACTTAATGATGTCTTAATCGAAAGATCAAGATATGAATGTGAAGTTCTCATACAATACTTTATCACATTATTTTCGAATTATAAAATGGTCAAAAAACCATAGCAGTTTAAAATGGTTCATGACAATGTGTTTTTAATTTTTTTCACGAGTCAACTTTCGTCTCATTTCGACATATGTACTCTAGACAAAATTAAGTTTTTAATATATCACTTTGAAAAGCTTATAAAAACTATTAATTTACTTTTTCAAAATAATATAACGAATGTCAAAATAAAGAGAATACGCATCCAAAAATGATCGCTCACTTTTTTTTAAGTCATTGTGATTACTGGTCTTTAAAAATCTATTTTTCAATTTTCTTTTTACCAGTTGACTTTCGTCTCAATTTTAAAATCATGTATACTTTAGATAAAATTAATTTTTTAATATACTACTCAACGAGATGACAAAATCTACAAATTGTTCTTCAAAATTATATACAGCTAATAAATCATAATTTAACAAAAATGTTATTTTTATTTTTAATGTACAATAACACTATTATATACATAATTATAGACATTACTCGTGCATCACACGAGTTGGACTAGTATATAAATTAAGGTTAGGTACTCTTTGTTTGGTAAAAATTTTTTATTTATAAATAAAGAATGAACTGTTTTCGAGATAAAATATGTGCTTAAGAAAAATGATTTAGTAGAATGTGTGTGGTAAAAAGTGATTTTAAAAATAGAATTCTTCATTAATTTGTTTTTAAACAGTTTATGTAACGGAAAATAAAATTGGACCGAGCTAATCAATCAAGTTTGATTCTAGCTAGTTAAAATTTGACAATGGAGAATTTGATGATTATAATGGTTTTAACTGTATAATCAAATTTGTTTTCCATTTTTAATATAATCTCTCAATTAAATCTATCATTAAATTAATTTATGTAAAAGTATGTTTATTAAGAATAAACAATACTTTTATCACATGAAAAAGAAAGAAGAGAAAATGATATTTTCTCAAATTAAAGGATGGCAACATGTGGGAACCCTCCAACCGATGAGTACCTGACTCGAATAGGACGGGAAATTCCTAACAAAGACAGGGATGAAAATGAAAAAGTATCTTCAAACTAGGGACCAGGATGACAGTCCTCGTCCCAAATCCATCCCCAATTAACAAGTCCATTAAAAAAAGCTCAAACAAATTAAAGGCATCTTAAGCCCAAAGATAAAATATTAGGCTCAACTGCTTATCTCGAAGAACAAAATATTTCATTTTAAATCAAACATTACACTTCATTTGAAATTATTATTGAATTCTCATATTCTCTACCTATTAAAAGGAGTTCTAATTCACTTTCCATAAATATTTGAACTTCATTCTGCTCAAAAGATGACATGGATATTTTAGAATTGATGACATGGAATCAAGGTATGAATAATAGAGAACAACGTCTGTGAGTTCATTTTGTGTAGTTTGACTTCATCTCTCTTGTACATCAACTTATATTATATAAATTGGGGATGATCTTAATTATTTGGTGGAATATACTAATTTAATTTTAGGTAAGTGGCTATATAAAATAGAAGATTATAAATTACAAGATTAGTTGCTTGAACAAGAATTAACTTAGGCTAAACCTCCGTTTGACAAAAATATTTTTAAACATATTTTTTTCTTACACAATTCTTCAAATTACTTTTTAACCACACATTTTCTATCTCCATTTTTTAACCACACATTTTACCTAAAAAATATAAGAAAACATGTTTTTAAACAAAAAACTTTTAATAAACAGAGGCTACATATTTGATATTTGGATTGTTACTTGTTAAACACAGCTAAAGTTATATCGATAAAATGCTTTAATATCTCCACACAAGTGTTGATTAATTGCTTGAACATAATTTAGTTTAATTCGATTAAGTTTTATTATATATTTAATATAGTAATGTTCTTAACTCGTTATATTTTTATATAAATATAGTATCTAAATTAAAATAATTTAAGAATTAAAATATATTATATATAATAACAAATAAGAATTTAAATGGAGATTTTTGTCGTCCCCATACCGCCCTATCCTCCGTTTAAGCGGTGATGGAGATAGTAAGTCTCCGACTGGACAGGGAAGGGAAATGACATTCTCTCCCCAAACCCGTTCCGTTGCTATCGTATACAAATTGCTTAAACTTTTAGACTTTTAGTAAATTGTGGTTCAACGAATGAGTAAACAAGTAACCCAGGTGATGCAATTTAAAGTCTAGCATCCCTATTCAATTTCATGGTGTCGGGATTAATAGTTCAATACTATCTTAATCCTTAGGAAAACATCACGATTAATGCAATCTCAATAAATTCAACATCAGTATATCATCAAATATAAGATACAGTCGGTCCATAGTAGTAGAAGCTCAACACTTACAAGATTATTAAAAACAAATGTTAGCGTGGCATGAGGCCGTTGGTTTCTTCTGCAATGGAATGAAACAAGATCAAAACAAGTTAGCATATTTTAGGGAATGATGTTCTTGCACAGAGCCGACAACATTATTTTGGGATTTATTATGGATAATCCACAAATTTTATCGGCTAACTGTACCTGCCTAAAAATTTAACATATAGTTTCAAGTGAAAACTACAATTTGACGTCAACGCATTAGAAACAAGAATTTACTTGTGAAGACGCCATCGATTCATTAAGAAACCATCCTTGTCTAGAAGAGGTACTAAATTAGAGTGCAAATAGAAATCAATCTAAGAATACTAATTCAAAAGGGTTTGGAAAAATGGACTCCTGCTCCTACATCAAAATGGCGGTTAACGAGCTTGTTTGCCACTTGATTTGAGGTTGATCAATTCGCAACTATTTCGACAACTACAAGGATAGGTTGATGAGCAATATAGATAGACTGAAAAATCTAGAGAGTAAGTTATAAGCTCACAGATGTTTGATGGGACTGATGAGTAAATTTGATCAGCTCATATATATATCTGATGAAGCTGAGGTATTGAGATATGTAGACTGATAGGTAGTTCTCTCGTGGGACTGATGAGCTAAATGGTAAGCGGGGCTATTGATAAGTGAAGAAAATAATAAGTCAGCATCCAGCTGGATTTTATCAGTTAGTCTAGTCAGCATCAGCTGGATTTTATCACGCATTTTATTTTTTTTACTGGATCTGTTCTGCTCGCATTGGATATATACATATATATATCCATTCCCATTTGATATATCAGGATATATGAAATAAAAAAGACTTGTTTTCTCTCCAGTTTCTCTCCAGTTTTTCCTTCTTCTTCGATCTTTAATTTCTTCATGGTATCAGAGCCGGAATAAATCAAATCGAAGGAAATGGATGCTACAGGAACAAATGCAGCTGAAAGATCAGCAACTGGTGTAGAACACGAACATAGTTTCAATGGAGAACCACTTCAATTGCAAGGATCGGATAACCCAGGAATGTTATTGGTAAGTTCACAGCTTACTGGAAATAATTACTTGAGCTGGAATCGCTCAATGAAGATAGCTTTGGGTGCTAAAAACAAACTAGGGTTCATAGATGGTAAATTAGAGATTCCGGATGAAAAATCAGCAGAATACGAGAAAATGGAAACGAGTGGATTGTATGATCATATCCTGAATCCTAAATTCGATCTCAAAGGATATTGTGGATGCATTTTTGTACACAACTTCAGCTCGAGAATTATGGATTGAACTGGAAGAGAGATTTGGTGAGTGTAATGGACCACTCCTGTATTAGCTGCAAAGGGAAATCAACAGTTTGAATCAAGGAAATATGTCTGTAGTTGCCTATTATACGAAACTTAAGAAGTTATGGGATGAATTTGCATGTCTATTACCAATTCCATCATGCAGTTGCGGAGCAGCTAAGGAAGTTGCAGATATGAACACTTTCAACAGGTTAATTCAATTTCTCATGGGCCTAAACGATGGTTTTGATCACATTCGTAATCAAATACTTGTTATGGATCCCTTACCCACCGTCAACAAAGCATACTCCATGATTTTGAGAATTGAAAAACAGAGATCAGTGCACCAAGCATATTCAGATTCAGTTGATTACACTGCATTGACGATTAAAACGCAAGGAACTATCAGGGGAGGAGGATATGGACGAGGATCAGTAAGGGGGAGAGGCTTTTATGGAAAAGGTAATACAGAGGACAGATCAAACATGTATTGTAGCCATTGCCACATGACTGGGCACAATAAGGAAGGATGTTTTAAAATTAATGGCTATCCAGATTGGTTCAGAAAGCCAAAGGATCAGAGAGGCAGATTTGCATACAGTAAACCTTTGGCAAACATGGCTGAGTCACCATTGAGCATTGAAGGAAATGAAATAGCAATGGATGATAAATCTCCTTCACTGAGTACAGACATATCTGGTATTGTGCAACAGGAAATCATGAAGTTTATGAAGAATAAAATGCAGATGAATCAAAATGGAGCTGTGAATTTTGCACATTTTGAAGGATTGGCAGACTTTGCAGGTATAAGGTCTACTGAGAATTATCATAATGTTTTTACTGTGCTTGATAAGTTAGAGATAGGATCTTGGATATTGGACACCGGTGCTAGCAGTCATATGTGCACTAATTTGAGTCTGTTTCACGATTTCAAACCTATTTCAATTCATACACCAGTCTATCTTCCAGATGGCTCAGTAAAATCTGTTACACACATAGGGAGTGTTCTGCTCAATCATAGACTGAAACTCATTGACACTCTTTTCGTTCCTAGCTTCAAATTCAACCTCCTGTCAGTAGCTAAACTTGCTGAAAATGCCCAGATCAAATTCATATTCTATCCTACACATTGTCTATTGCAGGACCTTCAGACTGAAGAGACTCTTGTCATTGGGAAGCTAGTTGGGAAACTCTACATCCTTGAGAAATCTAGCTTGTTTAGAGACACATTTTCTTTTATTCCTTCTGCAGTATCAAATAACTATTTTCCTGACTATGATTCATTCAAGTTTACTGATGCTAATTGTAATAATACCATGACTGAATGGCACTATAAACTTGGTCATGCCTCAATTCCTGTTTTACAGCATCTTGATTTCATTCCATTTTCTGATATTGATTCTGAAACTTCCATATTGCAACAATGTGAAGCTTGTCATAAAGGGAAACAACAAAGATTGCCCTTTCCAAAAAGCTCTATTCACACAAAAACCATTTTTGACTTAGTGCATGTTGATTTATGGGGCCCCTATAGTCAGCCAGCCTTATCAAAAACACAATACATGCTTACCTTGGTAGACGATTTCAGTAGATGTACCTGGACTTTTTTGATGTCACACAAAACACAAGTTACAAAAATCTTAGAGGGCTTTGTATTGATGATACAAACACAGTTTGGAAAGAAGATAAAGTGTATTAGGAGTGACAATGGGTCTGAATTTACTAGCAGGGAATGCCAACTCCTTTTCCACCAACATGGCATTATCCACCAAAAATCGTGTACCTATTCTCCCCAACAAAACGGGGTAGTGGAGAGAAAACACAAACATCTACTTCAAATGGCAAGGTCTCTAATGTTTCATGCAAATCTACCACTTAAATTTTGGACCTATTCCATTCTCATGGCTACATTTATTATCAACAGATTGCCTAGTCCTGTACTACATTGGAAATCATCCTATGAAATCCTTTATGCTAAGAAACCTGATTACTCTTTGATAAGACCATTTGGTTGTCTTTGCTACGCATCAAACACATTACCACATAAAGCCAAATTTGACTCTAGAGCATACAAGTGCATTTTTATAGGATATAATGCAGGACAAAAGGCTTTTAAGCTGTATGATCTGGGGTCTCACCAGCTGCTGGTTTCTAGAGATGTCAAATTTTTTGAGGGAGTTTTTCCCTTTCAAAAACAAATTGAGTCCCAAATTTCCACTCCTTTACCTGTCCCTATCAATGACTCTATTCCTATTGTTGTTAATGATAAGTATAATGCATCACCATCAGGTATTTTGCCTCAATTACATGCTTCATCAGACCAATTTACCACACCAAGACAGTCTGTCACACCCAGTCAATCTTTTCCTATTGATATTATGCAATCTTCCTCCTCTCATTCCACTTCTTCCTCTTCATTACCAACCTTATCTGAACCTGTTTCTACTAATGTTCAACCCCCCACTCAACTTAGAAGAAGCTTAAGACAGACAGAAAAACCAGCTTGGCTTCAAGATTTTGTTCTAAATCCTTCAAAACCCAAATTTGTACCTCCAAATAAAGTCCTCATTGCAAATAATAAACCAGTTACTTCTCCACATTTTCCACCTACATTTCCATACTTCACATCTCCACATTTTAGTGACACTTATGTAGCTTTTTTAGCAAATGTGTCCAAAGTTCAGGAACCTACCTCATACTTACAGGCCAGTGAAAATTCTGATTGGATCAGGGCTATGGATGATGAGTTGAGAGCCTTGGAAACGAATCATACATGGGAACTTACTTCTCTCCCACCTGGGAAACATGCCATTGGGTCTAAATGGGTGTATAAGGTTAAAATGAGTCCAGATGGCAATATAGACAGATTTAAAGCCCGGCTAGTGGCAAAGGGATATAATCAAATTGTTGGAATAGATTATGTTGATAGTTTTTCCCCAGTGGCTAAGCTGGTAACTGTCAGACTCTTCATTGCAATTGCTACATCCAAATCTTGGCCTTTGCATCAATTAGACATTAACAATGCTTTCTTACATGGCCATTTAACTGAGGATGTTTACATGAAGCTACCAGAAGGTTATACAAAGGGCAAACCTGGTCAAGTTTGTAAATTGAGAAAGAGTCTCTATGGGTTGAAACAGGCTTCAAGAGAATGGAACATAGAATTTTGTGCCAAGCTTCAGAATTTTGGTTTTGTTCAGTCCAACCATGATTATTGTCTGTTTGTTAAACAGTCCAGTACATCATTTCTTCTACTCCTTGTTTATGTTGATGATGTTCTTCTCACTGGTAATGACAGCAAAGATATTGATGAGGTCAAGAAATATTTACATCAACTTTTCACTATCAAAGACTTGGGCTTTGCCAAATATTTCTTGGGGATCGAAATTGCTCGTAGTGATTCTGGAACTTACCTTAACCAAAGAAAGTATGTTCTTGATATTCTTCACGATGCAGGACTTATTGGAACCAAACCAACTTATACTCCTCTTCCTAAAGGTGTTAAGCTTTCGGTGGACTCAAGCCCGGTTCTCCCTGATCCTGATAGATACAGAAGATTGGTTGGAAGGCTTCTCTACCTAAACCTTACAAGATCGGACATCACATTTGCTGTCTAGCAATTAAGTCAATTTGTTCATCAACCTCGTTTTGATCATTGGTCTGCAGCCATTCATCTTCTTAAATACCTCAAAGGATGTCCATCAACAGGCCTATTTTATCCAGCAGAAAATGATTTTCAGATTGAAGCATTCTGTGATGCTGATTGGGCGTCTTACGTTGATACTAGGAAATCTGTTACCAGTTATTGTGTTTACCTTGGTAAAGCCCTCGTTTCTTGGAAAACAAAGAAACAGACGACCGTTTCTCGATCCTCAGCAGAGGCTGAGTATAGGAGTCTTGCTGCTACGGTATGTGAATTGCAGTGGGTGTCTTACATATTGCAAGACTTTAAGATCCCTGTATGTCTTCCAATTCCTCTTTGGTGTGACAATAAGGCGGCTCTTCATATTGTCGCTAATCCCGTGTTTCATGAGCGTATTAAGCATTTGGAGATCGATTGTCACTTAGTCTGCAACAAATTCAAAGAAGGGTTTATCTTTCCACAGCATTTACAGTCCAAGTCCCAGCTTGCGGACCTCTTCAAAAAAACACTTCCAGCGCCTCAGTTTTCTCTTCTTCTTTCCAAGTTGGGATTGCATGATTTACATCAATCTCCAACTTGAGGGGGGGATGAAGAAAATAATAAGTCAGCATCCAGCTGGATTTTATCAGTTAGTCTAGTCAGCATCAGCTGGATTTTATCACGCATTTTGTTTTTTTTATTGGATCTGTTCTGCTCGCATTGAATATATACATATATATATCCATTCCCATTTGATATATCAGGATATATGAAATAAAAAAGACTTGTTTTCTCTCCAGTTTTTCCTTCTTCTTCGATCTTTAATTTCTTCAATAAGCCACCAATATAGCTTATAAGCTACAGAGTAAAATAACCAGTGTCACCAACCGTTTGACGTCACTTTAATCTTCTACACTCACTTCTTAGCAATTTCCTTAATTCACACCCACCCATCATAAAATGGAAAGAGAAGAAGGGAATAGATTATAGACATCAAACAGAATTGTGCCGATAATTTGTAACTGAAGGAAATAAAAAGAATCAGATGTCGTAGTTCCTAAATTTAAGTCCAACCTTTTGCAATCCTGAGTTTCCTGATGTGTTCAGATTAACCGTTAAAGGGCAAAAAGCATGTACAGCTATAAGTATATTTTGGGATTTTAATGCAAGGTGAAGTACATGGAGACATGAGATTTCTAAGCTCCAAAGAAATTTTACCTGACAGGCCACATTCCACGGCGTTGATAGATACGAACTTGAAGGACATCATTCCCAAGGCTCTGTTGCTCCTCTAGTTTTGCTTTGCTGAAGTCACAGCAGAGGGGCTTCTTTCATCCACGTCAATTATTTCAAGTGTTGATATTTCTCCAATTTCATAGGGGATCTCCTTCAACAAGGGGCATGCTCGAATAATAAGGTGCTCAAGGCTTGGAAAGTGGGTGCTGTCAGTTATCCAGTTCTCCAGATCAATCATATCAATCATAAGAAATATTAGCCGACAAAATTCCCCTTCATTTGTCTCCCACTCTGGGCCATCACAGGCATCATGTATCAGCTTAAGCACTTCGAGATTGGGCAAAGAACCAATAATTGTCATGTCTTTCCAAGGAATGGAGCAACCATATAAAGTCAACTTTTTGAGCGAATGTGGGGAAGTGAACTTCGGAGGGGGGATGCTCTCTGGGCTTGAATCAAAACGGCAACTTAATTGTTGAAGTTTATGCAGGCGGCCAAGATTGTGAAGACAGTAGCATGACCAATCCACGATGCTGGAAGCTTTATTATAAAAAAAATTCAAACTCTTCAGATTTGGAATTCTTTTCAGGGCATCCTCCGTACATCTAAAATATCCTATTCCTGATAGAGTTTCAAGGTTTTCCAGAAGAATAAAAGAATCACTGCAGATCAGGTCAGCTGGATAATCTGGCAAAGTACTCATGTCAAACCGAAGATGTCTTAGTTGCGTCATCTTCCAGATTTCCAACGGAAGGACCATTGGTGTTATAAACATGCTTTGACGAACAATTAAGGTCTGTAGATTCCAAAGTACAGATATTGAAGAAGGAAGAACTGAAGAATGGTTGATAGCAAGGTACCTTAAGTTAAAAAGTATCAGTAATTCTGAACGAAAGTGTATATCTGCCATATCCAGTACCCTCAGCAATCTAAGACCAGGATGTAAAGGCAATCCCGAGAGATAAGGACCAATATATAGAAAAGAACGGACTAGAAACATTGAATTTGAATCCGGGGAGCCATAACTGTATATAGCATCATCTTCACCTTTCCAAATCGTTGCATGAATACTCATGCGTCGTCGTCGACTGTTAGTACCTCCTTGCATATTGCCATCATGCAAATTATTCGCAAAAAGATAAAACTTCTCCTTTTGAGCTCTCTTCACACATAGGTCCCTCAAAAGATCGTGGATGCTGCAGGTTTTAACTCTTTTGTTGGACCCTTGTTGACGAATCAAAACAAGGTTTCTATCAATTAGATCATTTAATAGTCCTCTGCAACCGCTTCCAAGCTTATAGGTCCTTTCGGTTTTAGAAATCCCTCTGCAACCCACAATTTGATGATTTTGGAAACTGAAATTTCATAATCTTCGGGAAAAATTCCCATGTAGAGGAAACATGGTTTTAAATGATGAGGCAAGTGCTTATATAACTCAAAGACAATATTTTTGAGCATTGCTCGTCATTCGCATTTACAACTGAACCCACAATTTGATGATTTTGGAAACTGAAATTTCATAATCTTCTGGAAAAATTCCCATGTAGAGGAAACATGGTTTTAAATGATGAGGCAAGTGCTTATATAACTCAAAGACAATATTTTTGAGCATTACTCGTCATTCGCATTTACAACTGAACTTACATTTTCTGCAATGTACTCCCAATATTCTTGTGTTCTGTTGGCCTTTGAGAGAAGTCCACCAATCACAGCAATCGCAAGTGGAAGTCCCCAACAATTTTTTGCAATCACTTTTCCAATTTCCACCAGGTTGGGAGGCCAATGTTCTCATTCAAATACCACATCATGAAGCAGATTCCAACTGTAGAGTTGCTACTCTCTTAATAAGACAGAATAGAATAACGTTTTTTAAAGGGGTGGGCCTAAAATGGGTCAAGCCCAAAACTTGGGCTGCTAAACAATAAAAGGATTCCCTTGCTTCATTCAGTAACAGAACTCGGCTGAGAAGGAAAGAAACACGGATAGAAACATTGCGACTCAGCATCCTCTTTGACTCTCAAAATCAGGCGATTAGGGCTCGAAAACTTCTCTTGGTGAAGAAGAAAATCGGTGCTCTCTCTTCCTTTAATCTTTTCTTGGTGATTAGATAGATTGCAATAGGTGTAATTTTTAAGGAGAGTTTTATTCTTGGTGAATTTGGTTGTTGATAACCATGTATATTGCTTCGATTTTGGGAGAGTTTTGCCTTTCTTGATGATTGGCTTGATTTACAATAAGGGTAGATCATAGTTTAGAGGAGATATTCTTGTAGAATATTTTTGACATATTTTTTACGAGGGACTGCTTAGGTTTATGTGTGAATTTCGAAATTTTGGGATTGATTGTAATTGTTTTGAACATTGCTTTGTGCCTAGTGGATTTGAGCGTGAATCCAAATATAGTGGATTGCTCAACGGGGGAGTAAGAGTTTCTTTGAATTACCGAACCTCCGGGGTCTTCAGACTGAAAAATTATTTGTGTTCTTGCGTTACTTTCATTTTATTTTTCGTTATTATTCATTTTCGATCCAACAAGTGGTATCAGAGCTTGTGTACTGGCTGAAATCCAATTTCTTGACACTGCGGGTTCTTAATTTGGTGGATGCAGGTCTTAATTCCCTGTGATTGAACAATTTCGAATATGTGGTAACTTCTATCCTTATCTTGATTCGGCATTTTGGAGTTAATAATATTTGGTATTTGATTTGTTATCCAAATTTTTTTTTGATAAGTGAATAATTGAAGTTAATTTTAGGGAAATTACAATAATCTGATATATTCTTGAATTCTTGCATAATTGTTTCATTTATATAATTTTGTTGAAATATTGCATGTTTTAATAATCTGCATTATTTTTAAAATTTGTTATATACTTGGACTTGTTGTTTAAATTCTTGAAATATAGGTTAGATTTTGTAATTTCAAATTTTGGTGACTTGCTTTGTGAAACTTGGCGTTTCTCTCTTTCAAAATGTCTCCTACTAAATTTGAAATAGAGGTGTGGACTGGAAAATGTGATTTTAGTCTATGGAGGCAAAAGATTAGGGCTCTTTTACTTCAACAAAAATGTTCATATGCTATTACTGAAAATTGACCTACTGAATTTAGTCCTTTTAGAAGGCAAGAACTAGATGAACAAGCATGGAGCACTATTTTTCTTCATCTCTCTGATGTTGTCCTTAGAAAAGTAGGTGAAACAGAAACGACTATTGAATTATGGCAAAAGTTAGAAGATTTATATCTATCTAAACTTATTCCCGATAAGTGTTTTCTATTGAAACAGTTTTTTGCCTTTAGGTTTGAACCATCTCAAGATCTCGAGTCTAATCTTGATAGATTTAATAAGCTTACACAAGACTTGTCTAATTGTGATGAAAAGATATCTGAAGATCAATCGTGTATTGCTTTATTAAATGCGGTAGGTGATAGGTATAAAGATGTGAAATATGCTCTTGAATATGGTAGAGATACACTTAGCCTTGATATTATTACCTCTGCCTTAAGAAATAGAGATTTGGAATTAAAATCTGAAATTAAAAGAAGTCATCAAGGAGAAGTTTTAATTGTTAAATCTAAAAGATCATTCAAGCCACATCAAAATACCTATAACAATAATACCCAAAGAAAAGGAAAATCTCCTACAAATAAGAAACCAGATTTCTCCAAATCCTGGGATAGATCAATCAAGAAATGCTATTATTGTGAGAAACCTGGACATTACATTAAAGATTGTCTCAAGAGATTAAATGATCTTAAGAACAAACCAAGACACAATAATGAGTGTGATGATAATGATGGTGCCGTTTACACGGTGAATACTCAAGACACTCATCAATCTTGGGTATTGGATTCTGGGTGCACATATCACGTGTGTCCCGAAAGAGAATGGTTCAATAATTTCACACCTACAGATAAAGGGAGTGTTTACATGAGAAACAATTTTCCTTGTAAGATACGTGGTGTTGGTGACATTGTCTTAAAACTTGAAAATGATAAATTTCTCAAATTGGAACAAATTAGGTATGTTCCCGAGGTTGACAAGAACCTCATTTCTTTAGTAATCTTGGATTCTAATAATTTCGAGATTTGCTTTAAGAATGGGCTTTAAGAATGGGTTTTGCAAAATTCAAAAGGATTCTTCTGAAATCATAAATGTTTCAAAAACGAATGGTCTTTACAAAATTCATGTTATTCCTCAGAAAGAAGAATGTCTATCCGTCTTACATTCTCAAAACAGAAACTCTTCCTTATGGCATCGAAGACTTGGCCATATAGGAGATAAATCTCTTAAGTCACTAAGCAATGATGGGGTTATAGGAAATGTCAATTTAGACAATGAAGATTTTTGTGAAGAATGTATTTTGGGAAAACAAACAAAACTACCTTTCAAATATGGTATTCATAAATCAACCTCCATTCTTGAATATCTTCATGCTGACCTATGGGGTCCAGCATCCACTCAAACTATTTCTGGTTTCAAATATTACTTGTTGATTATTGATGAGTTTTCACGAAAGGTTTGGACTTTTTTACTAAAATCAAAAGATGAGACTTTTCAAAATTTTAAGGATTGGAAAATCTTAATTGAAAATCAAACCAACAAGAAAATAAAGGTTTTGAAAACTGATAATGGATTGGAATTTTGTAATACCATATTTGATGAGTTTTGTAAACAAAATGGAATTTTAAGGTATAGGACTGTCACCTATACACCACAACAAAATGGGACAGCTGAGAGAATGAATAGGACCTTACTAAATAAAGTGAGGTGTATGTTGTTGAGCTCTGGTCTCCCAAAATGTTTTTGGGGAGAGACAGTAAAGACTGCCACTTATTTGGTTAACTTGAGCCCTTCAAGGGCTACAGGTTTTAAAACTCCTGAATTTCTTTGGTCTGGTAAACACCCCAACTATTCCTCCTTAAAGGTTTTTGGATGTGCTGCATATGCACACCAAAATCAAGGAAAACTCGACCCCAGGTCTAAAAGATGTGTTTTCTTAGGTTATGGAGAAGGTGTAAAAGGTTACAGGTTGTGGGTAAAAGAAGATCAAGGTTTTAAAATAATAATATGCAGGAATGTTGTGTTTAAGGAAGATTTAATGTCTTGCCTTATCAAAACTGAATCTAAAGCTGATAATCTTAAAAGGATGAAAACTGTCGTATGGGACTTGAATGATCTCAGTCTTGATAACACAACTACACAAGCTCCTCTTGAGGTGGAGCACTTGAATCAGAACGACCAAAATGAAAACATGGATCAAGAGGATACTGATTCTAATACTGAAGGTGAACTTAGTCAAACACATGGTCTATCCAACTATCAGTTAACTAGAGATAGGGTGAGAAGGGAAGTAAGACCTTCCACTAGGTATAACAATGATGATTTTATGTCTCTCTTTACTGATTGTGATAATCTGTGTCCTGAACCAGCTTCTTATGAAGAAGCTATATCTTGTCCTGAATCTAAAAATTGGCTTGCAGCTATGAATGATGAAATGAATTCTTTACATAAGAATAAAACTTGGATATTGGTTAAAAGGCCTAAAGATCATAAAGTCATAGATTGTAAGTGGATTTTTAAGATTAAGGAAGGTGACTCCAGCAAACATGGCATTAAGTACAAAGCCAGACTAGTAGCTAAGGGCTTTTCCCAAAAGGAAGGTATAGACTATAATGAAATTTTCTCACCTGTCGTCAAGTACACATCTATTAGGATCCTTTTGGCCTTAGTTGCTCATTTTGATTGGGAGTTAGAACAGCTTGATGTCAAAACTGCTTTCCTTTATGGTGAATTAGATGAAACTATATATATGCAACAACCTAAAGGATTTGAGCAAAAGGGTAAGACTGAAACTGTTTGTCTTTTAAAGAGGTCTCTATATGGTTTAAAACAAGCTCCTAGGCAATGGTATAGGAGATTTGAATCTTACATGAAGGTATTAGGCTTCAAGAAAAGTAATTATGATTCATGCTTGTTTTATGATGGAAATGGAGGACCTGATTCTGTTTATTTGCTTTTATATGTGGATGATATGCTTTTAGTCTGTCATGATATGAATAAAATAAACTCAGTTAAACAGAAATTAAATTCTGAATTTGAAATGAAAGATCTTGGCCCCGCCAAGAGAATTTTGGGTATGAACATAAAAAGGGATAGGAGTAATAGTACTTTGTTTTTAAATCAATCTGCCTACATTTCTAAAGTGCTTGAAAAATTTTCTATTATGCATGCTAAATCTTGTTCATTACCTTTGTCAAATCATTTGAAACTTTCATCTGATCAATCTCCTAAAACAGATGAAGAAATCATTAGGATGAATAGAGTACCTTATGCTAATGTGATTGATTCTGTTATGTTTTTTATGGTATGCACTAGACCCGATTTAGCATATTCTGTGAGTACTCTTAGCAGGTTTATGTCCAATCCCGGTGAACTTCATTGGGAAGCATTAAAAGGTATGCTTAGATACCTAAAAGGTACTGAAACTGTTGGTTTGCATTATTCTAAATGCAAAGAAGGTATAATCTTAAAGGGGTATTGTGACTCTGATTTTGCCGGTGATTTAGATAAAAGAAGAAGTACTTCATCATATGTTTTTACTTTATGTAATTCATGCATTAGTTGGAAATCCCAGTTGCAAAGGGTAGTTGCATTATCATCTACTGAGGCTAAATATATTGCTGCATGTGAAGCATTAAAGGAGGGACTTTGGGTGAGGGGTTAATTGCATGAATTGAACTTTATTGATAATAATGTACTTCTATTTTCTGATAATCAGAGTGCCATTCATCTTAGTAAGAATCCCATGTTTCATGATAGGACTAAGCATGTAGATATTAAATATCATTTCATAAGGGACATGGTTGAAAATGGAATGGTTAAAATTGAAAAGATACCAACACTTTTAAATCCTTCGGATATGGGAACAAATGTGTTACCCATTAATAGATTTAAGGATTGCATGAAAATGCTGAACATTGATTCTTAAGAATCAATATTCGGTCCTTGTTTATTTTTTGAAAAACTAATACTTTGTTTTTTCTTTTACAGGTATTTATGAGCAAGATGATATTGAATTGGTTGCTCAAATCCACTAATGGTGCACTCAAGTTCGTAGCAAGGTGGAGAATGTAGAGTTGCTACTCTCTTAATAAGACAGAATAACGTTTTTTAAAGGGGTGGGCCTAAAATGGGTCAAGCCCAAAACTTGGGCTGCTAAACAATAAAAGGATTCCCTTGCTTCATTCAGTAACAGAACTCGGCTGAGAAGGAAAGAAACACGGATAGAAACATTGCGACTCAGCATCCTCTTTGACTCTCAAAATCAGGCGATTAGGGCTCGAAAACTTCTCTTGGTGAAGAAGAAAATCGGTGCTCTCTCTTCCTTTAATCTTTTCTTCGTGATTAGATAGATTGCAATATGTGTAATTTTTAAGGAGAGTTTTATTCTTGGTGAATTTGGTTGTTGATAACCATGTATATTGCTTCGATTTTGGGAGAGTTTTGCCTTTCTTGATGATTGGTTTGATTTACAATAAGGGTAGATCATAGTTTAGAGGAGATATTCTTGGTGAATATTTTTGACAGATTTTTGACGAGGGACTGCTTAGGTTTATGTGTGAATTTCGAAATTTTGGGATTGATTGTAATTGATTTGAACATTGCTTTGTGCCTAGTGAATTTGAGCGTGAATCCAAATATAGTGGATTGCTCAACGGGGGAGTAGGAAATTCTTTGAATTACCGAACCTCCGGGGTCTTCGAACTGAAAAATTCTTTGTGTTCTTGCGTTACTTTCATTTTATTTTTCGTTATTGTTCATTTTCGATCCAACACCAACTTTCATCCTCAGTTAGAAAACGCATTTGGTGATAAGGGCCATGACAGTTGGCATAAACAGCCACATTTGATAGCCTTGTAGTCAACATGATTCGACTTCCATTATTGTTGTCTGGAAATATTCTCCTCATGTCACGCCAAGTCTCAACGTTCCACATATCATCCATTACAATTAGATATCTTTTACCCAATAACTTTTTGTATACATACTCTGCTAATTTTTCATTCCCCTCGTTATGTTTTTCATTGGTAAGACCTCCTAGGCCAAGCAGAAGGCCAATAAGAATTTCCCTCTCACTATATTCCTGAGTTACTACAACCCGGGCACGAACATGAAAGTGATACACAATATATGGATCAGCATAAACATTTCTTGCAAGAGTAGTCTTACCAGTTCCTCCCATCCCAACAATTGGGATGATTTGCAGTTTAGATTGTTGCCCAGTGAGTTGATCCTTAATTTGCATCAAGTCATCCTCGAATCCCACCATCTTATTATTTCCACTGCGAGCAGATGTTGACGAAATGGCAGGCACATAATTCTGAAGGCCGGGATCTTCTATGCCACTCATGTCCATCTCGGTCACTTCTTTCTTTAAGGAATCAATTTCTTCTATTATTCTTGGCAAGTCTTGATGCACGTTTTTTAAGATCTTAAACCGACTAATTCCAGTTTGCAAAGAAATATGATCTTGTATACGTGCTTCAATTACATCTTCTGCTCTGTAAGCTACATCTCTTATTTGACTCTCCAAATGTTCTATTGCTATGCTGCTGTTTTGAGAAAATTGCTCCAGAAAATCTCCAAAGAAGTTAACCTTTTCCAATAGAGATTCAACTTGTCTTTCGTCTTGAAGAGAGTGAATCCCTTATCGACACTCAGGATGCAGAATCTTCTCTAATGTTTTTACAAGTGAATTAAGAGCAGCATAAGCCGCCATATCTGGTTTCCCCTCAATCACAGAAACAGAAATTGCATCGCAATGCAAGCAAATCAATCAATACATGTTCAAACTGAAGATGAACCACAATATAGAATTATAATAGGACAGCAATTTGTCATTTATTAGTATAAAATTGAATGGATTATGGATCAAATTATATGGATATTATAAAATCGTTGACATTCATGCTGATTATGACCTTCATATAAATTTCCTTTTTGAATTAAGAATTCGAAAATGAGAGTATAGATCTGTATAAACTAATAATTTAAAATGTTTTGGTAAACGTACTAGCATTGGGCAGGACTGAATGCATCTCAACCCCATCATAAGAGCTCCGGCTTGACTTGGGGATAAAATATGAAATTTGATTTTGAATTACAGCTTAATCCGACTGTAGTTTTCTTCAATTGTTACTCTTACATGCAAATTGCAATACTTCTTCCGGCATAAATTTCACTGAAATTGGATTGATTTTGCAGAATGGAGAGTATAGTTGGCATGCAGCGTCGCTTCTAGATTTTGCAGAATGGAGTCTATAGTTGGCATGGCTACCTGTACAATTATCTTTTGACAACTATTATTGATAACTTAAGATATAAAATTGAGAGAAAAAATGTGGGTAATTTAAAAAATTGTTTAGTTATAAAATCTATTATCTATTATTATTATTATTATATTTATATATATATAATAACAACTGAGCTTGGGCCCCACTTTTTTCCACCTAAATGAAATCTCCTTTTCATCCTTTTTTTTATAAGTTTTTGGAGTCAAATATATAATTAATACTACTTGAGAATCTACATTATGGCCCAATGCCAACTTTCATGTTAACTTTTTTTAAAAAAAATTGATTTATCCACATTAATTTCACACATATTTTTCATTATTTTCGAATAATCTCCAATTCAATTAAACGCAAACCATTTTTTTCAACTGTATTTTTTTTCATTTTTTAACAACGCATTTTTTCTGTCTAATTTTTAACCCCACATCTTACCTTAAAAATAAAAAAATTCAAATAAACCTAAATTATAAATTGGTCCGACCGCTGAACAAAGTCTTAATTTAACACTAATTTTGCAAATTTTTCAAGGAATATGGTAATTTTTTTAACATTTTTCAACTTTGCAAATATATGATTACAAAAATTTTCCTTAGAAAATATTTTCCAACTTTAATAAACATTCTCTCATTTTTCCTCTTTTCATTGCAAATGAATTCTTCAACTTTTGGAAAGAAAATATTTTCACACGTATTTTGCACAATTTTTAATAATCCCCAATGCAATTAAACACAAACTTTTTTTTCAAACGTGTTTTTTTTTTTTTTGGTAATGATTACAAATTATAATTTACATAATTTTTCAAACCACTTTTAACCACATACATTTTCTCTGTCCAATTTTTAACCACATACATTATCTTAAAAAATAAAAAAAATTCAAATAAACCAAGATTATAAATTAGTCCGGCCGCCAAACAAAGTCTTTATTTAACACTAATTTTGCACATTTTTCAAGGAAGATGGCAATTTTTTTGACAGTTTTCAACTTTGCCATATTTGATTGCAAAAAATTTCCTTAGAAAATATTTTCCAACTTCAATTAACAAGGTCTCATTTTCCATCTTTTCATTGCAAATGAATTCTTCAACTTTTGGATGAAAAAAATTTTAACAGGTATTTTGCACATTTTTTATTAATTTCCAATGCAATTAAACGCAAACAACTTTTTTTCAACTGCATTTTTTTTTAATTTTAATTTTTTGGTAATGATTACAAATTATAATTTACATAATTTCTCAAATCAATTTTAACCACACACATTTTTCTGTCCAATTTTTTATCAAGCATCTTACCTTTTAAAAAAAAGTCAAATAAACCAAGATTATAAACTGGTCAGGTCGTCGAACAAAGCCTTAATTTAACACTTATTTTCACATTTTTCAAGGAAGATGACAATTTTTTTAACATTTTTCAATTTTGCCATATTTGATTGCAAAAATTTTCATTGAAAAATATTTTCTAACTTTAATGAACAGTGTCTCATTTTTCCTATTTTCATGGAAAATGAATTCAAAATTGAATCCACAATAATATAAATATTGATGAAAACCAAAATTGTAAATTCGAGAAAAATCTGAAATCGAGACATGTGCAAACACAGTTTCCTTAAAACAGATTTGCCCCCTCACTAATCTGTGATTGACGTTTGTCTGAGCGTCTGTCTCCCAGGATACAACGAAGGTTGAGTAGTTAACTCAGTACAAAGTTACCACTCCAACGAACCGAATTTATGTATGAACAATCACCAAAAAGGCAAAAGAAAATTATGGACAAAATATAGAACAAATGTATATTGACAAAACAATTATTTTCTTATTTTTCAAAAGAGTGGGGAGATTGATTATATAGCATGCAAATGAGTTATACCATAACTCCACACACATAACTCCACACACATAACTCCCCAATTAACAATCATAAAACTAAATATAACTCCCCAATTAATAAGGCTAATTTAATCACCGTCAATTGTAAGACATGGGAGTTACATGGGTTAAAATTTTTCATTCATTTCCCAACAATATTTACTACCAATTTTCACAATATCTTTCATCAACTGACTGTATTGCTACAGAAAATCCAAATATACCATGCACCATTAGACTACAAAATTCACACACTTGATAGTTCGCAAGTTTAAACATAAAATCACAGATTCAACCAAAAAAAAAAATTTAAACATAAAATCAACAACAACCGAAAATATCAAACATTTGTGGATTTAATATATGTATAATGTGAAGCAATTTTGATCCCCTCCCTGCCACGGGGAGGGGATTAATATGGGCGGGCACTTTGTTACCCTCCCGGCCACGGGGAGGGTAACAAAGTTTTAAGTGAAAATTAGCTCTGGCACTTATTTCACAGTTACAAAAATGAATTTTACACCATAAAATAATATTCTTGCAATTATAGAAGTTTCATTATTAAATGTTGGATATTTAGAATTATCGTTTAAAAATTAAAACATTTTAAATTAAAATATTTTAAATAATCAGATTTCAGTAACGGACGAGGAGAGATTCACGCGCCCAAAAACATAACGGCCCCTGATTTCTTTCAAAATCAGTAATGGTGTATGCCTGCAACAAGAATTTCAAAATAGTCAATCATACACCACAATATCTCACCTCACCTCCTCGACATCACTCACATAGCGGTATTAACCTCACCAGCAGGCATCCTCATCGACGAACGATACCACAATCACAACTTTCAAACCGTAAGGTGCTAGAGCTAGAAAGCAAACTGCGGAATTCACCTCAATTCTTGGGATTTTGAGCTATCCATTTATTTGTGGATTACAAATTTAGGTTTGGTTTCTTCAGCTCACTAGTTTCCTGAGTTCAATCTGTATGTTTTTGTTTGTGTGTGTGTTGTTCTTGTTGGTATGGAAATTAGATGAGAAATTAATTTATTCAATGGGTATCTTCTTAAAGAAACTGAAATGAAAATGCTGAGATCAGTACCAGAGTTAAGAATTTGGCCCTTTACAGTCTGAAACCAAAAATTGAATTAGTATTCTTCTTCTGTTGGTAATATTTCAAAAAAAAAAGTTGAAGAACCTAGCTGGAAACCGAGAAAGATGGCATTCTGCATAAATATATGTAGCTAAATCTTGAATTTGAAACCCAGAAATAAAGAATTAACTGAAAACCTTGGATTGAGATATACTTGACGAGATCACGGGACAAGATGAGATATCCAGCTAAATTTTTGTATTGAGTGTATTTGTATTTGAATAGATAAAATTCTTCCATGACAAAATACAATCTGGGTTTAAGTTGACGAATGCCGAAGAAGACGCTGCCAGTCGGTGATACCACACTATTGTTGGGTATTTGACCCAAATTAATCAAGTGCCTAGTGAAACATAATGAGTGCCTAGTTGAAACAAAGAATGGTGGAGCTAATTATGGTATTTGAATGATAATTAGTCTTGACTAATTATGATGTCTTTGAATGATAATTAGTCTTGACTAATTATGATGTTTTTGAATGATAATTAGTTTTGACTAATTATGATGTCTTGGAATGATGATTAGTTTTGACTAATCATGATGTTTTGGTGTTAAGAGAATTTCATGTAGAATTCTCTCTATAAATAGAGAAGGAATTCAAGGAAGAAATACACCACCACAAACAGGTTGGTCTAATTAGTGACACATTGTGACCAAAAAGAGAAAATTGTGAGCCTAGCATATTGTGAAGTTTCTTGTAACTCTTTGTGGTGTAAATCAAAGGGTAGAAATTATATGTGGTAAAGCTCGTTTGTAGTATTTTCTCTGTGGTCTGTGGGATTGGGTTGGTGAGTGAAAGTCTATATATTTGTAACAATTTAATATATAGTGAAAAGCTTTGGCGAGGGTCCGTGGACGTAGGCATTTTGCTGAACCACGTAAATTTCTGTGTTCGTATTTATTTTCTTGTTTGCTTATTTTATTTTGAACATCGAAAGATCCTGTGGGAAAATTAAAGTGGGAATCGACGTGTCGAAATTCCCAACAAGTGGTATCAGAGCTACAGGTGGTTCAAATAATTTGAAGCAAAAGAAAATATGTCTGTCAAGTACGATGTGGAGAAATTTGACGGGAGAATCAATTTTGGCTTGTGGCAAGTACAAGTCAAGGATGTCTTGATTCAGGCGGGTCTGCACAAAGCTTTGAAGGGAAAACCAACTGAGAGTTCTGACAAAGAAAAAGAAATTGAATCCAACAAGACTGATGAAGATTGGGAAGATTTGGATTTGAAAGCTGCTAGTACAATACGACTTTGTTTGGCCAAGAATGTTCTTGCAAATATTCATGGGATATCTGCTGCTAAGGAACTTTGGGAGAAACTGGAAGAGTTGTATCAAACGAAGAACTTGTCAAATCGCTTGTATCTGAAGGAACAGTTTCATTCGTTGAGAATGAGCGCAGGTACAAAAATCTCTGACCATCTTAGTGTTCTTAACGGGATTGTTTCTGAACTGGAATCTATTGGAGTCAAAGTTGAAGATGAGGATAAAGCGTTGAGGCTCATCTGGTCTCTTCCATCCACGTTTGAGCACATCAAACCGATTTTGATGTACGGGAAGGAAACGGTGGACTTTGCAGAAGTTACAAGTAAGTTGATCTCTGAAGAGCGACGATTAGGTGGAGACGATAATTCATCTAATAATAATTTGCTTGTTACTGAAAAGTGGAAGAGAGGGAACTCCATGAAGAAGAAGGTGACATGTTGGAACTGTGGTCAATCCGGGCACGTGAGAAGAAATTGTCCAAAAAGTGGAGCGGACTCGGCGAACTGCTCGAAGGACAATGCGACTCTCCTGGTGGAGGGTGGTGATGATGTACTATGAGTAAGATGTGACATCCTCATGGCATGATGCCAGTTGCCATGATAGAGGATGTGTTCTTACTGGCGCGGGTACTGTGTTCGCATACAGCATTGGTTTGGTTTAGATGCAAGGTATGTGGTTTTTTTTTATGTCGATGGCTGATGAACTTCCAAGGAGAACCAAACATGGGAGTTGCACCATAAATTTCAGCAATTTTGTTTCGACATGGGCCGATGAAATTCTCGGAGTTCGTTGATAATTCTGAGTGATTATACTCATATGGTGGAGTATGGGACTGTCAAAGTGGAAAAATGCTTGCCTGTTACCCAATATTTGAATTTGGTTTTGGCTTGGACGAATTTGTGTCAAGGTGGAGATTGTTGGGTATTTGACCCAAATTAATCAAGTGCCTAGTGAAACATAATGAGTGCCTAGTTGAAACAAAGGATGGTGGAGCTAATTATGGTATTTGAATGATAATTAGTCTTGACTAATTATGATGTCTTTGAATGATAATTAGTCTTGACTAATTATGATGTTTTTGAATGATAATTAGTTTTGACTAATTATGATGTCTTGGAATGATGATTAGTTTTGACTAATCATGATGTTTTGGTGTTAAGAGAATTTCATGTAGAATTCTCTCTATAAATAGAGAAGGAATTCAAGGAAGAAATACACCACCACAAACAGGTTGGTCTAATTAGTGACACATTGTGACCAAAAAGAGAAAATTGTGAGCCTAGCATATTGTGAAGTTTCTTGTAACTCTTTGTGGTGTAAATCAAAGGGTAGAAATTATATGTGGTAAAGCTCGTTTGTAGTATTTTCTCTGTGGTCTGTGGGATTGGGTTGGTGAGTGAAAGTCTATATATTTGTAACAATTTAATATATAGTGAAAAGCTTTGGCGAGGGTCCGTGGACGTAGGCATTTTGCTGAACCACGTAAATTTCTGTGTTCGTATTTATTTTCTTGTTTGCTTATTTTATTTTGAACATCGAAAGATCCTGTGGGAAAATTAAAGTGGGAATCGACGTGTCGAAATTCCCAACACTATGGCTCATCCAAGTTGGTGAGTTGTAGAATTTGAACTCCTTGAAACTGTTAGTTTGAAATTTGGGTAGCAAAAAGTTATCTAGATTTGGTTAGGCCAACAGAGAATGAAGATAAAAATTTGTGTTAATGGCCATTAGGTGTTCGTCCTATTAGCTTCTTGGTTCAATTTTGTTTAAACATCACTTGGATGGGATTTAATTAATCACCAATTATTGTAACCCTTTTTGGAAGTATGTATACCCATTAATTAGACAATGAAAATTAGAATGTCAGATAAGATAAAATTGCAAATCTGCCTCTTAAACTAAATTGGAGTAAAACATGGGATATCATATATCTTCCTCGGCCACTGTTGCCACTATTGGGATTTGCAATTGGTCTGATGGTGGCCATATTGTTTGCTGGATGGATTAAAAAAACATTGGAAGTGTTGACATTGGGAAACATCTCCTTTTGAAAGAGGTGGATTACAACTTATAATTCTGAATCTGTCATATTTTTTATTGTATGGATAATTAACACCTGGAATCTTAACTGAAAATATTGAACTTAGCTGACTACTTATACCAGAAAAGTGGGGACACAGATTTATGCTGCCATTTCTTGGACATTAAAACTGTTTGTAGCCAAGACATATAGGTGCCATTTCTTTTCCCATATTTTTATTTATTGTCCTTATACTGGTCTTATAGTTGTTAGCAATTTCAGTGATGAATCTATATCCCTGATACAATGAGCGGTGATATGTTCATTTTTGGAACCTGAAAGACAAGGATCATGATATGAAATGTGTTACAAGATCTTGCAACTTGATTAAATTGTGTAAAATTCATTCTTGTAACTGTGAATTAGGTGCTAGAGCTAGAAAACCAACTGTAGAATCACCTCAATTTTGCAGATTTTGAGCTATCCATTTATTCGTGGGTTACAAATTCAGGTTTGGTTTCTTCAGCTCACCAGTTGCCTGAGTTCAATCTGTATCCTCCTTGGCCACTGTTGCCACTATTTGGATTTGAAATTGGTCTAATTAACACCTGGAATCTTAACTGAAAAGATTGAACTTAGTTGACTACTTGTACCAGAAAAGAGGGGACACAGATTTATGCTGCCATTTCTTTTCCCATATTTTTATCTATTGCCCTCATAATGGTCTTATAGTTGTTAGCAATTTAGGTGATGATTCTATATCCCTGATTCAATGAGGGGTATCAATGTTTATTTTTGGAACCCCGAAGACAAGGATCATGATATGAAATGTGTTACAGGATCTTGCAATTTGATTTCCAGCGATCATCAGAAAAACTTTTATTCATGATCTGGTTGTAATTGCTGTGATTTCATGTCTCATTAAGTGTTAGCTTCCAAAGAACATGCTACCTTAAAATTAGCTCTACCTTAAAATGAATTTCATGTCTCAGTAATTGTTCGCTTCCAAAGAACTTGCTACCTTCACACTTATTGAGATATTAATTACTTTAATCCTGTAATTGTTGTGACAAAAATTAAGAGCAATTATCCAAGGAATTTGAAACCTTAACATTTAGTTAAGATTTATTTATTGGATACAGAAAAATTGTTATCATTATAATATTACTCAACTATCATCTTCAGAATATTGGAAATTTCAGAATTAGTTTTGTTTATTAAACATGCAAATGAGTTTGTTGATTACATCTGCTGCTGTTGGTTACATCTGCTGCTGGTAATATGCATCTTATCCAGGTATCATCACAATGGGTAAGGTTCGGCATGGGAAAAATTCTGTCCCTGGAGCTAAATTCACAATGAAAGCACCAGGTTTTAATGCATTTAAAAACCACCGCAAAGGCAATCGTACACCGCTCAAGAATAAAATCATAAAAGTTGTTCCAATACAAACCAAGGTACGCATGAATATGGCCATATTCATATAAACAACATTAATTATGTCCATTTACAATTTTGTGATATCTAAGAGGACCTTTGTACAATCTACTGCAGCAATGGGAATTCATCGTGAACCCTACTCTATTTAATCTGGTGATAGTGGACAGCTTGAATTCACATACAACTAAGGGATTTAAATCTTTCGGGTTCTCAGGTTTCTTTTGTATTTTATACCGTATCCAACTATGGTTTTATTTTCCATATTTAATCACCTGGATAATAATGTACAAGTTCTATTTCATCATCCTGTCAAGTTATGGCGGTTCTATAGGAGTGTACTTTTCATGAATTTCACTAAACATGAGTTCACTGCAGGAAGCACAGGTTCCACCAGCTGGTCAGGACAGTAGTTCTAAAGACATTAGCAAACAAAAGACCCCCCTGCATATGGCATGCAATGCTAATGGGACTCCAGAATTATTTGAAGCACATGATATTCCACAAAAGGTATCACATATTAAAAAGTATTTGAAATTTATTTATTACCTCATTATGCTACAGTTAACTCACAAAATTATCCCCTGTGCATTACAGGTGCCCATGGCTAGTGAAATCCGGACGCCCAAGAACCTTTGGAAAGAATTACCCATCTTGCGAAATTCAAACAAATCCCACAACTACCCTGATCTACCGATGCATCCTGCATCCTCCCCATTTATGGTTCCGAAGAAGGGTGCGCTATCTCATTCTCCTAGTGTATGGGGAAGCAACTCGAATCTTGTTCGAAGTTCCTGCAATGTAATATGTTCGAATATATCCATTGGATTATCTGAGAGTATACATGAAATATCGTATGTTAAGATATTTTTAGCACGTATTCCAATGTATTAGAATAGCATAATATTAAATTGTGAATGTCATACCATCGGTGTCTTTTCGCTGTAGGGATCGAATGCTTCCAAAAGACACGACAGACCTTCCATGGATTCCACTGATCCTGTGAAGTTATATCCTTATGATTTTGAGGGACCTTCTTTCAGCCTAGGTGCAAAGTTTGAACTTAATAACGGGGACATTGTGTTAGACGATGGTATTGTGCTCACAAGTAAGTTCATTGCTGAAATGGATGAACTTGCGGAAGAAAGGGTAATGATTCATCCGTCCATTGATATCACACAATTTCGTTCAAACTGTTGACATTGTCAAAAGATATTAGTTAAGTAGTTGTCCTCATTTTGATCATTTAATTACAAATCCCATTATTGTTATTTATTTGGGTTATAGCTTTCAAGGAGTGACAACAAGCAGGCTAATGAAAGGGTTCTAGGATAAATAGCTAAGCGTAAGAGCCCCGCCGAGGTGCACATGACATACTCAGCTCCTGCAACTATTTTGGTGGATTCAACCTATTCAAAGGGTGGTGGAATTGAGACTTTCAATACTCAAAGTACCCCTGTCAAAAAACATAGGCCTAAACATTCAAATCAAACAGAGGTGCTTACAGAGTCGTATATTCGCAGTCATATTTTCTGCATTTTTTCATTATACAGACAGATTTTCATAAAATAATCCTGTTTCAATGTAGATTTCACCTATTCCTATTAATTTTCAAGATTCAAACAACCAGTTGAATGGTGATATGATGATATAGAGGTCGGCATCAAAAGTGACTGGCACGGAAAAGGTCTCATCATATAGAGCAAACATCTTTGTCTACAAACTTGCATGAACTCGCCATCAACAATGGACATCATCAAATTCAACAGATTCTATTGTGATTGCACTAAGAATAGGAACAAGTACGTAATTCAACAATTGGAAGTCTTTTTCGATTAACAGTCAACTATTTTAAAGTTTTTTCATTTCAATTATTGCCTCCGTATATAGGACAAATGTTACTGACCAAGATACTAGAGAAGTTTTGCCAACAATAAAACTTGGTCCCATTACAATTAACTCGAAGAAATGGTGAAATGATCTCCGATAGGTTGCTATGCCATTAAATGATTCGGTAAGTATCCAACTGGAAGTGCAGCAATTATATATAAAATGATATAATCAGATTTATATGTCAGTCACCACACCTCATTTACGGGTTTTGCAGCACATTGATACTGCTTTCTACTTTATGCGGATGCTTTTAAAGTTGAGAACTGGGCACAAAATTCGTCCAACGTCAACGGATTGTAACTTCGACGTTAAAATCAGGGGAATATCAAGCGAGCTTGCAGTTAATACTAAAGCAATACATAAACATGAATCCCTATTTTGGTATGCAAAGGGAAGGAAAATACCATTCAACATTCCGTGGGATCAAGTAGACCATGTCCTCATCCCGATGTGGTTAGGAAACCTCGGGCATTGGATACTTGGTCACTTTGATATTGCTAATTGGAGATTTGATGTATACAATTCATGCATTAAAGCCGTGAAGAATGTGACTGTCTATGCAGCAATACGTTATATGGTTCTCACCCTCCCCATCTTAGCGAGGTCCGTGAAATCTAACTCTTGCAAATTGCCTGACATTCCCTTGGAGTGCAGACTTATTGACAATTGTCCACAGCAAATGAATGGGTCAGTTTATTCACTATAATACTGGATAATTATTTTCGTAAACACGATTTCCCAGATATTCAGATCTTTTCTTTTTTACAGGGGCGATTGTGTATTTGTCATAAAATATGCGGAATATCTAATTGAAGGAGGTATCGACAAAATTCCAAGCTTTTTTGATACCAACACAGCTCAATTAAACATTGCTACACAACTTTATAAATATTCCCTTGAGGAATCAGACATAATATGGTGTAATCATCCAGGCGCATTGAAGCTTCAAAGCTAGCATCTAGACATCCACATCATCTAGAAGTGAACTCATTTTTTATGTAATTAAGGAATTGGACAATTTGTAGTGCCTCAAACAGGAGTTCCATTGTTTCTATTTTTTAGCTAATAATTATATGATGTAGACCTATATATTTACTGGTTCAAATAGTCAATGAATAATATGATTGCCTTCCTTTCATTTCAGTTGACTCTCATTTTATAACTAACATCATGCTGGCGTATAGAGTTCACTTTCCTGCAGAGTAGTATCATAATTTAGCATAGAGATTAGTAACAATGTTGGAAGGCAATGAGGATCGAGCAGGGTATTCTGATGTTTTTTTGCTTGATTTTCTCTTGTGTGCACAATAGTATCATGATTTCCACATTTCTAGTCAAAGACCATCCTAAATACATGGTGCAATTTTCATCAGACGTGTTTACATCAGTCTGCAGTTTTGTGGAGATTAATATGAGAGTTCTTAAAAATACATTCCAAATTCAAACTGATGATTCTATATCCCTGGTCTTATATCAATCTGAGATTCACTTGTGTGCTTGCCTGAAAAAAGTAGGTTAAATCCCCTTGTTAAATTAAATTTTTATCAATTGATTCCAACATTCAGTGATATATTTAAAATAGAAGTAACAATACATAAGGCCTACATTTTCATCTCCAGTAACAACGTTTATGATGTTACTTGTATAAGACTTCACAAGTACTCAATCCAAAGCCCAAAGAGAATCTATAAATTTCAAGGATTGCCAATATACAGGGATTTAATTAAAAAAATAATAATGGCATTTGATGAAACTGGAGATTAGGTAGTTAATGGAGAAGTTTATTGGCTAAAGATACCTATAATGTAGTACGACTCGATGAATAATAGTAGAATTTAGGCTGTAGCTGAGTTATGCTTTTCAATCCTGAAAATCAAATCCCATAAACATGTACAAATCTCTGAATCAAACCTAGTAAAATAGCACTCTCAGTAATAGCCCACACTCCATCTTTCTCTGTGAGGACAGCCCAAGCTCCATCTTCACTAACGTCCAATGATGAAAGCACTGAAGCATCAAGAAATTTTCCAGCATCATAAGGAAGATCAAACTGATCGAGTCGAGTGGAGTTTCTCCAATAATGTCAGACAGTTGCAGTACCATCACCAGAGAGTATAACATCCAAACCAGCTGGCTTTCCTCCTATCTTTAATCTCATGGAGAACAAGAATTCCTCATCATCTACTCTTGCTTTAGGGATTATCACTAGGGTAGGAGCCCTTTTCTCCAATATTCTTTCACATATTGTCTTACTGATATCCACTCCTGATTTATATTACATGGTCAAAAGCGAATACTCAGTGTAGCTTGAACTGGCAGCCCTGTCCTTGCAAAATATAGAGATAATAATAGTTATTACCTTTGCCGTCACTGTCAACTTGCAACTCAAGAGGCCAAATCCGCTTTTGGCCAGCCAGATCTTTCTGGATACTCAAATCACCATCAGTTCCAATTATCTGGTGAGAATAGAGCTTTGACACATTAAAATCATAAGAGAGTTTAATTTAAAAGCATTGAATTAAATGATCTGTTACAAAAAGAAACTGTCTTTTGGGCTCATCTGAAGAATGACAGTAAGAATGTCAAATCAATGACCTCGGGTACCCCTTACTTGCAACGAATGGGCTACTGTCACTGCCTTGGTTACATTGAATCCTAGAAGGCCTGCAAACAAACTGCCACAGTTCACCACTATAACTACTTAAAAATCTGGTTACATTGAATCCCAGACACATGTAAATTTAAGACACGGAAAAAAAAACAAAAAAATCCCCTCAAATTGAAAAACTGGAATTATGAAAAACGGAAAAACTGGAATTATCAAAAGCTGTATTCCAATGCAGGTCTAAATATCTATATATTTTGTATGCAGGAGGAAACTAGGAAGAGATATTTGCCCTCAGTACATGTAGCTATCATCAGTATGACAGGTATAAATTTTTATCTGATTCAGCAGCAGCTGACTCTCCTTGGAACAGAAATATTTTTGGCAACTGTCAAGATACATTGAAATGTCATTTGATGGGATTTCTACATGTTTCTGGGATTTGATTTCAGGATTGAAATGCATAAATCAACTACAGCCTAAATCAAACTTAGTAAAATAGCACTCTTAGTAATAGCCCAAACTCCATCTTTCTCTGTGAGGGCAGCCCAAGCTCCATCTTCACTATCGTCCAATGATGAAAGCACTGAAGCATCAACTTGTAAAATATAGCGATAAGAATAGTTATTACCTTTGCCGTCACTGTCAACTTGTAACCCAAGAGTCCAAATCCGCTTTTGGCCAGCCAGATCTTTCTGTATACTCAAATCACCATCAGTTCCAACTATCTGGTGAGAACAGAGCTTTGACACATCAAAATCAGGAGAGAGTTTAATTTCAAAGCATTGAATTTCATGATCTGTTACAAAAAGAAACTGTCTTTTTGGGCTCGTCTGAAGAATGACAGTAACAATGACAAATCAATGACCTCGGGTACCCCTTACTTGCAACAAATGGGCTACTGTCACTGCTTTGAGAGGATATGTTCAACATGCCAAGACAAATATGGTTACACTGAATCCCAGAAGGGCTGCAAACAAACTGCCACAGTTCAACACTATAACTACTTACAAATCTGGTTACATTGAATCCCAGACACATGTAAATTCAAGTTATAGAAAAAAACTTGAATTATGAAAAAGGGAAAAACTGGAATTATCAAAAGTTGTATTCCAATGCATGTCTGAACATCTATATTATTTTTATCTGATTCAGCAGCAGCTGACTCTCCTTGGAACAGCAATATTTTTGGCAACTGTCAAGATACATTGCAATGTCATTTGATGGGATCTGTAAACATTCATCCATGATTGCTTGAATAAAACAATGCGAGTATATATATGATGTATCAGCTCACATTGTACATGCCTTCGGGTATCAGATTCTGACGATATAATTCCAACCTTTATCAGATTAGTTGGTTTACCCCCATCATAGATTCTTCCAAACAACAGCTTCATATCAAAGAGAAAGCTAGAACCACAAATAACAAAGTTATTCTACTCTTCAATATCATATTTTTTTAATTATCAGTCCCAACATAGAGATTATCTCTGTATCATACATATGAACATACTCGTCAAATATGCCTTCCAAAAATAAAAAATTATGAGCACGAGACCATAAAAGATAAAAAAATGAACAGAATTGAATCATTTAAATAAATGCTATTCTCTATAAAGCAAGTAACGTAACATTCATTCTCCAGGGAAATAGAATTACAATTTGGGATTCAATTACTTGTCTTCAGTACAGTAAAAAAAAAAAAAAAGTTTGACAAGCACTACCTATTTTTATACTTATCATCTAATCAAAACAAAATATACCCTCATCTCAACACTTGAACTAAATCATGGAGTGTCAATATGCACCGGGTCCAGATTCAGGCAATTGAGAACATTTATCATACTCCTCTTTGCGAATAATCAACATCATGCAAGGCATCCTCCTGTCAACATATAATTAATTGTCAAATTAAAAATTAATTTCAATTTTCATACTGATACCTAGGAAACAGTATAAATCAATACCTCGCTCACACTTTAAAGGCATTTCTTTCTTTTTTTGTTACATCTTTCTTTCATAGGTTCCAAATTGCGGCAACTCCTACTATTGTGTCCATAACTGTAGCATCTTCTACAAAGGGATGTCTTCTTGTACTCCAACGGTGACTTGTATCTAGTCTCTTTGGGCCTACCAGGTCCTCACTTCATTTCTGGTGGAAGTACTAACCTCTGCTTAACTGCCTCTGGATCATTCCATTCATCTTTGTTTCCCAATGAATATATAGTACCACGCTAAGCCTCAATGTATTTATTCTTGGTGAAGTATGTTGAACAATAATCCGTCAATGAGTAGTTTCGATATGAGATTACAACAATTGCATGTGGACACGGTAAATGGTCCAGCTGAAACTTTCTGCAAGAACAAGTTTCCTTCTCCATATCAACCACGTAAGGAGTACTACCATCATTAACTTGGTATACAATGCCACTCGATGGATGTACCTAGCTAACATGAAGATTTTATTATCATTTTCTATACGGTATATACAGAATATACAAATTGGGTTATAAAGAGGTTAAGAGGACTAACTCGCATGTGCATTGACAACTTCACCTTCTCATTCAACATAGCATTATACGGAGGTGCAAGGTGTGTAAACGTTGACATTGCATTGCTTAGATTCTGGGAAAACCACTCCTGGACGGTGCTCCTCAAGCACTCAAACAATGCTTCAATTGGATATTTCTTTGCATGTTTTATTGCTGAATTAACTGACTCTAAAATATTAGATGTCATTGTTGAGTACCTATCTGTTGTCATGTATGAACGTGACCATTTTTCGTAACCAACACCTTTCTGCAAGGAAAAAAAAAATTCACACCTTGATTATAAAATTTAAGACTTTCATAATTTAATACCACCTTCACAATACTTACCAAGTATCCCCTAACTTTATCGTTAATTTCATCTACTCTCCTCATGTGTGTCTCAAATTCAGTTTTGGTGTAAGCTCTTGTTGCAGCGTTAAAAGGAATTCTGATACCCTTGACTTTTTTACCTTATTCTTTCTTTATATTCTGGAGTATATGTACACTCTCCATGCAAGGCATTAGGGAAAACCTTCTCAACAGCATGTGCTATACTTCTATGACGGTCAGACACAATACACAACTTATCTCGATCACCATATGCTTCTTGAACTCTTAATAAGAACCATTCCCAAGCATTATTATTCTCTCCATCACTCACACCAAATGCAAGGATGAAAATGTTATTATTAGCGTCTTGTGTGCATGCCGTGAATAGGGTGCCACCATACCTACTTGTTAGGAAAGTACCGTCAACTACGATTAATGGTTTGCAATGTTTCCAACCTTCAATAGACGGACCTAATGCCACAAAACTAAATAGAAACCTGTTGTCATCGTCAGTTTCGATCCTTGTATAAGATCCAGGGTTGGATACTTCTATCATATGCATATAAGATGGCAGGTTTCCATAAGAATCCTAAGGATTACCTCTAATCATTTGTATTGCACGTTCTTGTTGGGAATTAGGACGCAACTAATCCCGTCCAGGATCGATGTGACACAAATAAATTGGACTGATAAAATATAAATACGCAAAAATAAAATGCAAATACGAAACACAAAGATTTACGTGGTTCAGCAATTTGCCTACGTCCACGGACCCACACCAATATATTTCACTAACTCGAAAATGAGGAGTACAAAATACAACACTGTATTTTTATCTGCCTATGCAAAGGCTATTCTCTCCAACTCACTTTTCTCACTATTTTGTGAAATGCCTCTCTTGTGTTGCTCTCTACAAACACTCTTTGTTGTGGTGGTGTTTCTCTTCAACACTTGAGCTCTATTTATAGGAAGAATTAGGATGAATTGGGAATAACAAATTTCACCATCCTTACCTACTACCAAAACCTACCAACATTCACCTAATTATTTTCACCAACTAATCTTCCACCTAATAGTCTCCATCTACCAACAATCTCCCACTTGGAGACTAATGTGGCTTCCCTTGAGACATTTCCTCCTTGCAACTCCTTTTGAAATATGGTGTGAATCATCTGCTGTCTTCACCTTAGAAAACCAATTGAAGCTGAGCACAGCTCCAATTTTTCTTTAGTTACCGTCTTAGTCATCATGTCGGCTGGGTTCTTGCTACCCTGGATCTTCTCTAGTGTTAATACTTCATCCTCTAGAAGAGACCTGATGAAGTGATAACGGAGTCCAATGTGCTTGGTTCTAGAATGAAATGCTGAATTCTTTGCCAGATGTATCGCACTCTGACTATCACTGTGCAAAACATTCTTCTCCTGACTGAATCCCAATTCTGCCAACAAACCCTGTAACCAGATCATTTCTTTGCTAGCCTCGGTTACTGCCACGTACTCTGCTTCTGTAGTGGATAGAGCAACAATCTTCTGTATCTGCGAAATCCAGCTAACTGCAGTAGTACCTACTGTGAAAACATAACCAGTAGTACTTCGTCTGCGATCTACCTCGCCAGCAAAATCTGCATCTACAAAGCCTTGTAGAGTCACCTCGCCTCGTCCAAAGCATAAGCATCTATCAGTAGTTCCCCGTAGATATCTTAATATCCACTTTACTGCTTCCCAATGCTGCTTTCCTGGATTTGCCATAAACCTACTCACAACTCCCACTGCATGAGCAATATCTGGTCTGGTACAAACCATGGCATACATTAAACTTCCAATGGCTGAGGCATATGGTATTTTAGCCATGAAGTTTATCTCGTCCTCTGTCTTAGGACTCTGATCACTAGATAGACGGAAGTGATTAGCTAGTGGCGTGCTGACAGCCTTCGCACTGCACATGTTAAATCTCTGCAGAACTTGACTAATGTACTTGGCCTGAGATAACTGCAAGATACCCTTCTGCTTATCTCTGAAAATCCTCATTCCGAGAATCTGCTTCGCTGTACCCAAGTCCTTCATTTCGAATTCTGCTGACAGCTGCATCTTTAACTTCTTGATTTCGTCCATATCTGAGCCTGCTACTAACATATCATCGACATAAAGTAGCAAAATTATATAACTGGACTCGAATCTCCTGAAGTAGCAACAATGGTCAGCATTACATTTGAAGTAGCCATTTTTCTGCATAAATCCGTCGAACTTCTTGTACCACTGTCTCGGGGCTTGCTTTAAGCCATACAGGCTCTTCTTCAATTTGCAAACGAGCTTCTCCTTTCCTTTGACTGAGAAGCCTTCTGGCTGCTGCATATATATTTCCTCCTCAAGGTCACCATGGAGGAAAGCAGTTTTTACATCTAACTGCTCCAAGTGCAAACCCTTTGCTGCAACAATACTCAAGACTGATCTGATTGTTGTCAGCTTCACAACTGGCGAAAATATTTCCGTGTAGTCAATTCCTTCTTTCTGCTGGAAACCTTTGACCACCAACCTCGCCTTGTATCTCTTTGATCCATCATGTTCCTCCTTGATTCTGTACACCCACTTATTGTGTAGAGCTCTCTTTCCTGTAGGTAACTCGGCTAGTTCCCACGTCTGGTTAGAGATGAGAGACTTTATCTCATCTTTCATTGCAAGCTCCCACTTGCCAGAATCACCGACTTGACATGCCTCATGATAGCATTCAGGTTCACCTGCATCAGTAAGTAACATGTAACTCATGTACTTTCTATTTGGAACATGAGGTCTGGTTGACCTTCTAAGAACAGGGACTGGAGACTGTGATGCATCAGTCTCTAGAACAGGCTCCTGTAACTGCAGATCCTCCTCTGTCTGCTGCGACGTACTACTTTCTGGAGCATCATCCAACTCAACATATGTTGGATCATCATGTACTGTGTCATCGGACTGCACTGCATTTCTGTCCTTGTACATAACCTTCTCGTTGAATATGACATCCCTGCTTCTGATGACCTTTCTGTTCTGGTCATCCCATAAGCGGTAGCCGAACTCATCTCCGCCATATCCAATGAATGTGCACTTTAGTGATTTGGGGTCTAGCTTGCCCCTTGCCTGATCACTTATATGTGCATATGCGACACATCCAAAAACTTTCACGTGGGAAAGTTTTATTTCTTTTCCGCTCCATACTTCCTCCGGTATCCTGTACTCCAACGGTACCGAGGGTCCTCGATTGATCAAGTACACCGCTGTGTTGACTGCTTCTGCCCAAAACTGTTTGGGCAAGCCTGCATGTAACCTCATGCTTCTGGCTCTCTCCGTTAATGTCCGGTTCATACGTTCTGCAACTCCATTTTGCTGTGGAGTCCCTGGCAACGTCCTCTCCATTTTGATGTCATTCTGGTAACAGAACTTTTTGAATGCCATATCCGTATATTCTCCTCCGTTGTCGGACCTCAGCTTCTTTACTCGCAATCCTGTTTCATTTTCCACCATGGCTTTCCACTTCTTGAACACATCGAATACTTCGGACTTGTGTCTCAAGAAATAAACCCACACTTTTCTCGAGTGGTCATCAATGAAAGTCACAAAGTATGACTTTCCGCCAATAGATGAAACTGCGGTTGGTCCCCAGACGTCTGTATGGACTAACTCAAGTTTCTCTTGCTTCCGAGTTCTGCCACTAGTGTTGAAACTCACCCTGGTCTGCTTCCCAAAGATGCAACTCTCGCATAAGTCTATATCAGTAGACTGAAGCTCTGGTAGTTTCCCCTTTGCATGCATATACTTGAGTCCCTTCTGACTCATATGCCCAAGTCTCTGGTGCCACAAGTTTGGGCCCTCCTTGCTTTCAGCAACTGCAATTGTCACACAAGCATCCGTCGTTGTGTAAAGGGTGCCAGTATCCTTGCCTCGAGCGATAATCATGGCGCCCTTGGTGATCTTCCAGTTATCACCAGAGAAGGTGGTGACATGTCCTTCTCCCGACAATTGCTTGACGGAGATCAAGTTCTTCCTCAATTCTGGAATATGTCTCACGTCCTTCAGCTTCCACACAGATCCATTGATCTTGATCTGTACATCACCTTTTCCGACCACGCCACACGGTTGATCATTACCGAGATATACTCTGCCAAAATCACCCCGCGTATAGTTTACAAAAAACTCCTTGTTTGAGGTAGCATGAAAAGATGCTCCGGAATCAATCACCCAGTATTCCGTTTTTCTCTCCAAAGAGCATATCAAAGCATCGTCCGCTTCCTCTTCCACAACATTAACCTCCGTCCTGTTCTCCTTTTCTTTTGGAGGTGTTGGACACTGGTTTTTGTAATGACCGGTCTTGCCACACTTCCAACATTCCACAACCTTTGTCTTGTTAGGATTGTTTGGATTTCTGGACCTCGATCTACCACTTCTGAATTTGCCGTTGCCCCGCCCATTTCCTCTGTTAGAACTCCTGCCTCTGCTTTCCACGTTCAACGCCGATCCTGAAGTTGAGACACCTTCTGACTGTCGTCTGATCTCCTCCGTTAAGATCATGCTTACGACATCATCGAACTTCAATTTTGACTTTCCAGCAGAGCCACTAATTGCTGTGACTGTACCATTCCAGCTGTCTGGCAACTGCCCAAGAATCAACAGAGCTCGAACTTCATCACTAAAAGTGATTTCGACTGTATTTAGCTGGTCCGTCACTTCATTGAATTCATTTAGGTGCTCCCCAAATCTTCCGCCTTCGGCCATCTTCATATTGAACAACTTTTTAATTAAGTGGACTTTATTTGCTGCAGATGGCTGTTCGTACATGCTAGAGAGGGCTGCCATGAGAGACTCTGTCGTCTTCTCATTTTTTATGTTGAAGGCCACTGACTTTGACAACGTCAGCCTGATTGTGCCGAGTGCTTTTCGATCAAGCAACTCCCAATCCCCCTGGCTTATATCTTCTGACTTTTCTTTTAGTGGTTTGTATAGATCCTTCTGGTACAAATAGTCCTCCATTTGCATTTTCCAAAATCCAAAATTTGAACCATCAAATTTATCAATTTTGGATATTTTCTCATCTGTCGACATTGCTCCCACTCGATCACAAAACAGTCTAAAGAAATCTTTTCTGATGTGGAAGATCAGTCAAAGCTGCAACCACAGAGCATACTAAGAATTTCAAAAGACTTTAATGAGCCAAGGCTCTGATACCAATTGTTGGGAATTAGGACGCAACTAATCCCGTCCAGGATCGATGTGACACAAATAAATTGGACTGATAAAATGTAAATACGCAAAAATAAAATGCAAATACGAAACACAAAGATTTACGTGGTTCAGCAATTTGCCTACGTCCACGGACCCACACCAATATATTTCACTAACTCGAAAATGAGGAGTACAAAATACAACACTGTATTTTTATCTGCCTATGCAAAGGCTATTCTCTCCAACTCACTTTTCTCACTATTTTGTGAAATGCCTCTCTTGTGTTGCTCTCTACAAACACTCTTTGTTGTGGTGGTGTTTCTCTTCAACACTTGAGCTCTATTTATAGGAAGAATTAGGATGAATTGGGAATAACAAATTTCACCATCCTTACCTACTACCAAAACCTACCAACATTCACCTAATTATTTTCACCAACTAATCTTCCACCTAATAGTCTCCATCTACCAACAGTTCTCGTGATCTATATGCTTTGTCATAACTAATTGTCACCCTATATGTCTCTTGCATATCCTCAATGATATCCAAAGGCATATATATTCTCCTAGATGATAGAAACCTATACTTAATGCAACTCGCAATCACTAATGTACTAGCCTGATGATGATCTCCCAAAACTGTGCCAAGAGAGCAACTATGCATCTGGTCCATCTTTCTTATCTTGAAATGACCCAGGACACCTGTCACTGATGCTCGAAGTGTCCATTTGCAACAGTGTTCTACACATTTTATTGTGTATGTCTTAGTGTCAGATTTCTTTACCACATACTGAAATCGCTTTTTTATGGCAAATAAACTGACAGCAGTGATAAGGAGTTCCTTGTTCATGAAAACACTACCGACTTCAACATTTTCAGTATTTGGATGTGATATTACCACGCCTGATTCTCCAGCATTGTCATCAACCGGAAACGTTATGTGCTCTGCAAGCTCATTACCCATTTGCTCTATGGTCGGAATGGTATCCGGCAAAGCCACATTGAAATGTTCATCCAAATAAGAAGCTCGTTGAACCAATGAAAGGGAATGGACATCATCAATACCTGATTCACATCTCCTAGCGGGCAAAGTATCTGCTGGGATTGATTCGAAAGGAGCTAAGTCAACACACAGCGGATAGCTTCCCTTGTCGGTTTCGTCCTTCTTTAACTCCAAGTAAAACCTCAGTGAATAATCATCTAAAATACATATCCAATTGCCAGGCATCGTTGATTGATAATGCACAATGTAATGGTTTTTCTCTGGTTCCTTATCTATCCGGTCAGCTATCAATTTCATGAGTCCATCGTATGTGCAATCAAGGGGCACAATTAATCCAAACACAGAATAACCTGAATAGTTACATGAGTCATCCCATACTCCATTAAAGTGAACGAATACTGTTGCTGATTCCATGACATGATCAAATATAATGCAAGCAATGTCATATTATTGGGTTATCATAATGAAATTTAAATTACGCTAATTAAAAATAGTAATATAAAGTTATCCATAATTTTAAAATCTGTGCAAGTATTAGTACTTGTTCAATGTTCATTCTTTAAAAAACCACTGGTGACTACGCACATACAGATTCAATCATTTATTCGTTTTTCTTCTGTATGTACCTGTATCTACAATTAATTTTTTCGGATAAATTTTATTGTTTTTAAACATAATTTTTTAAATTTCTGCAACCTACGAATATCTCTAATGACTGCAAATAATAGACATGGATACGGCTTGTTCAGGTACATGATCGTATCAGTCGGCATTTGGTTACCAGAATGCAGAGTGAAAAATATCAAAGGAGTGATAACATGCATTTACCTTCACAGCTGATGAAGATTGATCTCAATAATTAACTGTAATTAACAATTAGCCGATGAAAGAAGTGGATACTTCTCCAGGCGATGGTTACACTGTCTTTTTTTTAGCGATGAACACCTCAAGAACTGGCTAGGAACAGAGATAGATATTTTGGTAATCTGCAGTGATACTTCCCGGTTGCGATAACGCATGATTATTCTGGTGAGCGAGGATTATGTTATTGATTTTCAGTTACAAATTGATTTCATTAACTGTCACTCCTGGATAATAGGTAAGAAAGCTATTTTATATCCATTTACCGTGCTGCGGCAATTTTGCAAGTTTTATATTTTTTTTTCTATTTTTCATTTGTTTAGATTGGCATTTCCATATATCCAAGACTGGTTACAATGTGGGGTATCACCACAATTTCCCCAAGTTTTAATGTGAAGATTCATAGTATTTCTTGTTGGGTTAAGTTCATAAATACAAACATTTACATTTGGAAATTTTGTAATCAGGTGATTTGTAACTAATTACACAATTATCAAAATAGTTTTCAAAATCAGGTTTTTTTTTTTTTAAATAAAATCAGAATCAAGTTTTGTAATTAATTACAATTGTAAATTTATTTCGATTTTGTAATTAATTATAATTGTAACTTATGAATTAGTAAACTATTAGTGTAATTCGTAATTAATTACATTAGTATAATTTGTAATCAGCCACTGTCACATCTGTCATGTCGGACCATCGTTGAAAATACAATTATAACATTATTTCAATTTGTAATTGGTTACAATTAATTACAATTGTAACTAATTACCATCACCGCAACTACCACCGATCCCCACCTGGCTACCTCTGACCAGGCTTTCGCTTTTTTCTTCAGAATTCCATCATCACTTCACAAGTCACCATACCTAAATTCCATCCCCACCTTTACGACTCATCCCACCCACTCTCACGCACAGGTTCCTTTAGAAGCATTACTCTTCAAATTTACAAAATTCTGTTCTTGAAATTTGTTAGTTTATACACACAATTCACTCGCCATAAGGTACTCCAATCTCTTTTTCTCTCAACATCTCACATAAAACTCTCTCTCTCTCTCTCTCTCAAGACTGTACCATCGTGTCTGCGTTGGTTAAAGGCACCTCAACAATGGCTTAACACACTAAATACAGAAAGCCCAGAAGCCAGAACCACCTCCCCTCCTCCTCCTCCTCCACCGCCACCCCCATTATAGCCAAGAAAAAGAACTTCACATCAGTAACATTCAAAGGACTGGGCTGCATCGGTTGCTCAAAAGGCAAAGAATTTGGCAGGAAAGGTGTTGAACACTGCACAAGATGCTGTCGAGAAAATGAAGCACATTGAACAAGAGGATGGGATTCGGTTAAGGACACCATCCAGAAAATCAAAGACGTCTTATGAATAACTGATTTAACAAAATAGTTTATAAATATCTGATTTTCAAATTTTCAAATTTTTGTGTAATTTTCCCTAAAAAGTATTATTTTTAAATTTAAAAACATGTTTTTTTTCCTTTTAAAATGTTAATTATGAAATAAATGAAATGATAAATTCTTATTTATAGTAAGAAATGTTTACATGGAATTTATATCTTATTCTACATGAATTATTTTACTTTACAAATTTAAATAAAACTTAAATAAACAACAACTAAATGTATTCCTATTAACAATCATTTGCATAATTTTAGCTTAAGTACATAGGGATGACAACGGGGTGGGGGATGTCGTCCCCCGTCCCGCCCTGGCCCCGTCGAAAACTTATCATCCCCGTCCTCGTCCTATTCCCGCTTAAACGAGGACAGGCGGTGTAGCGATCGAGAATTTTCATTTCTTTCTAAATAAAATATTTTAGAACTTTAAATGCACGTCGCTACGACTTTTCCAATTTAATTTAAAAGAGTATTCGTCTAGCCAAATGTTAAATGAAATTAAATTAATTTTCATCGTAATTAAATTTTTCGAATTTTATTTAAAATATATTCCAATGTCACCAATTAAAATCTTAATTCAAATTTTAATGATTTTAAGTCCAAATTCATTTACTTCAACATTTTGATCATTGTCCAATTTAAATTTCTTTAATCCCCAAAATTTAGTTATTCATCACAATCCCAATTGGTACGAAGAAAAATCCATTTTCCCCACACATTAATCCCATTTCCACTCCCTCATCCTCTCCCTTATTTCCCAAAAAAAAAAAAAAAAGAACATTTACCATTCTGCAATGCCTGCAATCATCCCAATAAGACATTTCCCTCTTAAAAGAATTCACACACGTTTATTTTCACACCCAATCTGCATGATTCCATCCTCACATCCCTAATTCTCTCCCTCTTTTCCCTAAATCACAATTATCATTCTATTGCAAGTTCCTACACTTCATCCTCAATCAGCAGACTCCCTCAACTTACCAAAATACAACAGCAATTTACCAAACTTCAGCAAACGGACTGTAACATATACTCCATTCTTTCTTTCCACACGAACTCACCCAAAGCCAAACAAGCAATCTGGTAAAGTTTTCTCTCCTACCCTACTGAAATGGTTCCAGAGCACCACCACAACCAGCCTCCTCCATTGCTCAGCCACCCCTGCCCATCGCCACTGCCCCTCCCATATTCACATCATCAACTCTCGCAATCAGACCGCCACTACAATCACTCACGGCCATCACCACGCTCGAACACCACACCTCCACTGCACACCCATTTTCATCATCACCATCATGGACAAGACCAACAGCAGCAACACCCCAACCACACGCGGCCAACCACCATCACGACCCTCATCACCACCACAAACCGCCCCTGCCCAACTCTCAAATCCAAGCCAAATCCTCAAAATCAAACCCAAAACCGAATTAAAAACATAACCCATATACTTACCTCCACTCCCAACCATTCCATTTGGAGTATCGCCAGAAAAATCACCAAAGGATTGAACCTCCAAGCCTCGGTTTTGCCTTCGTTTCTGCACCCAAAACCACCTCCACTGCCGCCAAGTGATGGCGGCAGTAACGCTACCAACCACCGGCGCTAGAGCGCCGGCAGCCTTGACTGGAAACGGGTCGATCGCCAGCTCCTCCTCTGCCTGGTTTGCGAATTTAGAGAGAGAGAGAATAATGAGAGAGAGAGAGTGTTTTATATAAAAAATCTGATTTTTAATATTTACAATTTAGTCCCCATTTTCAAAAGTTGTTATTTTAGCCCCTAAGTATCAAACAATTTTAATTCAGTTCCAAAGACTTCGGTGCGTGACAGATCAGTCCTTGTATTCCTTAATTCCTACAATCAGCTCCATTTCTTTCGAAAAGCCTAATTCAGTCCCTAAACTTTTAAAATTTCATTCTAGCCCTCAAACTTCATTTTATCACGCTTTAAATCGTTAAATTTCTAAAATACTAATTTAATTAATTTATTTTTTGGCTAGACGAAGCAGTTGGTGATTTGAGAAGCTGGCGTACTATTCTCGCTCCGATTTTTGAGAACTCGTAAAGTTAAAGGTAGACTCGCCCCCACTAATTGATTTATATTATAATTGCACGTGATTATGTGGATTTGTATGATTGTTATATGCTTAATTGCATGAGAAAAGAAAAGAATAATTTCGTATGAGATGAATTTGGGAATTTATGTTATGCACGTCATAACTTATCTGCTAGCATGAGACAAGAAAAGAATGTTTTCATTTACACTCAATTATTGATGCTTATGAATAAAAAAAGAATATCACTACATTTTTTGCATGATTACTTGTCTAATTATCTTGTAGATTAATTATTGGAGTTGAGTCTACTGAGTATTTCATTTTGAAATGCTCACCCTGTTGTTTTAACAATTTTTGCAGATTTCGGTGACGGTGGCGAGTGATGGGCAATGGCAACAAATATAAAAGTTGATAGTATTTTTGAAAGTCGTGAATTTCGAAACAATCATTTTAATTTATCAAGAATTCTCATTTTTATTAAGTTTGTAAGAATTATTTTATTATCGCTAAACTTTTACCCATTAAATGTGATATTTAATATTTAATCATTTTCCGCAATAAAGTTTATTCAAAAAATTTAGAAAAGTGACGCTCCCACGTTTCTCGGAACTCGGGGCGTCACAGGCGGGGATGCCAAATTCTTATTTATATTCTTATATATTTTTTTAAAATTCTTAACTTAATTTATTTTAGATATTATATTTAGCTAAGAGTATAACTAGTCAAGATATTGTCATACTAAATATATAATAAAACTTAGTCGAATTAATTAATACTTGTGGTGGATATTAAAATATTTATTGATGTAGCTCTAATTATGTTTAACAATTAACAAACCAAAAACAAATTAGTCTAAGTTAATTATTGTTCAATAAATGAAGTAATAGATATCTATACTCAACTTCAGGTAGTTATTTCTTGCATTTTTTAACGCATTGATGTAACTTCTTTTTTGCACAAATTCTCCAAAAATGAGCTCTATTTCATTCTTATGCAGAATGAACGTCGGTCAATTAGAATCAACAAAATCATATAATGCAGCATTGTTGATGTAATATAACTCGACCTTCAAACTTACGAGCATTTTTTAACTACATTAAACATAACTTCAATTTGGTAATTCATTTGTAATACAATCTTCTCCTAGTTAATGTGAATTCATTTCTTATAGCAAAATGATGTTTGATTTGTTTGTTTAATTGTTTCAGGCTGTTGGAACATAATTGAATAGAAAAATTTGTTCGTTTCATATAGTTAATAGAAAATTATTTGGCATTTGAGAATAGTAATTGATCCATATATTTTTTTTTTTAAATCTTTTGGGGTTATGACATTTTTAATTGGGCTAATTAGGATCACTCATGTGCTTAGATTTTAAATTTTTAAAATCATGTAATTTGATATTATTTTACTAAATCAGTTATCATCCATCGTAGAGAGATTTCTTCTTCCCCATGGAGTGAAAAAGGAGTAGTCCGTCTGCGAAAATCACACCCATCCTCAAATTCAGAAACTCACCAAAAATCACTAGTACTATCCCACACCCAAACCCCAATTCTCCTCTCCCCATCTTCAATGTGCCTGCAAATCTGCATTCCCCATCCACATCCGCTATCTCCTCGACTCCATATGTAATACCCCCTTCCAAATTCTGATCTATCCCTCCACTTGATTTTTTCATCTTTCCTCTAAACTTCTGTGTTTTCCTCTTCTCAGAAAAACACTTCTATTCAAATTTTTCTCATTTTCATGATCGTCGTTTGAAATAATTGACTATTGATCTATGACACTGTGGTGTTAGAATGCAGTTCATGGCCAGTTGGAGATTTCACGAATCATGAAATTAGGGAATATTGTCTTGTTTGAAAAACCTGGTGCTTTTCTGTACAGTAGTAGAAACTATTGCTTTTTTAATTAAATTCTAGCTAAGCACGTTCAAACCTATGAAATTTGAAATTAAATGATTGTCATTGCATTTAGTTTTTGTGTGTGTGTGTGTGTGTGTGTGTGTTATTGTTAATATATTTTTTTCTTTGTAGTTATGCTTTTGTGAAATGTGAAGGGAATCATTTGAGAAGCTAATAAATGGAATATGTGTGGCACTTTATAATAAAATTCAATTTCTTTGTATCACTTTACACATTTATACATACTATTACAACATTTACATTTTTTATTGTATGTTTGTGTCCAATAATAAGAGATGTGATGAACTCATGGTATAGTGCGGTGATTTAATGCCTCACTCTAGTTAAGAAATTTACAATTTCAGCTTCCAAGTTAAGTGTTTATATATAAATATATGAAAGATTGGGTAGATTATGAAATAATTTCTTGGCATGTTGTCGACCTTTACTGTTATATCACTTCCAATCGTAATAGTGCTCTTTCTCTGGATTTTAGACATGTTAATGGAATCAAAATTAACGTGCGTGTTGAGCAAATTTTGGTTATTTACAGAGCTTTTGGCATATTCCTTTTCTGGGTATTGGTAGCTAACCTTGTTATTGTGCAGGAGATCTAAAAATTCCAGACAATTTGATAAGCAGCATTTTGGTAATCTATATTATATGAATGGCTTCCCTCTACAGTAATTTAGTCATTCGAGTGTTACAATGGACTTCATTACCAGGGCCAATTGAAGAGTTCAACTTGTTCTGTTATTTGGGGAAGGTGGCCTTCTCCCCAATCCAAGTGGAAAAAAATTTGCATGCAATGTTCTTATCATTGACATGTCTAGCGGAGTCGAAGTACTGCCTGATTCTGTAATTTTTGGAGTACTTGCAGTAGATATGGATTCAAACTCTGGTTTTGCTGTTGAAGATGAGGAAATAACGAATTCATTATTTACAAATGTAATTAATTACAAAGTTGAAATAAAATTAGAATTGTAATTAATCGTAAATTGTAATTGATTACATGATGTAATTAAATTGCAATTGTCATTGTAATTAAGGTGAATGTTACTAATTCAATTAATTTTAGCAAAAAATATCTATTATTTTTTACAAATTCATTAGCTACAATTGTAATTAATTGCAATATTGAAATAAAGTTGCATGTGTAATTAATTACAAACTGTAATTCATTCCAATTTTTAACTAATTCAATTAATTTTAAAAGAAAAAAATAAAATTTCGAGTGACTTGTAATATATATATAATTAAGTTACAATAGCAATTAATTAGTTTCATTCGTAATTGATTACAAAATTGAAATTAAGTTACAATTGTAATTAATTACAAACTATCACTATGATTTTCATTGTTGATTACTTGATTTTGATAAAATGTTTTATATTCTTAAAATATCTTTTAAAATACCTGATATTTAAAATTATATCCCTTAAAGTTTTGTATTTGTGTACTTAACCCTACTTTTTATTCATACGAGCCAAATCGGGTCGAACCACAATTCACATGGGTTGACCTGGATTTTCCACAATCGAACCCTTGCCTCCAATGATTAATTGGCCACGGTCGTCGTTTTTCTAAACCACCTTATCCTATTCCTCACTTCCAGATCCATCAATCGTCGGACCATTTCCAACTACAACTCCATCGCCAACCAACCTCCAAATCTACAGTCGTTTCTGCAATGTTACCACTAGCACAGGTACAATGTCATCGCCGACTGTGTTTCACTTCAATTTTAGCTTTGACAATAAAATATTTCCTTGATCACACGACAATCAACTTTACATGAGGTTAAAGTAGGGTAGAGTATAGTTGAGAATTAGTATATATATGCATATATTGAGTTTAAGTATCTCAACAACCACTAAACTCTGTGTAGTGTCACTGCTTACTCATTGAAATTCAAAATGCTTCCTAGTGAACACTCAATTTAACTTTAGCCCATTACACTCCATCACTCATGAAACATTTTTACATTGAATTATTCTATTTAAACAATGTCCTTGACAATGAACTTGATAAAAGCTCTCACGTGTGGTGTGTAGGGTCCACAAGTGACGTGTGGATACGTAGATGATGGAAATCATACGTGGCACTTAACTCCGTCCCAAACTTAAATAAAAAGCCAACTTGTACACCAAGTCCTCAAAACCAAACAAGCCTCTAACTTTTTTCTTGAAATGAAACAAAACTTCATGACAAAACAAAACCACAATCTTTGCAAAAATCTAAAAAATTGAAATTCGAATTGCTCCGAACCCTAATCCTCAAATTGATTGTGCCCCAAAATAGTGAAATCACATGGAAATTATATATGAACAATTGGTATGATTCTTGTTCTAAATGGTTGCAGCTAAAGGAAGGAGAGCTGTATTTTTAATTTAGAGGTTTGTTTACTTCAAGTTTGTTGTTGTTTCTCATTTTGCTTTTGTTTTTGCACATGTTTATCAAAGTTGAATTTTTTGAAGAATCGAAGCAAAATCAAAACCGTTTGATTTTGAATTGAAGAAAACTGAACCGAACCAAAAGTCTCAGTTCGATCACAGTTCCTTCAATAATCGAACTGAATCAATGAATTACACTCCTATTTCTGCTACACAATTTTGAAAAGTGTTAAAATTATGTTCAACTATAGTTTGGTCTTTGTTTGTTATAACTGTTTATAAACAAGTTTTTTTTCACATTTTCTCAAACTATTTTTTAACCATGTACATTTTTCAAAACACTTTTCAACTATATTTTACTTTAAAACTCAACAATCTATACTATATCTAAAAACGAAAAAGTCCTCCACAACAAGTTGTCACTTTTTTTTTTGATTTGATAATCAGGTTGTTGCCTTTTACTGTTCATTTTTGACCATTTTTTTTAATTACACAGTAGGTGGCTGACACATTCAGCCACCTGAAATTGAAACATTTTAATCAATTAAAATGGTGCCATCCATTTTATTTATTTTTTTACTTCATTTTTTTCTTTACTCTGTTTCGCAAACAATATTTTTAAAACAAAATTTCTCAAATCACTTTTTAAAAACACATATTTTTCTCTTCATTTTTTTAACCACACATTTTACCTAGAAAACATAAAAAAAGATTTTTAAATACAAAACTTTTAACAAACAACTTTTTTTTTTTGTCTTGCTACGTATATTTTTGTATTTGGTATTTTATAACGTGTCATTCTTATCTTTTATTTTGTCATAATAATTTTTAATACACGTACAATTATTAAATTTTGATCACACATTCGACAAAAATTTTACAAATCACATTATTTGAAATAGTAATTTTTTCAGAAAATGAGTTTTGAAAAAAAGTTTTGAATAGGTATAGAGAAAATTTGTGATTAAAAAGTAGAGAGAAAAATGTGTGTGGTTAAAAGGTAGTTTAAGAAATTATGTTTATAAATTGTAATGATTGCATTAAAAACAAAACTTATATTTATCTAATTTATGCAATATCAATTTTATCTTGATATTCATTAGTCAAAATATCATTTACCACACATTCAATAAAAATTTTACAAATCACATTATTTGAAATAACGGATATCAAACATGGGTCTAATAATAACACGACACATTATTTCAAATAATGAGATTTGAAATAGTGATTTTTTTCGGAATGTAAGGTTAAAAGTAGAAAAAAAATTTAGTTTATTTCGATGTTATTTTATTGGTAAAATCTATATTATATCTAAAACTGAAAAAGTCTTCCACGATACAAGTTGCAGCCTGCATTTTACTGTTCATTTTGATTGATTTTTTTTAATTACACGGCAGGTGGCTGACACATTCATATTTTGGGGAACTCATAAAAGAATGCCAGTCTCTTGCAATAAATTTGTCAAACCTCAAATTTAGCTGGGTTAGGAGAACAGCAAATAAAGTGGCCCATACTTTAGCCAAGGCCGCAAATTCATTCAAGGGAAAATTACATAGAACCTTGTATTTTAAAGATGCAATTCAAAAATCATGTGAAGGAAATCTTTTTTTCAAATTTCAGGTGGTAATTAACAATTAACTAATACATAATTAATCAATTAAGTTCTAACAAGTATTAATTACCGTTCTTGTACAAAAATCAAACAACATTCATGGTGCGTGTCGCGATGCACCAAGAATTAATTAAATTTCCTTACTTGCCAAAACTCAAATTTAAATGTGATAGCGGAAGCAAGGGTCGATCCCACGAGGAACGGGAACTAATTTAATGCCATGTCAATTAGAATTATAAGGGGGGTTTTGAGTTGAAAATTGCAATTAATCTAAATAATCAAATAAAGATGTAAAATAGCTGGAATAAAAATCAAATAATAAAGAATCCTAGTTCTCAGGTTCGGTTGTGCCCTATCATAATATTGTTATTCCCCAAGCAACGCATGTACTATTTCCTTTGTTTTATTTATCACCCGGAATAATCAAAAAGCTCTGATTAATCCAATTCTTCCTTAATAATAATCAATTAGAATTAGTTCTCCAATCAATTTAGAGTGAATGAACAACCTAGAATAAGCTCCCTAGGTTTAATTCATTAACTATGTGAAAACAAGAAGAATTAGGTGAACTAAATTATCAATTACATATGCTCGAATTGATTAATCTAGATTGGATTTTCATATGGAAATATAAAATTACCAATTGCTACTATGATTCGGATAACAAGACAAATACGAATCCAATCACCCAAATTAGCATACATCAACACAATAATTAAAAGACAAGGCCTTAATCAATTAATAAATTGTCTTGATGACATTAATGTTCATGAGAAATCCAATAAATAAAATATAAAAAAAACAAGAACTACGTTACGAGTTTGAGGAATGAATAATAAAATAATATGAACACAACGTCCCCCTTGAACTAAGTTGAGAAGATTAGCCACGCATTGCCATGAAGAATTCCCCAAAAATATTGTCTTGATTAACCTTGATTTTGCCCGGAATTTCTTCTCTTCAAACCTTGATATTGGAGGCTCTCAAAATATAATTCTTCTCTTCTTTCTTGTCATGAACTTCCCTATTTATAACTTCAATTTTCGTGCCCTAGCTTTGGGAGCAAGAAATCCAAAATTATGGAAAGAATTGAAATAAGGAAATTTTTGACTTGAAGATTTACGGCCGTAACTATTCTTTTACGGCCGTAATTGAGTTACTGCATATTTTCCAAAGTTGACATTACGGCCGTGACACTTCCATTTACGGCCGTGACATATCCATTTACGGCCGTAATTGTGTCTCTGCATATTTTTGCACAATGACATGAAAACGTTTACGACCGTGAGTATATATATTATGGCCGTAACGTATTTGCACCCAAGGTCCTCAATCTTCAATTTAAAGCGTATTTTGGTCCTTTTTCCTTCTTTTCTCTTCTTTTAGGATCCTATACAACATGAAAAACAACATGCATTAATAATACTTAGATAGAATCCCATTATGACTTATTCAAGGATATAAGTGTATAAAATAAACGTTAATATAACACTTATCAAATCCCCCCACACTTGAACCATTGTTCATCCTCGAACAATGATAGAAAAGAACTAAAGCACGACTCGAATGAACATGTTAGACTTTTAAATCTAGAAAGTCAAGGTCACATCCCACTTCTTTTTAGCACGAAAATCAAATTGCATAATCGGAGTGTGTTAGTGTGTGTAAGAGATGCATCACCCAATATTCTCCGAACAAAAATGAAAATTGATACCCCAATGTGGATTATATCCTTTCACCTCTCGTGAGTTCTCTCTGAATTTATCAATTCCCCATAAAAATGTAAGTTTTGACTAATTCAAGTAAATGCCAACAGATTAGTGCGGTTTATCTCATGGTAAAAATTTAGTCAATACACAGTTTCAGATCAAAAGGGCACAAAATATAGACCAAGCAATTCAAACCACTCATAAGTACATGTAATGGGAGCCAACACTCTCACCGGATATCTCTCTTCGCACAAAGTGTATATAAATGTGAGAATTTTACACTCAACTCACTGCATGAAAAACTTGTTACCACAGATTGCTCAAATGTCAAAACCGGAGCCAACAATAACACAAGTGCGAAGCAAAGGTCTTTGTTGGGTTGTAGCGGGGCTTCGGGTCAGGTGGGATAAAAGGAAAACATTTAGGCTGAATCGAGAAGGAGTTTCACAAGCCGAATCGATTCAATTATAACATTCCTTCTTTCTTCTTCAACATGAATTTAATAATCTCCCTGCTATCCAACTGATTTAACACTAGACTTCTATTTTGTGCAGCTTGAGTGTTTATTTTCAATACTAGCAAATGTTCATGATCTCGTAATTTGAGAACTGGCCTGAACTTCTCTTTTTCTCTTTTTTTTTTTTTTTTCAAACATATACTGCAATTTTTCTCTTTTGGTCAAATCACCCCCACAATCCCCAATGACACAAGATCGAATTTCCACTTTGAAACTTAATCCACCTCAAACTTCTCAACCAACACAAGCTTGTGAATCCGTTCTCTATAGGTTCAAGAAAAAGGATAACATGAAAGAATGGGTGTTCGTGGCTTGTAGTGTGGTATTAATATTCCAAAGAGAGGCTAAGGCTCAAAGGGTCTTCTATTGGTAAATGTACAATGGTAGGCTTATTTAGAAGGCCAAATTTGGTTCATCCTAGTGCCTTTACTATATTTTGCACTCGAGCCAAGAAACTTCTACGGCATGTACACAAAAGCATATCCAAGAACAAATCAACCATGCAGGACACACATAAAAAAAATAAGAGCTTTATATAAAGAGTAAAAGTAGCTCATAGGCTCAAAAGCTCACAAATTATGGTTCATATGTGTGTCTCCCATCCAATTATGAGTTTTGGTCATTGCTTGGTCTTAGGGTCGAATTGAAAAATGCAAAAAATCTAGTGGCCAAAGGGGTGAATCTCTTTACTCGGGGTAGTTATCAGTCATATCAAATTTGGGTTTGAATCTACTAGGTTGCAGAGATATGGCATTTTGTCCCCATTTTCAAACCTATTCGGAAAGTATTGGAAAATTCATCTCTACGTGCTCAATTCATGTCCAATTATGCAATTATATTTCAAAAAATTGAACCAAAAGTGGGGTCGCTTCCTATCAAAGATTAAAATGGATGCTGACTCAAACTGAATTTTAACGTTTCGACTACAGAAAGTAGATAAAGACATTAAGCTCACAATCAATTCAATTCCCCCCACACTTAGACAAAACAATGTCCTCATTGAAAAGCAAAACAATAAAAGGGGAGTTATGCGCGAGGGCTACGTGCTATTAAAAATTTGAAAAAAAAAAAAAGCAGACTTACGGCCGTGAAGGTATGACTTACGGTCGTAAGTCACATTCTGAAAAAAAATTTCAAAGAAACAATTACGGCTGTAAAAATGTAAATACGGCCGTAATAAGGCCTCTGTATAAAAAAAAAACTGGAATTGAGTTACGACCGTAAAAGGGTATCTTACGGCCGTAACTAGGCCACTGAAAATTTCATGTTTTTTTTTTCGAAAAAATAAAATACAATAAAATAAACTAAAAATAAGAATACGAAAATAAAGAGTCGAGGAGGTAAAGAAACTCCCCTCTCGGGTTGCCTCCCGAGCAGCGCCGCTGTTTACAGTCGTTGGCTCGACTGAGTCCTTTCTCATTCAACCGGGATTAGGTGGATTCCCAAAACTCAATCTCCTTTTCGTGCTCTTCATTAGTGCCTGCAAAATAGGGGGTAGAGGTTTTTCATCAGAAATTGGTAATGAGATGGATGAGATTTTACCTGATTTCGGAGACTTTGGACAGTCCTTTCCACCAATATCGAGAACTTCCTGTACTAAAGAGTCATTCACATTAACAGAATAAACAGGATCATCATCAAACTTTTTCACGGAATCATAAATATTGAATTGAACAATTTTATTATCAAATTCCATGGAAAGTGTGCCACTACTAACATCTATCTTAGTTTTAGATGTTTTCAAAAATGGTCTACCTAACAAAATAGGAGTAGAGTTGGGGGAGTGGTCATCATTCATGTCCAATACATAAAAATCTGCAGGAAATACTAACCCGCCTACTTGTACTAAAACATCTTCAACTACCCCATCCGGATATGCATTGGAACGGTCAGCTAGTTGAATGATAACACTAGTTTCAGTCATTTTAGCAAGTTTTAATGCGGTGTAAGTGGACCTAGGCATTACATTGATAGATGCTCCTAAGTCTATTAAAGCACGATTTATTTTCTTATTGCCTATTTGACAAGGTATGGTAAACATACCTGGATTCTTGCATTTTGGGGGCAGTTTCCTTTGGAAGAGTGCTGACACATTTTCCCCCATTCTTACCATTTCATTTCCCATTAACGTCCGTTTGTTGGTGCACAGCTCCTTTAAGAACTTCGCGTATCGGGGCACTTGCTTGATTGCATCCAACAATGGAATGTTGATTTCCACTTTCCTGAACATTTCCAAAATTTCCTTCTCCTTGCTTTCCTTAGTCGCCTTCGCTAACCTGCTCGGAAAAGGCGGTGGAGTTAGTTTCGCATTCACAATAGGTTCGGTTTTTACCTGAGAGTTTTGTGGAATGCTGTTTTTCTTTTCGACTTCTTTTTCTTCAACCTCCTCCTCTTCACTCGCGGTTGGCTTTGATTGTGGCGCCTCAATTTCTTTTCCACTTCGAAGAGTAATTGCACTTACATTCTTCGGATTCACCTCGGGTTGAGATGGCAACTTTCCTCCTGTTTGTGCTTCCAGTCTGTTGATAGCTGTGGCCATTTGACTCATTTGATTTTCCAGGTTTTGAATGCTGGATTTGGTATCCTGTTGAAATTGTAGAGTGTTAGTGGCCAAAGTTTTCATCATTTCTTCGAGAGACATACCTGATGATTGTGGCTTTTGCTGATATTGTCCCTGTGGATGGAAATGTCCTTGTTGAAAATTCCCTTGAGGCTTGTTGGAGACGAAACCCGGATGTTTGTTATTTCCATAGCTCAAGTTCGGGTGGTCCCTCCAGCCAGGATTGTAAGTGTTTGAGTACGGATTGTATTGTTGTTCTTGAAATGGGAAGCCTCCAGCAGCGTTCACGTGTTCACTGTTTCCCTCTTGGAGCACTGGGCACGCATCCGTTGCATGTCCGAAGTTAGCACATATCCCGCATGCTTTGACTTATTGTGCACTTCCTACAGAAAGTTGTTTAACGAGATTTGTTAGTTCAAACAGTTGACTTTCTATATTGGAACTACTTACCTCGTTCACGCGGCGAACTTGCATGTCTCGGGTTGGGTTAAATTGCTGAGTGTTTTCAGCCATGTTGGAAATCAAAGCCCGAGCCTGTTCCGGTGTTTTGTCCATTAAAGCACCTCCACTTGCGGCATCTATCATACTTCTGTCCATTGGTAGTAGTCCTTCGTAGAAATATTGAACCAGTAGTTGTTCGCTGATTTGATGATGGGGGCAGCTCGAGATGAGCTTCTTGAAGCGCTCCCAATATTCATACAGCGATTCACCATTGTATTGACGAACCCCGCAAATTTCCTTCCGGATTGTTCCAGCTCTCGATGCAGGGAAGTATTTTTCCAAGAAGAGCCTCTTCATGTCATTCCAGGTGGTGACTGATCCGGATGGTAAACAGTATAGCCAATCAGTAGCGGCATCCTTTAACGAGAATGGAAAGGCCCTCATTTTAATTTGTTCCTCGGTAATGCCCGTGGGCCTCATACTGTCGCAAACCACATGGAACTCCTTTAGATGTCTATATGGATCTTCACCGGCATGTCCCCGAAAAGTGGGTAGAAGGTGGATCAACCCGGATTTTAGCTCAAAGGTTCTTCCTTCTTCTACCGTTGGAAACGTAATGCACAATGGCTGCTGAGCCACATCAGGAGTAGCCAGTTGTTTAAGAGTTCTGTTGTTAGCTTCCATTTGTCCTGCTGCTCTCCTTCGCCGTCGAAAAGTCCTCTCGATTTCTGGGTCAAGATAAAATAGTGCACAATTAGTTGACCGAGTTTTAAGCATATAAGCAAAGGAGCACAAAAATAAATTTTTTTTTTTTTTTGAAAAATTATATAAATAAAATAAATGCAGAAAAATAAAATTTTAATTGATTAAACACTAAATTGGTTAACCGTTCCCCGGCAACGGCGCCAAAAACTTGGTGCGTGTCGCAATGCACCAAGAATTAATTAAATTTCCTTACTTGCCAAAACTCAAATTTAAATGTGATAGCGGAAGCAAGGGTCGATCCCACGAGGAACGGGAACTAATTTAATGCCATGTCAATTAGAATTATAAGGGGGGTTTTGAGTTGAAAATTGCAATTAATCTAAATAATCAAATAAAGATGTAAAATAGCTGGAATAAAAATCAAATAATAAAGAATCCTAGTTCTCAGGTTCGGTTGTGCCCTATCATAATATTGTTATTCCCCAAGCAACGAATGTACTATTTCCTTTGTTTTATTTATCACCCGGAATAATCAAAAAGCTCTGATTAATCCAATTCTTCCTTAATAATAATCAATTAGAATTAGTTCTCCAATCAATTTAGAGTGAATGAACAACCTAGAATAAGCTCCCTAGGTTTAATTCATTAACTATGTGAAAACAAGAAGAATTAGGTGAACTAAATTATCAATTACATATGCTCGAATTGATTAATCTAGATTGGATTTTCATATGGAAATATAAAATTACCAATTGCTACTATGATTCGGATAACAAGACAAATACGAATCCAATCACCCAAATTAGCATACATCAACACAATAATTAAAAGACAAGGCCTTAATCAATTAATAAATTGTCTTGACGACATTAATGTTCATGAGAAATCCAATAAATAAAATATAAAAAAAACAAGAACTACGTTACGAGTTTGAGGAATGAATAATAAAATAATATGAACACAACGTCCCCCTTGAACTAAGTTGAGAAGATTAGCCACGCATTGCCATGAAGAATTCCCCAAAAATATTGTCTTGATTAACCTTGATTTTGACCGGAATTTCTTCTCTTCAAACCTTGATATTGGAGGCTCTCAAAATATAATTCTTCTCTTCTTTCTTGTCATGAACTTCCCTATTTATAACTTCAATTTTCGTGCCCTAGCTTTGGGAGCAAGAAATCCAAAATTATGGAAAGAATTGAAATAAGGAAATTTTTGACTTGAAGATTTACGGCCGTAACTATTCTTTTACGGCCGTAATTGAGTTACTGCATATTTTCCAAAGTTGACATTACGGCCGTGACACTTCCATTTACGGCCGTGACATATCCATTTACGGCCGTAATTGTGTCTCTGCATATTTTTGCACAATGACATGAAAACGTTTACGACCGTGAGTATATATATTACGGCCGTAACGTATTTGCACCCAAGGTCCTCAATCTTCAATTTAAAGCGTATTTTGGTCCTTTTTCCTTCTTTTCTCTTCTTTTAGGATCCTATACAACATGAAACACAACATGCATTAATAATACTTAGATAGAATCCCATTATGACTTATTCAAGGATATAAGTGTATAAAATAAACGTTAATATAACACTTATCAAATCATCTCTCCCAATTGCTCCTTTCTCTCTCTACCGCCTGTCTCTCTCAAGAATCTCAACTCCTCCTTCCCCGACCACTACGGCGAGATCGCCACCTCCGAGAGTGATTAGCTGCAAGCCTCACCGGAGGTGAAGACAACCTGGCCAGGGAGATCGCCGAGGCGTAGACGATCTCGGCGCTGGAAATCGCACTGGCAAGATGGTCGCTAGTAGTGACGAGGGTCTCATTGATGAATATATGATTAGAATTTTAAGTGATGGTGGTGGTGATAGAGCCTTGAAATGCAGTGGGTGATGGGTGGTGGTTCGGTAAGGTGGAGGCCATGGTGGTGTCGGTGCTTCAGTGATGATGCATCGTGTTGCTTAGAGGAACTGGTTGGTGCCGTCGACGGTGGCGTAGGGCCGGTGCAGGTTGGGGTTTAATTTTTTGGTCAGAAGCTGATAGGAACATCTTTAAACAAGCTATTTTAGATTCTGTTTGGGAGGGTTAGGGGGTTGGGGTGCGGGGTGGGGATGGTGATGGTGATGGAAGGTTAGGATGGGCGGGGTGGGTGGGTTTGGGTTAGGTTGGGTTGAATAACTTGAATGGTGATTGTGACGAATTATTAGTTAATCGTGACTAAAATATCTGCTAAATGTGATTTTTTGTGACTTATGACGAGTTCGAAATGTGATTAATTATGAGGTAATTGTGACAAAATATTGACTAAATGCGACCAAGAAAACGAGTAAGTTGTGACCATAAACAAATAATATATGACCAACCATGAATGATCGTGACCAATTATATTATAGATTGTGACCATCAATGACTTTGTGTGACCATTTGACGAGGATGTGATATGTCTTACAACTTATCAACTATGACAATGTGTGACCGAACTATGACTTTGCGTGAGTGATCTGTGACTACGTGTGACCGAATTGTGACTTTGCGTGAGCGAATTGTGACCTTGTGTGACCAAACTGTGACTTTATGTGACCCAACTGTGACCTCGTGTGATCGAACTGTGACCTTATGTGATCGAACTGTGACTTTATGTAAGCGAATTGTGACCTCGTGTGACTGGACTGCGACCTTGTGTGACCAAACTGTGACCTTGTGTGACCAATTGTGACCTAACTGTAACTTTGTGTGATGGAACTGTGACCTTGTGTGATCAGCTGTGACTTTTTGTGACCAACTATGACTATGTGTGACCGAAGTGTGACTTTGTAAGAACGAAGTGTGACTTTATGTGATCGACCTGTGACCACGTGTGATCTAACTGTGACCTCGTTTGACCTAATTGTGACCTCCTGTGACCTAACTGTGACCAAACTGCGACTTTGTGTGATCGAACTTTGACCTTGTGTGACCAACTGTGACTTTGGAGGGGTGAGATTTTACACCTAAATTTGTAATTGTGACTCTGTGTGACTTAACTGCGATCTCGTGTCAACTTACATGACTGACAGTGATTTTGGGGGTGGGGGTGGGGGTGGTGGGGTAGATGACGCGATCCCGGTCGGAGAATCTCGTCGAATAACGCGGAATAACAAAATCTAAAACCCTAGGAAAGATCTAAATCAGATCTGACTCGAAAATAACAAGAACACGAATAAATGAACAGAAATTAAAAGATAGATTGACGATAGGACCTTGACCCAAGATTCACGACGCAATTAATTGACGATGCGGAATCGAGATCCAAGGTTTTCGAAACACCACAAGGACTTGTCAATTTCCTTGATAAGATTCTAATTCAGACACGCCACAAATATTCTCGCGAATATTTGATAAGTACAACGCCACAAATATTTCCACAATATTTGATAGGTCGGATTTGTTCTCGAAGAACACAAAAGGGACTCCTCAACCTTTCAACTGGAGAAAACTTTCTCAACTTTATTCATAAACTCAAACTTGTCTAATGTTTACAATGATGAAAAGAAATATAAATAAGCAAGAAAACCTAGCATCTAATTTACTCAAAATAGAATTCTAATTAGGCTAAAATTCTAAAATAGGAAAATAACCTAAAATAATAAAAGGAAATAAATTAATTGAGAAATCCGGAAAATCTGGAAAATCTTGAATTACGGTCGTGAATATCCAGTTTACGGTCGTAACAAATATTCTGCCTCAAATTCCAATCATGTGTTACGGCCGTGATCAATATGTTACGGCCGTGATCAATTTCAATTTCATTTTTACGGCCGTGAGGAATATCTTTACGGCCATAAAGAGTGTTCTGCCTGTTTTTGCCTTATTGTTTGATTTCCTGTCTCGGCTCGATCCTTTCGCCTTCTCGGCTCGACTCCAACACCGAACTTGCTCCGTTTTGCACGTAGATCACTATCATATTGTCGATGGCTCGACTTCGCCCTTCGATGCCTGGTCCGGATCACATCATACTCCCTCTCTTGAAAAGGATTCGACCTCGAATCCATTTTTGGTCGGCTTTTCAAATTCCTCCTGCTTTCCTGGGCTCGATGATCATGCTTATGCCTCGTGCTTGCTTTCAACCTTTTGGGCTGCCCATTTTTATCCTTCAACTTTCTCGGATTTTTGTGCTGTTCATTTGTGCCAACAAGTTTCTTTCCTGTTTTAAGCTCATGGTTTGACTTTGGTACCTGTAAAACAGATTTTAAAGAACTGGGGAGGGGTTTGTTAGCGTGAGTAAGTGCAAATAGACTCATTTTTGTGGTAGACTCTCTTTTCTTTTGCTTTTTGCACTCAGTCTCTCCTTTTTCTGAGGTTTGAACCTCAACTCTCTTTTCTTTATTTTTCACTCACTCTCCTTTTTCTGAGGTCGTGGCCTCAACTCTCTTTTCTTTAATTTCCACTCCCTCTCCTTTTTCTGAGGTCGTGGCCTCAACTCTCTTATTTTTCCCCTCAAACTCACTTTTCACCTTCAGTTGATCTTTCAGGGCTTCAGTTGGAGATAGTAGCATTAGAGTAAACTTTTTTCCCCCTTTTACCAGGCTGTATCTATTCGTATACCCATCATGTAGCACAGCCATTTCATGTTGCCAAGGTCTCCCCAACAGTATGTGACTAATTTGCATTGGCACCACGTCACAAATTACCTCATCGGTATATCCACCCAAAGAAAATGTCACCAAGGCCTGTCTCTTCACCTTAACTTCCCCTGACTCAGTCAACCATTGTAATTTATAAGGCATTGAATGTTTCGTTAAAGGTAAGCCTAATTTTTCCACCAACATTGTACTGACTACATTAGTACAACTTCCCCCATCAATCACCAAGCTACAAACTTTTTCATCCACTAAGCATCTAGTGCGAAAAATATTATCCCTTTGCCCATCCACATTTTCCAAAACATTCGCCTTACGCTTAATGCTAAGAGCATGCCTATCAATAATTGATTCATCCACCACAAAACTTTTAGCCCCTTTACTATCACACATATCCTTCTTACGTGGACAATCAAGTGTAATGTGACCCCGTTCCAAACATTTAAAGCACTTAATATTTTTATCCTTAAGAGGCTTGGAATCAGAATTATTTTTACCTTTGGTTGTCGTTTCCTCCCTCCTTTTGTGAACATGATCACCACTCTCCCGTTTTGATGTCTCTTTATACTTCAATGGCCTTTCATCATCCACACCAACCTCACGTCTATTACCTCTCCTAACCCGAGAACCATCATGAGATTGATCCCGAGGTCGTTGTTCACGTTCTGTGCCTCGATTCTCAATCTGAGCCATAAACCTCTCAAATTGTGCCCTCATTGCTGCAATATTATCATTACCCTGTTCATCCCTTCTATTCACACACCTGAGCTGTTTCCTGTCTCCAATAGAAGATGAAGATGTGGAAACCTTTCTATCCGACATTTTTAAGACGCGAACAAGGAAATTCGGAATATTTGGGGAATATCTGGGAATTTTTGAATTTTTTTTCTTTTAATAATCTGCCAGAGAATTGGACTACGAGTATGGCAGAAAAAATGGAACTGGATTTGGACGAAAAACGAAGAAGAAAAACACTTTTGAATTTTTTGGACTGACTCTTATGGATCAAACTGAAGAAAATTATGACTGACACGAAGAACGCGAATAACACGAAAAAAATCAAGAAAATCAAGAAACGCAAGAATCTGAAATAGATCCAAGCTCTGATACTAGATGACGCGATCCCGGTCGGGGAATCTCGTCGAATAACGCGGAATAACAAAATCTAAAACCCTAGGAAAGATCTAAATCGGATCTGACTCGAAAATAACAAGAACACGAATAAATGAACAGAAATTAAAAGATAGATTGACGATAGGACCTTGACCCAAGATTCACGACGCAATTAATTGACGATGCGGAATCGAGATCCAAGGTTTTCGAAACACCACAAGGACTTGTCAATTACCTTGATAAGATTCTAATTCGGACACGCCGCAAATATTCTCGCGAATATTTGATAAGTACAACGCCACAAATATTTCCACAATATTTGATAGGTCGGATTTGTTCTCGAAGAACACAAAAGGGACTCCTCAACCTTTCAACTGGAGAAAACTTTCTCAACTTTATTCATAAACTCAAACTTGTCTAATGTTTACAATGATGAAAAGAAATATAAATAAGCAAGAAAACCTAGCATCTAATTTACTCAAAATAGAATTCTAATTATGCTAAAATTCTAAAATAGGAAAATAACCTAAAATAATAAAAGGAAATAAATTAATTGAGAAATCCGGAAAATCTGGAAAATCTTGAATTACGGCCGTGAATATCCAGTTTACGGCCGTAACAAATATTCTGCCTCAAATTCCAATCATGTGTTACGGCCGTGATAATATGTTACGGCCGTGATCAATTTCAATTTCATTTTTACGGCCGTGAGGAAAATCTTTACGGCCGTAAAGAGTGTTCTGCCTGTTTTTGCCTTATTGTTTGATTTCCTGCCTCGGCTCGATCCTTTCGCCTTCTCGGCTCGACTCCAACACGAAACTTGCTCCGTTTTGCACGTAGATCACTATCATATTTTCGATGGCTCGACTTCGCCCTTCGATGCCTGGTCCGGATCACATCATAGGTCGGGTGGGGCTAGAAAAAGTAGAAGAAATCATTTTTTGTGGTGAGGTAGGGTCGAAGTGGGTGGGTTGGTGGGGGGATCAAGGTTGAAAAAGTAAAAGAAAAAAATCATTTTTTTGTGGGTGGGGGTAGGGTAGGGTGGGTCAGGGTGGGGAAAAGTAGAAGAAAAAAATCATTTTTTTGGAGTGGGGCGGGTGGGTAGGGTGGGGGTCTAGGTTGGGTTGGGGTTTGGAAAAAGTAGAAGAAAAAAATTATTTTTTGGGTGGGTGGGGTGGGATGAGATGAGGTAGTTGGGGTGAAGTGTGAAAAAATAGAAGAAAAATAATTTTTTGATGGGGTATGGTGGGTGGCGGGGTGCGGTGCGGTGTGATGGGGTGGGGTGTGGCGGTTGGGGGGAAGTGTAAAAAAATAGAAGAAAAATTATTTTTGGATGGAGTGGTGGTGGTTGGGAGGGGTGTAAAAAATAGAAGAAAAATCATTTTTGGATGAAGGTATGGTGGGATAGGATGGGGCGGTTGAGGTGAAGTGTGAAAAAATAGAAAAAAAAACATTTTTGGGTGGGGTGGGTTGTGGTGGGGTTGCTAGGGTGGGGTCTGGTGGGGTTGTTAGGGTGGGGTGTGAAAATATAGAAGAGAAATCATATTTTGGTGGGGTGGGGTGGTGGGTGGCGAGGTAGGGTCGGGGCGGGTAGGGGAGTGAAAAATTAGGAGAAAAAATTAATTTTGGGTGGGGTGGGGTTGGGGTTGGGGATGAGTGACGGGGTAGGATCTGGGTGAGTCGTAGAAAAGTAGTAAAAAAAATCATTTTGGATGAGGTGGGTTGGGGTAGAGTCTGGGGCAAGACTGATGGGGGAGTCGAAAATTAGTTAAAAAAATTAATTTTGAGTGGGATAGGTGGGGTTGGGGTAGGTGACGGGGTAGGATATGGTAGGGTCTAGGCGAGTTGTGGAAAAGTAGTAGAAAAAAAAATCATTTTGGGTGAGGTGGGGGTGGGATAGGGTGGGGTGGGACTAGGGGTGGGTGGGTCGGTGTCTGAGATGAGAAAAAAATAGAAGTAAAATTATTTTTGTGGTGTGGTTTGGTGGGGGTGGGTGAGTGGGTGAGTGGGGGTGGGGTGGGTTGGGTTGGGTTGGGATTTGGGAGGGGTGGATAAGTTGGTGTCGGGGTGGGGGTGAGTGTGAAAAAGTAGAAGGAAAAAATTCATTTATTGATTTGAGGTGGGGTGGGGTGGGGTGGGGTGGGTTTGGGGAGGGGTGCGATGGGGTGGGGTGGATAAGTTGGTGTCGGGGGTGGGGGTGAGTGTGAAAAAGTAGAAGGAAAAAATTCATTTATTGAGTTGAGGTGGGGTGGGTGGGGTCGTGGGTGGGATAGGGATGGGGGTGGGGGTGGGTTGATGGGGTGGGGTGAGGTGAGTGCGGGGTTGAGTTGGATTGGGTTGGGATGGAGTGGTGGGTGGGTGGGTGTGATGGGATGGGACTAGTGGGTGGGTGGGGGGAGAAAAAAATAGAAGTAACATCATTCTTGTGGTGTGGTGGGGTGGGGTTGGTGGGTGAGTGAGTGGTGGCGGGGTGGTTGGATGCGTGGGTGGGTGGGGTTGGGGAGGAGTGTTGGGTGGGGTGGGTAAGGTGGTGTTGGGGGTGGGGGTGAGTGTGGAGAAGTATAAGGAAAAAAGTTATTTTATGGGGTGGGGTTGGGTGGGTGGGTGGGTGTCGGGGTGGGGTGGGGTGGGGTGGGCGTGGGTGGGTGTCGGGGTGGGGTGGGGGTGGGGGTGGGTGGAGGGTTAGATTGGAATGGAGTGGTTGTGGATTAGATATTGTTTTTATTTTATTATTTAATATTATACCTTTCTTTGTCAACTCATTATAATTATTATAATATTGTATTAATTAATTAACATATTAAGACCTGATTTTTACAAAAAAAATTTAAGTTTGTTATGTTTAGAAAGTGAAAGTTTTAGTTGTATAGTTATGTACTTTTCCCTTCATTCAATGAGGCGATGGAGTGGTCTTACTTTCCGTCTTTATTTATTTCAAATGTACTTCTTGACGATTTAATGAATGAATAATCGTACTTCCCTAAAAAAAAAAAAAAAAAAAAAAAAAAAACACAATTTGAAATGGTGTTAGCCGCGGTTGGCACCATTTTAATTTTAATTTTTTTACTTCATTTTTTTTCTTTCCTCTGTTTTGAAAACACGTTTAAAAAAAGATTTTTAAAACACAATTTCTCAAATCACTTTTTAACAACACACATTTTTTCTCCACTTTTCAACCACACATTTTACCTATAAATCATTAAAAAATATATTTTTAAACACAAAACTTTTAACAAACAATTTTTTTGTCATGTTACATATATTTTTATATTTGGTCTTTTATAATGTGTCGTTCTTATCTTTTATTTTGACATAATAATTTTTAATACACGTACAATTATTAAATTTCGATCACACATTCGACGAAAATTTTACAAATGACATTATTTGAAATAGTAATTTTTGCAGAAAATGAGTTTTGAAAAAAAAAAAAGTAATGTTTTGAATAAGTATAAATAAAATGTGTGATTAAAAAGTTGAGAGAAATGTGTGTGGTTAAAAAGTAATTTAAGAAATTATGTTGTTTATAAATTAATTTATATATTATAATGATTGCATTAAAAAACAGAAGCTTATATTTATCTAAATTACGCAATATCTATTTTATCTTGATATTCATTAGTCAAAATATCATTTATCACACATTTTATAAAATTTTTACAAACCACATTATTTGAAATAACGGATATCAAACATGGAGCTAATAATAACACGACACATTATTTCAAATAATGATGTTTGAATTAATGATTTTTTTTCAGAATGTAAGCTTAAAAGTAGAGATTTTTTTTTTTTTTTAGTTTGTTTGTATATTATTTTATTGGTAAAATGTGGTAAAAAAATGAGTTTTGAAAAAAATAATGTTTTGAATAAGTGGAGAGAAAATGTGTGTGGTTAAAAAGTAGTTTAAAAAATTATGTTGTTTATAAATTGTAATACTTGCAGTAAAAAAAATATAAGCTTATATTTATCTAATTTATGCAATGTTTATTTCATCTTGATTTTCATAAGTCAAATTATCATTTACCACACATTCTACAAAAATTTTACAAATCACATTAATTGAAATGATGGGTCTCTTTGTAACGACCCGAGTCCCACTTAACGGGCTGTCCCGACCGTTGGATGACGTTGTACTGTCCCCACTGCACCAACGCTAGTCTTTTCAGCATGCGTTGTCCTCACTCGAATGCTCCCCGAGAAAATTTTCCAGGAGGTCACCCATCTCAGAATTGCTCCAAGCCAAGCACGCTTAACTGCAGAGTTTATAACGATGGACTTCCGAAAAAGAACGTGCACCTTGTTGGTATGAGTAGTACCTATCATTTCTTTTAAACTTTCTTAGTCGGGGTATTAAACTCTTTTATTTTGTCATAATAATTTTTAATACACATACAAGTATTAAATTTCGAACACACATTCTACAAAATTTTTACAAACCACATAATTTAAAATGATGAGCCTCTTTTATTTTATCATAATAATTTTTAATACACGTACAAGTATTAAATTTCGATCACACAATCTACAAAAATTTTACAAACCATATTATTTGAAATGACGGATCTCAAACATGGTGCTAATAATAACACGACACATTTATTTTAAATAATGAGGTTTAAAATAGTGATTTTTTTCAGAATGTAAGGTTAAAAGTAGAGAAAATTTTTTTAGTTTATTTGTATGTTATTTTATTGGTAAAATGTGGTAAAAAAATGAGTTTTAAAAAAAATGATGTTTTGAATAAGTGGAAGAGAAAATTTGTGTGGTTACAAAGTAGTTTAAGAAATTATATTGTTTATAAATTATAATATTTGCATTGAAAAATATAAGCTTATATTTATCTAATTTCTGCAATGTCTATTTCATCTTGATATTCATGATTCAAAATATCATTTACCACGCATTCTACAAAAATTTTACAAACCATCTTTTATACCAATAAAATAGTCTACACATAAACTAAAAAAAATTATCTACATTTTTTTTCTTCTAGAAATTATATGTTTTTTATACTATGAAAAGCGAATAATTGTTCGGTTAAACTTTCTATATAAATTTATTTATTTTTATATTTGTAAATTATTGTTTTCTTGAAATTTATAATTTTCTATTATGTTATCAATATTTTTTTGAATACAAATAATATTTCGATTTAAGTATATTATTTAGATTTAAATATAAAAACCATATAATTAAACACGTGTTTATTGATATTATGATTGATATTTTTTAAATAAATTTTGAGAAATGTTAAATACGAGAGGTAAATGCAAAAAAGTGAATACTATCGTTAATAATGAATTATATTTTTTCAATCATTCTTAGTTTTAATAGTTGCGTAAATGTTATATGATATACGATTTTCAGCAACATTGCATGTTGTCATATCATGATAATTGTTAGATATACGTAATTATTATTTTTGACTATTTGATTTTGTAGGTAAAAAAAAAAAAAAATTATTGGTTAAATACAAATATTCATGAGTTTAAGTTAAGCACGTATTTATAATTATTGTGATCGATATATTTGAATGAAAAGTGGAAAAACTTAAATGTTTATAAGTTAAGCACGTATTTATAAGTATTTGTAATCACACCCCTGCGATGCACGGGAGATATAATTGGCAATAATTTATTGAATAAGTTGTAAATATACAATGACCTACATAAATTGTGCAATCATGTGTGTGTGTTGGACCTTGCTATATGTACTAACAAACTGTACTAACAGTTGTACTAACGAATAAAAGACAAAAATTTTGAATGTTCAATTACTATGTTATCCTTCTAGTTATAATTCTTTTAATTTTCTGATGTTATGTCTATATCTCTAAATTTATTGTTTACATAAAATGCATAATATATACTATTATATGTTAAACTCTTTTCTTCAATAATTATGTTTAATTCTTCAATTTTTTTCTCTAGATCACTAATTATTCTTCCTTTATTTACTATAATTCTAGTAAATTGTGAAAAATCTGTAAATGAGGGTTCTTTTATTGCGTAGTCTAATAAATTATAAAATCTTCCTAAATCCTCTCTTATAATTTCTAATTGTTTAATTGTTTCTTCTCTTAAATACTTAAAGTCGTTTACTTCTGAATGATTTAATTCTATTAAATGTTCTGAATTCATAAATTATAAAACTAAATATTTAAATTTAAGCTATTAATTCAAATCCTCTTCAAATAGTTAATTCTTGGAATAGTAAAAACAAATTTTCAACATATGTAAAAACATGCAAGAGATATCATAAGCAAAATGATAAATTTAAGACTATGATAACAGTATTTGGATAATATCAATAAAAAAGACGATATATAATCCATCATAAATAATCAATAATACTTCTTTCTATCTATGGGTTCATCACGCTTCTTTGTAAATCTGATTTTAAAAGATTTTTGACCAAATACTCTTCGGTTATTTATCTAAGTATTAAACATATCTTCATAGAAAATCGTTGTTGCTCGAAAGACTTACACATTAAAGGATGCTCGAAAGACTTACTCCAACACTTTTTGTTTAATACTTAAACAAACACTTCAAAGAGGTTCAGCACAATCCAGTTTCGTTTCCTACCTCTGGATGTACTCTTTTAACAAAAGTTTTATAAAGAATAAACTTATGGACTCATAAATAAATAGAGTATTACTAACTATTTTATGACTTCATATATATATCTATGAGAAGTTTAGTTACTCATACCTTCTGCTAATTGCTTCTGGATTGGTTTGATGAAAGAAAATTTTGAACTAGGAATGAAAAAGAAAATAGATAGAGAGAATATAGATTTTTATTGCTGAAAGCTAATATGATTTTCGGATGCTTACAATGAGGAGAGACTCCTCCTTTTATAGTTGGTAAAAGCAAAGCTAGGGAACAAGACAATATTCCCTATCTTTTACATACTTGGCTAATATTTAAAGTAGATAAAGTAAAGCTAAAGTTACAATAATTTTTGCTGATTTTCTAAAGTTTCACATGGGTCTGGACCCCCATGCCTTGAATAATTCTTATTCAGACAAGGTAGGCTTCATCTTCATTATAGTTGAGTAGGTCCCCACAATTATTACATTTGTGACCCGTTTCTACCTCCATTAGGTAATGTAGATATTCATAGGCTCCTTTGCTAAGATCCAAATTGCTGACAAGTATATTCTCAGCATATTCTCTTAATTTCCATAGTTGAAAATTAACTTGATTAATTCTTGCAATACTGTAGATCAATAATTTGTCATCATTAGATTCATATACCCAAACATTGGTTTGTGTAAGGGTATCCCTTAATTCGGTATACATTACTCTAAATCTCAGTGCCCTTTTTTCTGGAATAGCTTGTATCTGTTCCTCTTTGTTAAATGGTTTTATTCTTGGTTCTGAAAGAATAACTTTGCTAGTTACTCCAAGTTTTACAATATGTTCTGCCCTTAGAAATTCTTCATCAATAAATTCTGGAATGGCTGAGTAAATCCTGACATAGATCTTTTCAGCTTTGGTAATTCCAAAATATGTTTTAACTGCTGCCTTGATAGAATTAGGTAATAATGATATTTCCTTCATATCCTTGCTAGGGTAGATGCACTGAATAAGTCCTTGGTCAAACAGTCCCCTGACTGTTCTTGGTTCTGCTCCTGGAAAAATAATTGCTTTATTGATTTTTTGATGGCTAATTGTCCTTAGCCATTCTCCTTCTTTTGTCCTCTTATTTAGATACTCCACATACTTCAAGAATGTTTCTAGTTTCTTCATAACTTTCTCCTTTTCTGATAGTTCCTTTGTTGCGGCTGCTGGTTTCTTCGCAGCTTCTAAAAAAGTTTCTTTAGATAGTTCAATAGTTTTGCTAATAGCTTTGGAAGATGAACTTCCAATAATTGATACATTAGATACTTCTTCCTCAATAGGAAGTCCTACAGATAAATTCTTCACTGGAGAGGATTGGGATCCTCCTTTGTACATTTCCTCAAGAGAATTAACCCTTAACTTGTAAAAGGCTAATTCATTGTTAATTTGTACAATCTGCGCCATGCAAGTATTCACATGGTTGAATAGATTTGAATAGTTGATATTCATTTGACCCATGGCCAAGTTAATTTCTTCTACTTTCTTAAGTATGTCTTCCATGTCTTGATAAATAATCTGCAATAACATTGTCAGTACCCTTAATATGAATAATTTCAAAATCATAATGGCTAAGTTCTACTTGCCATCTAATTAACCTTTTATTTGCAATAGTTGGATCAATTTCTTTAGTTAACCAATATTTAACTTGTGTATTATCTGTTCTGATTTTGAATTTTGTAGTAACAATAAATAATTCAAACTTTTTAATAGAAAATTTTACAGCTAATAATTCTTTTTCATTTATATGATAATTAGTTTGAGTTTGAGTAAAACTGCCACTAGTATACTGTGCAATCATTTCCTCATCCTCATTTGGATAAATATATTTAAGTACTGCTCCCCATGCTGTTTCGCATGCATCGGTTTCTATAATCTAATCACATTCTTTTTTGGGTAATTCTAATTCTAGTAAATCTTTACAAAGGTCTTTAATTTTTTGTACTTCTTCTTCTTCGTCTTTAGACCAAGGCGTCCATCTAGTTTTTCCTTTTAATCTTTTTTGTAATGGAATTAAATGTTTTGCTAGGTTAGGTACATATTTCCTAGTCTGGTTTACAAGTCCTAAAAAGCTTTGTAATTGTGTTTTATCTTTTATATGATTGTCAAATTCTTGTATTTTTGTACCAATATGTTTTTGGAGTTTTATTCCTTCTTGGCTTATTATAGATCCCAAGAATTCTACCTTTTCTTTAGCTATCTCAATTTTTGTAGCTGATAATATAATTCCATTATTCCTTACAATATCTATAAAAATATTTAGATGTTTTAAGTGGTCTTGTCTGGTTTCAGAGTAAATAAGAACATCATCAATATATACTGTAATAAAATGATAATAATCTTTAAATATTTTATCCATGTACCTTTGGAATTCTCCTGGACTATTTTTAAATCCAAAAGGTAATACATTTCATTCATAAAATCCTTGTGGTACCGTAAAAGCTGTTAAATGTCTTGATTCTTTAGTTAACATAATATGATAAAATCCTGATTTAAGATCAAATTTAGAGAAATATTTCTTTCCTCTAAATTGGTTAAATAATACCTGTTGGTTTGGTATTGGATATTTTAATTCTTTTGCATATGTGTTTAACCTTTTATAATTAATTACCATTCTAGATTTTCCTCTTTTTTGTTCTGAATGTTTTATTACAATGAAGGCTGGACTACTATGTTTACTGTTAGATTCTCTAATGAATTTCTTTTCTAGCATTTCTTTTATGTGCATTTCAAATTCAGGTAATTCTTTTGGTGTATGTTTAATTGGTTTTACACTAATAATCTTAGTGTCATCTTCTAGTATAATTTCTGCCATAGGCTTATTTATGTGCCATTTTTCCAAAGGATTATCTCCTGATAATTTTAATAATTTTTTTGTAATATTTTTTATTACAATTTGATCAAAATGTTCTTGTACTAGATTTATTCTATTTTTATTAGGCATAAATTGTGTTGTTTGTGTTAATTTTTGTCTATCCTCACCACGCTGAGCTGCTATATGAGGCATTTTTTCTCTACAATAAGGATCATTAATTCTTATTGATATTGCTATATGGTGACAATGGGTAGATAAAAGTATAACTTTTTCATCAATAGTTATTGGATAATATTGTTTTATGAAGTTATTTCCTAATAATATATCCCCTGGCATATCATCAAATTGATATACATAAGGTATTTGTAATTCATATTTTCCTATTTGTATTTTAACATTTCTTGCTATTTTAGTTATTAGGTTTGTGCTTCCATCAAATCCTGCAAGTATTACTCTTTCTTCATTATCCTTTTTATTACTCCACATTTCTGGGGGTAATATATTTTCTTTAAATAAACAGGATGATGCTCCTGTATCAAACAATGCATGATAATTTCTGCTAATATATCCATTGTAATTCATTTTGGTTAGTATATAAATATGTTTTCTTCCTCCTTGTATTTTATTCATAATAACCTTGGTATAACTAGATTCTCATTTTGTATTGTTAATAGCATTCTATCATCTTTTATGTAATATGGTTTTACTTGCTCTAAGAAGTCTGTTCCTAATAGTAATTCTGTATTTACCTTTCCTGTATGTTCTACGTACATGTTTATGATTATTTCACTTCTTTTATTTATTCTTATTGGTAATTCTACATAAGTATCCATGGGATGAATATTTCCAAAATAATCTTGTATTTGAATTGAATTATTCGTTACTTTAAGTTCTAAGTCTCCTATTATGTTTTCTTTTATATGAGATACAGTTGCTCCAGTATCTATTAATACTTTCTGCTCTTTCCATTTTCCATTTATTCTAATTTCTATCATAACTTCAAATTGTTTTGTCTCATTTCTTTTAGATAGATTCATTCTTTGTATTTTTCTATGTATTTTTGTCATTATTTGTTTTTCTGAATTATTTCTATTTTCTATTTCAGGTAATGATCTTGTACTCGTATTTCTTCTTAGGCTAATTGATCTTCTTCCAAATTCTATTTGTGGTTTATCCATATTTACTAATCTTCTAGCTTGATTGAAATCTATTTATATATCTTCTGGTATTGTCATTCTTGGATTTTCTTTAGCTGATTTATATTCCAATAAATTTTGAAATATGGGTTCTATTATATGTGTTCTTGTAGCATTCTTAATTTTTACTTCATGTTTACTAGTAAAAGCATATATTGTTCTAATAGTTAAACTTATAGTTTTACTTCCTGGTTCCATATTTATCCCTCTTAACCTGTAATATAATGTTAAGGCTTTATTTTTATTTTGTTCTTCCATACTTATGCTGAAATTTGGTCTTATTGTAAATTTTAATTTTTGGTACATTAAGTTTCCTGTTACAATTCCTATTAGAGCATCTTGTACTGAACTTACAATTCTATCATCCATAATATAGAATTCTATAGGTGTATCTATTCCTTTTCTAAAATAGGCTTTTGCTATAATTTGTACGGCTCCTAAATATATGTTCTTTATTTTTCCTTTTAGTTCAGGATTTAATAGGTTTATTTATTGTCTTATAATTTCTTCATTTATTATAGGTATTAATGTGTTTCATGTAGTATCTCTTATGTCTATAGGGTGACTATGGTTTCTTGCTACATATGCTATTTCTTTGTTTTTTCTGCCAAAATGGTAAATTAAATATTTCTTTTGGTTCTACATCTAATTTTGATTTTAAGATCTTTTCATACATTTTAGGATTAAATATTAATCTTTCATTTAGTTGTTCTTCATTTTCTTCTAATTGATATTCATATTCTTTAGATGTACATTCTTCACTAATTTGTCTAATCATATTTATATATAAATATTCTTCTTCACTAGATTCACTTTCTTCTGAAGATTCTAATTCCATTATTGTATTTATTACTTCATGTTCTTCTAATTCATAAATTTCTTCATCTTCAGGAATTTCTTCCCATTCTTCTTCTTGTTCAATAGGTAATAAGTTATAATTTTCTTTTTCTATTAATGAGATATACATCATATTTTTCTTTTTATCTTTCTTAGGACATTCTGGAGATATATGTCCTATTTCTCCACATGAATAGCATTTACATTTTCTAGGATTTTTAGGGTATGTTTTTGTTTTGTTTTGTTTTTGCCTTAAGTATCTCTTATATGGTACTCTATACCTTTTAAATGTTTTATTATATGGCTTTTTGTATTTATTAAATTTAGTAAATTTGTTTCTAAATTTACCTTTTCTATAATATTTCTTTTTCTTATATTTTCTTTCTAGATGACATCCCCATTGTGTTGGTTTATATTGTAATTTATCACAGCATAATGATTTTTTACTTGCTTTATGGAATTTTATCATATTATTTGCTTCCATACATTTTTCTTGTTGTCTCATTTCTATAAATTGTATTCTTGCTCCTAGACTATTATTACTTAATGGTATTTCTATTTTTTCCCAGTCCTTAAATAATTCTAAATTCCATGGGTTTGGTAATTTAAAGAATATTTGGTTCATAATTTCCATACCATATGTTTCTTGATTATATTCTGCTTTTTCAAAATATTCTCTAAATTCACATGCAAATTGTTTAAAGTAACACATATCACATATTGATAGATTTTCTAATAAATATCTATTTCTTAGTCTTGAGCTAATTTTGATATCTCTGTCTATTACTAATGTATATTCTCTTTTTAATGCATCTTCATATCTACTTAAAATAGTTCATATTTCATCTTGGTCATTTCCTCTAATCTATCCTATATAAGTTTCTGTTAAATTTCCCCACCATCTTGCAGTGGTTCCTATAAATGTATTTTCTAACATTAATTGTAATTGCTTTCCTGTTAATTCTTTGGTATAGGCCATCATAGCCATAGATTTCATCCATAATTCTAATTCATGATCTACATCTTGCACACATCCTAAATCTATCTATCTTCCTTCTGAACTAATTTGTGTTTCCATACTTCTCCATGGTATATATTCTATAGGATAATTTTTGCTTGGCTTGGTGTAATATTTTTGTTGTGGTATAAAATTATTTGTTTTAAAATTTGTGTTTTGTCTTTGATTCATATATATTTCTGGTGTATTATGTGGATTAGTATTACTTGTATTTTCTTTTTTAAACTTGGTTAGTTCCTGGTTGCTGTATATACTCTGGTGGATTTTGTCCTGCTGGTATTAAAGCTCTTTGTTGTTCATTCATATTAATTTCTTCTATTTTAAGATTTTTAAATTTTTCTATATAATCTTCTTCTGTTATGTAATCTGCTTCACCTTCTTCTTTAGGATTTTCCATAAATTTTTCTATTTGTTCAGTAATCATATTTATTCCTAATCTATTGATGGCTTTAAATTCTTTGTCAGTTATTATTCTTTTAGGTTTTCTTTTTTCCATTTCATCATATATTTTTGTTATATTTTGGTTTACAATTCCAATATTTTGTTGTATATTATCTAATCTTTTATGTAAATCATTTTTCCCTATTTCTTCTTCTTTAATTGTTCTTATCATATTTATTTGTTTTATAATAGTTTTTTGCTCTGTAATTTCTATTGGGTTTTCATATACTCTTACCATATTTCCTATTTTATTTATTTTATCAGTTATTTGCTTAATTTGGTTTTCTAAGGTTATTAATTGTTTTGATAGGTTATTTACATATTGTTTTACTTCTAATATTTGTGTGGGTATATTTTTGTTTATACCCTTATAATCATTAGTTATTTATATCATTTGTCTTATTTTTAATGGTAAATTATTGATAATTTCTTGAACTTGTTCTGGGTTTTTTGCTTGTTCTAAATTTTGTTCTGTAATTTTATCTAAACTTATTCCTAATTTATTTAGTAAAAATAAATTGGTCCAGTTTAATTGTTTATATTCTCCAAATCCTCCTTCTCCTAATAGTATAAATGGTATAAATTTTCCATATATTTCAGTTATTAATGGCCAATGACTGTTATTTGGTAAATCTTTAGATTTATAATTATATACTATAGGTTCGATTATTGGTAATCTTTTAGACATTTTTCTAAATATATTTCTAAGTATAACCATGGCTCTAATACCACTGTGGGTTAGATCGTGATAGTGAAATTTTAATTTGATGAATTATAATCTTTGTCTAATTCTTCTTAAAAATCTTTCTTCAAATTCATCTATATATCTTATATCTTCTTGTCTAATTAAGTTTTCTTCTTTTAATTTTAAATATTCATTATGTTGTAAAACTAGCCTTTTAATTTCTCTATATTTTTCAATAGCAATCGGATCAGTATTTAAGTCTCTTCCTAATCTTTCCAATTCTAAAAATTCTCTATGTAAACTTCTAATTAAATTTTTTCTTTTTTCGTGAAGTATATGTGGATCATAAACAGGCATAATATTTTTTAATTATGAAATAAGTAATAAAATTTTTAAAGTAATTAAATTTTTAGGATTTATTATGTGTTAAATTTAATAAGATAATATGTGAAATAAGGTATTATTTATAATTTTAGTTAAAGGGTAAAATAGGTATTAATTTATGTTAGTAAGTTGTTATTATTATTTTGTTAGTAAGTGTAGCTTTATCCGTGTGTGTTTGTGTTTATATATTTATATATTAAAAATACCTAGAAAACTACTAAATTTGTATTTTCTTTGAAATTAATAACAGCTCATAAAAATTATTGAAATTAAAAGTCATGTATTATTTAAATATATAAATTGACTTACTATTCAACGAAACTATTATAATTTGAATTAGTTATATTATTTATTAAGTTTTAATAGTTATTGTGTTACAATATTATTTTTCATGCATTTTGAATTTGTGTTAATTATGTATAAGTATTAAAATTTTAAAAATACTTATCAAAATTGATGTTTTTGAATAACTTTCGTGTATCGCATGGGAGGAATACTAAGGTGGCGTTCTGTTTGTATTTTATTTTGTATTTTTATTTTCGAAAATATTTTATGTTTTCTATTTTTATTTTTGTTTTCAAATTTGTTGAAAACGCGTTTGATTTGTCATTTCTGAAAAATCTTTTTGAAAATGAAAAGTTGGAAAACACGTTCTGTTTGAAATTTTGCATAATACTACTTAAACTATTTCTAATTAATTTGGTTGCAGAATACTACTAACTCAAATTCAAATTTCCTTTCACAATACACTGAAAATATGATTAATGCAAAACATTAATGTGAGCATTAAGAGTCTGTATTAACAAAGCTTGGTCAAGTTCGGGATTTGAGGAAACTCTAGTTTTATTAAAATCTAGAAAATGCAAGTTCTTTTAAAACCACCAGAGTCCATTTATCAAGGCATTTTTTGAAATATAACAACAATAATTCTCACATAATTTTTTTTGTAATATTGATATTGAATTCAATAAAACTTTATTTAAGCTTAGTTCCAATTTAGGATAATTCTCCCAAAAAAATCTTTATTTATACTTAGTTCCAGGTTAGGATAATTCTTAAAAAAAAAAAAAGTAAAAAAAAAAATCCCAAAATGTCTTTTCCGCGTTTTCAACATTTTTTGTTGAAATACACACAAAACGCTCAAAACGAGCGTTTTGTGTACAAATTTTTTTTTTTTTTTCAAAATGCGTTTTCGAAAATGGTAAAGAGAACGCGTTTTTAATATTTTCGAAAATAAAAATAGAAAACGATCTCAAAATAATAAAGAAAAAACCTCCTTGTTGTATGTATTTCGAAAATAAATTTAAAAAAAAAATAAATAAAATAGTTATTATTATTTTTATTTACTAGTAATCGCACCCGTGCGATGCACGGAATAAATAATATTTATTGAATAAGTTGTAAAAATACAATACCCGATAAAAATAACACAATAAAAAAATAATAATAATAACTTGCATACACAAATTGTGAATAATTTGTAATTTCATTTCTCCCTATAAGATTTCTTACTTTAATGCATAAATTGTATATTCAATATACAATCAAAATATCAAAAAAGAAAAGAAAAGAAAAGTTATGAATTGCCTTTTTTTTTAACAGTTAATTGTTCATTATCTAATTTCCTTAGTTTATTTATTCATATAGAATTGATTATTTAAAAATAATTTTTTTAATGTTCATTCACAACCACATATTATTTAAAAACTAATTTTTCACAATTGCACATACTACTTTTTAACTACACATTCTAAAAAAAAGAAAATCAATTTTTAACCACTCAATTGATTGATTTGACAATTATTTTATTTTTTATACTACCTTCTTTCACTTTCAATCACACATTTAAAACAATTTCTATAGTTTATATCAAACTTACTCATATTCAATTGTTTCAAATACAATGTGACATTTTATTTTTCACCAACTATTGAAAATGACCATGTTACCCACACACACAAAAAACTATTTTTTGTGCATGTTAAATAAATGTATGGACTATATTTTATTTTTAAATATAATAAGTTTGATAAAACCTTATATTTTTATTTTCTATAGAATTAATTGTTAAAGTCTGTAGTATATATTTTACAAATTGATGTTATTTTAAATTTTTAAAAATTAAAAAATAGATAAATGAACAAAATGAGTAAATTTATAAAATTAATTTCAAAATTACCAAAGAGTTTATCGAAACCTGAAGTTGTAGAAATTAAAATGATTCAATTGAATTTACTTAGAAAGATCGGATATCATTATTTCTTTTAATTTGATAAGAAAAAAGATTTGAAATTAATCATTTATGTCAAATTGAAGTTAGGTAAGAAATGATAAATATCATTTTATTTATTAGATGAGATAAATTAAAAAGATTAGATATTGAAAAAAGTAAAAAGTATAAGTAAAACTTTTACCTTTATTATTTGAGGCAATTTTAAGAATGATATTTTTAGAGTTTGCTCTCATTTGTTAACTTGTATTGAACTTCTCGTTAAGATCATGAATTTGACACATATATTGCATATTTTTTGACGAAAAAATATTACAATAATTATCAAAAGAATAAAAATAATATACAATTTGATCTTTTTATAGATTTTTTATTTTTTACAATCAATAAATCATTTATTACATGTCACTTATAATTAATTTTGCATTAATTGAAGTTTCCTAATTCAATTATTAAAATAATTAATAAAATTACAAAGTTTCCTAAAATAGCAGGGAAAAATGACGGGAAACTATGTGTGGATTTTTTTGACGGCTATACTGTTATTATATATATTAAGATAAGATTTAACTATGCCCCTTTCAACGAAGAAATTCGAGACGGCGTCGTTTCTTGTTGGCATTGCCAAACATTTCTGCAATTGTACGCTCAGCTGCACACAAAAATGGAGCTTCTGAACCACAGGTATTCCATTTCTTCTCCTTCCTTATCTTCAATATACACTCACCAGTTTTCGACCCCATTATTCTTCTTAACTAGCAAACCACCCCAGAAAAAACTCACAATTTCACTCTGCACCCCTACTGAGACCCAATCCTCCCCAATATTCCTCCCTTTCCTGCAAAACCCGGGTAAAAAAGAAACCCATAAACCAGAACTTAATAATATCAAAGAAATCAATGACCCCATTCTCAAATTCTTCAAGACCCGAACGTCGGAGCAGGGTTCGGACCCGGACCCGGCTCAAGAAGGCAGGATTTCCCTCCAAAAGAACCGGAAAACCTCATGGCACTTAGCTTCCACTTTTGACGAACCTGAAAATGGGGATGAAATGAAAAGTTACCAAGTTGAACTTCCTGAGAATGTGAATTCCGGATTACAAACTCCATCAGAAGGGGAAGGAGTTGTGGGGGAAATACTGGGAATTGCAAGGGGTTTACCAGAGAACGTGACGTTAGGGGAGGCCTTGGAGGGTTATGACTTTGGAGGGAGAATAGGAGAGGGAGAGTGTGTGGAAGTGTTGAGAATAATGGGTGAGGAGGGTATGGTGATGAGTTGTATGTACTTTTTCGAGTGGATGGGATTGAACGAGCTTTCTTTTGTTTCTCCTCGTGCGTGCTCGGTTTTGTTCCCCATTTTAGGTAGGGCCAGGAAGGGGAATGAGTTGTTGGTTGTGTTCCGTAACTTGCCCTTTGATCAGAAGAAGCAGTTCCGGGATGTTCGTGTTTACAATGCTGCAATATCAGGGCTTTTGTCCTGTGGATGGTATTGGATTTTGACTTGATTTTACAGTACTTGGATCATATTCTTTAATTTAGTCTTTTGCTGTTTTTCTTTCTTTCTTTAACTTGAAGTTGTCCCAGCAAAGTTGAAGTTCAAATATGTTAAAAAACATAGTATTGCAACAAAAACCAAAATATATGCAAGTTAAGGTGGTGTGTACATTTATAAATGCATTTGTTAGTTTATCAGATTTCATAATTCTTTATTATTTCACCTCTCTCTGTATTCCTGTTAACTTTAATCTAGGTACAGTTGTAGGACACTTAATGCAATTTGCTATGAACGTATACATTTATTCTGTCCTTCATTTTTCCTTAGGTTTGATGATGCTTGGAAAGTTTACGACTCATTTGAAACAGATAATATCTGTCCGGATCATGTAACATGTTCTATCATGATTACTATCATGAGGAGGAGTGGCCGTAGTGCCAAAGATGCATGGGAATTCTTTGAAAAGATGAACAAGAAAGGAAATATGTGGAGTTTGGAAGTTTTGGGTGCTCTAATCAAGACATTTTGTGATGAGGGGCTGAAAAATGAAGCTCTTGTTATTCAATCAGAAATGGAGAAAAAGGGAATATCCTCTAATGTCATTGTTTATAACACTATTATGGATGCTTATGGTAAATCAAACCAAGTTGAAGAACTGGAAGGTCTTTTTGCTGAGATGAAGGCAAAAGGAATAGCACCAACAGCTGCTACTTATAACATTTTGATGGATGCCTATAGTAGAAGAATGCAACCTGAAATTGTTGAGAAACTGCTTCTAGAGATGGAAGCTACTGGGCTGGAGCCAAATGTTAGATCCTATACATGTCTAATAAGTGCCTATGGGAGACTGAAGAAAATGAGTGACTTGGCTGCAAATGCATTCTTGAGGATGAAGAAAGTCGGTATTAAACCTTCTTCACATTCTTATACAGCCCTTATTCATGCCTATTCGGTTGATGGCTGGCATGATAAAGCTGAGTTGGCTTTTGAGGGCATGCTAAGGGAGGGAATAGAACCCTCAATTGAAACCTATACTGCTCTACTTGATGCCTTCAGACGTGCTGGTGACACTGAAACGCTAATGAAAATCTGGAAGATGATGATCAGGAATAAAATTGAAGGTACGCGTGTTACTTTTAACATTCTTCTTGATGGATTTGCCAAACAAGGCCATTACGTTGAAGCAAGAGATGTCATATTCGAGTTTGGAAAGCTTGGGTTACAACCAACTGTAATGACATATAATATGCTGATGAATGCCTACGCACGGGGAGGGCAAGAATCAAAGTTACCACAGCTGTTAAAAGAGATGGCTACACTTAATCTAAAACCTGATTCTATTACTTATTCCACTATGATATATGCATATATTCGTGTCCGCGATTTCAAGAGGGCATTCTTTTATCACAAGCAGATGGTGAAAAGTGGCCAAGTACCTGATGCCAAATCATATCAGAAGCTCAGGGCAATTTTGGATGTCAAAGCAAAGATAAAGAACAGGAAGGATAAGAGTGCTCTAATGGGTATCATTAAAAGCAGCATGGGCTTGTTGAAAGAGAAGAAAAAAGGAAAGAAGGATGAATTCTGGAAAAATAAAAACAAACAACCACGAGTTGCTGGCAGGACACGGGCTTCACCCTGATATATCCGTTAACTAAAGTTCGGAGCTCTATGAACAACCAATGGATTTTTCCTACACTGCTGGTATACTTCGGTGCACCTAATCTTCCATTCTGTTAACAGTCTCTTCTTGCTGAGATACTCTGTTTATTTCCGTTAACTAAAGTTCGGAGCTCTATGAACAACCAATGGATTTTTCCTACACTGCTGGTATACTTCGGTGCAACCTAATCTTCCATTCTGTTAACAGTCTCTTCTTGCTGAGATACTCTGTTTATTTCCGATGAAGTAAAACTTAAACATAGAACCTTTGTTAGTGGGAGTAGGCAAGAAGCTTTTTTTTTTTATAATGGTGACTGATCATATTACCAGGTAAATTATCGTCTGATTGATCTTTTTGGAGTTATTTGCAGCATAGAAGGGATAGGTCTTAAAACCTGCATAGGCGTTATGAGTTAGGGATGTGCATACACGGATACAAGTTGTGAGTAGATGTGGATGAAGAAATGAAACTAAAGGTGCATTGCAGGTGCGAGCGAAGATGACAGGGTAAAGATTCAAGCTTGATGCAAATCTCAAGTTAGCCGGTGGGTCTCGGTGGAGGATCCAGTCTCTATTAGATAAAATTGGATTGGTTTTGATGGACATCGAAGCCATGTGACCACATCTCTACATAAAAAAGAGGCTTCATAGATGCATATTGACTTCGATTATGTTCTTCTGAAAGACATTGTTTTGTTTAAAATGTCTTGTATATTTTAGAAGTTCGTCATCTTTTCTTTAAAATATTCGATCAACCAAACTCCTCGACTAGGATGGATTGTGTCAAATTGGCACCAGGTTGTGTCAACTCGAACCCAGATTGGACAAATCGACGCATTTATAAAATTCAACTCTCATAGGAGATTTTCTCTTCATGCTGATATGAAACAGATGGAAAAAGTGGAATGAAAACCCAGTATGGGTGTGGTAGCAAGTATGTTCTCAGATAATGAAAACTTAAAGCACTGCCTTAGGTGGATGATTTTCACCACTTTACTGTTGAAGAAGCATGTGATTCACATGAAAGATAAAAGGCGTAAATACTTTTTAAAAAAAAGGGTAATAAAAGAAAACATACAACAAATATGAAGGAAAATAGAAAATCGAAAAGGAAGAAAACTAGAAATTCCAGCCCCAATGGCCAAATCTAAAATTATAATTGATTTTTCAAAGGTCATTCTAACAACAATACTTCAATGAACATCAAAGAGCTATACATGTAAAATGTTTGGTATTCAATTCAACTAAAATAAGAACGAACCCCCATTACACAAATTTAATAAATTGGAGACATTTCAAATACATGAAACAAAATTTCACCGTAGTGTGCAAATATTACTAAGATTCGAAGCTAGATTTATGCTTAAACTCAAGACACTAAGGGAGTGTATTCAATTGAAATTTTTTAAAAAAAAATTGTTGAACTTTTATATAATTATATGGAATTAATGGAAGTCTTTCGTAGACTTTTATAGACTTTAATTTAAATTTTTTATAAACTTTTATAGAATTCATAAGATTGTTGATTATTTTCATTTAAAATAGAATTCGCACATATGAAGTGAAGGATAAATCTTCATTCATGTCCGTTTATGTAGTCAAAAAATTTTCAAAAGAATAAAAAAAAAAAAAAAAAGTAAACTTAATTAGATAAATAAAAAATTCTAATATAAATAATATATATTTATATAATATTTCAATTTTTTTTACAAAATAAATAAATAAACATCTTATTATCTCTAATCTATCTATCTATCTATCTAATATATAAAAATACAGATGTGGAGGAAACTTTTAATTGACAATAATGTTCATATATCTATATCATTTTTGTCTATAATACCCATAATTAAAAGGAGAATTCATATAAATAATTGTTGAGTGACTTTTCAAATGCCTTTTATTTAATTAAACAATAAAATAAACTTCTAATATAAGATCCTTATATTCAATAATAGAATTTACAAAACATGTTTATTGATAAACATAAGTCAATATTCTGCTACATTGTAATTCAACATATATGTTTATATAGTTTTTCAAATTCAATCATTACAATGTTAAATCAATTCAAATTTGTATGATTAATCATATTTAATGCATAAGAACAAATTATAAATTTTCTGATGAAAGATTGACATTGAAATTTATATTCTTAGTTTATCTAACTTCTTTTTTTTATTGACTCAATAACTCATTTAAGTATTTGTTTATTACTCTTTAAATTTTTCTCTTTTTTCTACGGTACTCAATTTCAATCATTCATTAAAAGTCAAGTTCAAAATATTTGACTTTTTTATCAAATTTCAACTATCAATTCTCCTAAAAATCACTATTATTAAAACATATTTATAGATAAATAAGTATTTAATCTTCACTTATATGATGGACATAGTTAAATGAAAAATGAAACTTAGGTTATTTAAATTTGATAAAAAAAAATGAATTTATTTTTATGATTGACATGTATTTTCAACATCTTCTCAAATTTTCGTTCACTATAGACATTTTGTTTTATAAAATATCCTTATGTACAAATAGTTAGTTGGAAAAACTGAAAAAAAAATAACTATTATAATTTACTCACAAATTAATTAATAAATAAGTAAATGAGTAATTTTCATATCATGTAAATAATTATTTTAATATATTAAAACTAAACTTACTAATATTACTTAATTTGAAACAAATATGAGAATTAAATAATTTTAATGATTTTTATTTTATATTTCATTACATAGAAAACACAATGTATAAATTATTTTATCACGTAAATTAGATGTGCGAAGCACGTGGGAGAAAACTAATTGTTTAAGAAGTTTTAACTGAATACGCTAAAACTAGAAAGTCCTAAAAATATCAATAAATACACCCCAAGTTAGTAGAGATTTTATTAAAAAAAAACACTATGTAGCATCACTAGTAGTGATATAACAACATCTTAAGTCCATCGTGGACAATATAATAACTGCTCACATTCAATGAAAAATAGTCAAATGTCGAATTTTAAATATTAGGATTACATTAAAGGTGGACAGCTGTTATATCGCCCACGGTAGGCAACAGAACATTTTCGCTTTAAGTAATATTACGTAACATATCACAAATGTTTTAAAACCAATAGATGCTCACCCATCAATACGCAATCCCCACTCACCACGTGGTGAGTGGTTTCATAACTAGTGCCCACAATCTGCACTAGATCACCCATGTATGTAATATTAGTTAAAGGGAAGAATACATAACTAAGGTTTTTAAAGTACACATTTTCAAAATTAAGAAACTTAAGGTTTTATTTCAAAAATCAGGTCATAATTAAATATATATTTTATTTTTATGATCACAAGTCACAAATCATGTCACACATTTATGGTCATAGTCACAATTTTTTAGGTCACAAATTTTGAATTTCGTAGGTCACGATTTTTTTTGGTTGCAAATTTCTAAACAATTGGTCACAACTTAACAAATTATGAGTCACAATTTCCTTATTGGTCACAAATCACAATTTTCACAAATTACTAATTTTCTTGGTCACGGATCATAAATTTTATAGGTCACAATTTATAAAATTATTTGGATGACTCATTTTTTGGTTACAAGTTATCGGTTTAGTTGGTCACAATCTATTTCTTGGTTACAAACTACAAATTTTATAAGTCACAACTTATTTAACGGTCACAACTGAAAAAAAAATTGTGAGTCACAATTACAAATTTTGTCACAATCTTAAATTTTTGTAGGTCGCATAATATTTTCTAATCACAAATTACAGATTTATTGGTCACAATCAATCTTAATTGGTCACAACTGAAAAAAATTGTGAGTCACAAATACTATTTAAGCCACCCCACCCCAATCTAACCCATCCACCACCACTACCCCGTCACCGGCACCGAAACCTCGACCACCACGCTACGCCGCTGCACCGCACTCTCACACACACCATTTCAATGCATAGCCTCACCTCCACACTTCCATAATTGTCTCACCAGTCACCACCATCGCCACCACCGTTGTCACACCGCACACCACCATACAAAGTCACCACTACACTGCAAAGCCTCATGTAGGGCCCCGAGTTTTAAATACCCGGTTCAGCACGTTATTTTCTGGTCTAAACTTTAAAAATAATATTCTAGCGGAAGAAATAACTGAAATTCATTTTTGGCAACATTAAATAAACTGTAATGGTCAATAAAATTCAAAAACATTTATGAAACAATTCAAAATAACGAATCGAGCCATTAATAATACAAAACATTTGGCAATACCATAATTTCTAAAATAATTGAAAACCTCAAAAGTAGCCAAAGTTTAGAAATATGGATCATCAAAATAAGATTCTCAATTATTTAACGACTATTGCCACAATCATCTATCACTTACCACCATCTCCGAAATCTGCAAATATTGTTAAAATAGACATGAGCATTTCATAGAAATACTCAGTAGACTCATCGCCAATTAATTAATATACATTATAATTGAACACATAAATGCAGGCTCTTTAGAAATCATAGAGTGTGTGTTGCTCTTCTTGTGCATTAAAGCACATGGCTTCTCTTTGAAAAATCATAGGCTATTTAAAATCATAGGGTATGGGTTGCTCTTTCTTCTCATGCGCATAAGGCACATAAGTTATGTATAATATCATCATTTATCTTGCAAGATATTCTCTTCTTTCTTTCTCATGCATAAAAGCATATAAGTTATGACAAGCATAACAACATAAATATTTTCGAAGAAATATATTCTCATCTCTTTTCATAAAAATGACTATCACATAAGTCACATAACATACACATTCACATGCAATCACAATTTAAATCAATTAATAGGGGCGAGTCTACCTTAAACTTAACGAGTGTGGTTGAGCGGGAATGACTTCAATCTTTTAGATCTCCGTACGCTTCGTCTAGACAATTAGAAAAATAAGTTAAATTAGTCATTCGAAATTTATAGTTTAAAAATGATAAATTATAATTTAGGGACTGAAATTGATGATTTGAAAGTTCGGGGACTAAAACGAATACTTTGAAAGTTAAGGGACTAAAATGAATACTTTTCAAAACTTTGTGTTGAAACTCAAAATGGATATTAAATTGTGGAGATTGAGATAAGTGATTTTAAAAATGAAAGGCTTATTAAAATCATTTAAAACTTAAGGAGCTGAAATAAATAACTTTGGAACTTGGGGGGGCTAAAGCTGCAAATTCTGAAATAAATAAATTTGGAACTTAGATTTCTATTCTCTCTCTCCCATTCCGGTACAGAGACGAGAGACAAAGGGAGGACGCGACGCTGCACGCCGGTCTCCAGCCGACGGTTTCGCCGGCGAAACGCCACACAGTTCGGCGGTGAGAGGTGGGCAGGGAAGAGGGGTTCAAGTGCGAGGTTGGGTGCAAAAGATCGAGGCGAAACGAGGCTTGGAGTTTGAGTTTGGGCTGCAAAAAATCGGCGGTACAACCGACGGCCAAGGTAAGTGCTTGGGTTTTGTCTATTTCTTGGGTTTGAGTTTGATTTGGTGGAAATTTGGTGCGGGTTTGGTGTTGAGCAGTAGGCGGCGACAGTGTGGTTCGTTGGTGGTGGTGCTGCAGGTGGTTTGATGACTGGGTTGTGGTTTTGGGTGGTGATGATGGATGATGCCGGTGGTGATGGTGGAAATGGGTTGGGTTTTGGCTTATCGTGGTTTGTGAGTGGTGGTCGTTGGTGGAGGTTTGTTGTGGATTCATTGATGATGATGGTGGAATCAGAGGTGGTTGGGGATGGCACTGATGAGAATCAAGCTCACAACAATACATTAACAAGATTGGAAGAAACTTCATACCAATAATGCTGCAAAATGCTGTGTGGTTCTGAAGGTTGATATTTAACTTCCGTGAAAGCCAATTTGGGTTGCTGAGTTTTGGTGATGGCGTGAGAGTTGGGTTTGGGGGAGTAGGTGATATAGAGCTAGGGTATGGTATAGTATGAGATTGATGTGATAGGTGGAAGTTGGTAGTGTGAAAATCTTGACAAGCAATGTACGTAATTCGAGGAAAATCGTACGCGAATTCAACTTAGTCGAAAAATGAATCTGATAAGATGGGCTTAATAAAATTTGATATTTAAAACAATTTTGAAAATAATAATTTAAATAAATAAATAAATAATAAAATTTTAGAAATTTGAAATTTATTTAAAATCGAATTGGGCTTGACATTTTTCGACTTGGCTAGACGAATGCGTTATGACTTCAAATAAAAAAAAAGGGTGAGATCGCAGCGGCACGTTTCATAGTTTAAAAATAATTATTTAAATACGTGAAAATTCTTGGTCGCTACAACTCACCTCCACAGTCGCCTAACCACCATCACCGCCACCACTGTACAAATTGCATACCACCACACAAAGTCACCACCACAACACTGCACTGCCTCACCTCCACACCTCCACAGTCGCCTCATCACCATTGCCAACGGGAGTGCAAACGGGAGATTCACGTGGGAGCCACTTCGGCCCCCTTTGCAAATTGATTGTTTGTCACAGTGCGCAGGAGATTCACGTGTTCAAGAGGGAGGAGCTGAGACGTGTTAGTCCAAGGTCCAGCCGGATTTTGTGGTCAATAGTGCCCATTAAACTTTTTTTTTATTCATTAACATTTTGCAGTTTTCACAATTTCTTTGACATCTAAACGTGGTTCATAGTCTCACTGGGCAGTTATTCAAATTCTATTATCATAGTGGGAGGTTAAATTATATAATAAATCGAACTATTTTACAGTGTTGCTTAGATATATATAGATTACAGTCGCATTTCATTCCTCATGAATACAAAGTACAAGCATACAGCGAAAGGGATTACATCATTTATGATTCTCGATAGCTTCGAAGTGAGCAAACCGTCTAATAATATACTCATCACAGTTCATGATATGCCTTATGCTGACAGTTTTTTTTCGATCCTATGGGATGGCACAATCCAGTAGATGGTTCAGGCCCCTTCCAGCATATGTTGGGATTCCAGTAGTGCTATCTTTGGTGAGGATTCTCGAATTTATGGAAGGCCAGATTGGGACCATTTTAAGAGCCTACGTGGTAGTCGAGACTGAGAGACGAGGAGATATGTGGAAGGGACCTTATAAAATTGCAAAGAATTGATACATATTTGAAAGAAAAAACTTAGATCGAGACTTATCTTTTGTTAGTTGATGACTTTTTGAGGTCCGATCTGAGTGGATTTCATAAAAACCTCAAAGGAAGTAAAAGAGTGAAAATGAGTTCGACGACTGCGCACAACTGAGCAATTGGCTTTTCTTGTGATGTTTATGCTTCAATCGATAGATATTCTGGAGTGTTATGGGATAAGAACGTGAGAAGAAGGGAAAATAAGGTTTTGCAGAAGAGACGATAAGGCTTTATGTTAGAATTGAGAGAGAAATATGATGGTTAAGGAATTCTCGACGGAATGAGTGAAGTGAGAGTAGGGCTTGTAATGGACTCCTATTAGCTCCAACAAAGAATACTCTAGAATGGCCCCATGGCACATCTCCCAGTGACAAATGAGAGGGTTGGTAAGTGCTCAGCGCGTCCGAGTGCAGGGTTCGAATCCTGAAATATTGGATTCGTTTTTTATGGAAAGTGGGAGTTATTGAGAATTGTTCATGCTTACTCAATCCCTCCACCCTGATCCTGGGAGGCATAACATGGATTTACAATCTAGAACCAATGGTCTTGGGCGTGGTCGGTTCGGGCCCTAAGGGTGTGGGAAACACCTTCTTTTTTTTCTTTTTTTCTTTTTTTTCAAGAATACTCTAGAATGTATGTTGGGCCGTGTTTGGTTTGGGGCTTATTCAAATTGTGTCCATTAAGTCGTATTTTTGGAGATAATTCTTTTTTCTTTCCTTTCACGTTTGACATTTTTTTTTTGGGAAGATGTGACATGACACGATTATGATTTTGCGAAATCATATTTATGAGTGCTTTAGTGTGTATTCGATAAAAAATATTTATAATATTTATAGACATTAGAATTTTCAATATCACTTTTTAATCACGTATATTTTGTAAACCATTTTTAACTACATGTTCTACCTAGAAAACACAAATAATAAAAAAATAACGATGGTACATATTTCTGGAACCATTTTTTAACCGCATATTCTATAAAAAAAAAACACATAATAAAAAATAATGATTGCTATTAAGCCACCGAACAAAGGCTTAATTATTTATCCAAAGTAGCTATAAGATGTTTAAATATGTCACTTATTTTTTATTTTCACTAGTATTAAATAGTTAATCAAAACTTATATTCTGTTAGATACAGCTGCGTTGAATATATTTTTTAAATTAGTAATAGAGTTTTTTTTTAAAAAAAAAAATTGCAGTTAATAAAATACAGATGACTATTTAGCTGTCAATTTTAAAAAGTACTGTTAATGTTAAACTGATTGTTTGGCTATATAACTATTAAAGCTCTTATTAATATAAATTATATCTCATTTTTAACTAAATATTAATTATTTCTTATACATCACATACTTTTTTATTCATAGAAAATATTATATAACAGCCTATTAAATCATTTTAGAATGCTTTCACACATTTTTTTTCATTAATATCTCCTAGGCGGTCTTGAATAGGACTTGACTTTAAAAATGTGATAAGTAGTATTTAACATTTCAATCTAGACATGTCAATCGAAATTAAAATAATAAGTGTTGACTTTGTAACCATGACTTAAATAAGAATAGAAGGTTATCAGCCTTCGACCATGCAATTGAAGGCCATTGACTTACAATATTGACCATACATCATTAGGAGTGGTAGTTTTCTTAGTAGCATAGAGTCAATAAGTTAGAGGGAGGATGGTGAACAAATATTATAATACTAATTTTTGAGCCTCATATATTTTCCCTGTTTCCTATATAATTATTGTTGTTATTATTGTTATTATTTTCATTTCATATTCCCGTGGATGGGTTGGTGTAGCGCTAATGGTAAATTTGATAGGTGGAGGTTTCAGCAAAATGGGTTGTATTATGTTCTTTCCCACTATAAAGATGCTGCCAGCAGCTCAATTGCTTGTCACTAAATGTCAAGATATGTCAGCTAACTAATATTTTAAGGCTCCGTTGGGCGGCTGAAATAAATTGAATTTGATTTATAATGTGAATTGTTTGGATATTCTGGTAAAATATGTGATTAAAAATTGAAGAGAGAAAATGTATGTGATTAAAAAATAATTTGAGAAATTAAGCTCATTGTAATTTAGAGTTATAATGGTTATCAAACGGAGCCCAAGGCTTATGCATTGGAGTCATAATGTATTGGAGAATTCCCCTTGTACAGGGGAATTTTTACATGGAGCCATATAGGCCCCTCACTGTAGGAGGGGGGGGGGGGGGGGCTCCTGTACAAAATTCCCTGTACAGGGAGCACATCTCTAATGTATTAAGCAATTTTGAGTATTTGTCAAATGCACGTGTTTTGGTCCCAAGTGTAGAAACAAAAGAGCGCAAGCAGTATTTTAATTGACAAATTTGCCTCTAAGAAACATGTGGTTGATCCTCTGATTGTGCAAGCCGTTTTAGCCCCTTTAAAACTTGGGAAGAGCCCTCCACCTGGAAAGTTCAAGGATGAGTTCAGGAAAAAAGACGATCTATCTGGAGGACTGCGAGACGAATGGTTGCTAATGATGAAAGTGAAAATACGATCGATGATAATAGAAACCCAACAAACGTGACTACTAATACTATGTATAAGGAGGTTTTCCTAGATTTTTAATATTTGATAACATAATAATAATAATAATAATAATAATTATTATTATTATTGTTGACCACAAAATCCGGATGGACTTTGGACCAACACGTCTCAACTCCTCCATCTTGAACGCGTGGATCTCCTGCGCACTGTGACAAACAATCAGTTTGCAAAGGGGGCCGAGGTGGCTCCCGTTTGCACTCCGATGCCTAAGTCAGTACTCATTTTGGGCAAATGTATATTGGGTGCGGGAAATATAAATGTGTAGAAGAGAGAAAAGGGAGTGAGAGAAGTATATAATTAAGAGTGAGAAATTGGTAACCCCTTACTTGGAGACAATTGCGCTTCATTTATAGAGGAACTTCTTGTCTTGGATCACGACACGTGGCATACTTTACACTTGTCATCACCCTAGCTTATGGATGTGACAATCTTGCTTTTCAACCGTAATCATTGCTACACTTCGTAGGGGATGGACGTCTGTCACGTCTGGGTAAAGGCAGTGTCCCATCACTGACTCCATCTCTCTCTTCTGGTCAACGCCATAAAGCGCCCCGGCTGAGTATAAAGCACATCGGCTGGGCGTTAACCAGGTCGGCTAAAGAGGTTTACTTGACATACCACCTCGGCATTCATCTCAAGGTGATATTCCAGGCCTTAGCTGTGGGTCAGGGTCCATTGGGCCACTATTGAGTCTTCGCTGGTGGATCACTGTACCTTTCTTTGGGCCCGGAGTCAACAATTATTATTATTATTATTATTATTATTATTATTATTATTATTATTATTATTATTATTATTATTATTATTATTATTATTATTTAAATTGGCACTCCATGTTGTCACCTTTTATTGGTTTTTTCTCATTTTTTCGTGTCAGTACACTATATTTGTCAATTGAATATGTCCGTGTATCGCACAAGTGTGAAACTAGTTAAAAGTAATATTAAATGAGTTATTTAATTGTACATATTATTTAATGTTACATGGTACCACCTAGACTGATGTTTAAGAGTAATTAAAATGAGACATTTTTAATTGATATTGTGACATGACGCAAATACATTGGATGATGAAAAAGTAAGTGACAAGGTAGTTATTTACACCACCCAGTGTATATACGCTATGCAGTAATGTTACTTAAAAATGTCAATTAAAAATATCTCCCTATAATTACTTGCTATTTAATCTTATGTTTGAGCTCAATTTTAATGAGATTTTAGAAGAAAATATATTTTGGAATAATGATTTTTCTTTTGAAGAATATATATGGTTATAAAATAATAATAATCAAAAATTTGGTTTAAGTATAATATTACTTTGTGAAAGAACTTGTGGTTGAAAATAATTTTTGAAAAAAAAAAATATATAAAATGGAACTCAAATATGGGCGCCTCAAACTCATTTGCAATCACATATTCTGATATTCTATCAATAAAACAACTTTATACGCAAGCAATAATTTTTCTTATTTACACATTCTTAAAGAAAATCATTTTCACAAAATTTAGCCTTGTCGATTCAGATAAAAAGTTAAATTCGTTAATTAATTTTAACCATACATTACATATTTATTTATTTCATCTTTTTTTATCATAATTTATTGAAAAAAAATAAATTTTATCCATACCCAACATTATTATCTGAAGATTCTATGGTAATATTGTGACAATTTATAAATTAGTTTATTTATAATCTTGAGGTGAAAACGTGTAAGATTGAAAAGTTGTTTGAAAAATTGTGTGATTTATAAAGGGTAAACAGCACAAAATAATGGTCCCCAACCTTTGGCTTCTTGTGAAAATAGTCCTCAACGTTTAGATTTTGACATTTATACCCTTGAATCACCAAATGTTGAGCAAATGGTCCCTTTCGTTTAATTCCCATCGTTAAAACGTGTAAGTAGCACGATGGTCCCTAACCTTTGAGTTTCTTGCGATAATAGTCACTAACATATTAATCTCATATTTGGTGTATTTAGTTTGTAACTTACAAACGTTTGGCGTATTTAGTCTCTAACATATTAAGCCCCTATTTGAGATCAGTTATTTCAAATAATGTGGTTTGTAATTATAATTTTTTGAAGAATTTGTGTTTAAAAAAATAATATTTTTTTTTGGATTTATATGTAAATTATTTAATTGATAGAATGTATGGTTGAAAAACAAGTTTTAAAAAAATAAAATTTATTCTGAATTACTAAAGTGCCCAATAAAGTATTTAACAAAAATTCACTGCATTAACAGATCAACCTATTGGTTAAAAAAAAATCATGTAACATAAACAAACAAATACATTGTATATTATTTTAAGAGTTAAATAACATATTAAGCCCATGTTTGGTGCATTTAGTCCCTAATATATTAAGTTTCTGTTTGAGATCAGTTATTTCAAATAATGTGGTTTGTAATTATAATTTTTTGAAGAATTTGTGATTAAAAAACTAAGATTTTTTTATTTATGTGTAAATTATTTCATTGATAAAATGTGTGACTGAAAACGAGTTTTAAAAAATAAAGTTTATTATGAATTTCTAAAGTGCAGAGTAAAATATTTAACAAAAAGTCACCGTATTAACAGTTCAACATATTGGTAACAAATAAAAATTCATGGAAAATAAACAAACAAATACATTGGATATCATTTTAGGAATTAAATAACAAATATGTTTTTATCAGTTCTACTTTCGATTTCGATTTTCGATCTTGAGATCTGGTCGATATTGATTTTCAAAATTTTATTTTTTCAAAACTCATTTTCATCCACACGTTCTATTAATAAAATAATCTACACACAAATTAAAAAATTCTTACTTTTAACCACAAATTCTCCAAATTTACTTTTCAAATCGATCGATTCTCAAAATCAAAAATGGAAATCGAAAGTAGAACTGATAAAAACATATTTGTTATTTAATTCCTAAAATGATATCCAATGTATTTGTTTGTTTATTTTCCATGAATTTTTATTTTTTACAAATATATTGAATTGTTAATACGGTGAATTTTTGTTAAATATTTTACTTTACACTTTAGAAATCCATAATAAACTTTATTTTTTAAAAATCGTTTTCAACCACAAATTTTATCAATGAAATAATTTACACATAAATAAAAAAAATCTTAGTTTTTTAATCACAAATTTTTCAAAAAATTATAATTACAAACCACATTATTTGAAATAACTGATCTCAAACAGAAGCTTAATATGTTAGGGACTAAATACACCAAATATGAGCTTAATATGTTAGTAACTATTATCACAAGAAACTCAAAGGTTAGAAATCATTTGTACTACTTACACGTCTTTAACGATGAGAATTAACGGAATCTGACGATAGGGACAATTTGCACAACGTTTGGTGATTATCAGGGTATAAATATCAAAGTCTAAACGTTGGAGATTATTTTCGCAAGAAGTCCGATGATTGGGGACCATTTGTGTTGATTACCCATTTATAAATCGATTTATACACTATTTAAGGAATACTTGCTATGTCAAACCGGGTTTAAACATCTGGCATACGTTTAGCCCGAATTTATGAGGTGGGCCGGTTTCTGGGCTGATCTAACCCTGATCGCCTTGAGTACATTCAATTGACGGAGGGAGAGTGGGTGACTGATTGGGGAATTGGGGGGAGAGAGAGAGAGAGCGAGCGAGCGAGCGAGAGAGGCAGAGCGCGAACATGAAAAGATTTTTCAAGCCAGTGGAGAAAGATGGTTCTTCCAAAAAACCCACAATCTCTGCTTCTTCATCATCAGTAAAAGGAAGTGAAATTACAGAAGAAAATGCTGCTGTAGATGAAGAGAAAAATGAAACTACCAAGAATGAGCCTTTAAAATTCCTGACATGGAATGCAAATAGTTTTCTGCTAAGAATCAAGAACAACTGGACTGAGTTCTCTAAGTTTATAGAGAATTATGATCCTGATGTCATTGCAATACAGGTGATTTGATCTTTCCCTCCATTTTTTTCCTGTGTCTGCAGCATACTTTTGGGGGCTTCTTTTTGTACTATTATAATGTAAAAATATTTTGGCAAATGGATTTTGATTTTCAATTTTTGAACTAATATGCATGTGTTTTGTGATACACGCGAGATGGGTCTTTGCGATTATAATGACACTGGAAGTTAAAAAATTGGCTTTGATATAGTAAGTTTAATGGGATTGACCTCAGTAGGGCTGAGTTTTTGTAAAGTTTCTAGCTTCCTTTTATGAAACTGTCTTTTATCTGATAATTTATTCATTAAAAAACTTGCTTGTTCAGTTGTTTTTTAAGTGCTATTTCGTAACACAATGCACAGGTGCATTTTTTGGGTTTTGGATATGTTTTAGTTTGGATTCTATGGGCGTGTTTGGTACACTGGACAGGACGAGAGGACAGCCATGAAACAACTCACGTGTGTCTCTTTCTAAATACTGTCCACTTTGTTTAGTCCAGCGTACCTACCAAATTGTATGTCTACTAAGATGAAACTAGTTCCAAGTTTAGTTTTAGTAGCATGATTGAGATACATACATAAGGATATTAGCATATCAGTTATAGACTTATAGTTGAAGATTATTGAAGTGCTTCATGATTTATTTGTACTCAAGCCCAGGCAATTGTACTTCTGAATTTATATAAACAACAAATAGAATTATTATTAAATGTTTCAAGTCTATGTTGCATACAATAGAGGACTTCCTCAGTTTAAGCTGTTAAAGTGAAATGAAATTTCATAGCTTGGATTTGGAGTTACGTTCTTCAGTTGAATCACTACCTGCTACGTGCTGTTTCCAGCATGCTTTTGACTTTTACATAAGTACTCTGTGTTGATATCAGATGGCTACATACATTTGGTCGATAATTAAACATAAATACGTCATACTTAAAACATCGTGTTTTATGTATATGATGTCTTTGAACATATTACAAAAGTGCATTAGCTTGTTCTACATATCAGCTATTAAGTTAGTATATCAAAGGCAGCTTAAGGCTTTAGTAAAAAATAGCTGAGTATTGCACAAGTTGAGAAATTTATATTACAGCAAACTCATAAAGAAAGTTCTTTATACAGTTGCATATGTTGTCATTTTATCTTGTCCATTAAAATCGTTTCACTTAACTGTAAAATAACGTCTTTGCATTTTTATGTTTCTTGTGAGTCATTGCACTTCACTCTACTTTTCTTTCTCTTGTTCTGGTCTTCCTTTCTTGTTTTTAAAATTTTCTGAAATGCGAGGTTGTATATTCATTTCTGTTTACATCATGATTCTGAATTAGTTAATGTAGAATTTTAAGAGTTTATCTAACAGCATTGGTGGTAGGAAGTAAGGATGCCTGCAGCTGGTACCAAGGGTACACTTAAAAGCCCTGGAGAGTTGAAAGATGATACTAAATCCTCACGAGAGGAAAAGCAGGTAATATGTTAGTTCCCACACTATTTTGTGTACTTATTTCCTAAGTTAGTCTTCTAAAATGATCTTTACAGTCTTGTTTTCAATTTTTCTTTGCTATTCCTTTCTTTTTTGGAAATGCAATTTGAAGATTGGAGTCCAAGTCAAAGGCTTTTCCCAAAGAGTCTCGAGGCTTCAAATGACATTACATTGATATCTGCTTATTGAGTTTCTAAGTGATATATTTTATTTTGGTAATGCAGGTTATAATGCGTGCTTTATCGATTCCACCGTTTAAAAATTATAACGTATGGTGGTCTCTTTCTGATTCAAAATATGCTGGAACTGCATTGCTTATAAAAAAGTGTATCCAACCAAAAAGGGTTTCTTTCTCGCTTGATGAAACAGGTTTGTAGTAGATACATGGAATCAAAATTTTTCTAATGGATGACAAGTTTTATAAATTTTTGTTGTAATGTTATTAAGCCCTTGTTTGAGTCCCATTATAATTTTAATACATTTTTCTCTCTCTTACTTTCAACTACACATTCTCCAATACATTTTTCTCTCTTAGGGTGTGTTCTTTTAGATTTAATATGGAATGTTTTGTGTCAAATCAAGGAATTGAAATTATTTGTTGATTTATTTATGTTTTCTAGGTAAGATGAAGGGTTAAAAATTGGAGAGAGAAAATGTGGATGGTTAAAAAGTGGTATGGGAAATTGTGTAATTTAAATTTTTGTAATGATGGCAAATTAAATTACAGCCGAACAGACCCTTAATTTTTATCCACTCTACAAAAAATCGCTATTCCAAATTTCGAAAATACATTATTTCAAATAATCTAATTATAATGGGTCTCAAACAAGTACTAAAAGTGTTGCCATTACATTATCATAAAAGGGTATTTCTGTTACAGGAAAACTATTGACTGTGTTCACATTTACGTTGGCTATAAAGATCAAATAAAACAGGAAGATGAAAAATGTATTGAATAACGTCGGATGGAATTATGATATCCTGATAGCAAAGAGTACTAAGGATTTAAACATATTTTTTTAGAGAAGATGATCTGTGTATTGATTCTTGGATTTTCTAGTTTTGTTGGTGATTAGTTCTTTGAAGCAAGATTAAAGTCATTTCATGATTGTCGCCCTCTTTAGGTTCAAAGCACGAACCAGATGGGCGGGTAATATTTGCTGAATTTGAATCATTCCGGCTATTAAATACATATGTACCAAACAACGGTTGGAAAGAGGAGGAATCCTCATTTCCGAGGAGAAGAAAGTGGGATAAGAGGATACTAGAATTTGTTCTTAGAACTTCTGATAAACCCCTTATTTGGTGTGGCGATCTTAATGTAAGGTACTGTTCCTTCAATAATATCAACTTTACCTTCCTATAAGAGTGCATTTCTCTCTCCTCAGTCCACTTACTGCCTGGTATCGAACCCTTGACTTCTTTTTCTGTTCTTTTCCTTTTGTTGGTTTTGTTTTGGGAGAAGGATAGATCATTGGTGAATTAGGACTATGTTCTTGTATTCTTAATACTGTTTTGCTTTATATTTTCCAATTGTAACCATTTTCAGTGAGACAAAATTCTGAGTTTAGTGAACTAATCCAGCAGCTTATTTGAGAAGTACTTGTGTCACACCTCACATTTATTTCACCTTCCTACTTTGCCTAATGAGTGACTTTTTGCTGAATTGTTTACAGTGACATCCTGACTTCTTAACAAACCTCTATTGCACAATATATGTTTGAAGTTGCACCAAACTGTTTAACAATCAATATATGCTGCAACTTTTAAAAGCTTATGGTAAAATCAGCGCAGAAAATTGAGACAAGAACTTGGATGAATGTGGTGTTTAAATCTCTGCAATTTCAAGGAAAATCAGCCTTCCACTCTATAGAATTTAGTTTCAGATGTTAGCTTTTGTCAAATCTTATGACATTGGTGGACAAAAATCAGCTGGTTTAACTTAATAATGCTCTGCTCATTTGTAATTGTCTTCTACTAGAAAATCAATGGTAATCTGGTCACAACAATTTCATCTCTCCTTTTTTTTTTTTTATCCTTCCGAATTTCACCCTTACCTTCCAGAGGAGACTCAAACCCTGGTCAATGACCTGGTCAAGCTCTTACAACTTGAGTTAGATGGTGGTCTCTAATTTTATCTATCATTTGTTTGTTACTATGCCCATGTTTGATACAAATTAAAATTTAGATTTTAATTTAAGTCAAATTCAATAATCAATCTTAACCGCATATTTCATGGGATTCACAACTTTTCAACCAACATTTTGTCAAAGCCCCATTTGATAACCATTATTTAGGAAAAATATTTTTTGAATAGTGTTTTTAGGAGAATCTGGTTAAAAAGTAGAAAATTTTTTGAGTTTACGTGACAAATATTTTTATTGTGTATTCGTATGGTTGAAAATAAGTACGGTAGAAAAATGAGTTTTTTAAAATGGTTGTCAAACAAGGGCAAAATATAATAAAAACCTGATTTTAATCTCCACCAATCAGGGGTTATATTTCGAATTTAAGTTAAGAAACGATGTAAGGGGGAGGGATTTTGTAAAGCATAAGTATGTTGTCTCCAATTTCATCTTGTTATTATAATTTAATATTTAAGTTAAGAAACAATTTAAGGACAAGAGGGATTTTGTAAAGCATAATTATCTTCAAGGCTAAAGTTCTTTTGCTGTTCCCAAGTTTTTTGTGATTGAATTGACTTCCAACTCTAAACACTTGATAAATGCAAGTTTACCAGCTGTTGTACAATTTGTGATCCGACAATAAAAAGATGATTAGGCATGTAATTATTAATTAATATAGACGAAATATGGAGTTTTTGGTCATCAATTACTGTAGAAAAAATCTCGTCTTTGGAGGAAGTCTGTTGTCATCTACACGTCTGTCAGAGACTTGGAAAACTCACTTTACTGTTTCATGCTAGATTTTCATGGACTGGATATGCTATTAACCAGTTACTTATCACTTGGATATTTGCAGTCATCAAGACATTGACGTGAGTCATCCAGAGTTTTTCAGCGCAGCAAAGCTCAACGGTTATGTTCCACCAAATAAAGAGGTGATGCTATGTAGTGTTTTCTTTAAATGCGTATTGGCTCAATGTCCGTTACCCCATCTGATGTTTATATAAACTTGGATCATGCCTGTTAATAGAAAATATCTAAAACAGCTGGATTGGAAACTGAGCTACTGTCGTTAAAAAATAATAAGATGCTTTACATTTAAAAGGGCAAAGGAGTGTCTTGTTTAGCTCTAGTGAATTCAAAATATTATTCCTGTCATATGAAGAATCTAAATATGAACTACATGATCCACACAGATAAATTATGGAAGTACACGCTGAAGGTGGTTAGCAATTTTTGCATTTGCATTTGCATTGCTTTCAGTTTATATCATGTAGATATAGCTCTGTTTGTTTAAAGTGATTTGTGTTTATAAACGTGTTTTTTTATGTTTCGAGGTAAAATATGCGGTAGAAAAGAATAGAGAACATATGGGGGTAAAAAAGTGATTTGGGGAATTGTGTTGTTTAAAAACATGTGTTTTTCTTGTTTTCCAAACAGAGGCTTTATCCCTATGAATGAAGAAATATTTGTAGAATAATTCACACAGGAGTGCTAAAACACAATGGAAATTATTAGGCCTGTGTGAAAGATCTTTATACGTTTTTATGTTCTGTAAACATTAAGAGATACTGACATCAACTACTGGTGGATGCAGGATTGTGGGCAGCCTGGATTTACATTGTCCGAGAGGAAGCGCTTTGGAACCATACTAAAAGAGTATGTTTAAGATACCCATTTGACACTTACTTTGTTTACCAATTTGATGTATGTTTAAACTTCGCACTCTTCAGAAGTTATTGATAAATGCTGTGCATATTGCTAAGTGTATGAATGTACAGTTATTGTATGATCAGTAATCATTCCTAAGCAAGTACACTCTTGGCATTTAAATATGTAGTGGAACATGGGGTCATGCAAAAAGTCTTAGATCCTGAGGCTGGTCTCTAATTTTTTGGATAAATCACGGAAACGCAACCTGCTTTCCTTGTACTTTAAAAGTGGAAAGTCGGCTAGCTTGGCATACTATTTCTGATTCAAATTGTAAATGTAATGATTTAAGAATGTATGTAGCGTCCCAACAGGCATTCCCTCCTATTTCACATATTACTAGCAAATCACCTGCATTTATTCGAACAAGAATTGAAAACAGACCTATACGATCTGAAATGCATCTGCAAGTTTTCTGATCTGACTCCATAACTAAGATTGCTCCCACTTCTTCTTACACCTTGAATTTCTCCACTTTGATATTCATGTGGTAAAGTAGCAACTGAATTCATTGTTGTTGGAATAGTCTTGCATTTCTTGCTCTCTTAGTCTCTTGCCATAATTTGATTGCAATGCATTAAATGATTCAAATGATGCTACTTTTATAATTGGTTTTGTAGCAGTTATCCTTCTCTTAGTGAAAGATCAAATGTTTCTTGCTATAAAGTTGCACTGTTAGTTTCAAATTTGAACTTTTCTGATGATCTGAAACTATGATTGCTTTTGCAACTGTCTGCCAAGGGGAAAGCTAGTGGATGCATATAGGTACCTGCACAAGGACCAAGATATGCAGCGCGGCTTCTCGTGGTCAGGAAACCCTGTTGGAAAGTAAGTAGCTATGTCCATTTTAATGTAATTGTTATTTGGGATTTATGTGAAAAGTAACTGCGTCTGGAAGCATTTTGGAATATTGGAGAATCTCGACTTGACATGCTTAATTGAGCACAAAAATTACTTTTTTCACTATACAACTTCATTTTTTTCCTTATTCTGAAGTACATTATCTTATGGTTGCTGCAGGTATCGTGGGAAAAGGATGCGGATTGACTATTTCATTGTCTCAGAGAAACTTATAGACAGGATAGTGGCATGTGAAATACATGGAGAAGGGATTGAATTAGAAGGTAATATTTACTTTGTTTGATCTTACTTGGATTGTGGTAAATATCAGGCGTTCGTAATCAACTGGGACCATAGTAGTGTAAGTATCAGATTTTACAATTTTATTGTTCGTTGAATGGCCATGGTCGTAATATCTCAACTCAAATTTCTCAGATGAATTGTATTTAGAAATTCATGATTCTTGGATTATACTTGTCGATTCCTGTGGGGATTTTTGGCAGTTGAAGTTCAGTTTTTAAGAGACTCTTTTGGGAACTCATTGACACATTCAGCAGAAAGGGAGAACATACTTTTTAGAATGATAAAGCGAGTTTAATTTCTCTCATAAAATCCTAGTGTGGAACTCTGTGTTTGTCTTTTTGTACCGGTCCCAATCCTAGGTAAAGGGGAAGGTTGACTTACGACGTAAAATTTGTCAACTCTTATGACATAAATCCTAATAAATATTTCACTGGGGCATCAGTGATCTCCTTGCTTTAGAAGTAGATGTAATAATGAACCGAATAGTGTGGCTAAAGGATTCCTATAGCCAACTCAAATTTCATAGAGAGCAAGGCTTAGTTTGTTGCCATGAAAGCTGAGAGTTGGCAGAATAGCCCATGATTTTCAGTGGTATCGCGTTGGGTGGGGTACAGAATGTCAATGGCATTGATATCCCTAAGCAACCTGAACCCGGTCCCAAAGCCAAAATCCAAATAGAATTTAAGCCACGACATATATCCAGCGCATTGCGATTATTTATGTTTAGCTGTTCGTTAGTATCTAATTTGTGTTTTAACTGTTTACAGGTTTCTATGGGAGTGACCATTGTCCAGTAACACTCGAGCTTTCTGGTGCAAGTCCAAATTCCAAAGAGAACTAATTTCATTGTAAATCTAGATTCAACTAAACTCTGTCCCTGATCTCCATTGATGAACATGTATTGTGGATGTCTTGTTCTTTCAAGGCAAAGAGCATTAACTGTTCTTGACAGGTGCTTATTCAGGGATAAACCAATTTGCGAATGCCAAAACCACCCCTTTATATTATTCTATGATGTCAAAAATTGATCCTTAGTTTTGTGATGTGTTAATGTTAACAGCTGAGGAAGATGGATTTCTAATTTCTTATTTGGTTTTTGGTTTTTGAGACATAATTGGTATTCAAGTGTGGAAAACCTGAATCTTTGTTAGTCTTTGCCTTGTTGAAAGGTGCAAAATACAAAATTTAAGGTGAATACGAAATGAACAAAATGATAAATTCATATTTATACAACAATACATTAACACAGAATTCAAGTTTTTATCTTATATTAAATGAATTACTTATAACTTTGCAAAATTAAATATAATATAAATAGATAACAACTAAATACATTTCTAATTATTACTATTAAATATTTATAGTTTGAATATATTCCAATTAGGTTGGCAATTATAATTTCGTTGTTCAAATTTTCAAATTTATATTTTTATTTAAATTATAATTATTTCACAGGCTAGCGGGTTAATCGCTATTTGTGAAGGTGCGATTCACTTGACTGGTGAACTTTTCGCTTCATAGGTCTGATCGATCTATTCGTCTTGACACTATTTTGATCCAAAGACCTATGTTTTGTATCTAGAGCTAGAATTATCTATCATTCTCTATATACAAGTATCTTAGATAATTTACATACGATATTCTAGAATTCTCTAGAATAACATTATTAGTTACTCTTTGTGTTTCACAAAGATATGCTCTTTTTTTGTCCCAAATTATATAAAACTTGTTATAAACTAGAGAGAAAAAGAGAGAAAAGTAGAGACACCAATAAACTTGTGTATTATTATAAATTAAAGCCCCCATATATATATAGGGAGAATAAGGGATACATAAGGTAATAATACCTAGGGTTTTAGGGGTACAACTGTCATTCACTAATATAATATAATATTTACAACACTCCCCCTTGAATGACATATGATATTACAAAATATCTGCCTCGTTAAAACCTTGTTTGATAAAAACCCAATGGGACAAAAATATCAAACGAAGGAAAAAGAGTACAGTTGTTCTTGGAGTATTAAGATGAATGCTGCCTCGTTAAAACCTCGCCAGGAAAACTCAATGGGACAAAACCTTGGCTAAGGAAAAAGAGTACAGCTACTCCCCCCTAGTGTTGATCGTTATAAATTATCGAGTTGATGTATCCCAATCTTGTGAACTGGTTTCTTGAATGTAGATGTTAATGGTGCTTTTGTAGATAAACCAGCTTCATTGTCACTTGAGTAGATTTGTTGAAATTTTGGACTATTTTGATGCTGCCTCGTTAAAACCTTGTCAGAAAAACCCAGTCGGAAAAAACCTGAACGAAGGAAAAAGAGTACAGCTACTCCCTCTGATTCAATATGTATTGAATTATCCATATAGTTACTCCCCCTGATTCATCATCCATATAGTTACTCCCCCTGATTCAATCTCTATTGAATCATTCATATCTTGATCTCTTCAGGAGTTTCGTATAAGAGAGTATATCAATAGATATTGATGACAGCTACCTCATTAAAAACCTTGCCAGGAAAACCCTGTGAGACAAAATCTCGGCTAAGGAAAAAAGAGTGTAGCGTATATTAGCTCCCCCTCATGGGAACATTACAGTTGTATTGATACTGCACATAATTATTTCAACTGTAAATCGGTACAATATCGAATGTGTTTACCAAGCATTTATAAATAACACATATCTGATATCTGATATTATTTGTTCTTTGAATATATTCAATATTTCCAATCATTTGAACATGCTGCATCGAGCCATATTCTATAATCAATATTATCAATGCATTTAATGCAGTTCTAAAATTTGGAAGTGACTTATTCACTTCACTGAACAATTAACTTATTCACTTCACTGAACAATTAACTTATTCACTTCAGGTGAATAATTAACCATGAATTTGAATTTGAAAATCAATTGCCACGATTTTTATTCACAGTAATGGTACATCTCAATTTCAACACTTTGTCATATAGAGTCATTTGTACCATTCTTCATGTAATCTAATTTCATACTATCTATCACATTCCATTGGAAATTGAATCTATTCAAGGCATATGATATATTTAGATCGCAAAGTATCTTTATACTTTGATCAAACAAGTTTCTTAAAAACTTGAATTATATATTTCAAATATATTTAATCCTTCAAGGATTATACTGTATGCTTCAAGCATCGTATTGCAATTATCAAATTGCTACCACCAAATTTAAGTCGTGAAATATTAGATAGGTAACGATTCCTATATTTCAAATAGATTTTCTCTAATTATTTCACCGCAATCCCAAAGTACCGAGGTATTGATTACCCTTTTTAATCTCACTCATTGGTACTTCAAAGAATCCTCCCAACGTACCGAGTTGATGATCATAAATTTTGATATCACTCATTGGTACATCAAAGAGCGCAAGCTAGTAATCAGAGTAAATCATTTTTCATTAAATACATTTCTGATAATCATATAAGTATAGGCACTTATTATGCATTTTCAGGCAAATAAAATATTGTATCTATGCCAGATCTTTGAAACATTCGTTGCGCAACAAATCGTGTATTACGACTATACCTATAGGTATTTTACTGGCTTTACACTTTTATGTGTTTGGACTTCAGGTCCCAAAACTTCAGGTTTTGTAATAAGTTTAATTTAGCCTGAATGCATACTTTTGCCAACTATTTTTATGTCGATTTTCTTCGACATATTTTCTTTTATTATCCTCGCTATCATTCAAATTATGATGCGGCTAGCTTCGCAATTTCCTTTTGCATAAGTGCTTTAAAAAGTGTGTCGACACAATTATAATCTCAATTTGATTTCTTTCCCCACAAGACATAACTATAGAGATCTCAATTTTCAATATTTCAAGTACTTGAACCTCTTCTAGAGATTTACAATTAATTATGTCAATAAATACTCTCTCACGAGTATATGCCTCCTCAATAAGACCACTATAATCATTTGCTCTATTTTTATTTATTTGGGGATCTTTATTTGAATCAAATATTGCTACGCTTCAGGCGTGCTACATATCAATATGAGATAGAGCATGAGATTTTATTAATCTCTTATGCATCTTGTAATTATGTTATCTTTGAACGTTTCGTTCATATTTTCAATCGAACTTCTGGTTCGTATTATTAATCGCGAGGATATATATAACATAATATGATGCATTTGTTTGATTTTAAGCTATTCCCCCCTAATGTTGAGAAAATTGTCCAATCAAATTGACAATAACTTTTTTTCGACGTTGTAAAATATCACCCATTTGGGATATATGTTCAAACAACGCATTTTTCTCGACATTCTTTATTTCTCATATCAGTGCATTGTGGTGGATCAATTGCACTATTAAAGAATTATATGGAAAAATTAGGCTCTAACCATAAGCCAATTATAATAGGGAGAACTATGATATTGGCATGATGCGTAATAAAATTCCCTAAACAAAAAGGGAAGTATTTTGTTCTCAATTAAATTAATTGGAGGCGTTTAACAAACAAAAATGTTAAACCATTTATCGACATCCCAACTAACACTTATTAAAATGTTGAGATTCGTGTCCACTAGCATTATCAAGACACATTCTTGATTATATAATCTGAAAATTATGCTCATAATTCATAATTTGAGCAATAATTTCGCAAACTTCAGGTTGCGAACACCATGCAATCATCTAGCACATGTATCAAATCTATTAGATATAAATAATATTTAGATGATCAACGTGGAAGATGATGGGTCCCCATTTATCACCCCAATTAATTTTCAGAAATATAGGGAATTTAATCCCTATTTTAGCTAGTGATAATGAAAAATTTCATGAAAGAGAACAAACATCATATATGATTGAATTGAAGAATCTTCTGGTTCTTCATTGAGTATCAATTTTAATTTCGCATCATTATTGATTCAGTGACGGTCCAACTGGTCATGCCAAATCAAATTGAACTTCTGGTTCAATATAAGATATAATTCAATGATAAAATCATATATTATTCAAGTAGTCAAACTAATCAATGTCCTTATGACATAAGTTATATGTTTTCCTTCAGGGATAAACATGAACTCAAATGAGATATTTTTCGAAACATATGCTATTTCGAAAAGCACGTTTCTATTACTCATTCAAAATCAATATGTCAATATTCTTCAGGAATATTGTAATATTAAATTAATAACATATCTCATAATATTGGGCTCTCCGAGAGCAAATTATATTCCAATATTATATTTCATATGAAATAAAATTATGATTCTTCAGGAATCATCACAACTATATATTAGACTACATCATAATAATCTTCTGGATTATTAATAAATTCGAATTTCTTTTAGAAAAGGAATGCAATATTTATCACTTGAGCAATAAAATAATATTCTTCTAGAATATTGAAATGTAGCAATAACGCAATATTCTTCTGGAATATTGATTCAAATTTCATTCAACAATAATTAATATCTATTGTGCTATTTAGAAGCAAAATAACGAATTATTCTTCTAGAATAATTATATTGCTAAAATTGCAATTCTTCAAGAATAATAAGTCAATATTCTTCTGGAATATTGATATTAATTATTCATTCTTCCTTTCAAGCCAACAATATTTGTGCTCTACACGAGTGACGTTAAAATATTCTTCTGGAATATTTATTTAACGTGGGTTGTGTTTATTCGAGAACACCAACACCATATTCGTTTAAATCATATTTTAAATTATGCTTCTTCAAGAGCATTGGATCAATATTCTTCTGGAATATTGAAATTGTAATATACTGCTCATGACAAGCAAGTAATATTCTTCTAGAATACTACTATTGTTGTCCTACTTCGTGAGCAACAACATGATACATTATTAAATCAGAATTTATGAATGAACATCTACAAATATTTAATCATCTTAAAGAATATTAATTATCATATAAACATAATATGAATTTATATATAAAAATGAATTACCAAACATATATCAGGAAAAAGAATCTCCATATATAGAAGTTAACAAAATTGACTAAATCTTTTATTGGCTAAATCTTTTACCAATATGCAAAAGATACTAAACATGCACGTGAATTCCATATATTAAAATTAGATATATAACGAATATATAGTAGAATCAAATCTAATAATGTATTTGAGAATTCAAAATAACGTAGTGATTTTCAATGACAAAATTGAAAGAGCAAAAAATAATAACAATAATAATTTGCTGGAACAATGTATACTTTAACGAATTTATTCCGATTCTTCCAAAAGAAATAATAAATCAATATTCTTCTAAAATATTGGAAATCAAAATTCATGCTCTTCAGGAGCAAATAACATCCTTCTAGGATATTAATTATAATGTTGTACTACTTCAGGAGTAACAACAAATTATTTATAATAGACAATTTTACGATTAATATTTTTCTGAAATATTAATCGTCCGTTGTGCTACTTCAGGAGCGAGAACAAATTATTGTTAAAGATTTTAGATATTTGCTCTTCTGGAGCAATTGAATAATAAATCTTTCAAAATTATGCTCTTCAGGAGCAATTAATATTCTTTACGAATATTATTATAATAAAAATTGTGCTACTTTAGGAACAACCACAAATTATTCTTCTAGAATAATTATAGTTCTAAAATTTCGATTATTCAAGAATAATAAATCAATATTCTTCTGGAATATTGAAAATTTAATTTATACTCTTCGGGAGCAAATAATATTCTTCTGGAATATTAATTATGATGTTGTGCTACTTCAGGAACAACAACGAATAATAATCAATTCTATGATTAATATTCTTCTGGAATATTAATTATTTATTACGTCACTTCAATAGCAATAACGAATTATTCTTCCGGAATAATTATAGATCTAAAATTGCTATTATTCAAGAATAAAATGTCAATATTCTTCTAGAATATTGAAAATTACAATGTATGCTCTTCAGGAGCAAATAATATTCATTTGAATTATATGTTGTGCTACTTCAGGAGCAACAACAAATATTTGTAATAGGCAAACACGGATATATGATTAATATTCTTCTGGAATATTAATATAATGTTGTGCTACTTCAGGAGCAACAACATAATGAATTATCAATATAAAGATCAAAATCTGTCGAATTGGTTGGAGAAAATCAGATTCAGATTCATGAGCCGCAATTTCTAATGAACAACATCGTAATGAATAGATGTGAATTGCAATTGAATAGTAATAAAAAAATTCATATGTCACCAAATTAATTTCGGTGCATATGATTTTACCATCTAACTAATATTTTGATATATGAGATTTTGAAAAAGAAAATTAGAACTCAATTTGATAGAGACTCGTGCTGATAACGTGTTATAAACTAGAGAGAAAAGTAGAGACACCAATAAACTTGTGTATTATTATAAATTAAAGCCCCCATATATATATAGGGAGAATAAGGGATATATAAGGTAATAATACCTAGGGTTTTAGGGGTACAACTGTCATTCACTAATACAATATAATATTTACAACAAAACTTTCCCTTTTTGATGGTATATTAATGTCTTAATTTTCTAATATATCCTTATTTAATATGCTTTATTATCAACAAATCTAAATTACACATTATTTAATATAGGGATACATTGGGTAAAATGTAAGTAGGTTTATAATTCCAACATATATTAATATGTTTTCTTAATTTATGTGAAAATAAGATTGAGCGTATCTTTATGGAACGAATAGAGTATTATCTAAAATGCTCCATAGAAAGACCATGTTTGGCAAGCCATGATTTTTTAATTTTACCTCAATTGAACATGCTTCCAAATTGCGTAGTAAAACTTTTGAGTCGTGACTCGTGACACAACGCATGGGAGAAGTTAAAGAGGCGAGGATAAATATCTCCAACCTTGAAGTGCTTACCATTGCGCTCAATTGTTTTGGCTGTTGCGTTTGTTAGGCTATGAAGCACCGATATGGACAAGGTTGTCTTGTCCAACGCAACCTTGGACACACCAATTAGGGATGACAACGGGAGCGAAGATGTCATTTCTCGTCCCTGTCGAAAATTTACGATCTCCATTCCTGCCTCATCATCGATTAAACGGGGACGGGAGGGTCGGGGATACCAAAATCTCCATTTACGTCACCATTTATTATTATATATTTTTGTAATTCTCAAATTATTTTGATTTAAATATTATATCTAGATAAGAGTATAAGTATAACTAGAGGTGACAATGAGCCGAGCCAAGTCGGCTCGGCCCATGGCTCGTAAAGCTCGGCTCGTCAAACGGACGAGCTGAGCAACGAGCTCGGGTCAAACGAGCTGAGCTCGGTTAGTTTAGCTCGTTTTTTTTTTAAATAAGTCTTACCATTTATTTATTTATTTTTTTTAAAAAAAAAAAAACCCCTCTTGTGAGTCTTGTCTTACCGTCTTATGATCTTACATTGATTTAGATTTAGACTTAGTCGACAATCTAATCGATATCTAAAATATTTCAAATCTTGAATATTAATATATTTAATATTATTGATAAAAATTCTTAATTAGTTATAACTTATAACTTATAAGTTATAAATATAAGTATAATATTAATAAGTAATAAGTAATAAGTTATGTATTAAATAAATTATTAATAACTTCATAAGTAAAAAAACAATGTTTGTTAGTTATTAATATTATTAGAGAATTAAATTGAAAGTCGAAATGATTAATTATAATTTATAAATTTATAAATTATAAGTTATAACGTAAATAAAAACTTCTTCAAATAATCAAATATTCAATTATAATTTGAAAAGACAAAAACGAAAATGAAGTAAATAAATTAAAATTTAAAAGGTTAAAAAATAAAATTAAACCCTCCTTCTTTTTTCCGGGCTTGGGACCGGGCTACTAAATAGTCTTATTTGAATAATTGAATATTCAGTATTCTAGTAGGCGGAGTTAAAATTGTACACGAACAATTTGTTACGTGTACAATTTTTGTTTTGAAATCAAAATTATATTATATTTTATATGTATACTAAAGAAATTGAAAATGTAAAGTTAAATATCATTTACCTGACTGCATGCAATTTCGGCATACTTATGTTGTACGCGTAAATCACCGTCTTGCCAATCTTTAACACACATCAACGCTTCCAAAATATCTTCTTTGAGTCGGCTCCTGACTTCTGACAAAACCCTTTTACCTGCACTAAAAGTAAACTCCGAAATTACCGTGCTAACCGGAGGTGTTAGTAGATCTTTTGCAATGGCGGAAACAATCGGATATTTTCGTTCGTTTGTTCACCAATAATGAAGTAAATCAAATTCTAAAGAATTAGTAGATTCCACATTTCTAAGTAGTTCTTGTCCAAAATAAATTTTCAATTCTTCAGGTATTTGAAGTGAACCTGATTCGTTGATACTAGAACTAGAAGACATACTGTAAGAAGAAGTTCCTTGTGCTTGAGTCATTTCTTCCATTAAATTGTATAATTCAACTTCATCGTCTCCAAGTGTAGTGTCATGTGATGGTGAAGATTGTGTATGACTAATAGTAGTTCCTAATCGTGCAGCATATATAGTATACATGTTTACTAACGTGCTCTCTAAATTATTATAAATGATAGGTTTATCCGAAATCAATGAGCTATTGATTTTTGAAACAAGATTTTTCGTACCCTTTAAATTAAAACGTGAGTCCATTATGCATGCTAAGAGAAATAACATAGGTAAATCTTCCCAATATTTTCTAAATTTTATTTCCATAGCAATTATCATTTCAGTAAAAAATGACTCGTATCTATATCTATAAAAAGTTCTTGCAATAATATAAAGACGTTCAAGAACTCTTGAACTAGTTGGGTAATATACCCCGGATAATATATTGGTTGAATCGTAAAAACTTGTTAAAAACTTTTTCACTTTAAAAGCAGCTTCGCAATCCGATTATATTAATAGAGGATCATTGTCTTTTTTAAGTGTTCTACTGTTATAATATTCCATTATTATGTGTTCATAACATTCGCATGATTTAAGTAACAAGTATGTGGAGTTCCACCTATGGCCTACGTCGGTGATAATTTTTTTAGAATCTAAATTGTATTGTGAACACATTGTTTCAAAATATTGTTTTCTACTCGGTGAAATGGTTATGTATACTATAGCATCTCTAATTTTATCCATTTCATCTTTAATATGTTTCAAGCCATCTTGAACAATTAAATTTAAAATATGACATACACATCTAACATGGAATAAGAAATCACCAAAATTCGGATTAAGAATTCTACATAATTTATCTACTACAGGTTTATTTACACTAGCATTATCGAAAGTAAATGATCGAATTTTATTTTCAAAGCCATATTCTCTAACAATATCAAGTATAGCATTAAATATGTTGGTTGTGCTATGAGGAAATTCTAGAATTTTAAAAGCAATAATTTTTTTATGCATGACCCAAAGTGGATCAATGTAGTGTGCAGTTGCAGTAATATAACATTTTTTGTTAATTCCTTCCCAAAGATCGGAAGTAAAAGAAATAACACCACCATAGTTATTTAAATCGACTATTAATTGTTTCTTAGTTTTAAGATAATTTTGTATTGTATCAGAACGTAGAGTGTTTCGAGTAATACCTTGGTACTTGGGTTGAAGATAACGCTTGATGTATGTAACAAAGTGCTCATTGTCCACTATACTTAGTGGCAACTCCGCCCCCGCAATGAATTGAACCAACCCAGTTCGATCCTCTGCTTCGGAATACATCCAATATGAAAGTGTTGTAGATCCCGCTCCAGAAGCACTAGCGGCCGATGAACCAAATTGTAGTTGACTTTGATTCGATTCAACGAAGCCGTGCTTGGGCTGAAACTTGCGATAGTGACGGTTCAGGTGTGTAGTACCAATTCCCTTTGACCAGGCTAATTGTTATGCCCAATATTTGCACACAGCTTTGAATTCAGCTTCTCCTTCAATTATTTTCCCCGTTTTGGCTAATTTAAAGTGATCCCAACACTTTGAAGTTGGCTTCTTACATTTTCTGACATTTCTTTTTCCTCTTGCGTCGGGAATATCGAGATCATCTTGTAAGATTTGAACATCCGCATCTTCTTCAATATCGTCTAAATCAATTCGCTGATTTAATGGATCTTCTTCAATGTTGTCGGGAATTGGTACGTCGTTGAGACCGGCAAATTGATCGTCGAAATGAATGTGAGATTGTGGTGTTGAATCATCATGATGCCCCCCAAATCCAGGTGGACCATCGAACAACTCATTAATAAATCTTCGGTTGCTGGGATCCATTCTTTTGTATGTGATGTGGTGTGGAAAAATTGAAATATAAAATTGAATACGTGTAATTGAGAGATGTAATAATAAATTGAGATATTGAAATGTAGAAATTATAATTGTAGAAAATAGAATAAAAATGTTGGTAGAGTAGAAGAAGAGAAGAGAGTGTAGTAGACTTTGTAAATTTGTAATGTAGAATAAGAATTAGAGTTGAGAATTGTAGTAGATGTAGTGTAGTAGAAATGTAGAAAAAAATTTGAAACAAGTGTAGTATTTATAGGAAAAAATTTAGGAAGAAATTTTTTTTTTTTTTTTTTTTTTTTTTTTTAAGTGACCAGAACGGTCACTTTTATTATTTATATGTTTTATATTTTATTTTATTTTATTTTTTTCAAGAGCTTTTTTTTTTGTGTAAATAAGTAAATTGTAATATATTATATATTAATAATTTAATATGGACATATTGTATTCAATGTATTGTTTTATTTTTTTATTTTGAACCGTTAAAAAACGATTTTTTTTTTTTTACACAAGCCGGCGAGCCGCTTGGCTCGCCGGCTCGTTGAGCTCGTCGGCACGAGCTCGTGGTTCAACGGGGCTGATTGGCTCGTCCACGAGCCCGATCTTTTGACAAGCCGAGCCGGCGAGCGGCTCGTCCCGTTTTCCACCTCTAAGTATAAAGAGTCAAGAACATTAAATACTAAATATATAATTATACTTGATCGAATAAAACTAAAAGTAAAACATCTTCAAGCAATTAATCAATACTTGTGGGATACAAAAACATTTTATCAATGTAGCTTTAACTATATTTAACAAATAACAACCCAAAATCAAATTAGCCTAAGTTAATTCTTATTCAAGTAACTAAAATCAAATCATCCCCAATGTATATAATATATACAAAATAGATAGAACTGAAGTACACAAAATGCACTCACAGTTCTTCTCTGTTATTCATACCTTAATTTCAAGTTATCTAATCCTAAAAGATACAAACTCATACATACAGGTGGCAAATGGGCTGAGTCGCTCGCCGACTCGCCTCGTAAAAATACGATCCACAAGCGGCTCGACTCATCATTTTGACGAGTCAAACAACGAGCCAATCACCTGCTCGTGGAAACTCACGAGCCGAGCATGGGCTCAACTCATCTAACCACGAGCAACTCGTGGAGACAAGCCCACGAAATCTCGTACTTTTTTAAACAAAAACACCATTTTTTTTGAAGAACAAGTACAAATAAATAAATGGCTCGTGGGCCAAGCAGAGCTTGGTCTTGACCACAAGAATCGAGCTCGGCTCGGCTCGTAGTGGACGAGCCACGAGCCGATCACATGGGTTAAAGGGCCGAACTGACTTGGCTCGACCCATTGCCAACACTACTCACACAGGAAAACTTATGTCTGCTAAGTAGAATAAAGTCCGAAATTTATGAAAAGTGAACTAGAATTTCTTTTAATAGGTGACTAATACTCATATTTGAGAGATGAAGAGTCATTGAGTCATGAAAATCTAATGGAATTGAAGTACACAAAATGCATCCGCAGTTCTACTATGTTATTCATACCTTAATTTCATGTCATTTAATCCTAAAAGATACAAATTCATACAGGAAAGATTATGTCTGTTAAGTATAATAAAGTCCAAAATTTATGGAAAGTGAATTAGAATTTTTTTGTAATGGATGACCAATACTCATTTTTGAGAGATGAAGAGTCATTGAATTAAGAAAATTTGAGAATACAAATGAAATGTAGTGTTTGGTTTGAAATGAAATATTTCACCTTTGAGATGAGCAATTGGAATATTTCATCTTTGAGCTTATGATATTTTTAATATGTTTGTACTTTTTTAATTGAACTTCTTAATCGAGAATGGATATGGGGCAAGTTTGGGGTGGGGACCTCCATTCTGGTCCCCGATTTGGGGATGTTTTATCTTCCTCATCCCCACCTTCATCGTGAATTCCCCACCTCGTTCGTGTCATGTACCCATTGACTCCAGGAATTTCCAGCCCCATTGCCATCCCTAATACCAATTACCAATTTGCCAAGTGTTAACATGATTGTACGCCTCTGTTTGGTAAAAAGTTTGTTTATAAAACAGAACGTCTAATTGGATCATGATTTTGAAATTCAACAATTTCGATTGATAAAAAATTTCGTATATCATTTTTTACTTTTAAAAAAAATGTATGAACGAAATGTTGCGACATACAACGCTATTTATAAACATGTGTTTGGTATACTTTTTTATAAACAAATTTTTTCTTCACATTTCTTAATCCACTTTTTAAATCACACACAATTTTCAAACTCACTTTTCTACTACAAATTTTTACCTCAAAAACTCAAAAATATTGTTTATAAACAAATTCCAACCTCAAATACAGGCCATGTCATGGAAGAGATCAGGGCCGGCCCTGGCATAAGGCCACCAAGGCCGGCGCCTAGGGCCTCTCAATTTGAGGGGCCTCAAAAATTTTTTGGTCAAACTGTTTAACCAATTTTTTGGGACTAAATGCAACTGGAGGCAGTGTAAAATATATAGATTTGGGTCTTTTTTTTTTTGAAGAAATTGATTATTGCAAATTCAAAGCTCTTCCACTAAATAAAAAACTAAGAAAAGTCAGTAACTTGTTTTATAAAATGAAGTTTGAGACCTATGAATTATTGAATGATTTGGAGATATATGTTCAGACCTTCACTGTTGCTTCCAAAAAGCACTCCTCGATTACCGGAGTTTCAAGTGGGTGAAAATGGAATAAGCATTTTGATTAGCAGAATGCTTAAGTTACATTGGAACATGACTATTTTTCCTACATTATGCTGGTTTTAGGAATTTCATCTTTTGGATGTTATAAAGTCATTTTTTAAAAAAAAAATACATATATGTTATTCATTTTAATATTTAAGTATTACTACACGAAAAAATATACATATATTTAAGGGCATCAAAATAATGAGTCGCCTAGGGCCTCTCTATTCTCAGGGCCGGCCCTGGAAGAGATTATCGACTACCTGCAAACTTATCAATTAGCTGGGGAAGAAGAAAGGAAAGAAAAGAACCCAAAGAAGAAATTCAGAGAAGGCGACATTGTTTGGTTAAGTGGAAGCGACGTCGTTTTTTCCCTTTTATTGTAATAGCTAAAACGTAGGTTGAAAGCACGCTTTCCTTTCAATTTTCTGTTAAAAAGGTCAGAAAGGAGAGAGGAGAAATTGGTTAGTCACAGTGAACCGCAGTCCTTCCTCCCTCGTTCTATCCATTTTTCATCTGTTTTTTCTCCCTCAATTCTGTTCTTGTTTTCTGAATTATAAGAATTAAGAGCTGAGTATTTAATTCCCAGCTGGTTTCCTTTTGATTACTGTCATCTGACGTTAAATTGGTTCAATTTTGGTTGGAGTCACACTCAAGTCATTACAGGACAATATTCATAAATAATAGTTTATAAACGATATGTCAAACGAATTTTATTTTATTATTTTTTAACATTCTGGGTAAAAGAAAAAGTATTGTAACAAAATTTGAAATAAATGTTTTGGCAGATGATTTTTGTTTATAAGAAAGAAATCTGAGTTTTTTGATGTAACACATGTAGGTTGTGTTTGATTCTCATTTATTTGCATAAAAATTGTCAAATCATAAAAAATATTTTTCACATTTTTGTATTTGTTTGATGTTTGATTGAAAAATTTGCATTGAAAAATTAACTCATTTGCCTTGAAAATATTTTCTTACATATTTGGTGAGAAAACATTTTTCACCTTAGATGGAAAGCACTTTTTCGTCATATTTGATTATTTTTATTGTTGTGAATTGATTTTTTTTCCAAAAATAAAAAATTCTTATTATCAAGTACAAATGAGTTAAAAAATTGATTAAAATAACTAAATTCTGTTTTATTTGTTATGAAAAATAATGTCAAAAAAACTAGAAAAATTTCCTACTTTTTCATTTGAAAAATTAATCCAATCAAACACTTTCAATTAACATTTTTCAGGAAAATAATTTTTAGACAAATCAAATCCTAGAAAATATTTTCTTACAATTCATTCTTCATCTTTCCAATCAAACAAAATCTTAGTTGAAAAGTGAGTTTTGAAAAATATACGTAATTAAAAAGTAATTTGAAAATGCCATCTTTATAAACAAGTTTGACGAACAAACTATAAATTAATGTAAAATAAACATTATTGGACTAATTTGAAATTCTACTATTAACAATATAATAACCATCTTATCCTTTCATAAATATTGTCATTATTTTCCTTAATTACACCTATCTAATTTGGTGAAATAATTAAAATTTTCAAATTCAAAGATGTGAGAATGGACAAGAATCAGGTGAGCTCCTTTTGGCTTATTTGGGAGTAATGCTATTTATCTTAAATAGAGATTGATCTCTACTCAATTGACTCATTTTTATTGGAAAGTTGAAATAATTAGCATCATTCAATTCATAATAAGGAAGAGTTGTCCAACTATACTCCTTAAATACATTCACAATTCACAAGCACAGATTTATAGAAGCGACGAGAGATTCCTCCGTTCAATCTCCATCAATAATCTTCGAAGTAAGTTCGTCCTCTTATCTTTAGATTTGTTTCTTTGCTTTTATTTTTCATTTATCTTTCTGAGTTTTACATAAAACCCGTCGATCTTTTTTGTGTTTACATGAGGGTTGAAGAGGTTTCCAATTATCCATGCATGTGAGAGTAAGAATTCATGGATTGTTTTTCGTGTTTATATATGTTTATGTTTCATGAGTTATATGAATGTGTGTTTTATGAGGAATGGAAATAGAAAAGAAGTGTATTTTAGTCGTTCTAATTTTCCTTAATTAATGACTGAAAGAGAAATGGGATTTTTCCCTTTAAAATTTTATAAACTTTCAGATTGGATCTGTTATTAGCAAGCAATAATTTGAAGGTGTCTAAAATTTGATGGCTTTTGCAGAATTTATTTATTTCTTTACAAAAACTACAAAAGGTAATAATTCTCAAATTTTTTTTTTTTTTGAATTTGTCTGCTGTATTATTATTATTATTATTATTATTATTGTTGTTGTTGTTGTTGTTGTTGTTGTTGTTGTTAGTGATGGCAACGGGGCGGGTTCAGTTACCCCTGCCCCACGGCCGACGAATTTCCAGGCAAGTCAACTTTGCCGCCCTTTTTATTGCCCCATTTAATTATATTTTTATTTTTTTGCATTTTCCCTTTATATATATATATATATACCACTTCTAAAAGTGATTTAAAGTGAGAAACTTTTTTTGACGTTTCTACCCTCGCAACTTTTTTATAATTTCATATTTACCCTTAATGTTAATTAACGAATAATTATTTTAATATTATTTTTCTTTCATTTTATCAATATTGTCATTAATTTCAAAATATTAACAATCTAAACTTAGAGATGGTAACTGAGTGGGTCGGGGTCGGGTCGGCGTGGGTCACGCCCTGCCCTGCCCCGTCTCAATTTTTTTGCCCTGAATCCGCCCCGCACTCCGCTTAAACGTGGGTTGGGGCATTGCCGTGCGAGGCTCTCGCAGCCTCGCACGGGGCATTGCGGGGGGATAAATTGCCCCATTTAATGAACCATTTATATAAGCGGAGTAGAATGAGACTGGTTGGGTTTTTCATGAACTAAACTATTCTTACTGCATCAAAACAAAATCAAGAGCTTTGCGAGCACACATACAAAAACTGTCCCCATTTTGGTATGCAACTGGACAAATTGAAAATGCTCACTCTCAACAAAGTGGCTTTACGCTATACACACAAAAACTGTCCTAATTTTGGTATGACTCTGGACAAATTGAAATGGCTCTCTCAATATAGTAGCATCCAAATTTCAGAATATATGAACAAGCATGAAGATGAAAGAAGAATTATCCATTTAAGATTTTTAAGTTCTATTCCAATAAAACACATAAGACCTACCATGGATTGAGCCACCTCTACATCACTTACTCAATGAAAAATTTTAGAGACATCAATTTTACCTCAAAGCCCACCTCATTTTTAAAAAAATGGAGAAAGGGGCGAGGTGGATCGGGGCATGGATAAACCGTCCTGCCCCGCCTAGATCGGGGCAGAGTTTTTTTTGCCCCAGATCCGCCCAATTGCCCCATTTATGCGGGGCGAGGCTTCCGCGGGTCTCAATTTTCGCAGTTCGTTTTGTCATCCCTATCTAAACTCTTTACTTTTTTTTTACTAAAAGTCTTTCAAATAAAACATAAAACTTTCAATTTTTATTTTTCGTAGATTTATTTCAAATTATTATTTATTCTCACTAAATACAAATACAATTATATTAATACATTATCATAAAGAAAACAGTGAAAAAAGTCACGTTATAATTTTTTTTATGAAACTGAAACTCTCCTTCTTAATTAAAATATTAATATATTTTCATTATTTAGGAAGTTGTGAGAAATACGAATAAAATATTTTTTGAATTATATTTTTAATATTCTATTATTTTCTCACTTGTAAACAATGTCGTTAATTAAATAAAAAAAATATACGACCATCATTCTATAACCAAAATCATATGCATTTAACCTTCAACCTAATACATTTACATAATTATATATAACTCCTAATAACTAATTTTCATTAACAAATTTACAATTCCAAGAATCCTTAATATTCATGTATGTTTTTACATTAAAATGAATTCAATACAACATCTACTATATCACAATATAGTTCATTATAAATTTAAAAGGGGTTAAAAGTCTAACCTCATATTTTGCCGAACCTTTTTTAGACATTATTTCTCTCAAATTTGATTTTTAATAAATTGAATGATTTTGTCCACGAATTAAAGTATAAATCATATGTTTCTATGAAATATGATCGTATATAGCGAAGATTGAAGTAGAAAAATTTCTAATATCTGTACATATTCCACTGAAACCTATATAATAAATTTTTGATATTAAACAAATATGTTGTCTTTTTAATACTTATAAGGTACCAAATTCTCGCTACACTATTTTGAGTCACAATTGAGAATTTCACTCACACGTTTTAGAAAGGGAAAACATATTGACTTTATCATGAAAAAATTAGACTAATAGTAATTACACATTTCCAAATGTGCACGCTGAAATCGAAATCAACTTCACGACAAAACAGCAAAATTGAAAAAAAAAAAAAAAAAAAAAAAAAAAAAAAAAAAAAAAAAAAAAAAAAAAAAAAACTGAAGAAGAGATCCCACCGAAATTATCAAATTTATGCATTTTTAAATTCTCACAAGCACCAAACTTTGTTATAGAGGAAAAATACTTGTTATTAAATTTTCGTTGTCGTTTTTTTAGTTCTTTTTATAATATTTAAAATATTATATAAATAAAGCCTATAATTTATTCTCAAATATTATCGACGTTGTTATCAACTTGAAGCTCATATTTGCTTTCATCAAATAAGTGACCAGTATCAAAAAATTTGTTTAAAATTATTTGATTTTGTTAATTCTATTTGTCTTGCATTTTTTTGTTTATTTTCTTGAGAAAAAATCGAAATTTTTGTCGAACATAATTTCTAAAAATTACTTCTTATGGACAATTAACATACAAAGTACTTTAGACAACTAATATATATATCCTCTGGACTACGTACCTACCTCGCCCTGAGACCCACTTGGGTCCCCCAATCAGGCTCCGCGGCCCGCAAGACGGGTTTTTTTGTCCCATTAAGGTCGGGTATTCGTTGGGTTCGAGATGAGTCGATTTTTTGCCATCTCTAATTACTTTTACTACTACTAATACTAATACTTTGAACTCTTGTGTTTTTCGTGCTTCATTTCTGATTATTTTATTGCTCATTCCCTATCATTTGACTTTCCTTGTCGGTGCTTTGTATATTGCTTGTTACATTAGGTTTGAATCAGTAGAAAAGAGATGGTTGATAGTGGTCGTGGAAGTGGACGAGGACAAGGACGTGGACGTGGACGTAGGTTTGGGCTTGGGCTTGGGCTTGGGCGTGGACGTGGACGTGGACGTGATCCTAGTCGAGGTCGTGGTGGAGGTCGTGGTCGTGGTCGTGGTCGCCGTCATAATTACTACACAATAAGGAATCGAGCAAACCAAGATTTATCACCAATTGTCACTCGATTTTTCAAAGTCTTATATGAGGACAAGAAGGAGAGCTTTTCACAACATCTGGTATCAGAATACTTCCGGCTCCATTTTATTATTTGTTTTATCTCTCTGTTTAGCATGTTTTCTCTTGCTGTATATAGCTCATATTTGGTTCTTATTAAAATTTGATTGATTATAATATCAAGTCAAAGTTAACAATTAATTTTAATTACATATTTAATGGACCCACGACTTTTCAACTACACACCTCAACAACTTTTATCAAAATCTATTAAAAATTTGATTTTAATCTACACCAAACAGGGGCAAAATATTTTGTTCAAATCACGCATGCATATAAGAACTTGTATGCTTTGTGTGCAAGGATCTGATTATCAAAGTAGGTATTCAAGTTTAGCAATTTGAATGAAGTTTTTTCGTGGGAAATGTTATGATGTACAATGTATTTGGCTGATTTATTTCATGTTTCTTCTTGTGGGAGCGTTATATGCTATCACTTTTGATTTTATTTATACCGTCATTTTACGTTGATGGTTACATTTTCATTGATTTTAATTTTGACGTTCATGATTGACACTTCTCTTGCATTCAATATATATCATGGATGTCGGTCCTATAATTTTCGGGCCATAGGCGAACCTCGTAAATTAGGCTCCCAAATTTGTAATATGCACGAAAAATCTATAAATATATTATGAACAACTTGTTAACTTAACAGGGAAAAAAAATCTCCATTTTCATTTTTTCAATTTCTAGGAACCTCCAAATTCAAAGAAAAACAACCCCCTTGATTTAAATTTTTACGTTGAACGTTGTCTTATTCATTTTCATGTGATTCATTTATGATAGATTGAACACTTCTTCATTCTCGATCAATTTAATCACCTTTTTCCTTGATTGACTTTGAATTATAGTCATATCATTTCGTTTTCTATTTCCTTTTTGAGCTCAGACTCATGTTTAGGAAAGACTCCCCAAGACAAGGTCAAACTGTTGGGAAGAAGACATGATCAATATTACGTTACTGTGTCCTATGATTAACCTAATAATAATAATAATATACGATCTCAATCAAATCACAATTAAAATTTTCAACATAATCACTACGTGCCTATGTAATTGATCCCATAGTTAAATAGTTAAATACTAGCAAAAGCCAATATAATTTGACAAGGGTATAGACAGATCTGGTTGTCTTGCATTGCATTTTTTAATTTTTTTTTTCAAAAGTAATGTTTTGAGTTGGCTTGGGTTAATTCGGGTTTTTAACTGAAACTCAAAACCCAAACCAATCCGAGACAAATTTATATTTCCTAACCCGCAAACCAATCCAACCACCTGAAAAAATCAATCCAAACCGATTGGTTTGAGTTGCTTCGATCGATTTGGTTCAATTTTTGCCCAGCCTTAGGTTCAGTAATGTAATGCACTACAACAAATTCAAAGAAAAGGAATTTTGGTTCAATACAAACTAATTTTTCTTTTCATTCAAGGGCCAAGCAGCGAGCCGTGAACTCGTGGGCCGATTCGAGTTTCCACGAGTCGGTGATTGGCTTGTCAAAATGACGAGCTGAGCTTCTCATGGCTCGTATTTATACAAGCCGAGCTAACGAATGGCTCGACCTATTTGCCACCTCTATTAAAGCATGTTTGGTACTATACAAAATTTTTAAAATTTTCTTTACATTCATTGTCAATCATATATTTCTATGGGTCCAATCACTTTTCAACCTTACATTCACCCAAAACTTCAAAATTCCTCAAAATTTTGAAAATTTTACATGGGACCAAATAGGCTCTTAATGTATAAATGTTATTAAATACACTGAAAAATATTTACCACTAATGTAATGGGTATAATACTATAATATGAAGAAATTAGTAAACCATTGCTTGTTGCCACTCATATGGTTGCTACAGCTAGTATCAAGAAACCAAACATCCTCCCTCTTGGTGTTGTTAAGATCTATATGTTCCATAAAAAACATCTCCTTTCTTTCATCGAGCTTTGCATAATGTGCACTTTTCTTCCAATCAGGGCATTCATATTGAAAGTTCCCTAATTTGTGGCATCTCCACCAGTGCTTTGATGAACTGCTTTCTGCCCCTTCCTCTTCCTCTGCCTCTAAAGCCTTCTCTACCTCTTCTGCTTGCACCAGCTCTGTCCTCATATGTAACCTTTAAAGCCTGCTCATCTCCTCCATGGACATGCATTCTTTGCTCATGAATAAGAAAGCTGCTCTTCAGTTCATCGATATCAATTGTGCTCAGTTATTGGATTCTTCAACCGAACACACCACATAATCAAACTTGGTAGTCATCAATCTCAGGATCTTCCCATCGATCACAAGCTCCTCCATCTTTTCACTGTAAGCCTTCATCTTGTTTGCAATGGTGAGAGTCCTAGCAAAATATTCATCAACTATCTCTCTTTCTTTCATTTGGAGCACTTCAAACTCCTTTGAGGTGCTATTGAGCTCGCTTCACCTTTGTAAAGCCCCGGTACCTCTGCCTCATTGAATCCCATATGCTCTTTGCTATTTCTTTGTTGAGAATCGTCTCCATGATGGTTCTGTCTATGACCTGGAATAATTAGTTTTTCACCTTCAGATCTTTCATCTTTGCATCTTCAATTGCCTTGTGTTGACCCTCACCTAGATCAATGCCCTCTGCTTCTGCAGGTATTCCACTCTCTAGCAAATTCTGGTACTCTGTTAAAGTGTCTGTGACACTTTTGTTGACATTTAGCTAAGTTTATTTTGGTTGTTATCTTAGTTTATTAAACTAGTTCAGTTTGTACTACAAGTTGCTGTGATTTTCCAGCTGTAAGGTATGGTAGTTGGTAGGAGATGTGACAAGAAATCACTTTCTTTTGTTTCAAATGTATGGCTATATGTAAGGGCTTTGTACCAACTTTTTCTATATGAATGAATATTGTCTTCCTCCTCCTTGTTTCAAAAATATTATCATCAGTGGTATCAGAGCTGTAAGAGATCTTAGAAGGATCGAAAAAGCCAAAAAGAAATAAACCAGCAAGACAACTTCTGCAACAAAAAAAGGAGTGAAAAAAGAGATGGCCTCTAGCAGCTTCACAGCACCTTTGCCACCAGTTTTCAATGGAGAAAATTACGATTTTTGGGCTACAAAGATGAAGGCCTATCTTAAAGCTTATGATCTCTGGGAAACGACCGAAACTGGAGCAGAACCTGAACCATTGAGAGCTAACCCCACGGTTGCTCAAATCAAGCAACACAATGAAGATGTTGCCAAGAAGTTCAAGGCTCTTTCCTGCATTCAGTCCTCCATTTCAGATGCTATATTCACAAGGATAATGACTTTTGAAACAGGAAAAGAAGCTTGGGATAAACTTAAGGAGGAATTTCAGGGAATTGAAAGAACTAAACAGATTCAATTGCACAACCTGAGAAGGGAGCTTGAAATGCTGAAAATGAAGAAAACAGAGGTTGTAAGAGATTATGCTGATAGACTTATGAAAGTTGTGAATCAAATCAGGCTGCTGGGAGAAGACTTACCAGAAAAGAGAGTAGTGGAAAAGGTATTGATCAGCCTGCCTGAGAAATTTGAATCCAAGATTTCCTCTCTTGAAGATTCAAAGGATTTGGCAAGTATCTCCTCTTCATGCCACTGAACAAAGAAGAATGTTCAGGAAAGAAGAGCAAGTAGAAGGTGCTCTATTTGCTGAAGGAAAGCACACATCTCAGACAAGTTTTGGCGAAAGAAAGACACAAAACTGGAAGAGAGAAACTGAGGTGAAAGGAACTGGAAAGGATTCAAAGTATCCTGCATGCCCACATTGCAAAAAGAAAGGTCATTCGCCTAAATGGTGTTGGTATAGGCCTTGGTTCAATGCAGGTTATGTAAGCAATTTGGGCATGTTGAAAAGGTCTGTAAAAATCAAAAGGAGAAGAAGGAGGTTCAGCAGGCCAAGGTTGCTGAAGCTCAATGTGAGGAACATCTTTTCTCAGCTCAAAATCAGTCAATCAGCAGTAAGAATCCAACATGGTTGCTTAACAGTGGCTGCACTCCTCACATGTCATCAGATGCTAATATCTTCGTGGAGTTAGATAAAGGCTACAGATCAAAAGTAAAGGTTGGAAATGGAGAGCATGTGGCTGTGAAGGGCATTGGAAAGGTCTCAATTCAGACTCCATCTGGTATGAAATTCATATCTGATGTTCTATATTTGCCAAACATTGATCAAAATCTGATAAGTGTTGGTCAGTTAATTGAGAAGAACTATACCTTAGTATTTAAGGATAGTAGTTGTAAAATTTTGGATCAAAGTAATCTGGAGTTGATGACTGTGGAAATGAAAAATAGAAGCTTTCCTTTGAAATGGGAAAACATTAATCTGCAGGCCACTACCAGCACAAAAAATGAATCAGAAATTTGGCATAAACGGTTTGGCCATGCTAACTATTCCTCGCTTAAGTCTTTGAATGAGTTTGAGCTAGTTGAAAACATGCCAAATATATGTGAAGCTTCTTGTGTGTGTGAAATTTGTCAAAAAGGAAAACAGACTAGACTTCCTTTTCCTAAAAATCAATCTAAGAGAGCTCTATCCAAACTTCAACTTGTCCATTCAGATGTTTGTGGGCCGATGAGAACATCATCCATAAATTGTAGTAGATACTTCATCCTATTTATTGATGATCTAACTAGAATGTGTTGGGTCTACTTCCTCAAATCAAAATCATAAGTGTCTGCAATCTTTCAGAAGTTTAGGAGGTGCATTGAGAATGAAAGTAATTGTAAAATTAAGGCCATTAGGAGTGATGATGGCACCGAATACACCAGCAATCAGTTCAATAATTTTTGTGAAAATTTGGGCATTAAACATCAGCTTACCATTCCTTATTCTCCTCAACAAAATGGGGTATGTGAAAGGAAAAATAGAACATCAATGGAGATGGCAAGATGTCTGTTGTTGGAGAAGAACATTCCTAAAAAATTGTGGGTTGAGGCTATGAACACATCAATTTATCTTCTAAATAGACTGCCCACTAAAGCATTGGACAAATTAACTCCTTATGAGGCCTGGTATGGAGCTAAACCAAACATTTCCCATTTGAAAGTGTTTGGAACTGTATGCTACATGCACATACCTGAAGCAAAAAGAGATAAATTAAGTCAAAAGGCAGAGGTTGGAATTTTTGTTGGATATTGTGATAATGCCAAGGGTTACAGGTTACTTAACCCCAAAACCAACAAGGTTGTGTCCAGTAGAGATGTTAAGTTTGATGAAAAATCACCTTGGTATTGGGATTCAAATGCTGTGAAAATATCTGAAATTCCAAGATTGATCACACCAAATGAAGATGCTGGTAATGATGAGTATGAAGATGCTGGTAATGATCAAAGAGAAAATGAAAATGAGGTTGAATCAGATTATGATGATGAAGTGCAAAAAACTAGATCACTTCAGGATATTTATGCAACATGTAACTCTGCGATTCTGGAACCAGTAGGCTATGAAGATGCTGCTCATTCTAAGGAATGGATAGAAGCTATGAAAGTTGAAATAACTGCAATTGAAAAGAAAAACACTTGGCTACTGGTTGATAGACCAAAAAACAAGAATATCATTGGAGTTAAATGGGTATTTAGAATAAAACTGAATGTTGATGGTTCAATCAATAAGCACAAGGCCAGGCTGGTGGTTAAAGGTTATTCTCAGCAATTTGGGGTTGATTTCACTGATACATTTGCACCTGTGGCCAGACTCGAAACTATAAGAGTTTTATTTGCATTGGCTGCTCAATCAAACTGGAAGATACATCAATTGGATGTAAAATCAGCCTTTCTCAATGGAGACTTGAATGAAGAGATTTATATTGAGCAACTTGAAGGCTTTAAAAAAAAAGGGCAAGAAGATAAAGTTTGCTTGCTAAGGAAAGCTTTATATGGCTTGAAGCAGGCACCAAGAAGCTGGTACAACAAGATAGATAATCATCTATGCACTCTGGGATTCAAGAAGAGTGTAAATGAGCAAACCTTGTATGTTAAATCAGTGGATGAGGACTTGCTCATCATATCTCTTTATGTTGATGATCTTTTAATCACTGGAAGCAGTAAAATCTTGATCATGGAGTTGAAGAATGAACTGATGAAAGTTTTTGAAATGACTGATTTAGGTGAAATGAATTTCTTTCTTGGAATGGAAGTTGATCAAATTGATGCTAGGATTTTTGTCTGCCAAAAGAGATATGTCAAGGAAGTGTTGAAGAAGTTCCATATGGAAAATTGCAAACCTGTCAACACTCCCTTGGTTCTGAATTCAAAGCTGATGAAGGATGATGGTGCAATCAAAATTGATGGGAAGTTGTTTAGAAGTTTGATTGGCTGTTTATTGTATATTACAACTACAAGACCAGATGTAATGTTTGCTGTAAACCTATTGTCAAGATTTAGACAAGAGCCAAGTCAAATTCACTTTCAAGCTGCCAAAAGAGTGCTGAGATATATCAAAGGGACAGAGGACTTTGGAATCAGTTTCAGGAAGTCGAAAAATCTGGTGCTAACTGGTTTCACCGACGGTGATTGGGCTGGTTCTTTGGATGACATGAAGAGTACCTCTGGTTACGCCTTTTATGCTGGATCAAGTCTTATTTGTTGGAATTCAATCAAGCAAAAAATTGTGGCTCAATCTACAGCAGAGGCAGAGTATATAGCAGCAATTGAGGCAACCAACCAAGCTATCTGGCTGAGAAAATTTTTAATTGATTTGAAACACAATCAATCTGATGCAACTACAATTTTTTGTGACAACCAGTCAGCTGTGGCAATTGCGAAGAATCCGGTTTTTCATGGAAAAACCAAGCACATAAATATCAAATATCACTTCATTAGGGAGGCTCAGGAGAAGAATGAAGTGAAGCTAATGCACTACAGTTCTGAATTGCAAGTTGCTGATATATTTACCAAAGCATTGGCAAAGCAAATGTTTGAAACATTAAGGAATTGCCTTGGTGTTTCCAACAAAAGTGTCAAGGAGGAATGTTAAAGTGTGTGTGACACTTTTGTTGACATTTAGCTAAGTTTATTTTGGTTGTTATCTTAGTTTATTAAACTAGTTCAATTTGTAATGCAAGTTGCTGTGATTTTCCAACTGTAAGGTATGGTAGTTGGTAGGAGATGTGACAAGAAATCACTTTCTTTTGTTTCAAATGTATGGCTATATGTAAGGGCTTTGTACCAACTTTTTCTATATGAATGAATATTGTCTTCCTCCTCCTTGTTTCAAAAATATTATCATCATACTCTTTCGATCTCAAAAAAATTTCCATAAGCATGGACCAGTGATCGCAATGTCCTTCAAATCTTAGAATGGCAGGCTAAACAAAGTTGCTATCTATTGCCATGATTCGGGGTGGACAAAAAAGGGGAACCGAGAGAACTAAATCGGAACCCAAAAAAATCGAAACCGGTGGGTTCTTTAGAATAAAAATGAGAACCGAAATCGAAAAATGGAGAATTGAAAATCGATCGATCGGTTCCTATTTAAAAACTGAAGATCGAACATTCTCAGCCTCCGTTTAATAACACTCTAGTGGAGGTGTGTCTATAAGCCATCATTATCATATTATCATTTTTTAGTACAGATAATTCGGGCATTCTAGCATAATAACCAATAGATAGAACAACAAAAGATAAGCTCCTGTTCTCTTTGCTGTTTTGAGGTCGTTTTCTGTTTTTATTTTCGAAAACGTTAAAAACGCGTTCTCTTTACTATTTTCGAAAACGCATTTTGGAAAACAAAAAAAAAATTGTACACAAAACGGAAAACGCCCGAAACATCGTTTTGGGCGTTTTGTGTGTATTTCGACAAAAAATGTCCAAAACGCGGAAAACGCGTTTTGGGATTTTTTTTTTTTTTTAATAGAATTATCTTAACTTAGAACTAAGCTTAATATAAAGTTTTTATTTTTTTATTATTTTTTTTAGAATTATCCTAGCTTGGAACTAAGCCTAAATAAATAGTTTTTTTTTTTTTTTTGAGAATTATCCTAACTTGGAACTTAGTTTAAATAAAGTTTTATTGAATTCAATATCAACATTACAAAAAAAAATTAAATGAGAATTCTTGTTGTTATATTTAAAAAAATGCAATGATAAATGGACTCTGGTGGTTTTGAAATAACTTGCATTTTCTAGATTTTAATAGAAGTAGAGCTTTCTCAAGTCCCGAACCTGACCAAGCTGTGTTAATATAGACTCTTAATGCTCACATTAGTGTGTTGCATGTAACCATATTTTTAGTGTATTGTGAAAGGAAATTTGAGTTGGAGTTAGTAGTATTCTAATAGTTTAAATAGTGTTTTGCAAAATTTCAAACAGAACGTGTTTTCCAGCTTTTCATTTTCAAAAACAGTTTTCAGAAATGACAAACTAAACGCGTTTTCAACAAATTTGAAAACAAAAATGAAAACACAAAACACAAAATATTTTCGAAAATGAAAATACAAAATAAAATACAAACAGAACGCCACCTAAAGATCTTACCTTTCTAGTTGTTAGTGGGAATATACAGAATATTATAACTGTCCTTAGTGTCTTTCGAACCTAAATATATTCAATTTGAATATTTTACTGCATGGATGGTTTTGTTTTTGAAATTTTGACTCAACACTTATTTGATTTTTGCACACATTTTCTTGTTTGTTCAAAGCTAAATTTAACCGAAAAATAACCAAAACCGAATTGGAATCGTTCGATTCTTGAGTTTTAAGAACCGGGACCAGAACTAAATCGAAATTTTTAGTTCGGTTCCGGTTCCTTCAATAACCAAACCGAAAACCGAAACTCTCAGCCCTAGCCATGATTCACTCACTCTATTTCTAAGAAAAGCTGCGGTTCCTTAGCTCTCAAACTCTCAATCAGGCCCTGCAAAGATCTCTGATACTAGAATTGTTGAATACACAAATGTTAGCACACAAGAACTGCAATATCTGGGAGAATATCCTCATTAAATATAAAAGCAACTTGTTGAGGAGAGATTCAAACCTAAAGCACTACCCTAATTAATAGGGATTATTAACTACATTAACTAAAACAAATCCTAACGATTTAACAGCTAAAACCTTGCTGCTCCAACCGTACATCTGAACACTATGTACCATTCTTTCAAGTTTATTAAAATTCCATGCTTGAATTCATATACATATTCTCACATACTGTGCATTCATGCAGTGCTTGCCTCCTGAATTTGCTGCAACAGTAGGGAACTTGCTTGACAAAGAAACTTATCTAGAAGATTCAAGTGGGAAACAGTGGACTGTGATGTTGTCCAAGGTCAATGATTCTCTAGCATTCAAGAAGGGATGGAAGGAGTTTTCCTTATTCCATGGCCTAAACACTGGACAAGTTCTGGAATTCCATTACATAGTGGGATCCCACTTTGTTGTCTATATATTCGGAACAAATGGACATGAAATAACGGAATTTAACGGCAGAGAGATTATACATACGGCTGATGAAGAAATTGCTCATGTCAAAGATGAACCATATCAGATGTTTGATGTGAACTCAATCAATAAACCCCTTTCAAGCCATGGAGACACAGTTTTAGGTAGTTGCTTCAATACTTGAACTAAGATATTAGACTATATCTAACTTGGATTTCAATTCTTTCTTTCTTTTGCATGTAAGTAGCATATATTCTTTGTAGCTTATTGATTTAAGATATGCATTTAAAGATGCAGAAATACAGCCACCTGCACAGACAAATTCTGATGAGAAGTCTTCTGCCTCAGTTGAAGACACAGAGAGCACTAGGGAATCTGCATCAACTGATGTCAAGATTCCATTTTCCGCGGTGGTACAAGGCTAGTTTTCTAAATATTCATGTTTTCTCCAATCTGTAATTGGCAAAAGAAACATTAAGATAAAGATATTTTTGTAATGACTTTCTTTTTATTTCGTATGTATGGATTATCTTTTATTCATTCATTAGAGTATGCACTTGAGTGATGAAATCTCTCAAGAAATCAGGTAAGGTGGTTGTTCATGACTTATCGTGTGTGACGTGTTTTTTAATTCATATGGTAAACTAAGAGCTCGTTTGGTAAAATTAAAAGTTTTACCAAAATTTTTCAAACTCAATCTCAACCATTCATTATTAGTCAAGTCCACAATTTTTTTACTTTTCAAACATTTTTAAACCACACATCTATCAAAAAAAAACTACAAAAATCAAAATTTTTCACATTACCAAACAGGCTATAAATACTGGACAGACTTCTTTGATTTCTTTTGCGTGTTGAGTTGTACGTGGTAAAATCGAACTGAACAGAAATGCCCAATAGACTAGTTGATCTTAATCTATATGCAAATAGTTAGATATATATTAGGCGTAAATGGAGATAAAACCGTTGACAAGTACTCAGTACATCCAAGAGCTTGTTTGCTAATGAAAAAAATTTCATCAAAACTTTTCAAACTCAATCTCAACCATCCATACTTAGTCAAGCCCACCATTTTTGACTTTTCAAACATTTCTAAACCACACATCCATCAAAAAATATAAAAAAAATCACAAAAATAAAAAAATTTCACATTACCGAACAGGCTCTAAATCTTTGCTCTTATCTAGCCTGGAAATTCCTAACTTGGAAAATCTGAATTAAGTTAGATAAGAGAAAATTACAACATTAAATTGAGATATATGTTATTATATTATACATAATCCTGAATGAATAGTGTTCATACTCTAGTATTAACAACTGAGGCCTGAGGGACAATGCAAGAACAAATTACAAAATTAAATTGAGATATTTCCACTGAGAATGCTAATTATAGAAGAGGAAGGATGGGAGAATCATGCAGAGGTTGGACACAACCTATTTAACTTTCTTGCTTGCTTGCTTGTTTGTGTTCTCGACTCAGAAGTAAAATAATTGCATGCACCGAATATAACCTTAATATATGATTGTTCATCATTTGAATTATTTATTCATTTCTTCTAGTTCTTTGATTAGAATATAATATATGACTTGTGTTAGAACTTAGAAGACGAGTTGATAGAACAAATAATTTTGTCTTTTGTGGACTTCACCGCTCTTTCAGGATTTTTAAATAAACAGGAACGAGAATGAGTTTTTTCTTCAAAACTTGGTCTCAATTCGGTATTCACTTGAATCATCGAATTGTGAAGAACTGGCACGGCTTTGTCAACAAATTGAAGCGCTGACAGCACGTGGCCAGTTGGTGACTCAAGACTCAAGAGCCTCATATATATAATACGCTTTTAGGATATTAGTAATCGTCTTTGCTGAGTTGGAGTTCAAGTGACGAGCAACAGCAAAACCAATCTAAAAAAAAAAAGGTTGAGCCGCAACCTTGACGGTCCCTACCTGCCATGTTTTGAACTTTGATGAAGGATGTAAATCGCAGGTTATGCCTTTAAGGGTAAAGGGTGAAAAACTCCTTGTACACTTGCACTTACACAAGAGCTAAATCCATATTTCAAGATTCGAACTCTTAACGCGACAGCCTCAAGCAAAGCTGAGATTTTTTTCACTTTTCCCTCTTACCACTTTGAGATGTGCCCTGGAGGCAACAGCAAAACAAATCTAGTTCATGTGAATATTCATTTTCAGCATGGGAAACTGTTAGAGATGGTCAGCCCTAAGCTCACGATCCACTCTTCAGACGAGCCGAGCTCATGGCTAGTGTATAGCTCGGCTCGTTTTCTCGTGGGCCAAGCTTGACTTGGCCCAAAAGCTCGTGGATTGTGAGACGAGCTAAGCTCGGCCCTCGAGAGGTTGGAGACGTAAATATCATTTATCGAATGAATAATCACTAATCAATCACATTGAAACGTCTACTTGAAATCTTGAAAATGAATGGAAGAACACCGAATAATGAATCAAATGAGAGGCTTGAACATGTGATTAAACGTTGTCCTAAAAGTATATTTGCCCCTCTCGATCGAGATGTTAAAGGGTTTAATAGCAAATGACTTTAGCGGATTAAACAAGCCTCCAAACCAAGTATTCATTAAGCACAAAGAATACATGAAAGTGGGACATAAACAAATAAGGAATATGAGTTGAATGTCTTTGATTTTGGATCAATATTTGTTAATCTCTATTTTTTCATCAGGAATTGATAGCATTATCTAAAGTTGAAATATCAACTCATATTTATAGCTATCCAACCATCATTCATAAATTGGTGCCAACTTTCCCTAAGAAGATGGAATATTTCATGAAAGGGTACCAAAAATTCAAATTGAAAAACTGTCAAACGGATATTTTTTAACACTAAGCGTTCGCATGGTTATCTTCATCGCGATTGTGTGCTTCGCTGAACTTATGCGCTGGTTAGCAAATGGCACATCACGCGATCGTGTGGTACTAAATGTAGCAATCGCGTGGCATTATTTTCTCTCCAATTCCGTTAACATGATTTCATCGCATAAATGGGCTGTATAATCACATTTTCATCCATTCTGTCGCCCAACATATTTTTAATGCGGGTTTTTTGACTGATGCGTGCCCCTGAAACTTTTATTTTAGAAATGTCATACATAATTTTTAAAATTGAAAAATATCATCTTGAAATAAAAAAATTGTAAAAGTATCATTCAAGATTAGAGAAGATATTTTAGGAAAAACATTAAACCTCGTAACCAAAAAAAATGTTACATTTTTTTTAAAAGATAAGATCAAATCAATCTAATCCAAAATTCAAAAAGCAAATCAACATCCATAACCAAAATTAAAAATTCCTTCTTCCTGATGTAATGAAATTTCTCCGTTTTTCAATTTCAAAATTCAAACATATCAACATCTATATCCAAAATCCAAAATTCCTTCTTCCTAATACAATGAAATTTCTCAATTTTTCTTTCATCTTCAATCTCTGAGTTTCCAATCTTTGTCCCCTGAATAAGCTGCAGTTTCGAAGAAATTATTTTTAGTAAATGATAACTAAAGATGGCTAGGATTTCAGTTGTAGTGACTAAAATATTAATTAAACACTATCTTGACTAAAAATCTGTAAATCTTTAACAAGAAGAATTCTTATTTGTTCTTACCATTCGATGTGAAAGTCTCTCGCCCTTTGAGTTGCAAAATTGCCTTGTTCAGATCTTGTCACTGGCTCAAACGAAACGAAATCCAAAAGAATACCAATCTTTCCCTTTTGTATATCCTGAAACCACATTTTGAAAAGCATTTAAGACCTCTTTAACCACATAGAAAACTTGAATCTATGCATAAAGAGGGAAAAAAATGCATAGTCGGGCATATTGAGTAGATTGGAATAAATACATAAACATGTTTATGTTACTTGAGAGATTTCTTGTATCTCTAAGCATCAGCAGCATGGCATAAAATAGGACTATGATATGACCAACATTATAAGGTTCAGTAGTAGAATCTTCTTTCCTGCAATTCTTTGCTAGAGTTAATCTTAGGTGCATGCTTCATTTCTTTCTTGGAAGTGAGTGGGATCCATTAGCGATAAACATCCATGCTCTTTATGAATTCTCTTCGTATTTTCAAATTAATCGATAGAGATGTATCATCTGTATGTTTCCTGAAAACTAGATGAAAACAGGACGATAAAAATTTTGAAGACCAGAACAAGGCAATGAAAAGTGAAACAAATTTATAAACTAATGCAAATCAAAGTTCAAAAGTAACTAAAACAACAAACGAACAAGGAATTCGGGAAATTGTAACCGAGACCCAAAATTTAAAATAAAAAAGTAGGCACATCTGGTTCCAAACGTTGCAAATCTCAGTTGAGAAATTTAGGAGAGCTCAAGGACGTGAAAGTTAACCTCTATGAAGCCCAAGACACAGAACTAGATGTAATACAAATGATGTGTCAAATTTGAACGAAAGAACATCAACATCATAATAATTCTTAGAATGAATACAATAATAGGTATAATTTTATTCTGTATCATCACACAATGACAGGTAATTCCATTGTGGACAACTCTTGATCTCCAATTTTCTTCTTGAGCAAAGATACATGAAATATGGGATATACCTTAGAATTTTCCTGTAGGGCTAACTTATAAGCTACTTGGCCTATCTTCTCCAGAATTTTTTAAGGTCCGAAGAACTTATGAGCTAACTTACTTCTCTTGGCCACAGTTTTCTGTTGCCTGTTGGTAAGGATGTAATTTAAGAAATACCCAATCATTCACCTCAAACTACCTTTCCTGTCTTTCCTGATCAACATAGTTCTTCATTCTAGCTCGAGCTTGAGCTAGACATTCTTTTAGTACTCTGTCCATTTTCCTCATTTCTTCCATTGTTTCCTCTACTGCAGCCAATTTAATGTGCTGGTAGGGACCTATAGCCAGCTTGGGAGGAAATCCATACAATGCCTTAAAGGGTGTCCTTTAGATGGAGGAATGATAGGTAGTGTTATACCACCATTCTGCCATATGTAGCCATTTCACCCATGCCTTGGGTACATATCGAGTCATCCATCTGAGGTAAGTTTCAAGACATTGATTAAGCCTTTCTGACTGCCAATTTGTTTGAGGATGGTAGGAGGTGCTTAGTTGCAATTTAGTGCCCAAAAGTCTAAACAGTTCTTGCCAAAAAAGACTAGTAAATATCTTGTCCCTATCTGAGATGATATGTTGAGGTAAGCCATGCAGCTGGTGTATGTGATCCAAAAAAACTTCTGCCGACAACTCGACGTCGTCATCACGACATCACCTGTCAAGATAATTTCATCCACATACTTAGGATGGAATTTTTATGTCTGTTGAGAAGTTGTAGAACATAGTGTGATGATATTTTACAGTTATCCTAAAGCGTTCAAACCATGCTCCAGGAGATTGCTTAAGACCTTATAGTGACTTTTAATTGAAATTTTTTTCATTGGCCAAGCTTCTCTTCAAAGCTTGGCAGTGGTAGGCACATAAACACCTCTTCCTTTAAGTCTTCATTTAAAAATGCATTTTTTTACATCTATCTGGCCAATTGGAGTTCACCGCTAAGATAATACGGGACTCTTACTGGGTTTATCTTGGTTACTGCAGCAAATATTTCTTGGTAACATATTCCAAATGTTTATGTGAATCCGTTAACGATAAGTCTCACCTTGTGTCATTCTAATATTTCCATTAACACTAGCTTTACTGTAAACACCCATTTAATCCCATAATCTTCTTGTCCCTTGTTGTTATGTAAAATCGCAAGTATACGATATCGCAATCAAGTAATAAAGTGACTTTTGAGTCGAGTGATCGTTCTCACGAGAACGGTTTACTAAGTATCGAAATATGTCAGTTCTAAACTTTATTTGAACAGAAAAAGAGAATTTGTGATTGTAAACTAAAACTAATAAATTAAATTAAAGAATTTAAAATTGCAGAAATGTTATGTTTTCAAATAAGATTGTAAAGTAGTTGAGATTCACGAGTTCACCTAGTCAATTAAATCAATTCCAATTCATGGTTCTATTTTCTAAATATGTGTTCGATCGAATTCACTAATTCAAATTGAGATTCCTCTCTCGAGTTTAAATCAATCCTACATAAATAAGTCAACCTTGTATTTTTACAGCGGGTCCGAATATTCCTTAAATAGTTGCATTACACACGAGAATTCACACACGACCGCAATAATAACAAAAGTATATCTCTATCTCTCGTTCAATTATCGGATTTATTACCTAGATCTATGTTATTAACTCACCTCTCGGATTATGAAAATAACACATGAAATCATGAAAGAGTGGCTAGTTCATTCACGCATTAAACACAATAATAAATCAACACATGCATTGAAGCGTTAAAACAAGGAATATAGAATTAAAATAATTAACTAGGCTACATCGTTCATCCCAACATAGAATTTAGTTACACATCTTGATTAAAGAACAATAACAATAAAATAAAACGTTCATTGAAAACAAGAAGAAAGGAAAGCATGCACCAAGTCTCAATTCTTCTATTATCTTCAATTCACGCCCCTCCGCGATGCTTAAATCTCCAAGAATTTTATGTTGAAATCTCTGTTGTAGCTCGTTCTATGGAGAGGCAAATGTCCACATTTCGTGCCTCATGTGTTGTATATATAGGTTTTGGAGAAACCTAGGTCAAGAAAGAGAGAATTCTGTTGAAAATCGGAAGAAAAAGCCCACAGTCGGCCCAACAGGATAAGCACGCGATCGCGTGGCTTCAACCCTAGCGATCGCGTGGACTTCGTTTAAACTCTTGGGTTACAATTTTGCATCTTCTCGCGATCGCGTGTTATGTATCCAGCAATCGCGACTTCCATTTTTTTTTCGGCTGTGTAAGTTGGTCCCTTACTTTTAATTGTACCTTCAATCCTCAACTTCCAATTGTTGCAATTTAGTCCCCAAACTTTATCTTCTTCTCGATTTGCCCATTTAAGCTCTCAAATCCTTTAATTAGGTCTTCCAACCTCTGATTTGTTCACTTGAGCACCATGGACCTTCCCGGTTGACGTCACATATCTCTCACTTGCTCAATTAAGCTCCAATTAACATCCAATATTGTCGTTTTTTCCATTAATTGCTTCATTCTTCTTCGATTGTGACATTTTCTGAAAAGTAAACAAATAAACACAAATTATACTAAAACGACAATAATTTCTTCTAATTTAGACATACAGATAAGTGTATAAAACACACTTATCATCCCTCAGCAAATCAATTGCTTCTCAAGCACCTCTCACTAGAGTATCCATCTCTTCTAAAACTGCTAACTTCCAACTTGAATCATCTAGTTACTCTTCTTGGAACAAACAAGTGGGTAATCTTAGAGGTAAAGTCTCTACAGTCATTAGAAAGTTTTGTGTAGGATTGGAATTTATAGATGATTTGTGCATGTTCTAATTCCTTTCCTAACGGCCATAAGGAGATAAAGGTCAACGGTACACTCTGAAACTATACAGGAGAGAGGATATGATTATTTAGACAATTGTTTGGTGATTCTGATAGGTCTTGTGCTAAGGTGAACCTGTCAACAACTGTCAAGATCACAATTTTCCCTCTTAGAAGGCCTTCCACAAAACCCATTGTTATATGGCTCCATGAATAGAGGGGTTCATGTAATGGTTGAAGCAGTCCGAGGTATTTAACATGTTCTCCTTTGCTCATTTGACAAATCTCACACTCCATGACTTCTTGTTTAATATCCTTGCTCATCCTCGACCAATAAAAATATTGTTTAGCTCTATAAATATACTTGCTTGAATCCCAGAATGTCCCCCCTCTTGAGAATCATGGATATTTGGGATTATTTTCTGTCTAATATTTCCTCCTAAGCCGAGATAGAGCTTATTGTCATGACCCGCTCAATTCTGGCAAGAAAAGACGGAGAAATCTAGAATGATGGTGTCTTAGGGTTAGCCGGAATATTCTAGATTTCACAAGTGCATGAAATTAGCTAGAATATGGTATGACATTCTAGAGGCTTGCAAGTCCTACATTTGGTAAATTATTCTAGATAATCCTAGGATATTCTTTGCATATTTTATTGTAGACATTATGTTGGAGAATTCTAGAGACAGATTGTAGACCGCTATATTGAATTGATCTTAGGCGTCCATTTAAGGAGGCTACTAGTATAAATAGCTTGGTAGGTTCATTTGTTGGCTCCAAAATAGTGAAGTTGTATAAAGCTCAAGTGTTGTAAAGCTTCTTTGTTCAATACAAAGCTTTCCTTATAATCTCTTGTGTTCCTTCCTTATTCCTTTCCTAAGTGTTTTACTTGGTGCCTTTCTAAGACCTCAATGCCAATCAAGAGGCTGACTTAGTGTCATTTCCGCGGGGGTGGAAGTTGGAGACACTAAGGCTACATGGTTCTTGAAGAAAACAACAAGTTCGTGACATTATAGTTGTGTTCAAGAACCCCATTGACATAGGAATATTCTGTATCTGAGCTTGGATCAATTGTGAGATTTTGAGTTCTATCTGAAGCTACCTCATCTCCTTCATAGCTGTCTATTACTTCCTGCACCTATGCTGCCCTAACCCTAGTAATAGCTGCCAATTCTCCTTCAACTTCATACTTCCTGGATAGAGCATCTATAGTTACATTGTCTCTCCCTTTCTTATACTGAATGTCAAAGTCTAGTCCCATTAGTTTGGCAAGCCACTTCTGCTGGAGTGGGGTAGTAATTCATTGTTCCAAGAGGTATTTAAGAGACTGCTGGTCTGTCTTAATGATGAAATAATGTCCCTTTAAGTAGTGTCTCCACTTACTCACTGTTGTTACTAATGTCAATAGTTCCTTTTCATAGATGGAAAGTCCCAAATTGCCCGTTTTAATAGCTTTTCTCAAGTAAGCTATTGGTCCATTACCCTGCATTTGGACTGCCCTCAAACCTCCATAGCATGCATCTGTTTCCACCACAAAGGGCTACTCAAATTTTGGCATGTCCAATACAGGCGTGTTACACATGGCTGCCTTCAGCTAAGTGAAGGCTTCTTCTATTTTTGGGGACCAATGAAATGCCTCCTGTAGCGACCGGAAATTTTCAAAGTTAAATTTATTAATATGTGTCGCTACGACTTCACCCAATTTTAATAAAAACGTGTTCGTCTAGCCAATTAAATTATTTTAAGATAGAAATTTAAATTCGTTTAAATCTTTAAGTTCGATTTGCGATTTTAAAATTTGTCCGATGTTACTATTTCATTTTAAATCGAATTATTTTATCCAAATTTTCTGTATTTCGATATTATGATTTTTAACTCAATCCATACAAAATGCGTAATCCCAGCCAAATGCAAAGTCAGTTTCCCAAACGTCTCAACAGTGATTCCTCATTCAATGACAGATTCATCATGTACAGTCTTTAATTTTCATTTTTTTTTCAAATTCTGGAAACGTCCCTCATCAATTCCATATTCATGAACATTGCAACCTCTCATTTACCCTCATCAATTCCATATTCATGAACATTGCAACACTCATTTACCCTCATCAATTCCATATTCATAAACATTGCAACCTCTCATTTACCCTCATCAATTCCATATTCATGAACATTGCAACCTCTCATTTACCATCACAATCAAGAACATTCAGTTTCTAACTCCTTCAGCTTCCCGGAAATTGCCTATAAATCACCTTCTCAACTCACATTTTCCTTCCCCCACAATCACCTGCAGAATTTAGGTAACAATTCTCTTCGACTCAAATCAAAATTTATTTTCCAAAATTACCCCTAAGTCCCTCACCTTTCAAAAAAAATTTAGTTCAATCTTTTTAAAGTGTAAATCTTTAGCCCTATAGTTTTTAAAACTTTTCGTTTCTGCCCCATTTTTATTTCTGAAAATTTTATTTAAGTCTCAGTTCTTTAAATTTCAATTTTATTTAAAATATCTGAGTTAGTCCCCAATATTTTATTTTGTGTAAAAACACTCAAATTTATTTCAAACTTCTAATTTAAATTTATTTTTTTGGCTAGACAACGCGAACAGAAAGTTAGAGAATTGAAGTTTCTCTTGCTCGACTTGAATTCATTAGCTTTTGAGGTAGACTCATACCTAATAATTTATTTATCTATGATTTATATGTGAATCTGAAATTGTGTAAATCATATTGATGTTATGAGAAAAATGATGATATGATCATGTAATTAGCCATAAGGGGTAAGATGGGCCAAGACTCTCCCGAAAATGGCTTGGGTAAGAAAAGAAGAAATGTTATAAGCGCTATAACTTCATGCACATTTGCATGTTGAAAGAAGACAAGACGAGGCTACTTTCCGCACTTATGTGTTATATTTATGATGTTATGCAAAAGATATGTTTAGCATGATTACATGTTTATGTGCAATTTATAGAATAAATGAATTATTATGTAATTAGTTTACTGAGTATTTCTTTGAAATACTCATCCCGTTATTAACAAATTTTTGTAGACTTCGGGAGCGGTGGCGAGTGATGGACAGAAGTGGCAAGGAAATAAATAAATGTTTTATTTGAAAGTTCAACTTTATAATTTAACGTTCATATGACTTTTTATTTTATCGATTGTTGGAAAAAAAAAAAAAAAAAAAACTTGAACTTATCTTGGTTGGAGGATTTTTATAATATTTTCATGTAAAGTTTAAATATCTACTCATTTTTTCGCTAAATGTATTATTAAAAAAAATGAGTTTGAAAGAAAGTAGTGGCGTTCCGAGTATTTAGAGCTCGGGGCGTTACAGAAATGGTATCAGAGCAAGTTCTATGTTTCTGTAGACTTGCAACATTTTCAAAAGAGATTTAAAAAAAAAAAAAAAAAAATTTAAGGATTTGCCATTGTCGTCATTCTCTCCACCAACTCTGAAGGTAACGAAGATTTATTTTATGAAGTTAATTGTTAATGTTAGTATTATTTCGGAAATTATTTGAATAATTTATGTGAGATTTAGAAGCAGAAGGAAGAGATTATGTCCGAAATAAGTAGTAAGAAAGCGAGTTCGAGCATAATGGGAAATAAGTAAAAGAAGCATAATTGAGAAATGTTTTCATAATAAATTTTGTCCTCGAATTAAGAAGATGATGTTATAAAACCCTATACTGGATTTTGCATAATTGTATTTTCTTAGATATGGCACGTTTTAGAAGGGGTCAACAAAGAGAACCAGAAAATGAATTCTCTGCCTACTTGTCGTTCCGAGCGGCACCACATGCTACAATAGCAGATCATATATTTAGATATTGTGCCTTATGTTCACCTGATATCTCGCGATGCAAGATATCCCCGCAAGTGAACGGATCGTGAGAAGTAATAAAGTGGACCTAAGAGTCCGGATTATCGTCCCACGGAGACTGCTATTAATTACCGAAATATTTTAGTTCCTAACTCTATTTGAACGGACGAATTTGTTTGAGGTTTTAAATTAAAACTAAAGAAATAAAATTGTGAAATTGCTTTTGTGTTTAAATACAATTGTAAAGTAGTTGGGAATCCCGATTTCACCTAGCCAATTATATTAACTCCAATTCAAGTTTTATTTCCTAATTATGCATTCGGTCGAATTCACTAATTTAAATTGAAATTTCTCTCTCGAGTTTAAATCAATTCTACCTAAATAAGTCAACCATGTATCTCTACAGAGGGTCCGAATATTCCTTATCTAGATGCATAACACGCAAGAATTCACACACGACCGCAATAATTACAAGAGTATATCTCTATCTCTCGTTCAATTACCGGATTTATTACCACGTTCTAAATTATTAACTCACCTCTCGGATTATGGAAATAACTCAATAAATCATGAATTGGTGATCAAGCAATTCAAGCATTAAGAACAATAATAAATCAATACATGCAACAAAACATTAAAACAACTGAATTTGGAATTAAAATAATATGACTAGGCTACATCGTTCATCCCAACGTTAAAATTAGTTACACATCATTAATAAATAACAAAAACAGTAAAAATAAACGTTCATTGAAAAACAATATAAAGAATGGAAAGATTGCACCAATTATCAATTCTTCAACTGTTTTCAATTCACGCCCCTTTACGATGCTTGATTCCCCAAGGATTTGATGTTGATTTCTCGATTGTGGCTCGTTCTATGGAGAGGCAAAGGTCTGAATTTCGTGCCTCTTATATTGTATATATATCTTTTGGAGAAAACCTAGGTCAAGAAGAGAAAAGTCTGATAAAAATCGCGAGAAAAAGCCCACAGTTGGCCCAGCCGGATACTCACGCGATCGCGTGGTATCAACCCTAGCGATCGCGTGGACTTCATTAAAACTCTCGGGTTACAATTTTGAGTCTTCTCGCGATCGCTTGGTGTGTGACCAGCGATCGCGACTTCATCATTCTTCCGGCTGTGCAAGTTAGTCCCTGACTTTTAATTGCACCTTCAGTCCTCAACTTCCGATTGTTGCAATTTAGTCCCCAAACTTTATCTTCTTCTCAATTTGCTCGTTTAAGCTCTTAATTCATTCAATTAGGTCCTCCAACCTCTGATTCGTTCATTTTGGCACATTGCCTCTTTCCGGTTGACGTCACAAACTCCTCACTTGTCCAATTTAGCTCCAATTAACATCCAATTATGCATTTTTCCATTAATTGCTTCATTCTTCTTCAATTGAGACATTTTCTGAAAAGTAAACAAATAAACACAAATTAAATAGCAAATATTCCTAAACGACAATAATTACACCTAATTTAGACATACAAATAAGTGTATAAAATACACTTATCACCTTACGTCGGGATGCCATAGCCGATGGCTTTAGGACAACGGATGCACAGTCCATCGACCATCGTTTATTGTCATTTTCGATAGATCAGCGACCTCAAGCAACTCAGTTCTGTGATGACGTAAGGAGACGTTTTGGTCAGAACGTGAGTTTTGAAATAGTGTGTGATGAGTTTTTGATGCTTTGGGACCGCTATCGAGCCCCCATCCTAGCACCAGCACCAGAAGTAATCATCATTTCTGATGACGAACCAGAACCAGAAGTAATTATCATTTCAAATGACGAAGATGAGAACGAGCCATTAGTGATATCGGATGCTGAGTCGGGAATTTATGATTATACTCCTAGCTCACCAGGGTACTCACCATGGTTCAAGTTTGGGTCCCCGCCGGCTGCTCCACCATCTGGCGGAAATGGTTGGCTCGATGAGTAGAACAGATTTGTAGTAGTCAATTTCAGTATTTCCATTTCAGTTGTATTTCCTTTAATTCGATGTATCCTCACTTGAAGGACTCCTGAATTATGAATAAAGATGTTTCTTTTAATTTCTTATTGGTACGATTTTTGGGTTGTGAATCGAGAAGTTAAAAATATTCTCTGCTTCATTTTAAAGGAAAATGTCTAGGCGTGGAAATAGAACCCTTGTTGAGCAAGCTACCCCAGAGCAAGGGTCCACAGCCTAGTCCACTGCTATTAGAGATTTACTCCAGGATGTACAAGACATGAGACAAGCCCCAGCACCTCCCACAGTGCCAATTATTGAGCAATTTAGAAGGTACCGTCCGCCTACTTTTGATGGCGGAAATGGCCCACTAGCTGTGGAAGAGTGGTTGCAAACTATCGAGAAGATCTTCAGGCATATATCCTGTCCTGAGGATAGGAAGATCATATGTGCTGAGTTTATGCTAGTTGGAAGAGCTGGATTTTGGTGGGAGTCCGCATCAAGGACCAGAACAGCAGATGAACAAGCGGCTTTGACGTGGGAGGAATTCAAAGCTAAAATCAAGGATATGTTCTTCCCCCAAGCCCTCCGGGACCATAAGGAGACGGGGTTCTTGCACCTGGAACAAGGAGATATGGACATAACTAAATATGAGAGAAAGTTTGAGGAGTTGTCACGATATGCTCCACATCTGGTGGAGACTGAGGCCAAAAATGCTCGTCGGTTCAAGAGAGTTTTACGTTCGGAGATCCGAAAAATCGTGAGTGCACATGAATTGCCCACTTATAGAGAAGTCGTGAAGAAAGCTCAAGCGGTATCTTACGCTGGAATAAGGTTTTCCAATGAAGGAAGTCAAAAAAATGCAAGGTTCCAGGGTAAGAGGAAGTGGAATGGTCCGAATCAGAATCAAAACAGGAGCTATGTCCCCAACAAGAAGACGACCTCAGGACCTGCTAAGGGTCAAGCAACTAGCAACATGTCACCTTGTCCTAAGTGTTCAAAGATGCACAAGGGAGAGTGTCTCTTGGGCAAGGGAGTATGCTACAAGTGTGGGCAACCAGGCCATTTTGCTTTCGATTGTCGCAATCCACCCGCACAAGGCGCCGATCAAAAGAAGAATGGAGACCAGAATAAGAAAGGAAAAGCTAGGGTGTTTTCTATGGATGCCGTTGAAGATTCCGACGTGATTACAGGTATACTATCTGTTTCCGAGATTCCAGTTTATGTATTGATAGACTCGGGTGCTACACATTCTTTTATCTCTGATACATGCCTTTCTAGAGTGGATTTAATTGGTGAGAAAAATGGTAGTATACTTGAGGTTAGTTTACCGTTGTGAGGAACTATTGAGACTGATAGGATAGTTAAGGCTGTGAAAATAGATTTTGATGGCCTAATACTTGAGGCAGATCTCAACATTATTCAGATGAGAGATTTTGATATTATCCTAGGGATGGATTGGTTAAGTATAAATCGTGCTGCTATTTTGTGTCATGAGAAGGAAGTCGTGTTCCGTAAGAATGGGGAAGAAGTATTCAAATTCTATGGGTTGAAAGTTAAGGAACTTCCTTGCCTTATTTTGGCTTTTCAAGCAGAAAAACTTCTAGGAAAACGAAATTGTCAGGGATATCTAGTTAGCCTTCAAGACAAACCAATTAAGGAAATTACTTTGGAGTCAGTGCCGGTTGTGTGCGATTATGGCGATGTTTTTCCAGAAGACCTACCAGGCATTCCGCCTGATAGGCAAGTGGAATTTGTTATCGATCTAGTGCCAGGTGTTGCCCCTGTTTCCAAAGCTCCATATCGTATGGCACCAAAGGAGTTGCAAGAATTGAAGGTTCAGCTGGAGGAACTTCTTGAGAAGGGTTTCATCAGGCCAAGTGTGTCCCCATGGGGTGCACCTGTGCTATTTGTGAAGAAGAATGATGGTAGTATGAGAATTTGCATCGATTATCGAGAACTCAACAATAAAGAATAAGTATTCGTTACCCAGGATCGAAGACTTATTCGATCAGCTAAAAGGTACTGCAGTTTTCTTGAAAATGGACTTAAGATCCGGCTACCATCAACTGAAGATCAAGCCGTCTGATGTACCAAAGACAGCATTCAGAACACGATATGGACATTACGAATTTACAGTGATGCCATTCGGTCTCACTAATGCTCCTGCAGTATTCATGGACTTGATGAATCGGGTTTTTCATCAGTATCTGGATAAATGTCATCGTGTTTATTGATGATATTTTAGTCTACTCCAAGAATTCCGAACAGCATAGGGAACATCTGAAGATCGTATTGGAGACACTGAGAGTGGAGAAGTTGTATGCCAAATTCAAGAAGTGTGAATTTTGGCTAGAAAAGATAGGTTTTCTGGGTCACATTGTCACTGTCAAAGGCATTGAAGTTGATCCATCTCAGGTCGAGACAGTGACTAATTGGGCTAGGCCGGAAAATGCTAGTGATGTAAGAAGTTTTCTAGGATTGGCGGGATATTATCGGCGATTCATAGAAGGTTTCTCTAAAATAGTGGGGCCCATGACTCAGTTAACGCAGAAAGGTGTCAAATTTCAATGGACTGAGCAGTGTGAGCGAAGTTTCCAAGAACTGAAGAATAGACTGGTTTCAGCACCAGTATTGACGGTACCCGATGGGACTGACGGTTTTGTTATTTATAGCGATGCCTCAAAACATGGATTGGGATGTGTTCTAATGCAAAAGGGTAAGGTAGTTTCCTATGCTTAGAGGCAATTAAAGCCCTGTGAACAAAATCATCCTACCCATGATTTCGAGCTAGCAGCAGTAGTGCATGCCTTGAAGATTTGGCGACACTATCTATACAGGAGTAAATGCGAGATTTACACCGATCACAAGAGCCTCAAATATTTCTTCACTCAGAAGGAGTTGAATATGAGGCAACTCTGATGGATTAAGTTGGTTAAGGATTGCGATTGCACTATTCTTTACCATCCTGGTAAAGCCAATAAGGTTGCAGATGCGTTAAGCAGAAAGGACGTTGGACAGTTATCAGCTTTGGGAACAATGGAAGATCAATTAATTCGAGATTTTCAAAATATGAGGATTGAAGTGCGAGCCCGTCAATCCAAGGTTCTAGTAAATTGGCAGACTTGACTGTTAAGCCAGATTTAAGAGAGCGAATTGTGACAGCTCAGAAGAGTGATAAATTCTTGGAAAAGATTAAATCCGAAGTTGGAACGGATAAGAGAATGGGTTTCGAGATTGCACCTGATAAAGCACTTATGTTCAAGGGTCATCTCTATGTGCCGAAAGACGATCACATCAGAAATGAAATCATGAAGGAAGCCCATTCAACGCCGTATGCAGCTCATCCAGGAGGGACAAAGATGTATCGTGATTTAAGAGAAATATTCTGGTGGAGGAATATGAAAGGTAGCACTGCAAAGTTCATCTCGCGATGCATGGTCTGTCAACAAGTTAAGGCTGAACATCAGAGACCATCAGGATTGTTAAATCCCTTGGATATACCAGAATGGAAGTGGGAGAAAATCATCATGGACTTTGTAACAGGATTACCGAGATCATCGAGAGGACATGATGCAATATGGGTTATTGTGGACCGACTTACAAAGTCAGCTCACTTTCTTCCAGTTCGAATGACTCTCAGTGTAGACCAATTGTCACAAATATATGTCAGAGAAATTGTTCGACTTCATGGAGTTCCAGTATCCATAGTTTCAGATAGAGATCCGAGATTTACCTCGAGATTTTGGAAGAGCTTACAAATGGATATGGGTACTAAATTAAATTTTAGTACGGCCTATCATCCCCAGACTGACGGACAGTCTGAGCGCACTATTCAGATTTTGGAAGATATGATTAGAGCTTGTGTCTTAGACCTAAGCGGTAATTGGGAGACTCACTTTCCATTGGTAGAGTTTGCCTACAACAACAGTTTCCAATCTACCATTGGCATGGCCCCATATGAAGCACTGTATGGACGAAAATGCCGATCACCAGTGTATTGGGATGAGGTTGGTGAGAGGAAGATATTAGGTCCAGAATTGATTGAATAGACAGTAGCGGCCATTGAGAAGATAAAACTAAGGATTAAAGCTGCTCAGGATGGACAAAAGAGCTATGCTGATAAGAGGAGGAAAGACTTGAAATTTCAAGTTGGAGAAAAAGTATTTTTGAAAGTGGCTCCGATGAAGGGGACTTTTCGTTTTGGTAAAAGAGGAAAATTAAAACCTCGATATATTGGACCATTCGAAATCTTGGAACAAGTTGGAAACGTAGCTTACCGTTTGGCTCTGCCGCCAGGACTTGCGGCTGTACATAATGTTTTTCACGTTTCCCTATTAAGGAAGTATGTGCATGACACTAGCCACGTGGTGAACTTTCAATCCATTGCGATTCAGAAGAATCTATCATATGAGGAAACACCTGTGGCAATAATTGACAGGAAGGTTCATGTCTTAAGAAATAAAGAGATTCTCTTAGTCAAAGTCCAGTGGAGTAAACACGGTAGTGATGAGTCTACCTGGGAAAAGGAAGGAGAAATTCTTGCAAAATACCCAGACATAATAGACCAAGTAAGTTTAATTTCGAGGACGAAATTATTTTAAGGGGGGAAGATTGTAGCGACCGGAAATTTTCAAAGTTAAATTTATTAATATGTGTCGCTACGACTTCACCCAATTTTAATAAAAACGTGTTCATCTAGCCAATTAAATTATTTTAAGATAAAAATTTAAATTCGTTTAAATCTTTAAGTCCGATTTGCGATTTTAAAATTTGTCCGACGTTACTATTTCATTTTAAATCGAATTATTTTATCCAAATTTCATGTATTTCGATATTATTATTTTTAACTCAATCCATACAAAATGTGTAATCCCAGCCAAATGCAAAGTCAGTTTCCCAAACATCTCAACAGTGATTCCTCATTCAATGACAGATTCATCATGTACAGTCTTCAATTTTCATTTTGTTTCAAACTCTGGAAACGTCCCTCATCAATTCCATATTCTTGAACATTGCAACCTCTCATTTACCCTCATCAATTTCATATTCATGAACATTGCAACCTCTCATTTACCCTCATCAATTCCATATTCATGAACATTGCAACCTCTCATTTACCATCACAATCAAGAACATTCAGTTTCTAACTCCTTCAGCTTCCCATAAATTGCCTATAAATCACCTTCTCAACTCACATTTTCCTTCCCCCACGATCACCTGCAGAATTTAGGTAACAATTCTCTTCGACTCAAATCAAAATTTATTTTCCAAAATTACCCCTAAGTCCCTCACCTTTCAAAAATGTTTTAGTTCAATCTTTTTAAAGTGTAAGTCTTTAGCCCTATAGTTTTTAAAACTTTTCGTTTCTGCCCCATTTTTATTTCTGAAAATTTTATTTAAGTCCCAGTTCTTTAAATTTCAATTTTATTTAAAATATCCGAGTTAGTCCCCAATATTTTATTTTGTGTAAAAACACTCAAATTTATTTCAAACTTCTAATTTAAATTTATTTTTTTGGCTAGACAACGCGAACGAAAAGTTAGAGAATTGAAGTTTCCCTTGCTCGACTAGAATTCATTAGCTTTTGAGGTAGACTCATACCTAATAATTTATTTATCTATGATTTGCATATGAATCTGAAATTGTGTAAATCATATTGATGTTATGAGAAAAGTGATGATATGATCATGTAATTAGCCATAAGGGGTAAGATGGGCCAAGACTCTCCCGAAAATGGCTTGGGTAAGAAAGGAAGAAAGGAAGAAATGTTACAAGCGCTATAACTCTCATGCACATTTGCATGTTGAAAGAAGACAAGACGAGGCTACTTTTTCGCACTTATGTGTTATATTTATGATATTATGCAAAAGATATGTTTAGCATGATTACATGTTTATGTGCAATTTATAGAATAAATGAATTATTATGTAATTATCTCGTTATTAACAATTTTTTGCAGATTTCGGGAGCGATGGCGAGTGATGGACACAAGTGGCAAGGAAATAAATAAATGTTTTATTTGAAAGTTCAACTTTGTAATTTAACGTTCATATGACTTTTTATTTTATCGATTGTTGAAAAAAAAAAAAAACCTTGAACTTATCTTGGTTGGAGGATTTTTATAATATTTTCATGCAAAGTTTAAATATCTAGTTATTTTTCCGCTAAATTTATTATTAAAAAAAATGAGTTTGAAAGAAAGTAGTGACGTTCCGAGTATTTAGAGCGTCCGAGTATTTAGAGCTCGGGACGTTACACCTCCATTTTCAGTAGGTTTGTTAATGGCTTGGCTAGAGTTCCATAACCCTTTAACAAACCTTCTATAGTAGCCTGTGAGGCCAAGGGAAGCCCCTCAGCTACTTCAAAGTTGTTGGCACAGGCCACTCCTTGGATCAGCTGCTACCCCATCAACACTGCTGATATGCCCCCCCAAGTACACTATTGATGTCTGGCCAAAAGAACATTTGCTGATCTCAGCAAATAATTGGTGTTCCTTTAGTACCTGCCTCAGATGTGCTTCATGATCTGCCTTGCTCTTACTGTATATCAAAATGTCATCAAAGAAACTAGCACAAATTTCCTCAAATACGGCTGAAATACTTTATTCATCAAGCTCTGAAATGTAGCAAGGGCATTGGTCAAGCCAAATGACATGACTTTGAATTCATATAACTCTTGATGAGTCCTAAAGGCTTTCTTAAATATGTCTTCCTTATTTACTCTGATTTGATGATATCCAGCCCTTAAGTTAACCTTTGAAAAAGTGTTAGCTCCATTTAATTCATCCAATAGTTCATCAACCATAGGCATAGAGAATTTGTCCTTAAAATTCAAGTTGTTCAACTACCTGTAGTCCACACAAAATTGCTAAGTTCCATCTTTCTTTTTGACAAGCAGCACCAGGTGAGTCAAAAGGGCTATTACTTACTTGTATAATTCCAGCCTCCATCATCTCAGTCTTAGTCTTTTGAATGTAAGGGCACCTGTAGGGCCTTGTTTTAAACGGTTGTTCCCCTTCTTTAAGTATAGTTTAATGCTCATATTCCCTTTTAGGTGATAGGCCAAAAGGTTTATCAAAAACCTCATCAAACTCTTTCACCAAATCTTGAAATTCTTCTAGAACTACTGTCGGTTTATCTACAGTGATGGAATTTATTTGTGCTATCAGGCCATACTTTCTCTCCTCAAACCATTGATCTAACTCCTCTACTTCCATCAAATGAATTCCACCCTCTGCTTCACCATAGAGAACGGGAGTTTCCTCTTTATGCTTGAAACTAATCCAGCCTCCCTTGTAATCAGTAGTGACTGGCCCAAACTAACTCAACAAGTTGATTCTAAGGACAACATCACTCCCACCCAGCTTCAATGTTCTCATAGGATATTGAAACTCATACCCCTACATATGCCAACAGATGGGTTGGAAAATGGATTCACTTACAATTCTATCACCATTAGCCATTCTAATAATTTTAGTATTTCCCGAGTATAATTAATAGCCCAAACTTTGTGCTAAGCTTTCATCCAAAAAACTATGTGTACTCCCACCATCAATCAATATAGAAATTTTCCTTCTCTTTGCTAGGAATTCTTATAGTTCTGGGTATGCTGTTGGTACTTCCATACAAAGCATTACATGATATTTGCAATTCCTCATCCTCTTCCCCAAGCAAGTCATTAATTACTTCTACATTATTTCCCTCAACTTCTTCCACTACCATGAAGTTGATGGATCTATATTTGCAAATATGCCCATGTGTAAATTTCTCATTGCATTTGAAACAGAGTCCCAAGATCCTTCTGGTTTGTTTTTTCCTGTGGGTGAAATGGTTTTACAGTTAGGGGAGGTTGGTGTATTGGGTTTATGGGAATTTTCTGTATGGAGGAGTTTGGGTTGTGGGTTGTGCGGTTATATGGGTTTGGGTTTTGTAGTTAGAATAAGTAGGCTTGTTTGTAGGTTTGATTTTGGTCATGGATGAGATAGAAGTCTCCTGTAATTGAGCTAGTTCGAAGGTTTTACAGAGTGTATTAGGCTTGAACATCTTGATTGTGGCTCTTATCTCTTCCTTGAGACCACTAGTAAAAACTGCTATGTAGTAACTCTCAGGTAGATTAGGTAGTGCCATCATGCATTGAGCTCTTAGTTCTTCAAAAGTCTCCATATACTGAGCTATGCTCCTCATCTGTTTAATCTTACACAAAGATTCAGTTACATCCTCTTCACTTTTCTCTACAAATCTCGGACACATTTCCTCAGTGAATTGCCCCCAATCAGCATTTGGTCGGGCATCTATAAACCCACTAAACCACGTATTCGCCCTACCCTTAAGGTACATTTGAGTTATCTCCAGTCTCAAATGTTCGAGTGTTTTATGCATTAGAAAATATCAATAGGTCTTTCTCACCCATTCTCCAGGTCCAAGTCCCTTCAAATACAGGAAAGTCAATTTTAGGCATATTAGAATTATACCCATTTGGTGCTTCTGTAAATGGCATAGATGTGGAGGACCCGACTTCCTTCTGATTTTGCTTCTGCAATGGAGGGGGTCCCAATATGCCCAATCCAGTGCAATATGGTGTGGCTGCATTCTCCAATCCTTTCTCCTTCCCAAAATTTATTCCGGATTGATCCTGTTGTTCACTTCGATTTTCCCTTTTTTCCCACAAATTTAGTCACTACCTTCTTAAGTTCCATACTGTCTCTTCTACAGATCTTATTCTCTAGTCATTACTCTCGTGGCTCATCTTCATTGCCATATTGTTTTCATGCACCGCCTCCATGATTTCTTCCCACTTCATTTTAGACCTGGCCATGTGTTCATTTAGCTTGACTTCTAAATTCTGCATATCGATTTCGTGCTTCTTAGTCAGTTCTTCCATGTTACGAGTCATCATCTCCCAATTGTTGAGCCCTCTCTGATACCAATGTGACAACTCCAACAGCAAATATCAATTAACCATCAATCTTCAAAATCAAACAATAAATCAATTCACACAATCAATTAATCTGTAGCTGACTTTTAATTCAATAAACGAAGTTTATACTTGAAATTCTCAATGAGTAAGAACTAATTACAGAGTGAAAGAGTTGAGAAGGAAGAAGAATTACAAGTTGAGAGAGATCAAGAAGAAGAATGAGAAATGGGAAAATATGGTAAAATCTCAATAATCCTAACTGAAATTAACAACGCACTACTTGTACTGAAAATGATGAAAACGTGTTTTGTAATTAAAAAATGCAAAACAATTCCTCAACCCTATTTGATTAAACAGCGTCGTCTCTAATATTTCAAAATTCAGTTAATTCCGGTTCCAACCGCTGCTCCTTCTTTCTGGTTCTTGTCTTTTGCCTGCTTGACTCTACATGGCTTCCGGTGGAGCTATGGTGTAACATGATCCTAAATGGGTTGTTCTTTTAAGACGAACATGTTTGAATTCCTTCATGTTTCATTTGCTGAGTTCAGTTTCCATTGATTTCTTCTCTATACAATCAGTAATAATTTTTGAAAGTTAGTATTTATTTTGATAGTAAAGTATAATTACTTTTAAAATAAGTAATTTTTTCATTAAAAAGGAAAGAAAGAAAAATATAATTTATTTAAACATTTTAAGAGTGTTTCTTTTTCTTCATTTCAATCATTAGAGTTAAAAGTCTCCTTGCTAAATTCTAGTAAAATCTTGAAAGCAAGATATGAGTATCTACTACAACGATATATAAGTGATGGATTTATCAAATCCATGATTGATTCCCATTAATAAATACCTAATCTATAAATTTAGAATTTGGAAATCGCTAATACCACGTTATTTAGCAGTGTTTTAAATTCTTATGGTTAATGAGTTATAGATGGACAAGGTAAAACATACTCTTTTTAACTTGACAAAATAATCATCCGAGCTCAAGTCGAGTCATAAGGAGTCGAGTTTAGGGATTTCTGACACACATGTATAATAACAACCATATCTTGAATACCTAGTTCAAGTGGTAAGAGTGAAGTCTTACCAGAAGTTTGAACCTCCTTTTATTAGGGGTGTGAAATCCATTGATCCCTTTAATAATAATAAATTAAAAATAATAACAATAATAATAATTATAATAAACGCATATTTGAATGAATTAACTAAACTCAATCTAGCTCATCAAGCTCATTAAGCTCCAAATGCCACCACTCTGTAATTGTTTTATCAGTATAAAGAAATAATGTCGTGTGAGAGTATTTATATTGAAGGAAATCATCTCGCAAATTAATTGCAAGTGATTCGACGATTAGCAAAGTCAAAAGGCATCCCCATCTCCTATTGAGTGGCATAGACCATCCCCGACCTGGGATGATGTCGGTTGTTTTAAAAAACTAGTAGTTTCACTTGTGTGCTGTATGAGAATATATTTGTGATAGTGATTTCGATTCATATTTTTAAGAATATATTAATTATACAATCATATCAAACAAATCATAGTATAATAACATTTTAATACAAAATATTATTGAATTCAAAAATTTTTAAAAGACAATTAATCAAAACTGGAAATGCAACATATACGAAACTAATCAGAATTAGGAAATCTTGATCTTTATACGATTTTTCTTTTTCTTTTTAATATTATTTTTCTTTTTGAGAAATATTTTTATTTATTTTTATTTGCTTGTTGAACTTTCTTCTTCTAAATAAGTTGTTTTTATCTTATTTTTTATATGTTAAAATATTTTGAAATAAAATTAACAACCCTAAATCTATATTTGCTTTGAATTGATAATTTTGAGATTAAAGAATATTGTTGTTTTATTTTTTGTACATGCTTGTTATCTTGTATTAAACTTCTCGAGGTCTTCAATTTGACAAATATATTACATACTTTTACGACTTCAAAATAATACAATAATTATCAAACGAATAATAATTAATCAAAAAATAGTTTATAGATAGTATTATAAAACTTAAATGATATAATTTAAAATGAATGGGATATTGAGGAAAAGTAAAAATATAAAAACTTTTGTATTTGATCTTTGAGACGATTTTACGGACAATATGTTTACATTTTGTTCTTACTTTTTAGCTTGTACTAAACTTTTCGTTGAGATCTTCGATTGACACTCATATTACACATTTTTCAACTTCAATATAATACAATAATTATCAAATGAATAATAACTATTACAAAATAAAAAAATAGTTTCTTCATTAAAATAAATTAAAATCATGATTTCATTAATTAATAACATAATAATTACTAAAATGTGTATTATAGTGAGTGAGTGAGTGAGTGAGTGAGTGAGTGTGTGTGTGTGTGTCCTAGATTTACAGATTTAAAAAGTCATTTTGGATGGAAAATTATATGCGTATTATTTTTGGCATGGACTTTGTTTTTAGATATAGATAGAAGATTATAAATGAGTAATAATTAATACAAAAAATATTTTACAGATACCATTATAGAACTTAAATGATATAATTTAAAATAAATGGAATATTAAAAAAAAAACATTTATATTTGATTTTTGAAAACGATTTTACGGACAATATGTTTATATTTTACTCTCATTTTTTAACTTGTATTAAACTTTTCGTCAAGATCTTTGATTTGACACCCATATTATATATTTTTCGACTTCAATATAATACAATAATTATCAAAAGAATAATAACTATTACAAAACAAAGAAATGAAACCTGTCGATCTTGAGTTGGATTTTGGGAGATTATAGAAATTGGAGTTTCTTGAAGAGTAGAGGACGGCTCAAAATCAGAGGTATCCATCTTTAGAATTCTATAAATTTCTATAAATAAGGAAATGAAGCCTGTTAATCTTGTATAAGTTTTACAAACAATAAAATACAACTACTCAAATAATCAAATAATGAACATAATGGAATTGACAAGAAAAAAATATTCCGACTGAACGAAGGGAACTGGCTGACTTTCTGTTGGATGAAGAGTGGTGTCAGTCTCTCTTAAACTTGCTCACCAGCCTCCATCAGGTGACCTTAGCCAATTGATTCAACAACTCACTCAACCCCAAGTTTCTCCAAGGAACTGAACTTGGAATGAATCGCTACCTTCGTTGAACAATCGGCCACTTGATCTCATGTGATGGCATGAACCTTACTTCCAGTTGCTTTCCCATAATTTTGTCACAAAAGTGAAAGTCAACTTCAATATTTTTAGTCCTAGAATGGTATAATGGATTTGGCTGCTGGTGCACTGGAACTGACGTTATCACACCTAGTAACAGGAACAGAAGGCAAGGGAAATGAGAACTCTTTCAGCAATGATTCTAACCAAGCCAATTCACAGGAGACTCGAGTCAAAGCCCTGTATTCAGACTCTGCTTGATCTTGCAACCACATGTTATATAGAATACAACGAGGTTAAGGGTACTATAGAAGACAGAGTAACGAGCAAGATCGCTATCATCAGGGCAGCATACCCAGTCTGGGTCAGAAAAGCCAAATAGGTATATAGTTTCACTGTATTTAATGTGCAAACTACTTTGCACTGTCCCTTTCAGATATCTCACGACTCTCTTTGATTCTCTGCAAATTTGAGGCTTCAGGATCCTGCAAGAACTGACTTAGGTTAGTCACAAAACACGATGTCTTGCCTTATCTCCATCAAGGCACAAAGACACCTTCCAACAGTTACTAGAGTTGGACTTGGACAAGCCTTAGAGTTCAGCAGGCCTGTCCATTTTTTTATCCTCTATTTATCATTTTATCTTTTCCAAGTAAATGCTGCTTTCATCTTTAAAGCCTTCAAATCCCAAAAATTAATGCAATGAGCCACGGTCCTTCAATGCAGATAGTTTATTCAACTTCTCCACAAATTGCTTAACGACTCTTTTGTCATTGCAATTGACTATCATATCATCTACATAAATGAGCATTATCAGCACTTGTGTCTTGGTTCTGAAAGAGAAAAATGAGGAGTCACAACTTGAATTTGTAAATCCCAAGTCAAGATTGGTTTAAGCCTGTCATACCAGGCTCTTCGTACCTGTTTAAAACCATGTAAAGCCTCCTCGACCTTGCAAGTATTCCCTGGTTTGTTTTGTCAATGTAGGTTGTCTCATATAAACATCTTCTTGTAGTATTCCATTTAGGAATGCATTTTTCACATTTAACTGCCGTCCTTGACATTTCTTGACACTGAAATTGTACAAAGATATATTTTAATGTATAATTGTATAGAATAATTGTAGATAATTTAAATAAAAATAAATCAAGTCGCATTCTTATTAATGTCATTTTTCAGAACTAGGTAAACAAAATTCATGGGATATGGAACTGAGCCTGAGAATGAGTGGACAATTATTGAAATACAATTTCTACTGTTGATTCAACCATGCAACATTTTAAAGTAGTTTGTAGTTTATAAGCTTAATGACTTCTTGTCTTACCTGTATATAATTTCTTTGCTATCTAATAACTTTAGAGGTATATATCAAATAATAATTGCAATGCTTGATAGAGAAAGGGGGAAAAAATCAAACAGTTTCCATGACAAAAATGTGCAAACAAAAAGCAAATATCACTACAAACAACCAACAAACAAACTTCACGATTATATTGATCACCAATACACAACCTACAAGTTACAAGAGATCTCTTGTAGAGCAATTAACTGTTCAATGCAACTATTTATGACTATGAGAAATAGTAATATACAAGAAGACGTTGACACACTTAACCAATAAATTTTATAAATGTTCGCTTATTATGAGAGGATGGTTTTAACTTGTTTGGTATGAGGAGCATGCGCAATGTGTTTCTGATTCTTCAAAGTGCCTTATTTTATAAGGAAATTGTAAACAATGAGCAGATATAAAAAATATCTCAAACACTTTGGAAAGGGAAATTAAACTTGGGACAAATGTACCCAAACCTCAGTAAAATTATTTAACTGAAATTGAAACACAAAAAATTACCTTTTCAGCTAGTATTTGCCAGTATTTGTATGCTTGGCCATCTTTCCTGCTACTTCATGAGCCATAACTGTGTTCGAATTGGACATAAGAGCATCTACTAAAGCTTCATACACAAAAGGATCGGGTGTCATCTCCTTGTCTTCCATCTTTTGCAAATAGAGCAGAGCATCATCTGGTTTCCCACACTTGCAAAGCCCGTGAATGAGAGCCATATAAGCAATTCTATTTGGGGAGCATCCTTTGTGCTCCATTTCAGTCCAAATCTTGAGTGCATGATCTGGTTTTTGAGCATTGCATAACCCATCTACTAAATTTGTGTACGTTATGACATTTGGTTCCTGTTCTTCCCCTACCATCCTCGAAAAATATAGAATAGCTCTATCAACGTCGCCATTTTTGCACCACCCATCAATTAAAAAGTTGTAAGTAACAACTGATGGAACAAGTCCCTTACTGAACATCTCATTTATAGCATCCTCAGCTTCCGGTATCCTTTTGGCCTTGCACAGGCCATTTATTATCATGTTATATGCAACTACATCAGGACTATAACCACGTCTACATATTTCCCTGAATAAATCCAAAGCTTGATCCAGTTCCCTGGTCTTGAGAAAACCATAAATAGTTGCAGAATAGGCAACCATATCAGGAAGGAATCCTGCCTGAGTCATGTTAACTAGGAAATTATGGGCATCATCTGCCCTCCCTTGTTCACAAAGTTTCTTGACAAGCAGGGTATAATGTTTTATCCAGGGTTTATGCCCATGTACACGCATCTCCCTAACCATATCAAGAGCTCCTGCAACATCCCCTCGACTGCATAAGCACCCAAATATGGAATTAAAGGTGAAATGTGTTGGCCGGAATCCTGATTCCTTCATCTTATTCAGGAGATCAAAACAATCATTCAACCTATCGGCAATGCTCAAACAATTGATTAAATTATTAAAAAGTAACACACTATGTTTACAGCCAATTTGATCCATCTCAAAGAATAGGCCAAGGGCCAGGTCTAACTTATCACTTTTGCACAGACCATCAATGACTATTTGGAAAGAAGTGGTATCAGGGTGAACATTTTCCTTAACCAAAAGGATTTTTTCTGCCTCAAAATCTCCATTCGTTCCATTGCCAATCATCGCCTTCAGCAAATGATAAGCTTTATTAACTGAACCATTATTAACAAAACCAGTCAAAACAGAATTATACAGTAACGTCCTTTTCCCCAAATCCGGATCTGCCTGCTTTTCTTCAAGCAACCTAATCATGTCTCTCTCATCTTGTAAACATGATAAAAGCATTGAAATTATCTTAACATCAGGAGTCATACCTATTTCCCTCATTTGGTTGCACAACATCAAAGCCTTGTCAGTCTCCTTATTCTTGCACAAACGTTCAATTAGCACATCATAGAGTGAAATGTCTGGGATGAATCCCATTCTTCTCATTTTATCCAATAGATGCAGGGCTTTATCCACTCTGGACTCCTGAACAAACCCATGAATCAATACATTAAATGTCTTCTCATTCAAACTAATATTTAGTTCCCTTTCCATCTGCTCGATCAACTCAAAAGCCCTATCCACCTCCCCCAACTTGCTAAAAGACACCAGTAAAGTAGTTAATACATGTGCATCAACCCATCCCCTTTCCCTCATCTCATTAAAAACACCCAAGGCCTTTTCAAACTCCCTACCATTGCAATAACACTGCAACAACGGTGTCAAAGTATGCCTATCAATCTCCCAACCAAGATCCCTCATTTCATTAAACTTAATCTCAATCAAACCAATATCTCCACTCCTTGAAATTGCCTCCAGCAAACAGCTATAGCTGTAATTATTTGGAACACAAACTCTTGAGCTCTTCACTTGATCAAACAGATCAATAGCCTCTTTAACCAGGCCTTGACTTCCTAAACACCTTATAAAATAACCCAAAGACCCAGGCGTCCAGAAACACTGCAAGTTCGATAAATTTAGAGCAAGGTCTCTCAATGGGGCATTTTGTCGAGCATTTGATAGGATTGATGCCATGGCATTATAAGTATAGCAACTATGCGCGTACCGTTTTTGATTGGATACCCAGTTGAAGAACATATGCGCTACTCTCCAATTCTTGAAGGACTTCAAAACAGTTTCCACTATTTCAGGAGTCAGATTCGAACTTAACTCTCGAAGCTCTGGGGATTCTAAAGAGAAGGGTCGCTTTGTAAAAATGGAAATCAGGGCTTCAACTGTGCTTCGACTCGTATTGCTGCAAATGGGTTTTGTCTGAATCAAATTAAAGTCATGCCTCTTCGTATAAACAGTTGATTTGATGAAATTTTGATTGAAAATTTTGAGAAGAATAATGTGACGAGTTGTTTTCAGGATTAGATTGCGACAAAATGTCATTGTATTTTTACAGGGCTTTTGGATTCAATTTGCGGGTTATTTTCAATGAAATTTATTCTCTGTTGGATTTCATTGAAAATAAACTGCACAACCCATGGAACTTCTCCTACGTTTGAAGTTGGCGGGTATTTTTGTCTGTTAATCTTACCCCGTTAATATCCTACGTACTATAAAAGAGTGAGATTATTGAGTATCGTTTTTCGTCTAGGTTCAAGACCACGCTGTTTTGACAAGACGTCAAAACGATGCCGTTTATGTATTACATTTTTTAATTTTTAGTACAAAGCCGAGATGGTTTGGGCCTTTGGGGCTCTGCTTTAGCCCTAGTTCCCAATCTAAAACCTCAAATACAGAGCAACATAAATGACTATATGGCATGCGGATCTGTTGTGATGGCAACTGGGATATCCACGTGTACTTGTCCAACACAATACTAGCTCAAAAATTTATACAACTTCTCATTTTTTTTCTCCAGTTAGAAACTTCACTGCGGCCGCTTCTAGGTACATGACACATGTATTTGGTATTTATCTTCCATTATCAATTTCAGTTAATCAATTGAGAAAGTGCATGACTAAGTTCATTTGTCCAATGAACATATAGCTCAAGTGGCAAAGGTCGAATTCTAGAATTAACCAGAAAGAAAATGAAATTATTATTCAACTAGATCAGAAGCAGAAAGAAGAAAATTCATTTGTAAGATTTTTTTTTTTGTTAGTAGCCTTTTAATTCTCAACCACTTCATGCATTATCATGTGATTTTAGTATGTAATTTTGTCTTCTATGCAATCATGTATGCATGGTCTACAGTATACAAAGATCAACAATTGTTCATATAGAATATGGAGTTCCCTTCTCCAGCCCGTCACAAGCAGAATGTGTGTGGGGCCCATACACATCCTGCTAGTGATGGGCAGGATAGCTCCTGCCCGTCACGGGCAAGAAAAATATTTTGATAGAATATGACCTAGATTGAAAACAAAAGTTTCTTTATTGAACATACCGATGTAGTCCCAAAAGAACTGTTTTCCGGTCAAGAAGAATTTTTTATTACAAACAAATTTTCTTCTTCTCTCTGCTTCTTAGTTTTGATTAGCTAAACAATTTCTTTCTTCTTTTTTTTTTTTTTCAATTTCAACCCTAAACTTTGACCTTTGCCACTTTAAGCTATAAGTTTGTTGAAAATTGAGTAACTGAAATTGGTAATGGAATACACATGCCATGTACCTTGAAGAGACGTGAGTGAAGTTTCTAGCTGGAGAAGAGAAATGAGAAGTGGGGATGGGTTTTTGAGCTAGGGTTTCGAATTTTGTGTTGAAGCAAATGTACATGGATCTCCCAGTGGGCATCACAGCAGATCTGCAAGCCATAGCCATTTATGTTTGGGAAAAATACATATATAAAGTGTTTACAATACACAATTTCAATTTTAAGATATAACTTAAAAACTTTCAAAAATCAGGTTGTAATTATAATTACTTAATTAAATTAAATAATTAAAAATATTTTATTAATTATATAAATTCAGGTCACAACACAATATAAATTCAGGTTACAAAACGAAACTTGCTTAAGTTACAAATAATTTTAGGGTCACAAATTATCAAAATAATAGGTCACAATAACAATTTTCTTGAGGTACAAATAATATCAATGTCACAAATTTTAAATTAATCGATCTCAAGTTATTTCTAGATCACAATTTATCATATTATTAGGTCACAAGTCCTTTAAGCCACAATTATCTTATTATTAGGTCACAATCCACTTATTAATTATTAGGTCACAAAATGTTCAAAAACTTGCCCACATCACAATCTCACGATTCTCACCATCACCAGTCCACAACCACAACCACCACCGCCTCAACGCCGTCACCACCATTTATTCACTTCAAAAAATTATAAAAAACAACATGTGACCTGTAATCTACACTCACCACCCCTGAATATTGTAGTCACCACCACACCTATGCCCCCACCACCTTCACTTCAACCGCACAAAAAAAAAAAAAGAAATTGCAGTCATCATCTACAAACACACGGAGCATCACCACCACCAACCACCATCATATTGTCGTCACCACCACCTATGCCTCCACCACCTCCACCTCAACTGCAAAAAAAAAAATTGCAATCATCATCTACAATTCGCCGTGCTGTAACACACAAAGCGTCACCACCACCAACCACCATCATCACTGCACACCAATGCACCACCGCATCTACCAGACTGTCACATCACCACCACCACCGCCGCATCATCACACCGCTACACCACAGCCTCACCCACCACAACAACACCCCACCAACACCACCACCACCACCACCACCACCTGTGATCCAAACTACTAAATCTGAGCTTAAGGTTCCCTGTTTTCAGATCTGAGAATTCAGCCAACCATCCTCGGTGAAGTCGAGGTCAAACCCGTGCAGCAACAACTGTTATTCCGACGACGTCGAAATCGAAAACTCATGCGCGCGGTAAGTGAGTTCGCCGGAGGGAACACCAGAGAGAAGGTGAAGGCGTGGTAAGTGAACGATTTCGCAGAGAGAGAGAGAGAGAGAGGGTGTGTGGCCGCTGCTGCAAAAGAGAAAATGAGGAAGAAAGAGAGAGAACGTGTATTAAATGAGAAAAACTAGGGTTTGATATGTATATGATGGTAGATAAATATGATGATTTTATTTTAATTTTATTGTTATTAATATTAAAATTAACATATTTAATTGGCACCTGAAATTTGAAATAATACAAGTTTTACCTTATTTATGAATTTTGATATTTAAAAGTAGGGTTAGGTGTAATTACCACTTTATGTTACTGTATATTTGAGGTTTTGGATTGGGAACAAGGGCTAAAGCAGACCCTCAAAAGGCCCAAACTATCTTGGCTTTGTATTAAAATTTGGGCAAAATTGGGGTATATCCCATTTTGAAAACTTAATTCCGTTTTTACTATTGAGGCAATTATATATGTAATATACTGACAAAAACACATAATTATTTCCTAATTACTTATTTCCAAAATTCTCTCAATTATCAAATGTAACTGAAAATTAAATTCTGGAACGCTCATTACTCCCATTCAATATCCGCCCCCAAAAGGAGCAAATTCAAAATTTTCAATGGGGAAAATCTAAATTGCACTAATTGGAATGGCAGTAGAATAATCATATTCTTCAGGAAGCATCAACATTGCATGAGAAAGAGAGTTCGGTGCAATTTGATAGAAATCAACAGATTATGCGTGGTGATGAATCTATGAATTATAATCGCTTCCAAATAGTAAATGAATTATAATGCCTCGAGTGGGTGGTGTACATCATGAGTTAATAGGATAGTTTCTTTGGGTACTTTGCTAAGAGTTTTTCGAGAAAATAGACGTGATGGCAGTGAAAAGGTTATTGACTTGTACAATATCTAAGTTAATAGTGAATCGTATTCACTATTTATGGCGGTGAAAAGGTTATTGATTTGTACAATATCTAAGTTTAGCCTCTGAAATTACAGTTTATTTTAGAATTGGACCTTCTAATTGCTTCTATGTGCATCTTTCCTTCCATGATTGACATGTTATTTTTCTCACATGAACAACTTTTAGATAGGACACAACCCTTCCTATTCTTTGCATGTTTTAGATGACGTTGCAACCCACACACTAGAAATATAAGTTCGTCAGCAAACAAGCTTTATCATTGGTTGAATTATCTCAGCCAATTACTTTGAAGCGACAACCAACCTGCTTGATGGTTCATCTAACTAAGATATCACACTTTGGACAGTTTATTAATGTGCAAATCTACTACTTTGGTTGATATAAATATGCCAGTGATATTGAAGATAATTGTGTGTAGTTAACATATTACTAAGACTTGTTAATAACAAGTTGAGCATATTTGCAGCCAAATAGTTAAGCAACTAAAGATGAATGGATTGGGTTATATTTCATTTAATTTTCTCTTACACATAAATTTTGATTTAGATTCTGAAAATATTGAATCATGATGTACACCACCCACTCGAGGCATTATAATTCATTTACTATTTGGAAGCGATTAATGGTGTATATCTCCTCATGTTCAAAAAGTATTTTATCAATTGAAGACCCTAGGACACGTGTCTCATCTGTACTCCAATTTATTATGTGTGGTGATGAATCTCTGACTCTTTTACAAATTGTTTTTGACAAAATTGGAATACACTCGTATATCCAGATCTGAAATGCAAGAGGGAACCCATGCAACCTATATGACATTTTGCCTCTTGTTTCCCCCACATTAGGATTCAACTTCGCCATTGCCAGCTTCAAGTAGAAATAGGTTATATTAAACAACTCTTTACCCCATGGAAAATTATCACAATGTGCAGAGTCAACGAGTCTCATAGTCAAGTCCGGTACTAAAACCTTTCGCTGAGTAGATGTGAACAGAAATGATGAAATGAGATATAAGATTCCCATCCTCACGACATCAAAGTCTGACTCTTCATCAGGAAGATTAAGAAATTCACGTTCCACATCTCTTCGATACACGCTCTTCATATTTCTGAAATACTTCTCTTTCAAACAACAATTACCCATTTTGAACATATTAGTATTTTCATCCCCTTCACACTTTAGACCAGAAACTAGGCAGAAATCCTCAACTGAAAACTTAATACTATTCCCAGAAATATTGAACCACATTGCTTCGTGGGATGCCTGCTTGACTTCAAGGAGAAGTACTTTATGGATGAGCTGGTGTTGTAGACGGATGTCACCCATCCCAAGGAAATGTCCAAAACACGAAGCCTTGAATAACTCCTTCTGATGCATATTCAACTTCCGTTTGATGTTTGGTATGACTTCATGTCTGTATGAAACATTGACGCTTTCACCGAAAGTGTTACCAGAGTTGACATAAAATTCCACTTCCTGATTTCATGCATAAATTGAAAAATATTATGGATTGAAGTAGTATGCATGATAGGCATGTGACATCACAACACCAAATAAATGAAATGAAATGCCCCAAAAAAAATGAAATCACAGACCACTGCACATTTTTTTCTTTGACATAATAGATTTTATTCATAAAGATAGAAGCATTAACCTGAAATTTTTCCTTCTGATTCGACTTCTTCTTCTTCGAGCTTGGGTCAATTACTATTGTTTCTATCTGACAAATTGGTTACGGACCGAGTGATAGGCCTAATTGGTGTTTCTAAAACTTCGTTCTTTGGGTGCACAATCTCTAGTGATGGAGCTGCCTCACTATCATTCTTATTCATTACAGATGGTGTGCGACTCATTTGTTTGGGGGTTTCCATATTTTGGGAGGTTTAGAATATGTAATAGCTTGAGTTTGTGATGGTATTTTTGATAAAAATCAACATCGAATGAGTTGAATATTTATATGGAATTTTTTCGTGATGTGTTTATCTTTGAAGTAAATCACCTCATATCATGAATAATCAATCAGCATAAGGAAATACCAGATTTTCAGTAAAAGCCGAGTTTTATGGAAATCAGTACACAATCTTCAGCAATTGCAATAAGATGACGAAGAACACTTCACGAGATTCCAGCCAGATTCGACGAGCGGATTGTAATATATGATTTGGATACCGAGAATTTGATAAGGAAATCAAAAAGTGGCACAATTTTGAAATGGATTGAGAGACGTTGAATTTTGTAATTTGTATTCATTGATTTTTTGAGATATAGGTTAAGATTTAGGTATGAAAAAATTGATATTTGAGTGGAAGATTACCACTCATTGTGGGGTCTACGATTTGAGTATATTCATTACCGTCTTCATTTGGGATTTCTTTTGATTGATTAAAAATTTAATCTTGATTATCGTCAATTACTAAAAAAAGACATGAGTTAAGCAAAAAACCATTTATCATTTGTACTGTGTATTTTTCAGTATTTGTGGTAATAATATTTTTTAACTGTATAATTTGAATATTAAATTGTAAAGGGTTGTAGGATGTAATTTGCACTTAAAATTTGATACACAAAGTGACATTGTTTTGAGCCTAAACAAAAATATGAATAGTACTAACCAAACTCATTCTTTTAATATGTGTAGGATATATGCAATAGTGCAATACCCTTGGGTTAGCAAGGGTATGAAGAATTGGAAGGGTTCTTAGGAACATTTCAGATGCTTGAAATTTCGAAATGGATTCCAATTTCTTTAGATGTCACCATGCTTCCTTTTATTTATCCACTTTTTTGCTATTACATAGCTCTTGTTTGATTTTCATTAAAAATTTCTCATTTTTCTATAATATCAATCTCAACCCTCTATTGAAAGTCAAGCCCACAATATTTAACTTTTCAACAAAATTTCAAGAAATACATTTTTATAAAAATCACTACTCATTTCAAAAAAACTCATTTTACCTATAATCAAATACACTCATAATTTGACCGAGTTTGTTTGGGTCATTGTGCAACGTGTTGTAAATTGACAAACCATTAAAGCTAAAGACCTTAAAACTTTTTTCCTTGAAGTGTGATATTTGCATTGTGCAGGTAGTGGGTCATTATTGTGGATGATTAATAGAAATCATGACATGGGTAGTAGCTTAAAAATGGTTTCATATTATTTAATTATTGTTTCATGTTCTTGATTTGTTAGTTATATTGTTATTCCTTATTTCTAGATTAGTGGGTTGAATTACTTGATTATCAAGTTGTAATTGGTCTATGAATCTCCATTAACAACTATTAAATAAATATCATCAATTACAAGAAATTGTCTTCTTTAATTGTCTCTTCTCTTTTTTCTTTCTTACGCATAAAAATTGTAAACATATCAAAGTGATGGTGTAAAATTCCATGGATAATGAATGTCATAGGATGTAACACATGACGGTGCTAAGCAATTTTTTTTTTTCATAAGAAGCATAAATGAACATTAGTCGACGAAATAAGAATATAGGGTCAGTCAACAGCTAAGCACTTTCTTTCCCAGGTCTCCTTCCAAAGAAGAAGCCTTTATACCACAAATTTATTCCAACACTATTTGAACTATATTTATGAAACATGGATCTGAAATTACAAAATAATTGGAATCATCTGGAGTAAGTGAACAATTTAAGTTCTTATTGGGTACACTGGATGAGACTCGACATTATAATGAACAAAAGAATTTAGCTTCTTTTTCTTCTTTAATTTTATCCAATACCATATGATCCTTGCCATCAAACGAGGTTAATTTTTTCCTAATATATTAAAACTGTTAAGGAAAATACGGAAACGGTATTGGCACTCGATTCTAGGGCTTCAGGGCCACCCAAATGCCAACTCCAAGAGGAATATTCTACACATAAAATGATATTGTTATATTAAATTCTTATCTTTATCATAGAAAGATTGTATTTAAGTATATTATATTCTTATTCTTATCATTATAATAGAAATGTTGTATTTAGGTGATAGAGATTGATTTAATTTCCTTCTTGTATTAGAAGCCATGTATTATATATTGGACTCAACACATTAATAAAATTGTGCATCCATTATATTCTTCATGGTATCAGAGTCAAATTACTCTCATGAGCAACCCCAAGCTGATGAGATCCCAATCGGGGAATCTCGACGAAAAATGCGGAATAACGAAATTAAAACCTAGGAAAGATCTAGATCAGATTTAAATACAAAAATAAACAAGAGCACGAGAAATAAATAACGGAATTAACGATAGATCGAAGATAAAATCTTGACCCGATAATCACGACGTAATGAATGACGATACGGATTGAAGAACCAAGATTGGTGAACGTCACAAGGATTCGTCAATTTTGATAAGATTCTAATTGGAAACGTCACAAATATTCTCGCGAATATTTGATAAGTTCAACGCCACAAATATTTCACAATATTTGATAAGTTGGATTTGTTCTCGAAGAACACAAAAGGGACTCCTCAACCTTTCAATTGGAGAAAACTCTCTCAACTCAAATTCAATATTCTCAAAACTACACTGTCTTTTACAATCATGGAAAGGAATATAAATAAGAAAAATAACATAACCGCTAATTGGGCTCAAAATAAAATTCTAATTAAACTAAAATACTAAAATAGGCAAATAACTTAAAAACGGAAAAATAATCAAGAAAACGCGAAAATCCGGAAAAATCAGATTTATGGCCGTGATGAACTCATTTACGGCCGTAAATGACTTTCTGTTTAAGACTTACGACCGTGACCATATTTCTTACGGCCGTAACTATGAAATTCTGTAATTCTTCGTTTAAACCTGAGGCGGAGTTACGCCCGTGAGGATTATTCTTTACGGCCGTAATGAAGGTTCTGGTCATCAAACTTTGCTCCTTTGGTTCGGCTCAATCCATTCGCCCTCTCAGCTCGACTCCAACATGAAACTTGCTCCGTTTTGCATGTAGATCATTGTCATATTTCCGATGGCTCGACTTCGCCCTTCGATGCCTGGTCCGGATCATATCATACTCCCTCTCTTGAAAAGGATTCGACCTCGAATCCAATTTTGGTCGGCTTTTCAAACTCCTCTGCTTTTCTGGGCTCGATGATCATGTTTATGCCTCATGCTTGCTTTCAACCTTTTGGGCTGCCCATTTTTCTTCTTCAACTTTCTCGGTCTTTTGGGCTGCTCATTTGAGCCAACAAGTTTTTTTTTTCCGTTTTAAGCTCATAGTTTGACTTCGGTACCTGTAAAACAGATTTTAAAGAATTGGGGAGGGGTTTGTTAGCGTGAGTAAGTGCAAATAGACTCATTTTTGTGGTAGACTCTCTTTTCTTTTGCTTTTTGCACTCAGTCTCTCCTTTTTCTGAGGTTTGAACATCAACCTTCTTTTCTTTATTTTTCACTCACTCTCCTTTTTCTAAGGTTGTGGCCTCAACTCTCTTTTCTTTAATTTCCACTCCCTCTCCTTTTTCTGAGGTCATGGCCTCAACTCTCTTATCTTTCCCCTCAAACTCACTTTTCACCTTCAATTGATCTTTCAGGGTTTCAGTTGGAGATAGTGGCATTAAAGTAAACTTTTTCCCCCCTTTTACCAAGCTGTATCTATTCGTATACACATCATGTAGCACAGCCCTTTCATGTTTCCAAAACCTCCCCAACAATATGTGACTAATTTGCATAGGTACCACGTCACAAACTACCCCATCAGCATATCCACCAAAAGAAAAAGTCACCAAGGCCTGTCTCTTCACCTTAACTTCCCCCGACTCAGTCAACCATTGTAATTTATAATGTGTTGGATGTTTCATTAAAGGAAAGCCTAATTTTTCCACCAACATTGTACTAACTACATTAGTACAACTTCCCCCGTCAATCACCATGCTACACACTTTATCATTCACGATGCATCTAGTGCGAAAAATATTATCCTTCTGCCCTTCCACATTATCCAAAACATTCACCTTACACCTAACGCTAAGAGCATGCCTATCAATAATTGACTCATCCATCACAACACTTTTCGCCCCTTCACTATCACACCTAACATTTTTACGTGGACAATCAAGTGCAATGTGACCTCATTCCAAATATTTAAAGCACTTAACATTTTTATCCTTAAGAGGCTTGGAATCAGAATTATTTTTACTTTTGGTTGTCGGTTCCTCCCTCCTTTTGTGAACATGATCACTACTCTCCCGTTTTGATGTCTCTTTTTGCTTCAATGGCCTTTCATCCATCCCATCTCTGTACCTAGCATGACATTCATGCCTACTACTCCTCCTAGCCATAGAGTCCGCCCGCGATTGCTCCTTTTTCAATTGGGCAATCATCGCATCTCTTTTATCCATCGTAGCCATTACCTTCTTAAATTTTGCCTGCATCTCTGCCAATAATTCAACATCCTACTCCAATATCCTATTCCCTCTTTCGGGGCGTTTGTTGTCATCCATTGATGAAGATCTCTCCTCGTGAGATATGGTTTATAACAAGAAGAAGAAATAAAATTCCTCACAAATCTTTATCACTTGTGTATCACTCTTTTTCCTTCTCAAGAACTCCGATAATCAATCCAAGAACTCTTTATCAAGGGTAGATAAATAAGACACGAATAAGAACAAATTGAATAATTGAGGGAATTTGGAATATGGAAAAAAATGAAATTTTCGAATTTTTTTTTTAATCTTCTACCAGAGAATTGGACTACGAGTATGGAAGAAAAAACGGAACTGGATTTGGACAAAAAACGAACAAGAAAAACACTTTTGAATTTTTGGGACTGACTCTTATGGATCAAACTTAAGAAAATTTATAAAGGCACGAAGAATAAGAAAAACAAGAAAATATCAAGAATACCAAGAACTGAATCTAGATCCAAGTTCTGGTACCAGATGATGAGATCCCAATCGGGGAATCTCGACGAAAAACGCGGAATAACGAAATTAAAACTTAGGAAAGATTTAGATCAGATTTAAACACAAAAATAAACAAGAACATAGGAAATAAATAACGGAATTAACGATAGATCGACGATAAAACCTTGACCCGACAATCACGACGCAATGAATGACGATGCGGATTGAAGAACCAAGATTGGTGAACTCCACAAGGACTCGTCAATTTCCTTGATAAGATTCTAATTGGAAACGCCACAAATATTCTCGCGAATATTTGATATGTTCGACGCCACAAATATTTCACAATATTTAATAAGTTGGATTTGTTCTCGAAGAACACAAAAGGGACTCCTCAACCTTTCAATTGGAGAAAACTCTCTCAACTCAAATTTAATATTCTCAAAACTAAACTGTCTTTTACAATCACGGAAAGGAATATAAATAAGAAAAATAACCTAGCCGCTAATTGGGCTCAAAATAGAATTCTAATTAAACTAAAATACTAAAATAGACAAATAACTTAAAAACAGAAAAATAATCAAGAAAACGCGAAAATCCGAAAAAATTTACGGCCGTGATGAACTCATTTACGGCCGTAAATGACTTTTTGTTTAAGACTTACGGCCGTGACCATATTTCTTAAAGCCGTAACTATGAAATTCTGTAATTCTTCGTTTAAACCCGAGGCGGAGTTACGGCCGTGAGGATTATTCTTTACGGCCGTAATGAATGTTCTGGTCATCAAACTTTGCCCATTTGGTTCGACTCGATCCATTCGCCCTCTCGGCTCGACTCCAACATGAAACTTGCTCCGTTTTGCACGTAGATCACTGTCATATTGCCGATGGCTCGACTTCGCCCTTCGATGCCTGGTCCGGATCATATCACAAACTTTCCTTACTTCCTTCCTCCTTGTCCGTTTCATGCACCACTCAGTTCCTCCATTTTTTTCTGCTTCATCATTCTCCAAAACAAACCTCTGGCAGCTTCAACTTCGGCTCCTCCTCCATTTTTTTTTTTTTTTTTTTTGGTGTGCCTCATTAATTTTCGGCCTTTCATCTCGACATATTCTCAACTTTTCCTTCATCTTATATTATCTCCAGAACCAAGTTGCGTTCGTTTTCTCTTCTAACAGTCTCATCTCACTGAACTTCATCTCGACCACACCTGATTTCTCCTTGGCCGTCCATTGAAATGTTCAGCCATCTCCCATTTATCTCTTCTCCAATTTTTTCCTTCTTACCTCAAACAACTTCCGACATCTGTAATGAAGTACATATTAGTATCACATCTATAATACTTAATAATAATTACTTCAAATTTATAAAGTCTCATGTAGTAATGTTTTTATTTGATTAATTGTAACTTTCATAATTATTATTCTATTTTAAATGTAAACCACATCCCTAAAATTAAGGTTACCACGATTAATTAAATTAATTATTAATTATTCTCTCTTAAACATTTCTAACTATAAGGTTCCATAGTTAATCATTAATAAAAAAAAAAACATTCTCTTCCTAAGATCTGGTATTTTTTTAAAAATGACGAATAAAATTATGTAATATTACAAATAGTATTAATATTACATATTTTTCAATTATCACTTGCATGCATTTCTCAATAATAAGCTTATCCGAACAAATGCTAAAAATGAAAACTACAGCTTTTTAAGCTCATGTTTGGTCCCATTTTTTCAAAACTAATTTTCAAAAAATTTATGTTTAACTACATATTATTTTATAAAACTATTAACTTTTATCAAATTTCCAACAACATTCATCATTTTTATTAACATCTACTAAAAAAGGTCCACTGTTTGATTTATAAACTTATTTATTTATGATTTTGAGGTAAAAATAGTGGTTGAAAATTCGAGAGAGAAAAGTATGTTGTTAAAAAGTGATTTGAAAAATTGTGTTGTTTATAAATTGGTTTATAAACCAAAAATTGTACATTTACCAGTAATAAACACATACGTTGCACGTCTTACGCATATAATAAATATGATACATAATGTCTTTTTAGAAGTAATACCATTTTTTGAAAGTTGTTGAGGTAATAAAAATCAATGTGGGAAGTATTTAGTTGAAAATGAAAATAAAAAATTGTGTAAATTAGAACAAAGAAATAATAAGTAATGTGTTCGACAATTAATCTTAAAAAAATACAGAGGACATGTTGTATGTTTTGTATAATAATAAAGGATGGTATCTCTAACGAGTTTGCTAAAGTATGTAAGAATTTAGATATTATTGAATATGATAATGGGTATTGAGTAGTAGGAAGTTACAAAATCATTGAAATTCCAATCATATTCTTTTTTTATTATTATTTGATCAATAATTTAAAATTTTTAAGGAAAATTCAATAATGCAGATTTTTTAATAAATTTCACAAAATATTGTTGAACTTGCTATCAAATTCCATGCTTTGAATTGAGAAAAATTACAATGACACTCGCTTTGTGCGGTTTGAATGGTTACAAAAATTGTGAAAAAACTTCTTTCCCACTCATTTTAACCATTTTCCCCTTTCAATAGTTTCAAATACCAATCTCCAAACCTTATAAAGAAATTTATTACAAAATATTTAAATGTATTGTAAATTTTTTTTTTTGAGTCGAAATGTATCGTAAATTAATATCACTGACTAATAAAAGACAAAATATTAAGGATAATATTGACATAAAACCTAACAATTTTAGAACGTAATTGATAAAAGAGAATAATGCAATAATTATCAAAAGAATAAAAATAATCTATAATTTGACTTTTTATTGATATTTTATTTTTCACAAATTCATAAATTATTTACCATATGTTGCATATAAATTGATTGTGCATTAATTGAACTCCTCTGATTCAATTAATAAAATAAGTTGATAAAATTCGAAATTTCCTAAAATTACATGTAAAAATAAACGGGAAATTGTGTGTGAATTTATGTGACTGCTATATTTTTATAATTTATATAAATAATGTAATATAGAGATATAAAGATCATCATCATCATCATCATCATTACTACTACTACTACTACGTGTTTGTATTGCTCGACTTATGTATATAATGAATGATATTGTTAAAGAAAATGTTAAAATTATTAAATAGAATACACGTGAAGAATATTTGTTAGGAAATCACTGTATATAATTGAAAATGTTGAATAAATTATTATTAAATGATGATGTAAAAATTATAAGATAATATTTCTTAAAAATCAGAAATACGACCTAACTACAAATCATTAAAAAATTACCGAGAAGATGACCCAAATAAAAAAAAGGATAAAAGAGAGGTAAATTTGAATTAAAATTTGTAAAATACTTTTTTCGTGTAACATATATGACATTAAATTCATAGATTAATGAAATTGTAAAATTTTTGAATTGAAGATCTATATATATAAATATATTGTGAACTATGGAATTGAGTAGACAATCCAATTTTTTAAATTAGATATAAGCAATGTTCGGAAAATCGGACCGGACCGGCTGATTCGACCAAAAAAATCGGGAACCGATCAGAAAATCGGTTCGAACTATGCAAAAAATCGCTCGGGAAAAATCGGACCTGGAACCTGGTTTTTTAGCTGTTAAACAGCGACTTGGCGACCCGGTCCGGTTTAAAAAAAAACGGTTCTCCCCTTTTAAATTTAACCTAGGCTCGCGCATTCCTCATTTTTTCAGCCTTCAGAGTTCAGACACTCACTTCACCTCTCTCGCTCAATCACACGATTCACACCATTAATCTTCTCAAATCATAGTTTATTCTTCCAATTTCTGAAATTCTTCTTTAGTTCTTCGGTGAATCAAACTTTTGCATCTTCGGCTCTACTGTTTCTTGCTCAAGTTTTCACGCGGTTCCACACTTTTGATTCTTAACTTCAGCCGTTCTGGTAATTTTTATGGTTCTTCTCTTTAACAGATTTTTATTTACAAGAGAATGATGTGTTGTTCATAATAATTTGTGCTAATTTTTTATAGTTAATTTGTAGTTAAATTGTGTTATGAATCTTATTCTTAAATTTCAACATATATGGACTTCGTTTTTGTCCCGTTATGTTGTGTTAAAGCTTAAGACTTCAGATTTCTAAATTTGCCTTTCTGGACTTCAAATTTGTCTTGTGCCATTAATTTTTGTGTTCTGTTATCAAAAAATTTTGATGATTTGAATTTTAGACTTCATTTTTTAATTGTGGTTATTTTTTGTTTTATAGTTTCTGAATTTGTGATGATCTCAATTTTTGCTTATGTTGATTACATATTGAATCATTGATCTACAAATGTGTAAACTGCCTCTTGTGACCAAGAAGATCCTTTACCATATGCAATTGATTTAGCCAAAATTTGATTATGTAGGATGAGCACACCAGCCTCAGATGGATAATCAATTGGACAATCAACTAGCTCTACTACCCCTTCTGTTCGTGGGAAGAGTGATCCGGCATGGGAGCACTTCACTTCTACTCGTGGTAATGATAGTAAAACTTGCTACACATGTCTTTATTGCGGAAATACTTTTAAGGGTGGGGGTATTAATAGAATGAAATATCATCTAGCTGGAATTAAAGGTCAAATAAGTCGATGTAAGAGTGTTCCTTTCGATGTTAAGTCTCAAATGCAAAAAGTACTTGGTCAAATATCTGAAAAGAAAAAGCAAGCACGAGAGGCACATGAATATACATTTGGTGATGAACCAATAGAAATTGGAGAGAATGTGGACGAGGATTTGGAAGAGATTAGAGACATATTACAAAGACGTGGGAACAAAAAATGTAAAAGGAAAGTAGTGGAAGGAATTGAGAACTGCTTTGCACCAAGAACTACGCCAGGTTCTCAACCTAGTATTAAGAGTGTTTTAGCTGGTAAATAAGCAGTAAAAAAAGTACATATGGCATGGGATAGGTGGTTTATGATGCTTGTATTCCATTTAATGCTTTGCAATCACCATACTTTCAACTCGCATTAGATGCTACTTCTGCAATTGGTCCTAATGACGATATTCGTATTAATTTATTACGAGATTGTAAGAGAGAATGCCAATTACTTGTTGATGGTTTAGAAAAAGATGGGCAACTAGTGGGTGTACACTAATGGCAGATGGTTGGAGTGATTAAAGGCAAAGAACATTGATTAATTTTTTAGTGTATTGCTCTTCTGGGATTACATTTATCAAATCTATTGATGTATCTGATGTTGTGAAAAAATGCTCAAACATTGTGTAATTTGTTTAGTGAGATTGTAGAGTGGGTTGGGCCACAAAATTTAGTACATATGGTTAATGACAATGCAACGAACTACGTAGCGGCAGGTAAATTGTTGCATCAGAAGTATGATCACATTTTTTGGTCCCCTTGTGCTACACATTGTTTAAATCTTGTACTCAAAGATATCAGTTTCTTGCATCATGTGAATTCTCTTGCATTACGTGCATCAAAGATTACAATATTTGTGTGCAATCATACCATTTTCTTGTCTTAGTTGAGAAAAAGACCCGAATGGAAGGAGATTGTACGTCCAGCAACTACTCGTTTTGCCACTACCTTCATTACGTTGAAAAATATATATGAACACAAGCAAGTACTTCAATGTTTGGTAACAAGTAGACATTCACAAGTCACAAACTTTCAAAAACTACAAAGGAGAAGCTTGTAAGCTCTATCATCTTAGATAACAATTTTTGGGATGATTGCTTAATGGTTGTGAAAATTGTGCACCACTTATCAAATTGTTACGCATTGTAGATGCAGATGAAAAACCTTCCTTATGATATGTTTATGATTGCATGGATAGGGCAGAAAAGACAATCAAGAGTATATTTTTAAATAAGGAAATGTTGTACAAGCCTTATATTGACATAATCGAGGAGAGATGGGATAAGCATCTTAGGCTTGATATACATGTAGCTGCATACTTTCTTAATTCCGCTTTTATTTACAAAGAAGATTTTTGTCAAAATGTAGAAGTTATGAATGGTCTCCTCAATTTGCTTGAGATTAAAAGTATTTGTTCTGACGAGTAACAAGCAATGAGGGAAACAAGGATATATCAGGAACGTCTGGAGAGCTTCAGTAGACCATCTGCTGTAAAGGCATGCAAAAATTTGCAACCTAGTAAGTAGTGAGATTTTAGCTCATGTTATTTTTTATTTTTTCTTTAGTTTTCTATTGATTCAAGATTAATTTAATGCATAGATGAATGGTGGAAATTATTTGGACCAAGCGTTCCCAATTTGTAAAAGATAGCCATTCGAATCCTTAGTCAAACATCTTCTGCTTCGGGATGTGAAAGAAATTGGAGTGTATTTGATCGTATTCACACCAAAAAAAAAGAAATAGATTGGAGCATCAAAGGCTAAATGATCTTGTCTACGTTGTTTATAATTTGCGATTGCAAAATAGGTACACTATCTCTTTATCTCTTAAATAAAATTTAATGTTTCATTAATTGGAAATGATCTAGTTAAATTCTTATTGTCCTAACCTTACAGAATTCATTATAAGAAGAGAAGTTATGATCCAATTGATTATGAGTGCATTGACAAGACGAATTTTTGGATTGAAGAAGAAACACCGACTCAAGAACTTGATTATGAAGAGTTGGAAGATGCAATTTATGAGGATAATGCAATGCCTAGTGTTGGTAATCGTGTCAACAACGCTTCAACTCAAAGTTTGTATCCATTATCTTTTTCATTTGATTTTACTTATTCATATGCAAGTGATGCATCAACTAATTTAGTGATTTATTGATTTTCTTATCTTATATTTTTGCTAGATGACAATGAAAATATCGATGAACTTCATACTCACGATATGGATGATTTAGATTCTCTTGATGTCATTCGTCATTTTGGTGGTTCAAGTAATGCTAAGACGTCGCAAAGATTCAGGCTTATAGATGAGATCAATTCAGATGATAATTGATCATGATTTGTTTGTTTCACTTTGTCATTTGTTGCTATTGTTGTATTTTGTCATTTGGTTGTGTCATTGTGCTAAGATACTTTTTTTTTTTTTTAATTTGAACATTTGGTCGTGTTTATCTATCTTGGGTTTAATTTTAGTAGTGATGAATTTTTAGTATGTTTTGTTTGTTAACAATTTGAATTAGCTTTTATGTATGTAAGTTTATTTGTAAAATAAATTGTTTTTGAGAATTTTTTCTAATTTTTGAAATAATTATTTGATTTTTTTAATTGAAGCCGGTTCGACCTTATGACCCTTGACCCTTTGCATTTTCCGGGTCGAACCGGTTTTCGATTTTCTGAACATTGGATATAAGCAAAAAATTATAACATAATTTTTTTAATACTAAATTAATAAATAAAAGCGAGAATATAATATTATGAGAAAGTATAATGATGTAAAATTATTTTATAACATTGTAAATTGTTAAATAATAAAATATTTTAAAAATAAATAAATGAGATATTACAATTAAATAAATATTTAATGGTATGAATAAAAATCTGGTAATCAAAAGTTTCTCCTAAATCCTCTTTTTTTTATCATTTTTTTATATATATATTGTAAAAAAAAAAAAAAAAAAAGAATATGAGGAGTGCACAAAATTAGTCACTTCATTTTTTAACTTAATTAATTAATTAATGAGTAATATAGGAGGAAATAGTTGATTTAAAGCAAAAAATATGAGGGCAAAATCATGATGTTAAAGATTCTCTCCTATCGAAATTTTATGCTCTTAGTAGTAAAAATATTGTATCCTACACCTTAGCATATGTTTGTTTCTAGCCTTTGAATAATTCTAAGTATTAAATAATAGTCCAAATCATATTAATTAGGAGATTAAAAATTACGAACTATTTCTAATCTAAAAAAAATTCTCCATACTAAATAATTTTTATAATCCATAAAATCCATTGTACTTTAAAATAGCAAAAAATATGCATTGCTCCATAACACTATCAGTGGATGTAGACTTCAATCCAATGGTTGCATCGACACTCTCCTTTGAATGTTATGAAATTCACGTGAGAAAAAAAATTGATAAGAGATTTCATAATTTAATCATTAACTGTAAGAATCCTATTTTTTTTTTAAAAAAATAATAACTGTAAGAATCCTATGGAAACAAAGGGGAAAAAATTTTACAGGGCGAAAATCTAATGGAGGCAAAGTTTGTCCAAAGGGTACCGTCGGGACACCAATACCAGGGTCTATTTTGTACATGGCAGAAGGTGGGATGCCGAGGACCAGTGTACTCTATAATCTCTGCTTGCATTTATTCATTGGAGTGGTCTTCTCCAAAACCAATTACTTATATAATTGAAAAATACTCTAAAAAGAGTACTAAATTAGACAAAAACAAGAATGGTAGTATCTTGAAGAATTGTCTTGCAATAGTAATGCGTGCTTTTTCCCTATGCTGTTTGATTGGGTCTTGACTGATACCACTGCAAACAGACCAATTAAAACCACACGTATCGACCGGTCAGATATTGGTAACTATGATTACAAGTCTTCTATAAATGAAAATTTAAAGTAGTAAAGGCACCTCATAGCCAAAACAAGTCTTAGCATAAAACACTTTCTTGACTAATTCACATTATCTTTCAGATAAATGATAATTGGAACTAAATCCTCAGATCATTTACATAAAAACCAAAATGCACTCATGTCAAAATATTTCACCCATTGCAAGAAAAATGGTCCCTTCAATCCAAATATGAAAACCATGGAACACTAAGTAAGTTAAGTTCAATCTTCAAATGTTCAAGTCCAAAGGGGTTTCTAAGTTGCCACAAATCATATCAAACAGCCTCCTGACATCAAATGAATACAATTAAAATTGCTTAGACAAATATTTTGCCATTATTTACAACATTTTATGTATTTTATGTAAAGAAATTCTCAGGAAAAAATGCTTTAACTTAACTACACACAACAATAAGCTAAATCTCAAACCCACCTAATACCCATTCTAAGCTATCAAATGTTTATACAAATAGTTGTTTCAACAAAGCAGCAAGAACCAAAGTTAACCACACAAGGGAGGAGGGGGGATACAGAAAAAATCACTATTAATTAAAGTTCCAAAACATAAACATAAACATAATTAAAATAAATTCAAACGTATGACATAAACTTTATAGTAGAAATTACCCAAAATTCACCAGCTATTCTTAGTCAACCTGACGATCAACACAAAGGCAAAATCTTAATGCAAATCGAAACAAGAAATCATAAACAAAGAAAATATTAACAGGAAATCACAATGGAATAAAACTAAAAATCATGTTACAATATTCGGAATTTTAGCACAAAATATGTAATTTCAAAAACGACAATATCAATATATCAAGTAGGTGAACCACGAAATCAACAAAGTTGAGATATTGAACGAATTTTTAAGATTCATGCAAAAAATTTGTTTTGGTTAGTAGAATGTAGAAGGGAATCTTGGTTTACTAGTGCCTGACGAAGTTTCTAGGGTTCTGGTCGCCGATAGATCTAACATAGATGACCTCAACATCAATGAAAAATGGAAGAATTGGCTGTAAGACAGAGAGATCGTGTAGGGGGATTTTTGCGTTTAGAGCTTTCTAGGATTTCAAATGGGAGGTTACATGCAATAATTAAAGAGAGAACTTGTAAAGGGAGGTTACGTGTAATAAAAAATAGGATAGGAAAGGGAGGTTACGTTTTGACCTTTTATTGTTATTATTATTATTATTATTTTGCATTTTTTTTTTGAGCAAATTACGATTTAGTGTAATAATATGTGTAATAAATGATATATTTGGTATAAAGGAAAATATGTGAAGTCAAATTTGTCTAATCAAAAGATTCTTTCCATCCGCACTTTTAAGGTAGTGTAGATAGAAGATAGATAGATGTAGATGTAGAAGAAGATAAATAGATGTAGAAAATTACACAAAATTGACAACCTCATTTTAACTCAGTTTTTGCTTCATTTTGAACTTATAACGTACAAGCACCAAGATTAAACATTTTAAGCATCGGCAAGCTTGCCCCTTTTTTCAGCATGTTCAATAACAAACCGAGAATGCCAATGAAAAATTCCACATCGACGTCGAGCTAAATTGCTGGCATAGACAGTACGACCAAGAAAATGCTCAAGTACAACAATAAACCATATAATTTCAACATGTTCCGCAGCTGAACCTGCTCGAGTTCAACACGATCATAAAACCACGTGCAGTAAATCACATCTCCATCTAACTGATTAGAATTACATGTTGAAAGCACATACATTAGTGTAAAGGGCACCTAATTTTGCTGACACTTGGTAGCCAAATCTATCCAAGTATTTAAACGGGCAGCGATACATGAGATATCGTGTTGTCTATGAAGAAAAAGAAGACGGGGATTGAAGGCACGCAAATATATACGCCATCTTAAAAGACAAAACTGGAAAATTAACTCTGGAGAAATAAAATTATCTGCTTTGAGTTGCATTATATTAAACGTATAGTCTTCTTACGTCAAGTATTTTACCATGTAAGGACCTTCAAGCTCATAGCCCAACTTCCTATAGTAATGCCTTGTTCCCACACCAGAAATGACAGCTACCTTTGTTGATCTGTGCTCTCTTTGGGCAATTCTCTCTGCCTCCTCCATCAGTAGTGTACCATAACCCTGGTGTTGCAGCTTATCAGCATCTCGTCCATGGACGGGAACAGCTGTCCCATAAACATGTAATTCACGAACAATAGAACACTTCCCTGTGAGTTCAGGGCAAGTTACATTACGTCCGCATTTCCGCAAGCGCAATAATCCAACAAGAATATCCTGCACAAAATCCAGATTGAGATTTAACATTCAGAATACTTAATTTGCCCTTGTTTGATTTTGATATTGACTTTTTTAAAATCAATTTTCCTCAAACTCATTTTCAAACACTCTCCCCAATAAAATAATTATGCACGTGGTCCCACAACATTTAGCTAACTTTTTAAACATGCATTCTCAAAAAAAACAACACAATTTTGACAAAATCACTTCTCAATCAATCAAAATCAAACAAGGACTTCTATTTTAAATGTAATGCCAAAGAATGGAAAAATAAGTTCATGTTGGCTGATAAGCCATCCATATCTACTTTTCTCAACCGAATGCCAATAAAACAATTTTACTTTCCTTTTCTGTTTTGGAAGGCGTAAGGGGACAGTAAAAAGAAGATTAAGACTTTGTTAGATAAAACTTAGCTAAAATTTAAAAAGAAAAAAAAAAAACTCACCTGGTCAAGCTTCAAATTTCACTATACCAAGCACAACTTTTATCAACTTTTTAATAAGATATTTCATCAACTTTCATCAAAATCTGGTTTTGGCAAACAACCTCTAAATAACTAACAGAATACAAATTTGAAGCTTTGGCGTACAGAAAGTAAAAAACAATTATGTATATCAAAATGGAAACATTTTTCAAAGTACATGCTTTGTGATGAAAGAATAAATTATTCCACTAGATCTTCTTTTTTTGCATAAAATAAGTGAGAACATTAAAAGATGATCTAGAACTATTATCCCTTAAGGTGTAATTAACCTAGACTTTTTGATGCTTTGATACACTTTTTAAGTGATTGAATTTTGTAAACTTCATGAATTTCTGATTTTCTATCGACTCATATAGATTTTTCCACACTTTTATAAAAGTTCCTTTAAAAAATAAAAATAAAAAAAAAAAATTATGAATATAAAAATATAAATATCCCAATGAAAAGTCTAGAGACAAAATACTTATTCTCAGAAAATAAATAGAACATTGTCCACTCAACAATATTTTATAAATTTATAAATATTAATGCAATTATGCAATTAAATAAGTTATTACAAAATCTTCAGACTTTTCAATTGGGACATTTATATTTTTTATTAAATAATTTATCTATTACAAAATCAATAAACTTCATTTGGGACATTTATATTTTTCTAATCAAGATTTCAAGAAAATGAATATTTTGTAAAAATATATAGAATTCCATGGAAGTTCATGAAATCTACAAAAGGCCACACATTTTTAAAATTTAAAAATTTAAAAAAAAAAAAATCTATCAAAGTATTTAAAATCCTAGAATAAGCACCAGTTTCAGACCCATTTCTTGAGAATATATTTTGTAAAAACTGATAATTTTTAGAATGTGTTGCTAAAATGTATGAAAAAGTTTTGGGTTTATGTGCAAAATCATTTTATTTGAAGAATGTGTAGTTGAAAATAAGTTTTAAAAAATGGGGTTCAAAAAGACACTACACCAACCCCCCCCCCCCCCCCAAAAAAAAATAAATAAATAAATAAATAAATCTGATTTATTTTCAGTTCTGAATCTAATCGTTTGAAGCCCTGGCAAGGGAACATGCGAAAACAAAATAAAAAAAAAAATAATATGCACTTGCAGACTAATTTTGCCTTTTCACGTGTTCTTGCATTTGAATTTTTCTTCTAGGCGAAAAGCAGATATAGAAAGAGAAAGAGCAAAGAAGTGTGACAGTTGACACACCTGATGTGTATCTTCATATGAAAGAAAAGTTTCCCACCCCTCATTTGCAGTATAATCACGGCGAACAAGCTGAACTTCTTCTGGCTTTATATTGTTGTGAATGTCCTAATTTCATTCAAATGATTATCAATTGCAGCATAAAATAACATTTATCAAATGCAAACAAAAATTGATCACGTACTTGGATCCCAGCTTCACGTGTTCGAACATCACGGCATTTCAAGCCCAAATCACTCATCCGAGCTAAGGCTAGCTCTCGAAGATTCCCCTTCTCAACACCAGAAGTAACTAGAGGCATAGGAATATCTCGCTGAACTCTATATACACGAGTCCATGGGGGAACCATTGCCAGTATTCGAGCTACAATGTCCACAAGCTGTTCCGGTGGATAATTTCTATACCTGAACACAGTCATATGAACATAAGAAAGAGCAATCGTGATCTTCATACAGTAATCGACATTTTATACTAATAATAGCTACTACAACTCTGGTCACAAGCTGCAATGATCTAAGAAAGAGAGAACACTATGCCTGTAAAGCAGAAATTTTACCTGCCAGTTTTCCAAAGTTCATAAAGACCAGTTCCACGAATCACAAGTGTGGGATAGATTTTAAGCCCATCTGCCCTGAATGAAGGGCTCTCAAAGAACTCCTTGAAACTTTCCAAGTCCCTCTCAACCCCAACATTTGGAAGATCAGGCATCATATGAGCAACTACCTATAATAAAAAACACATGGAACTTAACATGGGAAACAAAATAAAACAAGGCCTGTAATCAGAAGCATGCAAGATTACAGCCATGAAAACAACACTAAATCGCAAACCACGTTGAAATACTAAAGGGCTGCATGTATTCTACTGAATTATAGATACTAGTGTTACACCCGTGCGATACACAGTCATTTGTTACTCACGTATATCGAATTTATATGTTAACATATGAAATGAATATTTAATTAAATATTATAAACGAAGAAAGACAATTAATTACAAAAAAGATACAATTACATATACCTTAATTTTTTTTACGATTCATAAGTTTACCGTTCCAAGAAATTTACGCTTAGAAATTTTATATTTGATATCTGAGATGATTTTGCGGACGATATATTTACAGTTTGTTCTAACTTGTTAAATTGTATTAAACTTCTCATTGAGATCTTCGATTTGACACTCATAACTCATTACATATTTTTTTACTTAAATAAATATAATAAAATAATTATCAAGTAAATAATAATTATTACAAAAAATAGTTTATACATTAAAATAATCAAACAACTGGATATTTTATAAAATTGATACTGAATGAATACATTATACATCTGGTTTTCTGAGAAAATAAATAGAATAAAACCTATACATACAAGATATACGAAGAAAGAAATCACGCTAAGAATGCTTTCCATCTGTCATCACACCAGCCATTGATTGATTCCTTATATCCAGTATATCGGTAACAGAATTTATGTTGTACTATTGGTGAGTAAATCTGTTGACAGTAGGCAAGCATGTAGGTATAAGAAAAACGTATTTTCTCCTTTAACGTTTTCTTTGGTACAGTTATTTCACAAAGGTCCTTCATTTATGCAGTAGCCACATTCCATTCTGATCTTCTTATTTCACTAAAATAAATTGAAATTTTGATGTCATTAATAACATAACACGAATTCTAATATTATGCACCATAATAATTGCTAAAATATATGTCACATTATTTTATTTTATTTTTGCATATTATTTTTTATTTATTTATTTATTTTTTATTATTTTTTTGGCATAGATTTCCACATTTAGAAAGTTATTTTGGGCCGAAAACTATCTGTGTGTTATTTTTGGAATATATTTTATTTTTATATATGTATAGATAGATATAGATTGTCAGTACCTCCACAAGGCCATAAAAATTTAATTTTTGCGGACTTCTTTTCTTCATTTTAAATATATTAACATTTAAGAAAAATAGCATCATCATCACACAAAAGCAAGGGAAGATACTTCCACGACAAAATCTTTAACTTGGCACTATGTGGAGGACCTACATTGATGTGGAGTAATAACTTATGTTCTCAATTGATTCATCATGAGCTTGTTCTTACGGATGTCTCAAGAACTCCCTAAACACAAGTAGCTGCAATACGAGTTCAAGGATATTATTTTAAGACACTACAACCAGAAGTTTTAGTACGTGCATTTTACGGTTTGGAAGTCATGCCTTTAGTTTCATGTCTTTATGACTTTGACATGCTAAGTGTAAAGGACCCCAAAGCTTATATAATAATAAATATGTCCTCTTCTGAAATAAAGATAAGGGATGTTGCCCAGATAGATTTGACCCAGCATTGTAGAGAAAAAGAGGATTCTCCAGTTGGATTTGGAGCAATTAGGTATTTATAAATTCAATCTTTTGGACATCCTGACATAAGTATAACAACATGGGCATACATTAGATCAAGAAGGTTAGTCTCTCATGATACCTTGCCTTGAAGCTCTTTTGCGTAGTAAAAGGCTAGAGGCCAAGGGCTATTACATTATTGAACTGTTTCCTCTTGATGTTGAATGATGCCAAAGAATGCCTAATTGATCAAGGTTTCTTTTGTCATCAGCTCTATGGAAGTACTAGTTTCCAGAAACTAAAACTAAACTTGTCATCTCTTAACCGTCAATATAATCAAGCTTAACTTGCTTCCAAGTGGAGGTAAAAGTAAGTTTGTTTCAAAACCATAGAACTTACTACCGCTCACTTCCAACTTCGTAAGTATCAACAGTTCCCACAACTTGAAACCAAACTTATCAATCTTAGCCCTCAAATTTTCAAGTTAACTTGCTTCCCAATTGAAGTTAAAACTAAGCAAGTTTTGAAACCACCGAACTAGGAGAAATGTTCAGATCTATGTTGCTGGTATCGGGTACGGGTACAGATCCGAGTGTTGGATCCTTCTTTTTCCAAAATCTAGGGTACGGGAACACGGCTAAATTATAACTTGTTTATGTGTAATTCTATGTATAGTTATTTATTTAATTAATTAAGCCAACTAATTTATATTTAATTGACTTGTACGTGGTTAAAATTGCATTTAATTGGAATTAGGGAGGATTTTTCTTAACATTTGAAAGTTTTGACCTCAATTATATAGTAATATGTATTTGAGGGGCTAAATTTATAATTTTACAAAAGTTAAACCTGACCCTTAATATCGGTTTCACACATCAGATCTCCCTCTCTCTTTGACTCAACCCGTCCCTTTCTCTCCTCTACGTCTCGGTTTCTCCTTGCCAGACAACTACCACCAACTCACCAGCCGCTGCCGCCACCCCGGTAAGTCCTCCCCCCTCCCCTTCTGCCTCCCAAACACACTCTGATCCACACCCAACACATACCCGACACACGAACACACACCCAGCACTCTTCTGTATCCATTTCTTCCTTGGAGCTACCACAGGTGCCAGGTCGGCTTGAAAAGTGAAGAACCCGCCCCGTATTCCATACCCATACCCGTGTCGCGTCGTGTCGACACAAGTACGCCAGCCGAAATGCCTAGTCCAAGCATCACAGGTTCAGATGCCTAGTACACTCTTAAAAGCCTGTTATTACCTTTAGGAAACTGTATCCATAATCTATGTATAGGCTTTTCTGTGCAAATGTTTTGTTAACTTGGAAACACACTGCAGGGAGCTAACCCTACTTTAATTTATTGAGAAAAATATGGGGGGAATTGCTTCCTTTGAGGCCAAAAATCATAGTAATTGAATGATAAAAAAATATGTATCCAAAATGGTTGAGAGAAATACCTTGAAACCAGCATCCTTCGCCAAGCAAAAGCAATCAGCCACAGCTGCTACTGTGTGGCCCCTATTGGTATCACGGGCAACATCCTCATATGTGCTTTGTACTCCGATCTCCAGTCGTGTACAACCATAGGAAAGCATCTGCCTCAAATGTGGTCCAAGACAATAGTCTGGCCTTCTGTTATATCACAACAAATGCCACTCAGTCACTTAAATGAGTGTATGAAATCCCAAAGAACACAGCCATAAATGAAGAGAAACCATTATCAAGTCCATAAATGAAGAGAAACTATTATCAAGTGAAGGTCAACATCTATCATTAGGCAGGATAAAAAATAGTACTCATCCGTTCCATAAAGATAAACTTGATTCTATTTTCATGCAGATTAAAAAAATGTCATTAATATAGTTGGAAATTCTTACATTTTTACTAATATATCCCTACATTAAATAATACTTTAAATATGATTAGTTTATATTAACAATGTACATTAAACAAGGACATATTAGAAAACTAAAAAATACCTATGCAAGTGTTTGGTAAACTTGTTTATAAACATCACATTTTTCCAGACTATTTTTTAACCAAGCACATTTTTGAAACAGTTTTTCAACCACACATTTTACATCAAAAAATTCAAATTCCTTATTTATAAACAAAAATCAAGGGCCAAAAAGAGGCTTACTTTCAATAATGAAAGTGACCTCTAATTCGGGAAAGGCGAAAAAAGGAAACCAAACCCATAATTCCAATAAAGAAACATATTTACTAAAGCTAGAGAATCACTATACACCTTACTCTATGATTCAACCCATGCCTAGTAAGTAGAGTACTTCTGTTCACAATTGGTACTAACCAATAAAGAGAGAATGGATGGAATTGCATATGTACACACACAATATATATATATATATATATATATATATTAAAAAAAATCATTGTAGCTCACGTTTCAATGGTCATTCCAATACACTTAATTGCACTGTGCTCAGAGTAGGTCACTGCTTCTTCAACATTGGCAGAAGTATGCCCTGATAACGCATCATGAAGATTCCTTATAAAATAATCACGATATTCTGATGGTAGTGACATAAAGGTACCACCCATCAAGATGAATTCAACCTGCATTGTTAACATTTATGAAAAACAAGAAATTTCAACAGTTCCAGAAACCAAATGGAAAAAATTTCAGCATGAGCAGACAAAGCATACCTTATCAACACTGTGGCCCAACCTTTTAAGCTGATCAATTCTGCTTCTCGCCTGGACATAGGGGTTATATCTGGAATATGAATATCAATGATCAATCAAATGCTTCATATATATCTTTCTCTTCTTTCTTTTGCAAAAATAAAAATTATTTCTTAATCAAACTATTTTAATAACTCCAATCGCAAGGGATAAGTTCATTGGTAAAAAAGTCAATAGAAATTAATATAACATTGACTTCCCTGATGGGTATTTCAGAAAAACCAACAGTTTAGGCCCTTAAATGGAACCATATTTTCCCTTTCCCTTTCCCTTTCCCTTTCCCTCCTCCCAGCAATTTTCTTCCTCTACATCTATTATTATCATATGAACTTAAGTGATGAACCAATTTAAAAACTTATCCCAACATTAATAACAATGCCTAGAGCGCTCAAACAAGTGAATACATTGAAATAAAAAATAAAAAAACTGTAAGAACTAAAATGGCAATTAAGTTATTCAAGTAAAAAAGAACAATTATAAATTATACCATCAAAGTTTGCACCTTGGCTACCAAAATATAACAAAAAAATCTTACCTTGCTCGAATAGCTCTCATGCTGGTGGGCTCGTACCCAGTGTAAGACTGCGTGCTGTACTCAAAATCCGAATCTGGCCCACCCGGACAGTACACGCAAATATTTCCGGTTGTGGCAATATGCGGGCATCTGTGAGGCTTTGACATAACGGCCACGACAGCAATCCCGGATGCAGTGCGAACGGGCTTGGCCTTGAGCTTGGGCAAGAGTGCTTCCCTCTCGGAATCGGGAAGGGCTGCAATCATCTCTACTAACTTCGGGGCCTTCGAGAGTCCGTACTTCCGACACACGGCAGACTTCAGGGCGTTAAGGTCCACGTCTAGGCCTTTTCGAGAGAGGTCCACCATGTTGTTAACAATTTCAGCAATAGCCCGGACACGGGCCTCCTCCTCGGATAGTCCGTGAGGGATTACTCCGCCGCGCCCAGGCCGCGGGACCTTCCGGGCCTCGGCTACTGCCGCTGTCGCCATGGTGGACAGAAGGGGACTACGGGAGAGACGCGGGTTTGGAGATTGTGCTGAATATGGGGAGAACACAGTCGACGACGTCGTTGGGTTTTTCGGCGAGGTTGAATGGTGTGCGTAAAACCCTTCATTAATTTTGAATCAGGTTAGCCATGTCGTTTTGGTAAATAAACTATTTAGGCCTTGTTTGATTGTCAAGATTTACCATAAAAAATTACAAATATTTTTCAACTTTCTTCGCTTTGTATAGAAAAAATTTTCCATCCCCTACCTCACATGCCTCATTTTCCTTGAAATTGTGGAAACCATTTTCCTTAGTTTTTGGTTTGGAAAACATTTGTCATGTTACCGGATAAATTTTTTTGACACGTTTGATTAGTTTTTGTTGTTAATTGATTATTTTTTAAAAAAATAACATTATTATTATCTAATATAAATATGTCAAAAAAGTAAAAAAAAAAATGATAAAATAGCTAAATTTTATTTTATTTGTCATAAAAATAATGTGAATCGAATAACAAAATTTGAAAAATCTCCCATTTTTTTCCTAAAAATTAATCCAATCAAATACTTTTAATTGATATTTTTCAAGAAAATAATTTACAAGCAAATCAATTTCCTGAAAAATATTTTCTTACCACCTATTTTTCATTTTTCCAACCAAACACACCCTTACAAACGATGCTACAAGTGGCAAAAAAATTTCATTTGGTAAAGTTTCATTTATAAATTTTATTTTAAACAATCATGTAGCCTATGATTCTTTTAAAAAGTCAATAATTTCGATTAATCAAATATTATTGTCTATTATTTTTTATTTTTCAAGGAAATTGACTAATAAAATGATGACACGTCGTTATTTATAAACAATATTTTTCCAAACAAGGACTTGATTTTAATATGTCTAACTCGATAAAAAAGATTATTTATCTATATCTATGTTCTATAAAACTGTAGTATGTATAAGGCTGCTTTTTATAGTGATGATGAGATTTGGTTGAAAAGAAAATGAATTCCATGTAATTGAATCCTGAGAATTTGATATTTTATGTGTTTGATTTGTTTAATTTTCTATGCGGAAAAAATTGAGAATTTTTCAACTTTTATTATTTGATTGACATTATTTTTCATGGTAAATAAAGTAAAATTTAACTATTTTAATGAAAAAAATTATTTTTTCACACATTTGTAATTAATAATGATATTGTTAATTTTTAGACAAAAAATAAATCAATTAACAATAACAAAAATGATCAAACGTAACTCAAATTAGAAAACAAAGTTGCCAAAAAAAATAAATTCCGCTACCAAATCCATTTCCTTGGAAATGTGGAAAATAAGTCATGGAAAGAAGGAATTCAATTGCCTATAAAATTTGGACTATCAAACATGCAAAAGTTGAAATTTAGATAGAAAATCTTCACTTTCCATGGAAAAACTATTGAATAAAACGCATCATAAATTATTTTTAGGTAAAATGTGTTATTAAAAAGTGGAGAAATGAAATATTTGTGGTTAAAAAGTGATTTGAAAATTGTATTATTTATTTATGAATTTGTTTAGTAATAAAATTAATGTAATATTCTAATCTATTTTGTTTTATTTTCATTGTGTCAACAATATTATTAATTTAAATAGAAATATTTTTCATATATTTACAATCTAAACTCTTCAATTTCTCACTAAAAATCATCCATACTACTTCTAAAGTCCCTTAAATGGATAAACTTTTTTGGACAATAATACCCTCAACAATAATTTACAATTTCATATTTGTTCTTCAAATTAATTTTATTTTAATTATTATATATTATAATTAATGTAATATTTTCTAATTTAATGATGGTCGTTGTCCTTCAAATGTCATTGATCTATATTTATATCTATATTATTTTTAAAATAACTTGAATAGAGAAATATTTTGGATCATAATACTCTCAAAAATAATTTATAATTTCTTATTTATCCTTTGATTAATTTTATTTTAATTATAAAATTTTATAATTAAAAAAAATTCTAATTTAATTATGATCATCGTCTCTTCAAATTGCAATTTATACCTATACTACTTCTAAACTAACTTGAATAGAGAAATATCTTGGATCATAATATTCTCAAAAATAATTTATAATTTTTTTATTTATCCTTCGATTAATTTTATTTTATTTATAGCATTTTATAATTAAAACTAAATTCACATTTATTTACGCATATAATGGTCCTGTTTTATAAAAAAAATGATGTTACTAATAAATATTGACTACCAAATATTTTACTAATATGTCCTTGTGTAAATGTGATATCATTTTTGTTATTTATTATTAATTTCTTCCAAATTAATCTATATTTTAAAGTAAAAAACGTCATAGTATATATATATATATATTCATATTTATTGATTTTTAGGTGACATTAGGACTCACGATTTTTGTTTATTGGTATATATAACTTATTGTTTTGCCAGCTAAGAGAGCTGGCGTGCATACTTTTAAGTTGTTCAGTACTTTTTTAGAGCTATTATTTTTTTGGATTCAAGTCTCAACTACAATTATTTATAAAAATTGCACGAAACAGGTATTTGAGGAAGTAATATATTAAAAACATCGTTTTAGTTGACAATAGTTTTCAAAAATTAACATGTTAAAGCTATGCCCTTAACATATATTTTGTTTCACCTTAATGCAAGCCCGAACTTTAAACAAAATTATCTTCAATTTAGTGAAATTAAGTCAATCAACTTCAATTCATTAGTAAGTTTGGTCTCTTTTTCAGTTGTTTTCTTGCAGAAAATACTAACTCAATATTAATCTAATAAATAATTAACATATAAATACGAATTTTAAATTTATACAGTTTTTAGAAAAATATATTAAAAATAGTTGATGTGTATTAAGAAAATATTAAATTCAAGACATTAAAAAAATAATATAATTAATTCAAATTATTAAAAACTTATTTGGATAGTAAATGTCAATTTATAAATTTAAATAATAAATAATCAAGGAGTTCAAATTTTAATGCGTTATTGTTAAGTTCATTAAAAATGCAAATTTACGTAATTTCTGCATTTGATTATTTTATTTAACATTTTTTTTCAACTATTATTAAAAAAATCTATCACAATAATTATAAACGTGTGTTTAATATGGACCAACAAATATTTATTATTAACCAATTAATTATACTTTTATTTACAAAACCAACTAGTTAAACTAATAATTAAGAAAATCTCCAATTATCATGATACGAAAATTGGGCAACGTGAGAGATCAAAAAATTACGAAAATCTTATACCATATAATCTTTACACAATTATAAAAATTATGAATAATTAAAAATATTAGCATCCATTCGACAATTTTTTCTATAAATTTATTTACAAAATAATACATTTTTGACCCACTTTTTAACTATACATATTTTTCGAAGCCTCTTTTTAACTATATATACACACTTTTCATTCATGTTTACCTACACGAATTTAAATACGACATTAATTTAAATGAAAATTACATTAATCAACAAGAATTTAAATACGACATTAATCTACACAAATTTTTATTTTACTAAATTTTTATTTTTTTCCAAAAAACGTAAGTGCATTGGGGGGGGGGGGGAATATATACATATGTTACAAAGCCACGTACTAAGGTTGCACAAACAAAATCGTCAAACCGCAAATCAAACCTAATCGAAACCAGTTCGGTTCCACGTGGGTTCGCCACTATTTTCAAACCAAACCAAATAAAATCATTTCAAAATGGTTTGGTTTAAGTTTCAATTTTTAAAAATCGTTTAAACCAAACCAAACCGCTAATTTTTTAATTAAAAATTTAATTTTTGTTCGTTTAAATTTAGACTTTTTTTCCAAAAAAAAAAAAAAAAAAATCAAATTTATCTAATGAATAAAAATTTTCATCCAGTTAAAAAAAAAAAAAAAAAGTTCTCGTCTGATGCCCAACTACAAAATTCCATCAACATATAACTCATACCACTTTTTAACAATATACTCCAACTTTTAAAAAAAAAAAAAAAACATTAACATATGACCCACACTATCCTAAACCACAGACTCCAACCCCAAAAGCTCATTTAATTGAGATTCAAAACTAAAACGTTCTCACTTCCTAATCCAATCAGTCATTTTCTGTTTTCATTCATCTTCCCTGCATCTTTCCAACTTCCATGTTCCTCTCAACTAATGTCAATTAGATTCTTAGAACAATAGACAGATATGTGATACGCGTGCTTCCAATTTCTTCATGCATTTGATTTTATTTTAGAGAGTCATGAAAGTTTTTTCGGTCGATATCAGAAGGTTCGAATCAAAGTAAGAATTTGAATATCACATGTTTAATTTTCTTTGCAAGCAATATCATTCGATTATTTTATTTTATTTTATTTTATTTTTAGAATATATTCTTTACTGAATTACAGAATCTGGACAACAATTGTAAGACCAGCAAGAAGAGAACCAAGACAAAATGTAATTATCGTGGAAATTTGTATAAGCATCATACTAAAAATTGCGGAATTAGTACTTTATGGAATCATATCACACATTTATGCAAGAAAGATATTCGTATAAGGCTTCAGATAAAAATAATAATAAAAATGACTAGCTTGTGGTATGTCTAATATTAGTGATTTTTCTAAGAATTTAGATGATGGTGACCGATCATGTTTGTTCGGAAAGAAGTTAGAGATCAAATACAATGCAATTACAATTATTTTTTCAACATCATATTTTTATTTTGAATTAAAAAAAAATACAAATGAATTTAACATCTAACATTATTAATTCTCGTGTTAGTTTATATTTTAACTTTTTTATCCTCATATTAAAATATACGGTTAATTTAACATATAAAATATATTATATTATGAACTTATTTGGTAAAGGTAAAAGTTTTTCCACAACTCTTCAAACTCAATCTCAACCATCCATTTTTAGTCGAGCCCACAATTTTTGACTTTTCAAACATTTTTAAACCACACATCCATCAAAAAATCAAAAAAATTACAAAAATCAAAACTTTTAGCATTACCAAACGGGCTCTACATTGATAGGTAAAAATCGCGAATTAAAATCAAACCAAACTGCTAAAAATGATTTGATTTGGTTTGGTTGTAAAATGAAATGTTTGATTTGAGATAATACCAAACAAATTGAAATTGTTTTGTTTGAAAATATGTCAAAAATCGTCCAAATCGGACCGGGGTCACCCCTAACATGTGCAACGCACATGCTACTAACTAGTTTAAATAAAATCAATAACTTCTTTAAATTAAGAAAAAATGAACTATTTTACCTTATATTTACCCTTAGTGCTAACTAATATACAATTATTTTTTAATATTTTAATTTTTTTTTTTTTTTCATTTTGTCAACAGTATTTATTTCAATAAAAATATTTTTCACACATTTACAATCTCATAAACTCTTCACTTTCCAGCTAAAAGTATTTTAAATAAAATCAATAACTCTCAAATAATTTATAATTTCTAATATGAGAAAAAGAAAAAAAATATTTACTCTTTGAGTTAATTCTTTTACATATATATAACAACATTATTTAGAAAACGTTTAATTGTTTTCACTTTCCACGTTAAACATTTCATTATTATCCTTCATATTCTAAGATTTATTTGTCAAATATTAATTTGATGTTGATTGTGTTCTCATAGTACCCACAAAAATAAATTGCTGTGAAAATAAATTGCTATAGGCAAAACATATTTAAACAATTGTTCAAATTTAAATTAAATAATGCAATTTTTCAAATTTATGCTATATAGAATAAATAAAAAAATTTGTCTAAATATTTTTTACTGATTTAAATATAAACAATAACCCTCAAAATATTATAATTTACATAAATAAAGTAATTGTAACAAATTAAATATATGCGGTCCTATATATAAATAAATGTAACAAATTAAGCAATTTGACGATGTATGAAAGTGAAAATCAACCTCAAAATTTGTAGTGCACGAACGTGAAATTCAACTCAAATATTATTCGCATAATTATTAATTTTTAAATGCGATACATTTAATTGAACTTAATTAAATGCATATTTAATTATATGTCAATAAAAAATTATTAATGAAAATATAAATAAAATATATAGTGAGTTTTTTTGTTTTTATTTCATAATAAATTTAAGAAATAAAGTTTCGCTATTTTTTATGACATATAATTATTTTTTTAATAATTTAATAAAATTATAAACCGTTAGATTGTTTTATATCTTTACTGGAAAATAGACAATGAATTAAGTGTTTTAGAGATTGTACCGTGAACATATCAACTTCATTTCTGGAATTAACGTTCAATAAATGAAATTTTCTTTTTTAAAAAACTTTTGAACTACGAAATTAGGCCCATACAATATATGTGTAAAACTCAACTTACATATTCTCCAAAAAGGGGTGTGAGATAGACTTTTTTGATATAATTTGATTTTTTAAGCATTAATTATTAATTTCAAGTGTTTTCTAAAAAAATAATAATTAATTTTAATAAATATAGTTACATTAATTCATTCTTCTTTCCTCGTAATGACAATTTCTTTATTCATATTGTTATATTATTATTTTAATAAAAATTACTGATCGATCAATTGTTTAATGAAAATTATATGAACTAATTGTTAAAATCTGTAAATGATGAATGAATTGAATAAATCTTAAGTTTGTAAAATTAACCCAACTTAATTGGACTTGTATTAAAAATTCATATAGTTATTATTTATTTTAGTTTGATGAGAAAAAATCAGAACAAAAATTAATCATCTATGATTAAAATGAATTTAGTCAATTTATTATATATATAATATTATAGGACTTAAATGATATAATTTAAAACGAATTAGATATTGAGGGAAAAAAATATAAAATAAAATTTTACCTTTAATTTTTATATGATTTTACGGATAATATATTTACAATTTATTCTTATTTGTTAGCTCGCATTAAACTTCTCACCGCAATCTTTAATTTGACAACATATTACATATTTTTCGATTTCAAAATAATACAATAATTATTAAAAGAATAAATATAAAATAGAAAAAAATAACATTTTTATGATATTAATAGTATAACACGAATGCCAATGCAATTAATGATACATGTAAAATAATAATTGTTAAAGTATTTAATATACTATTTTTTAGCAAATTTTTTTTGCGAAAAACTATGTGTGTATTTTGGTGACGACTATTCTACTTTTATATACTAGTTGTGTACACGTGCGTTGCATGTGATTGATCGTAATTTTTTTTCATTTCAATATGTTCAAAATTTGTGATTATTAATTCTTAGCAATTACATAATTATAATGGTTTCTGTAATAAAAATAGAATGACATGATAAAAAATAGGAATGACAATGGGGCGGGGATGACAATCCCAATCCAGACCCCCGTTAGAGATTTACTATCCTCATCCCGCCCCGTCGGGCAGGGATGGGACGGGGATGATTATCTAATGTTTTAGTTATACACATTTTTTTCTCAAAGTGTGATTATTTTACAAAATTCACATTTAATAGCTCTAAAGAATGATTAATATTAATAAAAAAAACTCATAATAGCTTTTATAGAGTAATACAAGTTTAATTATGTTAAGAAGTATGTTTGGAGAGAATGAGATGAGATTTGAAAGTGAGAGATGAAGAGTAGTATAGAGTTGAAATGTAGAGTTTGATTTTGAAATTATATATTTAGGCGTCGGGTGGTTTATGACACTTTTAATTTGTTTGAATTTTTTTAATTGAACTTATTAATAAATAATGGTTTTGGGGCAGGTTTGGGGTGGCGATTTGATAGCTATCCCCATCCCTGCCACTGTCGGGGATTCCCTGCCCCGCTCGGGGCGTGTCCCCATCAGGTTCGGGGATTCCTTGCCCCATTGTCATCCTTAATAAAAAATGAAGTGTCAGTGTAATTGAAGAGAGATTATCATCAATAAATCTGTTTATGTTATGAACAATTTTACCCTCGGGCTTAGCTACCTAGAAATAAAAAATGGCATTTAAACAACCCAGAATACATTACACAGAAACTTATAAGGTGTCAACAAAATGTGGGGTTGGAAGCAATGATTAAAAAGGTGTAATTAGGTGCCCAGACATTATTCTCTCATTGGGCATTTCGTTAACAGTTAAAATTACATAAGAGTTATAGTTGAATAATTAATGTAAGGCTAAAATAGCTTTACCAACAAACATAAATGGCTACAGGTAAAATAAATTATTGGTTACTGAACTTTGATTCTGTAACTACTTACTAACCGAACCTTAAAACATAACTCAATGCTCACTAAAGTATCATAAGCATGACCATCAATCATTGAGATGAAATTTGTTAGAAGGTATCTAAGTGATTGATGAAGAATTGACCGACAATATTTAGCTGTTAGAATACCCCATATCAATAACTCATCATTTCAAATCAACCCAGTTAGGCTGATTGATTTGGGAGTGATACTGGGAAGGCAACTTTTAAGTTTTAATTCTTTGAACTGCTAAAAAATGTTTTGTAAATTGTTTAAGTCATGTCAAAGGTTGTTTGAAGGGTGAGTTGTTGGTGTGGAGCGCTTTAACGATTAAATGTTATCACCCTAGATTTTTATCCATCACGTGAACGATTTCGAAAAAGCTTTCAAACGTATTCGATCCCAATGGTGAATGAGTTACATTGATAATACTTGAGGGAGCATGGAGTTATGTTTTAAAGTTTAATTACAAAAGCTAAAATTCAATGAAAAATCATTTATTTTACGTGAAAAATAGCAATGATTTCTACAAACAGGCCACTATTTGCTGATTGTTATTGATTTGTGAGTGACAAAATAAGATACGAGTATAATTAACTCCTTCAATCCGACAGGTGCTTATCAACTATGACTAGAAATCGTCTTCTTGCAGTAATTAATTTAAAAACACATTCAAAACAGACTATAAGGAAAGTTAGAATGGGGGTCAAATAAAACCCAAAGAAGTTTTAGCCTTGGACACATATAAGAATATTGCTCAATAAACATTTTGAATGGTGTCTCTTCTAGTTGTTTAATTAAAAAAGGAATGGCTCGTAACAATTACAATTGTCAGACTTGAATACTCCAGTAACTTAGTAAATGGTTATGAATAGATTTGAAGTGAAGTAGGGGAAAAAAAATTACACTACAGATGATAGCTTATGCGATTTCTCTATTTGGCCAACTTGTCAATGTAGCTCATACGAAAATAGCAAAAGGCACACTGTCACCCATCAATGGCATATATTAGTAGCAAACCAGAACACAAAATATTGACTTCTATAAGATCACACTTACATTTAGAATACTCGTATATATAAGCAAAGGGGTAGCACTTTGAATTTGAAAAACGCTTCACAGTTTCTGTGTCTACCTGCATGGAACGTACTAGGGTAGAAAAGAATAAGAAAGGAACTCCTTGATAGGATCTACTCGAGAAAAACTTATACTAACAGTATAATTCAACTTAGCAAGTATTAAGTGGAATTCAAATGCAATTCAACTGACAATAATTTATAAGAGAGAAGGTTACATTTACTGAAAGCTACCACTCCAATGTGTAAATGATGTGACATTAACTACACGAGAGGGAACAAAGAATGTGAATGGAATGGAATTGGAATGGGAATGGGAATGAAAATACCAAGGGTTGGGGATACGATTTCAATATAATGAATGCTAAGAATATTTAAAATATTAATTAAATGACATGTTGGTAAATAAGAAATATTAAAGGGACATAGTCGTCCAAAAAAGTTTATCCCTTTAGGGACTTTTAAAGATATCTTAATCTTAATCTTAATATATATAATAACAACATAGCCGTCACATAAATCCGCACATAGTTTCCCGTCATTTTTACCTGCTATTTTAGGAAACTTTATAATTTTATTAATTATTTTAATAATTGAATTAGCAAACTTCTATTAATGCAAAATTAATTATAGGTGATATATAATAAATGACTTATTGATTTGTAAAAAATAAAAAATATATAAATAGATCAAATTGTATATTATTTTTATTCTTTTGATAATTATTGTAATATTTTGAAGTAAAAAAATATGCAATATGGGTGTTAAATTCAAGATCTTAACGAGAAGTTTAATACAAGCTAACAAATGAAAACAAACTCTAAATATATCATTCGTAAAATTGTCTCAAATAATAAAGGTAAAAGCTTAATTTATACTTTTTACTTTTTCCAATATCCAATCTTTTTAATTTATCTCATTTAAATCATAAAATGATATCTATCTTTTCTTACATAACTTCAATTTGACATAAATGATTAATTTCATATATTTTTTCTTATCAAATTAAAAAAAATAATAGATATCCAATCTTTCTAAGTAAATTCAATTAAAATATTTTAATTTCTACAACTTTAGATTTCGACAAATTTTTTGGTAATTTTGAAATTAATTTTATAAATTTACTCATTTTGTTCATTTATCTATTTTTTAATTTTATAAATTTAAAAGAATATCAATCTGTAAAATATATACTACAGACTTTAACAATTAATTCATTGAGTTCTATAGAAAATAAAAATATAAGGTTTTATCAAACTTATTCTATTTAAAAGTAAAAATATGGTTAATACATTTATTTAACAGGTACAAAAAATAGTTTTGTGTGTGTGTGTAACGTGACCATTTTTAATACTTGGTGAAAAATAAAATGTCACGTTTTATTTGAATCATTGAATAGGAGTAAGTTTGACATTGATATTGATATAGACAATAGAAATAGTTTTAAATGTGTGATTGAAAGTGAAAGAAAGTAGTATAAAAAATAAAATAATTGTCAAATCAATCAATTGAGCGGTTCAAAATTGATTTTCTTTTTTTAGAATGTGTGGTTAAAAAGTATTGTGTGCAATTGTGAAAAATTAGTTTTTAAATAATATGTGGTTGTGAATGAACATTAAAAAAAATTATTTTTAAATAATCAATTTTATATAAATAATTAACCGGGTCCCACTTTGACAGGGTTCCATCCTCCCATCACAAGTAGCTTCCCTTCAGTATTGGAAACCTAGCAGAACAAAGGTAACACATGTAACGATACAATAATTTTGTCGTCCTTTATTGTCCAATATGACATAATAAAAGTATTTCATAATTTATTTAATTATTTTGAAATGTAAAAAAAATAAAAACAGGATTTATTTAAAGATAAATGAGAATCTTAATCTTAATCTTAATATATATAATAACAGGATAGTTGGCTCCTATTTTCCCGCCAAAACTGCTGTCATATTTTTTTATTTTTTTTTAAAAAAGGGTCAAAATATGGTTTTTCGTTGTCTGGTGCAATATCATTAATTAATAAACTATCATTAATATCAATTGCACATGGATCAATGCATTGATACTGACAAAATGTTTAATCATTTTTTTTATCGTATAAAATTTTTTTGATCGTAAAATGTGTAATAATTTGTATAATGCAAATGGTCCATACACATTAATATTTATTTGTATAACTCAAATGAATTTACGGTACCAAGTTTGAATAATCAATTCTATATGAATAAATAAACTAAGAAAACTAGAGAATGAACGATTAACTGTTAAAAAAAATGCAATTCATAACTTTATTTTATTTTATTTTATTTTATTTTGATATTTTAATTGTATATTGAATTTACAATTTATGCATTCAAGTAATAAATTTTATAGGGAGAAATGAAATTACAAATTATTCACAATTTGTGTATGCAAGTTGTTATTATTATTATTATTATTATTATTATTATTATTATTATTATTATTATTATTATTATTATCATCGGGTATTACAACTTATTCAATAAATATTATTTATTCCGTGCATCGCACGGGTGCGATTACTAGTATATATAATAATAGTATAGCAGCCAAAAAAAATCCACACATAGTTTCCCGCCATTTTCCCTGCTATTTTAGGAAACTTTGTAATTTTATTAATTATTTTAATAATTGAATTATGAAACTTCAATTAATGCAAAATTAACTATAGATGACATGTAATAAATGACTTATTGATTGTAAAAAATAAAAACTCTATAAAAAGATCAAATTGTATATTATTTTTATTCTTTTGATAATTATTGTAATATTTTGAAGTAAAAAAATATGCAATATAGGTGTCAAATTCATGATCTTAATGAGAAGTTCAATACAAGTTAACAAATGAGAGCAAACTCTAAATATATCGTTCTTAAAATTGCCTCAAATAATAAAGGTAAAAGTTTTACTTATAATTTTTACTTTTTTCAATATCCAATTTTTTTAATTTATCTCATCTAAGTCATAAAATAATATTTATCATTTCTTACCTAACTTCAATTTGACATAAATGATTAATTTCAAATCTTTTTTCTTATCAAATTAAAAGAAATAATGATATCCGATCTTTCTAAGTAAATTCAATTGAATCATTTTAATTTCTACAACTTCAGGTTTATTTAAACTCTTTGGTAATTTTGAAATTAATTTTATAAATTTACTCATTTTGTTCATTTATCTATTTTTTAATTTTTATAAATTTAAAATAACATCAATTTGTAAAATATATACTACAGACTTTAACAATTAATTCATTGAATTCTATAGAAAATAAAAATATAAGGTTTTATCAAACTTATTCTATTTAAAAATAAAATATAGTCCATACATTTATTTAACATGGACAAAAAATAGTTTTGTGTGTGTGTGGGTAACATGGCCATTTTCAATACTTTGTGAAAAATAAAATGTCACATTGTATTTGAAACCATTGAATAGGAGTAAGTTGGATATAAACTATAGAAATGATTTTAATTGTGTGATTGAAAGTGAAAGAATGTAGTATAAAAAATAAAATAATTGTCAAATCAATCAATTGAGTGATTAAAAATTGATTTTCTTTTTTTAGAATGTGTGGTTAAAAAGTAGTATGTGCAATTGTGAAAAATTAGTTTTTAAATAATATGTGGTTGTGAATGAACATTAAAAATAAAATTATTTTTGAATAATCAATTTTATATGAATAAATAAACTAAGGAAAATAGATAATGAACAATTAACTGTTAAAAAAATACAATTTATAACTTCTTTTTTTTTTTTTATATTTTGATTGTATATTGAATATACAATTTATGCATTAAAGTAAGAAATCTTATAGGGAGAAATGAAATTACAAATTATTCACAATTTGTGTATGCAAGTTATTATTATTATTTTTTTACTGTGTTATTTTTATCGGGCATTGTATTTTTACAACTTATTCAATAAATATTATTTATCCCGTGCATCGCACGGGTGCGATTACTAGTCTATATACTATATAAAAGTAAGTAAGTCTGGCCCAAATTCCCGCCTAAAGATCAACTCCATGAAAAAAAAAATTAATTATTTTTATCTGCTGGGTACAAAATCCCGCCTAGATTTCCCGCCTAAAAGTATTTTATCAAATGAAAAAATTGATAGATTAATAGATATATATAGACTTTTATATTCAGAGAAGATCCCGCCCCAAATCTATAGATAGTCAATTTCTGTGATAAGGTGGTCCCCATAGCCCTAAGCCAGCCAAAAAGTAATCAATTTTTCTAATCTATATCTATCTATTTATCTATTTATTGTTTGTATTTAATTAAAAAAAAAAATTCTTAAACCATTATCCAGATTCCCGCCCCAAAATTTTGGTGCAACATGAATTCAAATTCAAATTTCAAGTTTTTGCCAATTTATTTATTTATTTATTTTTATTTTTTTGTGAAAACCAATAAAGCTGAGAACCATTTCCCCATAAGGCTGATGAAAAATGCGTACAAAAAATAGATCATTGGTAAAAGAGCCCAAATACACAGACCCATTACCCAGCCTCTGGTTAATAGATCTCTCTGAGCATGATATTTTCCCCTTCACAATCGACACCGCTCTTGGACGACGATGCTTAGCCATGGCAACACCGGCCCAACGCATACCATCGCATCAGCTTCTTCCATGGGGTGCGTCCACACGGCGGCTCCCAACTGCGCCTCAAACTTTCGTATTCTGAGACGATCTACTCCAGATTCTCACCGGTTTTGATCTTATCACACCACACCACACTGCACTGCCTCATCGCCGTCACCAATATGGATTTACATATTCCATTTGCTGAATTTTCATCTTGTCAGGGGAGTTACTTTTTTATCCACATCCGATTATTGTTCTCATCATCGATTGACGATTGTGCTTATTATTTATTTAATTTCAAAATTTTTTAATTAACGTCATTCACGTCAAACATCTTAATATTACTCTGCATTTTTTAGTTTTCCCATACAAACTTTTTGATTCCAGTACAGAGGAATGCCATCGGAGGAGGCCAAAATTCTTGCTCTATGTTCATCGGAGGAGGCCAAAATTCCAGTACAGAGGAATGCCATCGGAGGAGGCAAATTTTATCACTGGGTCTTTTTTTAATCTTTTCTCTTTTATTTTCTAACCATTTTATTGATTTCACTGGACATATTGAATTTCAGAAAGTTTTGATTCATGCTTTGCTTATATTCACCAAGAATGTGGAGCACTAAGGACTGGTAAAGTTTGACTTCAATTTTAAATTATAATTATTTTAAAAACTCTCAGTTTTCTCTCGTTTAGTTTATTTTTGGATGGGAAATGAAATTCGATCCAATGACTCCTGTTGGGTTAACTTCTATTTAGTGTTCAGTTTTACATAAAAGAATAATGCTTAATTTTCACTGCTTTGAATCTTAGAACATATATGTTTACAGACTACAGTTACTGCTTCTTAAAGAAGAATATGCCATAAATAAAATCTGTAATTATGTTGCTGCTGAAGAAGAATATGCCATATTCTTTGCTTGGAAATATGGTTAAGGTGAAAGAGAATTCAAATATTAATATTATTTTTCAATTCAAATAAATGAGAAATGAGTTTTAAGGTGGAGTGTCTTGATCTATTGCAAATATGAATGTTATCGCAGTTGAACCCTTAATAGCATCAGCTCTTTGTGATGGAAATTACCTAATAGAAAAATCATTTGGTGGCGTTTTATTCTCTATATCTGAACATTATTTTCAGGGGTTAGACTTGAGGCTTAATCGTTCAGTGGAAAGTGGAAGACCTTTTCTTCGGGTCCTCAGATCATTTGGAAGCTTAGCAGTGTTAAATAAACAACAAAAGGGTAATTTTTCTTCAAGTATGAGCTCTAGATGTTTACTATTCTTTCCTTGCTGATGAGTGCAGATGGGAATTATGTGAATGTAATAGGTTGACATTTATGGATTTTTTATGTTGAAAATCATTTTGTCAGGAGGAAGAGCCTGGGAAGGAATTAGAGTAAGAAATTGGCCAGTCATTTAGGAATGACAAGTGAAACGGAAGATAGGAACAATGCTCTACCTTTTAGTAAATCATCTTCATGCTTTTGCTATGACTATTTAGCATAGCAGCTTGCTACTCACTTTTTCAGGTACAGTAACGTATTATGTGGTTGGGTTTGATCCAAACAATATAAGGTGAATTTGAATTTTTAAGTTCCACACCAGATAATAATAATATTTGACCACAGCAGGATCTTCCATTAATATATCGAATTGCAGATTTTGCATCAAATGTCTATAGCTCTTTTCCACCTGATGGGTACCTTGGGCTGCAACATGATTGTGGCAAATACTTTCGGATCCTTTGCCACTTTGATAGTGATGGTTCTTGGAGGATAAATTATTTCAAGAGGTAAATTGATTGTCTATAGCCGCCTTATTCAACATAATGGCTACATTCGCTTGAGAACCCAATTGATCTTTAATCTCCTCTATGAATTTGATAGATCGGATCCCTGCGTGGTGGATCTGCTGCTTTTGGATTTCTCCACTGATGTATGCTCAAGATGCTGCTTTTGTGAATGAATTTCTTGGTCATTCTTGGGATAAGGTACATATACTTGAGCATTTAAGCTAAGCCCTTACAGATAAGAACTTGATTAATAATTTGGTGGCACTATTAGAAAGAACAAAGTTTAGGAGAGAAGAAACATTCAAAGCTGAGTAGAAATTGATTTTTTAGTCTAGAGAGAGAATCAATTTTCTCAAAAATTGTGCATGATACTCTGCCCATACTGATTTCAAAGTGGCAGACTTTTCTTTCCTCATATATCAGAATTTTCTTTCCTCTAAAACCAAAACCAAAACCAATTGCACTTCATTTTTTCGCATTTTCCAAAATTCAAATTGTTGACACAATCTGCTTTTTTCTTCCCTAAAATCCATTTTTTCGAACACAACCATTTTAGTGGCGGATGCATCTATGACGGAGGAGGCTAACAAATGAAATTTTTTTGCCAAATATTCTTCATCTATTATGGTAAGCGGTAACTTAGTAGCTTCATTTTCGGATTAGAACTTTCTTTTGTTATTGATGACTATTTTTATTCTTTTGGTTCGGTATTTTTTTACCACTTTTTAAGGCAGTTTGCTGTGATGATTGTGTTTGAATCCTACTAGAAATTGTTGTTTGTTGCAAGGTTTTATCTTTTCATAAAGCTGAAAGACCAACTTGAATTTTTTCCTGCTATGTTTAATTTCAAGCATTGATCTTTAATAGTGCTCCACCCCTCTATAATTGATTGTATTTATCCTACAATTTATGTAAAATTACATATTCAATCTGCAAAATATTCCCCATTTTTATGCACCAAATGTGAATAATTATTAGTCTTGCTATGTTTACCAAATAGACTCGCGCTTGAGAAGTTATGTTATCTTGCTGAAGAATATTCAAGATCTGAAAGCAAGGAAGCAGGTTGATGAAGTTCCCATATATAATTTTAAACCTAACTCCCGCACAAGATACAAGTTCCCCCTTTGTAGCTCACATATGAAAGTCTCATAATGTAGTCTGATTGAAAGACAGTTAGGCTGATCATAGGACAACCTAATGTTATGGAGGTAATAGGGGAAATGGTTTTCATTTAACAATCTCATGTTTTTTATTTCAATAATTTGTTTTATGTATGGTTCAGTTGGATATTAACCTCCCTAGCTCAGGATTGCCATAAAAATAGCTTCTGTTATTTTGTATCTTACTTTATAAAGTTGCTTGGATAATTAAATCAAGTCGGGGTACTCCTGTTGATTTAATTAATGTAGAAATTTTTGACTTACTTAAATGGATATATGTTATTATTATAACTATGTTTATTGTTTAAAAAGTTGGTACCTTTGACTTTTGTGTTACTTCAAGGAATGAACTCAATTTACTAGAGTGTGTGAAGTAGAGTACACTTACGTGTTTATCTGCACAATAGTTTTTGACTGTAATGTTGTAACTTTCAAAACTCTAATATCATTGTTTCTTTTGCATGTGAGCGACTTATTTTAGTAGATAATGCGAGATTGTTAATGGAATTCACTTGACCATAATGTTATGACTTTCAGAATGCTAAAGCCCTTTTTTAGTACAATGGGATTGTGAGCTTATGATTATTAAGAGAAATGTTCTCTAGCCATATATTCGTTTATGATATCTTATATCTTTTATGAAATAATTTTATTAATGGGAAAATAAAGATGGCACAATAAAATAGATGGCTGCCTAGCCTTTTTAAGTGCTTTTGTTCCACATGCAGAAAATCTGAACTTTGCTTCTGGTTTAGAAATGTCTTTGTTCATTGATACTTCCCACTGCAAACAAACATAATGATAATGCCATTTGTGCATTGCACGAAATGGTGTGTGAGCAAGAGAAATTGTCTAATGTTCACCTAAATTCATAAATTTGTTGACATTATATCACGTCTATAAAATTTTAATACTTATTGTAATATAATATTATTTTTTATGCATTTGTATTTATGTTATTTTTACTTATAAGCATTAAATTTTTACAAAAAATTATCGATTCTATTATGAGAAATGTGACATATATGTTGTTAAGAGAACTCCAAGGTAATATGATGATATTATATTTATTGTGATTTTCGCTTTGATATTATGTTTCACTAATATTATAGGAGATGTGAAATTTGAATTTTTAATTATAGATATAAACTTCAATTAGATGTGCAAATTGTATAAAATGAACTAATTATACATGTTGTACAAAATGATCTAATTATTGAAAAAATTAGTATTCAATCATGGACAATTATACATTACAGTGTCTCGGGTTACTAATCCTGATGGATTGAAGATACCAATTTCTTATTAGGAGGAGCATTTAACAAGTTTCACTATAAATGTTGTTTTTAAAGAAGTTTTTCAGAATTTAATTTGATTTTGTCAATTTACCAAATTTGAATATTGATTGTCAATATCGAATTTAATTTTTTAAGTTCATAACTTTATTATGTCTATTTGTTTATTAACATTTCCCATTGCAAAGAAATACAACAGTAATACTATCCGTGCATCGCACGGGTATATACTAGTATATATAATAACAACATAGCCGTCACATAAATACGCACATAGTTTCCTGCCATTTTTACCTGCTGTTTTAGGAAACTTTGTAATTTTATTAATTATTTTAATAATTGAATTAAGAAACTTCAATTAATGCAAAATTAATTATAGGTGACATGTAATAAATGACTTATTGATTTGTAAGAAATAAAAAATCTTTAAAAAGGTCAAATTGTATATTATTTTTATTCTTTTGATAATTATTATAATATTTTGAAGTAAAAAAATATGCAATATAGGTGTCAAATTCAAGATCTTAACGAGAAGTTCAATACAAGCTAACAAATGAGAGCAAACTCTAAATATATCATTCATAAAATTGTCTCAAATAATAAAGGTAAAAGTTTTATTTATACTTTTTACTTTTTTCAATATCCAATCTTTTTAATTTATCTCATTTATTTATGTCATAAAATGATATCTATCGTTTCTTACCTAACTTCAATTTGACACAAATGATTAATTTGAAATCTTTTTTCTTATCAAATTAAAAGAAATAATAGATATCCGATCTTTCTAAGTAAATTCAATTGAATCATTTTAATTTCTATAACTTTAGGTTTCGATAAACTCTTTGGTAATTTTAAAATTAAATTTATAAATTTACTCATTTTGTTCATTTATCTATTTTTTAATTTTTATAAATTTAAAATAACATTAATTTGTAAAATATATGCTACAGACTTTAACAATTAATTCATTGAATTCAACAGAAAATAAAAATATAAGGTTTTATCAAACTTATTCTATTTAAAAATAAAATATGGTCAATACAGTTATTTAACATACACAAAAAATAGTTTTTTTTTTTTTTTTGTCTTTGTGTGTGTAATATGACCATTTTTAATACTTGGTAAAAAATAAAATGTCACGTTGTATTTGAAACCATTGAATATGAGTAAGTTTTATATAAACTATAGAAATAGTTTTAAATGCGTGATTGAAAGTGAAAGAAGGTAGTATAAAAAATAAAATAATTGTAAAATCAATCAATTGAGTGGTTGAAAATTGATTTTCTTTTTTTTTAGAATGTGTGGTTAAAAAGTAGTACGTGCAATTGTGAAAAATTAGTTTTAAATAATATGTGGTTGTGAATGGACATTAAAAAAAATTGAATAATCAATTCTATATGAATAAATAAATTAAGAAAACTAGCAAATGAATAATTAACTGTTAAAAAAAATGCAATTCATAACTTTATTTTTTTCTTTTTTGATATTTTGATTGTATATTGAATATACAATTTATGCATTAAAGTAAGAAATTTTATAGGGAGAAATGAAATTACAAATTATTCACAATTTGTGTATACATGTTATTATTATTATTATTTTTTTATTGTATTATTTTTATCGGACATTGTATTTTTACAACTTATTCAATAAATATTATTTATTTCGTGCATCGCACGGGTGCGATTACTAGTATAGTAAAGTAAAGTAAAGATATAGATAAATTAAGATTAATACCACCTCATTTTCTAAAGAAATTAAATTATACACCTTGTTGCCATTAAAAATCAGATTTTAGCATACTGATAGAATTGAGAATTCGATGAAATTCGTCTTCAGTTGAACAGGAAGTCGATCTTATGCTCCGTTCTATTATGAATTTCAATTAACACGTTCTCGAAAGGTCTCGTTCCGACGCAGAAACCCGCCACGCCGGCGCCAGCGCCCGGAAAAGCTAAAATCAAAACTTGAGAAATAGTGAAATTCAGTTTAATCTTCTGCAATAGAAGTCATACTTTAATTCGTTTCACTTGGAGTATTACTTTCTATTAACCCTTCCACCAGCCATGAAAAGCGAAGAATCCGCGGAGAAGAAAAGTAGAGAAGTGGAGAGAAGAGTACTGGAGAAGGTGGAACGCACCATTACATGCATCAATGTCTCCAAGCACATCGACGAAGTCATCACCGCCCTCTACTCTCTCGCCGTCTGCCTTTTCCCTCTGAATCCTTACTCGTTTTCAGGTTCTGGATTAACTTTACCGTCTTTTCATTTTTAGAATTTTAATTTTGCTGATTATTGCGTGAACCGCTATTTTATGCAAGAAATTTTGGAACTGGGCTACACGATTAGCATTGACACAGATTTGGTGCGCAGTTGCGTTCTACATATGTGATATTGTGATTCCTGAGTGCTAATTGATTTGTTATTTTTTTTATAATGTAGGCAGCGTTGGTGAGAAATACAGAGACGAGGTATGGGAACATGCATATTCTTGTTGTTTAATTTTGGGATTAGATTCATACATTAAAAGAAAATGTTTTATTATTTTTTCTTGTTTTTTGGTTTTGGGGTAGTTACATGCTGTGGAGCTGCCCAGTGAAAATGAGAGGACTGAATGGTGGACGGTTTTCAACAAAGGTTCCTCATTTCGTGCTTTTGCCCGAGTTTTGTTATTTGGTAAATTTTCTCCGCCTTTAGATTTTTCATTTGTGCTTTATATTATTGTGTTCAGGGTTGTGTTATCTCAATCTGGTCTTAAGGGTCGTAGAATAGCAGCTGAACTTATGTTCAAGTTACTAAGGCTAAGCCCCATTGTCTAAAATTCATTTTCCTTTCAAACTCCTTTTAACCCAACATTCTCCCATAAAATAATTTTTACGTAAACCCAAAAGTTTTCCCTACTTTTTTATCCCACATTCTTCAAAAAAATCACTATTATAAAACTCAATTTTTACACAAAAGGGGCTCAAACATAGCCGAAGAAAATGAATATGCCAAGAAAATTCTCCAGCTGAGGCAATAATGTAAATTTTAAATCTATAATGCTGTTGTCGAGATTGTAGTATGTTTACCTATCATCATGAATGGTTGTACTTGTATTATGTTTCAACTTGGATTGTGGCAAACAAACAAAACACAATTTTGGTTTGAAATATGAACAAAAATGTTTATGAATTTATCTGAAACTTTTGGAAAATGAAATTCTTGTGCACAGCTATGTTATATACCTTGCTACCCAGGAATAAAATTGTTAAACATCATATCTCAGTTATTTAGAGTTACTAGCAGATGATCAGTAATGGGACACATGCTTTAAGACCTAAGTGACGTTATCATCCACTCATGAATTGATCTTGATAATTAATATCTCCTCGCCATTTTTATTACATGTTCCGGCTCGAAATTCCTGGCCAATCCAAATCATTATGTTGGTCACTTAGTTTGAAATAACCTATCTTTGATCCCTTTTTGTTCTTTTTTGTTTCTGTTCCTTTATAAAGTTCAATTGGTTGACTCTGCTAATTTGCTGTACATTTTCACTCTTTTTTAAATTTTAATTTCTTAAAAGTCATTTGATTGTGTGTAGACATTTCTTCCAGTTGGCTGGCATGCTTCCCAATCTCTGCGAGGAAACATGTGTATGATTTGTTCTTTGTGAATGGTAGCACTGCGGAGGTAGTTCAGGTGGTTGTTCCTTGTCTACAACACATTAGAAATGACAATACCGATATTGATTCTGTGTGCGCAAATGCTGAGAGGTAATCACAAATAATTAATTTAACTCAATTATCTCTCTTGATTAGGTTGCATTTACTTCTTCCTATCTGTAATTCATTGTTTTACATGTTCATGCTACGTTTTAATGCACACTTGATGTTCTATTTGCGAAGTTGTTTTCAGTAGAGTCTATGGAATAGATATAATTTGTTAAATTGCATGACATTGACATTTAAGATCATGTAATCAATGATATCTTTGATCTTTTTGACGATTTGTGCTGGTAATTAGAAAATCAATATCAAAACTCCCTAAAGATTTAGCATTATTGCAATATTATGCTTTTCTTTTTTTCTATTTGCATGTTGACCTATGGTCCTGTCCTTGAAGGGAGGCAAAAAGACTGCAATTTTTGAGATCTAGAATGTGTCTTGTATTAATGGCTGGTTATGGCAAAAACATTTTAGGTTCAGTGTTCAGACCTTGACTTTTGATTTCTGTGCTTAAAAATATTAGGCATTCCGCATGTATTGAATCTAAGGAACAGTGTCAGCTTTGAAACTTGACCAGAAAAAGTTATCTTATTGACTTGATTTGAAATCTCTGAAGTATTTAATCTGCAGTGTAGTTTATGATTTATATCTTTCTTTTTGGGAATATTGGTTTTGCTTCCGTAATGTATTTAGCTGTTCTTTTTCTAGTAAATGCACGATTCACACCTTTAAATTATGAGGCTTAGAGCATAGGTTATCTCTAGATGTTGTTTATACTAAGCTTGTGACACAACACAATAAACAAGAATGAGATTTGAGAAGAAAGGGAGAGAAAGAGAGAAGAAAGGGGAGAGAATCAAGAGAATATAGAAGGAGAAAATATGACTATTCAAGTCTAAGAATTACAATGAATAGACCCTCTTTATATAGAGTTTAGGCAAAATTTTAATTTAAAGGAAATGAAATATAATTTAAGTCTAGAAAATCTATAAAATAAAACCCTAATTCCAGTCAAACTTGAAAACTATAATAATAAGCTAAAATCTAAACTGAATTAAACTATCTTTATTCTTAATCTACTAAGGATATCTATTATTTTTAACTTCATTCCCCATCAGTTTGAATAAAATTTCGGCCACAGACCTGAGTTGAACTTTCTTCAATATATCATCTGATATTTAATACCAAGCAATTGTGTCTGGCCCTGCAATGTAGCATTTGTTATTAATGTAGCAATTACAGACTATTGGTGCCGTGTGCTTTCCATGACTTTTATCACAATTGTATATGTGATTATTTGTAACGAATTGACATTTCGGGATGAAAACACGTTCCAACTTTTTTCTCTCTCTTTCTCAGGATGCTTTAGAAAAGAAAATAAATGGAAACAAAAATTTTCTCACATGATGTTCGTAACAGGTTACTTGTACTTTGCTTGCTCGAGAATGATGGGGTGCTTAAGATGGTTAAAGAATTTACTGATTATTGTCACTCTGAAGATCCGACTCATGAACAGCTCAAGCAGATTATTTCTAGGGTGGCACAACTTGTCACAGCTATTCCTGACAAAGCAAAAAGAGGAGCCCCTGTTTCACTTTCACCGCAGTATCCTCAGCTTAACTTTAAAATAAGATTGCTACTCAATAGTTTATACTGACGTGTGTGCATCATGTGCACACGAAGCAGGGTCCACAGTTAGGTGCTTCCCCCCCCCCCCCCCCTTCCCTCCTTGGACAGAACACTTGAAACACGTTTCAGTATCTTTTACTTTTTTAAATGAGTAAGTAGAGAATATTTCAGTCTGCAGATATGGCAACTAGACTAAAGTTAGGAATGCACATAGTAGAAAAGAACTAGGGGTACACTAGATTTTGAATGCAGTCTTCTGACATTTGGAATGGTGGGAAGTTATTGTGGATACAAAAGGAACTCGAGTGTTTGATTTTCATCTTTATTATTATTATTATTATTATTATTTTTCTCTTTCTTCCCTTTGTGGTTTATTTTATCCTTTACTATAGTGTTCCAGTTTGTTTTTCAAAGGAATTACCACTCAACTTCTAAATGGAATAGAAGAATGTGACACGAATTTATTTGGCAAAGCAGCTATTTCTGATGACATTAACATGAATGGTGCCATTCTTTTTGTTGGAGAAGTATTTGCCCGCATTTGTCGTCGAGGGTCTGCAGGTACTAAATATTTGAGCCTGAAGTTCTTGGAGTTATTACTGATTTTTTAACATGATCTAGTTTCAATAATAAAATGTAATACCAGATTTTACTGTTTTCAGATGTTCTATTAAATGAGTTTATACCACGGATTCTTGAGCATGTTCGGAGCTTGTTATCATCTACCACTAATTTGGCACTTAACGAAACAGTTTTTTCAAGACCTGGTTTTCGCCTTTGGTTGAAGATCATGGAGGCAATAAAAGATCCCTATTCTGTGGAAAGAATAGCTGAACAAGTCTTGCATCAACTAGCTGCTCAAAATGCAAGTGACGTTGAAGGTTACTGGATCTTGTGGATACTCTTTAATCGGACCTATAAGCGCCAAAGTTCAATCAGGTATGTGAATTATCATGTCTTCTTTGCTAGGAATTTTGAAGTTATTCATACGGTCTTTCCCATCCTTCTCTGATGCATTATTGTTGTGCTGTTTAAACTTCAGTAAATGCAGGTTCTCTTAGACAGGTCAACTATCTGTTTTCATAAAGCTCAATTCTGACATAACATATAGGAGGATCAAGAGATGATTGAACACCAAATTAATTTTCTTGAAAAAAGGAAAAATGGCATTGTACCAATAAGCATACAGTGACCTGTTTCTCATTTAATCGGAGTATTATATATGTTTTTTTTTTTCTGCAAAGCCTGGTGGGCTGGTACTTTTTGCTAACTAGAAATAGAAAGCATCTTATGTATATTTAAGCTGTTTTTCTTTTTCGTGTTTTCAGGTCTACATTTGTTGAAAAATTTTTAATCCGGAAAGTATTTCCAATCTGTTGCTTGAGGTGGATTCTTCACTTTGCTGTGCTCGAATGTGTCCCTGATAACACTTCTCAAGTGAAATCTTATAATGCTCGTGGTCTCTCAGACGCAGTGCAGCGTCTTGTGGCAACATGGTCCAATCGAGAGTTTGTGCAATCAGCCTCAACTGAGCAGCAAACTTGTATCCTTTTCATTCATTTATCTATTTTGAACAAACATGTGATCTCTCTTGGGATACGACTTCTATGATAGTAACCAAAAAGAGTTAGTTTTTTTTTGGAGTAAATGCTGCATTGCTTTCCAGGTTCCAGGTTCCTTGTTCAATTTTTATTTTGGAAACTCTGTTCTTCAAAGAATCAATCACTACTACTTTCATACAGAGAGCTATTATCACATGTATTTTTTTACAATGCATATTGTTTTGCATCAACTTCTTCATTTTCTTCTTACAATAACTAAAGGACTTAGGATGTATTCAGTTACGTTCCTCCATTCCTTAGTTATTATATTTTTGCCCATGGCTCCTTAATTTAGATGTCAGACATAACTGCTGCTTTAGGCCTTTGCTTGGAGAAGATGGCAAAAGAAGATCTAGATGCAACAAAGGGTGCACTGCACTTGATCCTTCAAGGAGTTAGTTGTAGGATTTGATGTTTTTTGCTCTTCATTGGAATTTTGTTTTCAATTACTGGATAGTATTAGTGATTGTACTTCATTTCTAATTGCTGACAGGTAGGCTGGAGAGCCCTATTTATTTGGTGCGCAAAATGGCAAGCAATATTGCTTATGTATTTTCTAAGATTATTGACCCCCAAAATCCACTGTATCTTGATGATAGTTGCCAGGTAGAGACCATTGACTGGGAATTTGGGATAGCAAACCCTAGCAAAGGTTCTCTTGCAACAACGATGCATTGCACGGATGAAAAGACTAATAAAAGTGAGATTTCCTCTAATATGCTATATGGAAAGGAGATTCACGAGACAGATGGTGATGGAAATGATAATACAATGAAGTCTAGAAAGAAGAAGCTATCAATACTCAAATTAATTGATCCGGATGAAGTTATTGATCCAGCAATGCTAAATAATGAATCAATCTCCTATGAAGATGACAGTGACTATGAAAGCGAAGATTCTGAGACTTCAAGTGGCCCGTCTTTGCAGCCTTACGACTTAACAGATGATGGCTCAGATTTGAAAAGAAAGTTCTCACAATTGGTTGATGTGGTTGGAGCACTAAGAAAATCAGATGATGCTGAGGGTGTAAGTTGTTTGAGATTATTTACCTTTTCTATATGTTCTTCTTACATAAATATCTTCATAGCACTTTGTAATGATACCAGTAAAACTAAACAGGAGAGCTCTCATACAAGGATGTTCCCTCTGATATATATTTTTTGTCTGCACTAGCTTCAAGAACTAGAAGTATCATATATGGTACATGTAAGATGTAACTAATACAATTTATTTAGTAACCAAAGTTCAAACACTTATAAAGTCTGAGAGCTTATCAACTTATTGGAAAAGATGGCAGGCTTATTTTAGCAATTTAACTTCCGATTGTGAGGGGCTTCCGTATAAATGTGTTAAACAATTGTTCCCTTAACCATGAGAACGATGGACCTGTTTTGCAGGTTGAAAGGGCTCTTGATGTTGCTGAAACACTTATTCGAGCTTCACCAGATGAGCTCAAATATATAGCAGGCAATATGGTCAGGACTCTTGTACAAGTACGATGCTCTGAAATTACTGTTGAAGGAGAAGAAGAATCAGCTGAAGAGAAAAGACAAAAAGCCCTAGTTGCGTTGATTGTCACAAGCCCTCTGGAATCTCTAGATAGTTTGAACAATCTGCTGTATTCACCTAATGTAGATATCAGCCAGCGGATAATGATCTTGGATGTCATGACAGATGCAGCTCAGGAGCTTGCAAATGCAAGAATCCAGAAGCCACGACATCAATCAAAGGCCCTCATATCATCCACTTCAGACCAACCCTGGTTCATACCGAGAAGCATTGGGCCTCCAGGAGCAGGGTCCTGGAAGGAGATCTCATCGGCAGGAACTCCATTAAATTGGTCGTATTCTTATGAAAGAGAACTTCCATCCAGACCAGGTCAGATCAAAAAAGGGAAAACACGTCGATGGAACCTTAAATCAACAATGCAGGAAAACCAGACTGAGTGGTCCGAGAATAGGTTTCCCCAGTACGCAGCAGCATTTATGCTTCCAGCCATGCAAGGATTTGATAAGAAAAGACATGGCGTTGATTTGCTAGGGAGGGATGTTATTGTCTTGGGGAAACTTATCTATATGCTAGGTGTTTGTATTAAATGCGCAGCGATGCATCCTGAAGCGTCTGTTTTGGCATCCCCTCTTTTGGATATGCTAAGATCCAGGTACGGGCATTTTACAGATTTATCATAGAATAAGTTGGGGAGGGTAGCTATTTATGTTTGCAGGTGGGGTGATAGATTTGACCTATCCCTGAGAATATTCACCTTTATAGTATACGGTGAATGAATCTTTATGCTATACTGTGAATGACATTCATGCTTATCACCTTCTTGAAGTCACTCTTTACCTCCACTTTAATTGAGTTCTTCTCCACTTTAATTGAGTTCTTTTTCTAATATTGCACAGGGAGATATCTCATCATGTGGAACCATATGTCAGAAGAGCTGTCCTTTTTGCAGCTTCATGTGTACTATTAGCGCTTCATCCCTCTTATGTTGCATCAGCAGTGGTAGAAGGAAACACTGAAATCTCAAAAGGACTTGAGTGGGTTCGGACTTGGGCCCTTCAAGTTGCTGAATCAGACACAGATAGAGAATGTTACACGGTACAAAATAATTATTTATTTACTTGTAAGACAAAATTTCAGGCCTTCACTTCAGTTCTTTTTAAGTTATCCCTGCTTTAACGGTATTATTCATAACGGTCGAGTTGTGAAGTCCTTAATTCGGACTGTTTACTACATACTCTTCTCTCTCAATGAAGTTGAAGCTATTCATAAAATCTCGTGACATAAGAACTTCTGTAAGAACATGACGACATAGGTAATTTACAGTGCATTTTTTGTGATTTTAAAGAATGGTTAGCCGTAAGAACCTTGCCTCTGTACCTTGTTTGACCTGCTTAATTAAAGTTAAATGTCAAAGTTACCCTCTACTATATAAACTATTTTGAATGGTAAAGGGGCCTAGCACCCTTGCTGCCGTGTCTCAGGTAAAAATTCTGTTAAGGAAAAAGCGTCATTGACTTCGGAAGTTTACATCGTCATCCGTGGTCATAATCTGATAGATCCCAGAATTACTACTCATCTGCCCCTTTTTACACTGAAGGAAAAGTGTCTTTTTTATGAAGCAAAACTTTGATTTTCTAGCACAGTTTGTGTGTTCCAAGAGCTGCAATTTAGTGCCTGTTTGGTGTAGATAGTTTTTGGGGAATTTTGGGTTTTAAAGAGAACGTGTGGTTGAAAAATGATTGCAAAGTGTGTTCCATAGAAATATGTGGTTGAAAATGAATTTGAGAGAAAGTAGAAAAAAATGGTTGGAAGCAAAAAAAGGGATTAGTTCATAATTTCTATGTTGCTATCAAGTCAAGTCAATATATGAAATTCAGTATCTGTACTCAATTACCTGATGGTGAATAATCAGATTGACAGAGATTGTGACCCTTCATTTGATGATGATTTTGAATGTTTTATCCATAGGCACATTTAGTTATTAACTTCAATAGAAAAGAAAAGAGTGTGAACAAGAAAAAGTGGTTCTTAGATATCGACTACCTAAAATTGGATTTTAGATGGTTCCAAAGACAATTAATGACATCTGATTCCATTTGCTAGGTATTCAAATTTATTTGCTAACTATTTGAATCCACGTTTTCCTGGAAAACAAAGTGTTCCTCTACGAAGTGTAATATGTCCGATGGTAGAACTTTTGTAAGTTATTGCTTGATTCATCTTAGCTACTTAAAGTAATATTCTATAGTTATATTTCCTTGTAGCTGCACAGTAGGCATTTTTAATCAAGCTGTCATTCATTACAATACACCAGTAAACATCAAGGCATTTTCGAATGTATCTAAATTTTCGTATGCAATGAACCCCATGGGATATCACCATTTAACTTTTCCTTCTGTTCCCTGCTGTACATGCTATTGCTCATGTTTTTTTTTTACTCAGTTTCTTCTTTTTTCTCGTGCTTTTGGCCTTGCTGAATAGTTTCTGATTTCCTATGGTACCTATCTCTTCCTCGTTTTTTGGGGCCATGTAATTTATTCTCGCGTCATGTTTTCTAATGTAGCTTGCTATGACGTGTCTCCAACTCCATGCTGAGAAAGCCTTGCAAGCGGCTCGAGCACTTGAACCTGCAGAAGACACATTGAAAGTGAAGAGCATTAATCTGATCCCAAGTGTGTCGAAGGTGTCAATTAAGCTCCCCTATTCTAATACAGGACTTTGAATTGGTAAAATCCAAATTTTCATTATCCTTTTTTGTGAAATTTTTAGCACCTGTTCTCTTTGCTGTTTTGAGGTCGTTTTCTGTTTTTATTTTTGAAAACGCTAAAAACGCGTTCTCTTTACCATTTTCGAAAACGCATTTTGAAAAACAAAAAAAAAAAATTTGTACACAAAACGGAAAACGTCCGAAACATCGTTTTGGGCGTTTTGTGTGTATTTGGACAAAAAATGTCCAAAACGCGGAAAACGCGTTTTGAAATTTTTTTTTTTTTTTTAATAGAATTATCTTAACTTAGAACTAAGCTTAATATAAAATTTTTATTTATTTATTATTTTTTTAGAATTATCCTAACTTGGAATTAAGCCTAAATAAAGAATTTTTTTTTTTTTTAGAATTATCCTAACTTGGAACTTAGTTTAAATAAAATTTTATTGAATTCAATATCAACATTACAAAAAAAAATTAAATGAGAATTCTTGTTGTTATATTTTAAAAAATGCAATGATAAATAGGCTATGGTGGTTTTGAAAGAACTTGCATTTTCTGGATTTTAATAGAAGTAGAGCTTTCTTAAGTCCCGAACCTGACCAAGCTGTGTTAATATAGACTCTTAATGCTCACATTAGTGTGTTGCATGTAACCATATTTTTATTGTATTGTGAAAGGAAATTTGAGTTGGAGTTAGTAGTATTCTGCAAACAAATTAATTAAAAATAGTTTAAATAGTGTTCTGTAAAATTTCAAACAGAACGTGTTTTCCAGCTTTTCATTTTCAAAAACAGTTTTCAGAAATGACAAACCAAACGCGTTTTCAGCAAATTTGAAAACAAAAATGAAAACACAAAACACAAAATATTTTTGAAAATGAAAATACAAAATAAAATACAAACAGAACGCCACCTTAGCTTTTTAGTTCAATAAAATCTCTTAAGTTTTTATCTTATAATATATATGCTAAATCCGTAGGGCACATTTAGTTAAAGGTAGTAGATGATCTATTGCATGGAGGAAGATGATTTGACCGTACCAGTTTGCCATTTCTATATTGTAAAAAATGGGAGAAAAAGTATATTCTCATCATACCTTCAATTTAAAAATGAAACTGTGTGAAACATTCACAAATAACAACTCATATGTATTAGCACACAAGGTTGACAAATTGCATAAACAATCTTCATCGATGGTATCTTGATATTGGAGCCGTCGATTTAACAAAACCTCGATATTGCACAAATCATGCGAGCCAACTTGTCTTCGCCTTGCGAGCAGTTCATATAATGAATGAAAAATGAAATTTCAGTAAAATATAGTACAGTTAATTCAAGGACAATCATCAATGGTACAGTAATCATTCTGTAATTTAGGTTGTGTTTGATAACTTCTGTTTTCTATGGAGAAAAATTTCAATATATTCCAACTTTCATGAAAAATAAAAGTCATTAAGGGTGTGTTTGGTAGGCGAAATTTTTCAGGGAAAATATGGTTTTCCACGTGATTTTTCAACTTTGCAATGTTTGGTTGTCTAAGTTTTTTATGGAATTCATTTTTCCACTTACCTCGAAATTCGGTATTTTCCTTGTTTTGGATGAATTCGTTTTCTCGGGGGAGGAGGTTTTATTTTCCATGGAAAATCTTATACCATTTTCGTTACGTTTGATCATTTTTGTTGTTGTTAATTGATTTATTTTTTTTCTAAAAATTAACATTTGTTATAAATTATTAGAAATTATTAAGAAATTCCTTTGTAGATCTCTACCTAATTTCTTACCTAACTCCCACCTAATTAATATTGTAAAGAATTATTGTGAATGACTTTATCTTCCTATAAATAGAGGCATTCATTGTTGTATTTCACACACCTAATGGAATGAGAATTCTCCTCTTTATTCTCTCCATCTCTAATTCTTGTTTAGATTTTGATAGTTTTATAACACGTTATCAGCACGAGTCTCTAGCCAATTGAGTAATACGACGGGAGTATGCTCTACAGTTGCATCTAAATGATGAACTTCTGTATCAGAAACCAGATTATTATTAATCAACGTTTCATATTTCAAATCTAGTGTTTTTGGTATTAGAAAATCATTTATACATCATAGATTAGAAAATCAATTCCAAGTCCATAGAAAAAATTGGAGAAATTGTGTAACCCGAAACTTTCAAAGCAAATTCACGCACCGTAACGGATTGGACTATTATGAATACCTTGACTGAAAGATATGATTCACTCACTCATGAAAGGTAATTATTTCATTACGTTGATACCGCCTATATGGTCGGTTTAATTATTTCATTATGTTGACATCGCCTATATGGTCGGTTTAATTATTTCATTATGTTGATACCGCCTATATGGTCGGTTTAATTATTTCATTATGTTGACATCGCCTATATGGTCGGTTTAATTATTTCATTATGTTGACATCGCCTATATGGTCGGTTTAATTATTTTATTATGTTGACACCGCCTATATGGTCGGTTTATCAATTGAATACATATAAACACCTCAATTGTTGGTTAATTCTAACATATTAGAGGATTGTTGTCAACATATATACGTGGTGGTATAACCCCAGTATCATTATTGTTAATATATATATACAATATTATTTTTAATATATACTTGGTGGTATAACCCCAGTATTATTATTGTTAATATATATACAATATTATTGTTAATATATACTTGGTGGTATAACCCTAGTATTATTATTGTTAATAAAATATTGTTATTTAATACTTCATTAAATGATACCAGAAGTTATCACTACTAAAGATAGATAATATTTCATCAAATGATACCAGAAGTTATCACTACCAAAAAGTTGGTAAATGTTGATAAAAATATTTTATCCAATGGTACCAGAAGTTACCAATATCTGAATTTGAATGGGTGGATGAAAATTATTCAACAAGAGAATGTTGATGTATGATAAAATAATATCACATGATAGCACGGACATAGCTAATGTGAAAATAATCTCATCAGTATTATGAGATGAATATTAGATGATAAGTGTCTGGAAAAGTTCTTGCACGAGCACTTATGTATTCCAGAAGAAGTACATATTTACTCCAGAAGAAGTAAAAATTATCATCTAAATATACTGAAATGATATTATTATTGCTCCTGAATAAGCATAAAACGAGTCATACATGCAAAACGAAAAAGGGGAAAAACATTTATAATCCTCAAAATAAGAGATGTGTTTCGGGAGTAGCCGTATCCTACCACCTCTGACATTTTGAGGAAATAAAGAAAAAGGTGTGTCTCAAGAGTAAGAAATACTCCATACTCTACCACCTTAAATCTTTGAGGTACACAAGATTAAAACACTGATAAAATCCTAGAAATTTATGGTGTGTCTCAAGAGTGAGAATACTCCGTACTCTACCACCACCTATTCTAGAGTTCACAAAGATAAATTTACATTAACCGGACTCCATTTTCGCTTGATTCCCCTTCCTTGCGACCAATCTATCTTTACTCCTGCTGGATCTTGTATTGGAATATATGATTGTAACTTATCCAGCAGTTCCTCAATAGTAGGAGCAGAAATAAGGATTCTCCTAGAAAATGGAGAGATGAATCCCTGTTCCACAGCATAATCAAGAAATGTTAGTAAAACCATCAAAGAAATTGTTAACATTTAAAAGTCCAATAGGCTTAGTATGGAGATCTAGTTGAGCCCATGAGGTAATATTAAAGATTTCTTCTAAAGTACCAAAACCTCCAGGCAGGGCTATGAAGGCGTCAGAACCATATAACATGCAAGTTATGCGTTCATGGATAGATAAGGTTTGTACTTCATGCCCTTGTGTTTTGCCTGCAATATCAGCTAAAGGAGTAGGTATAACACCTATCACTCTTGCTTTCTCTGCTTGAGCGGATTGTGAAACACAACCCATCAATCCACTGCTACCTCCTCCATACACGAGAGTGATACCTTTCTCTCCCAATTTCTTTCCAAGATCCACAGCAGCTTCTAGATACCCAAAACCTTTCCCTACTTTTGATCCACAAAATACACAGATAGTTTTGATCTGTCGAAGTTTTGGTCCTTCCATTTTTGAAAGTAAAGAAGGAAAAACTTACGAGAAAATGTTATTTTGGGATGCATGAACTATGAAAAATGTTTGGCTATTTAAAACCGAAAAACTTCACTATTTACTGCTCGTTTTTCGAAAAAGTGAAGATTTACTTTTGACAAAATCACCCTACTCACCTTTCGGTGATTTAATATTTTTAACTAGCCTTTATCAAAACCCGTGAAAGGAAACAGAAAAATATTTTATATGTGCATATATATCAAATGATTTACCTTGTATTAATGCTGCATAGCCAAAACATCATTGTTTATAACAGCCTGGCAAACAGGATCTTTTGCTATTATATTTTTGAGACTATAACGCTCTTTATCGCTGATGAATTTAGCCCATAAAGATAGTAGCTCACGCTGCACATACCCACTAGGGTGCGTCTCAAGAGTCAATCGGATATCATTCAATGACTCCTTACTCAGTCCACCCTTAATGAAGTCTATCTTATCGTCTCGATTTATGGATGAATATCCTATTGATTTACAACGGGTATCACATGTCCATCGAGCACATTTGTAGCAACTATTTAATCTTTTTGCTCTTCGCTTCTTTGCAAAAGTACTCTTACCTAAGCCAGGCTTGTGCTTAGAAAATGAATCTGGTAATTCGCCAGCTAATCGAACTTTTGCTTCGATCAACCAGCGAACATCTTCTGGGATGCCATGATCCATCAGCAACCTCAATCTTTCAAGCCTAATTCGATAAATTTTTCTCAAATCATTTAATGGAAGATTGGAATAATATTTGTGAATATTTGAAAATATGATATCCATTTTTGATGGATCTAGCCTTCTCCCAAATCATCTATTTAAATGCATTATTCAACGCGTAAAAGAGCGGTGGCTCCGCGTGTCAGTGATATCGATTCCATCAAGAAATAATGGAATAAATTATTAAAAAGGTGAGAACAATGAGATAATGCGTCATTACCTTTTTCGATATAAGGGAAGATTTGGCGACAAGATTGAGATCATGAGATATTTCCTTGGATATTGTACCTGATTTTTCGGTATAAAAGTAATAAAGGTATACTGATTTGAAATGTACAGAAATACATACTGATGAAATGAATACTGTATTGAACCAGAAGTTCATACATATGTACAAGTGAAATATCTTGCTGAACCAGAATTTTATACGTACAAGTGAAATATGTATATAGTATGAACCAGAAGCTCATAAATGAAATATACATTGTATTGAACCAGAAGTTTAACAATATTGTATTGAATCAAATATTCATACATAGAAATGAAATAAAACCGTATTGAACCAGAAGTTCTATAATAAACGGTTAGATTATCAAAAGTTTCAAATTATTTTCTATGAGAATAACTTATTCAGAAATTGTTTATCATACAACAATATTCTATGTCAAACAGGGATTAGCTCAAGAAGCTTTATGATTTGTAAAAGTGCGATATGTATACAATCCACCAAAAGCGCACTTAGATATATGATTGAGATTATATCTCTAAAAGAATGACATGTGTTATGGCATTTTAGCCGATTGATAACATTATGGGGAAAACACGCCTGAAACGTAATTATGCCTGAAACATAATGATTATCGATTCCAAAAACAAATATCTCTCTAATGATTGAGATGATCACTTTGAGGCTAAATACTCATAGTGAGTAAAAGGGACATAGTTAAATGATGAGATATTCAGGTAGCTGATGATAGAACATATAAAGAGATCTCTCTATGTTATATTGAGATGGAATCGATAAATAAGTCGACTGCATACCCTCTTATGAAAATGAGGTTGATGAAATTATAATACTTTGGCCAAGTATATAACCCCAATGTAGGGATTATTGTTCAAGGACCTGAAGTCCAAATGCTTAAATGTGTAAAGCCAGTAATTATATGTACAAATGAAAAATATTTCACAGTCGTAAAAGACGACTCGTTGCGCGCAAGATTTTTCATAGAACTGGCATGACATATGGTGGATAGACTATAGTCTAAATCACTAGCTTGAGCTCTTTGATATACCAATGAGTGAGATCAAAATGTATGATTCTCATCTCGGTACTTTGAGAGTATTCTTTGATGTACCAGTTGATCGGGGTACGTTGGGATTTCAAGTAAAATGATTGTAGATTATATGTCAAAATTGATATCTATTTCAATGATTGATTATGCTCCTGCAAATTAGAAATTGCAGTTTATAAAGTGCAAGAACATACATGTATAAATCATTGAAATATTCAATATGCCCAGATTAGTATCACTATAGAATGATACAAATGACTCCATGATATAATATGTTGAAAGTAAAATTGGAGTGTAACATTTATGACATCTGGGAAATTGATTATTCACTAGAAGTGAATATGAAAATGAATATATTTAATTATTCACCAGAAGTGAATTCTAGATTTTATTATTCACCAGAAGTGAATTCTAGATTTGATTATTCATCAAAAGTGAATTCTAAATTTGATTATTCACCAGAAGTGAAAAATGCAATATTTGATTATTCACCGAAGTGAAAGATGCAATATTTGATTATTCACCAGAAGTGAAAGATGCAATCAATAAATTAGTACAACATTGCTTAATATAGCATGTTATGACATCATGAGCTATGAACGATTTATATAAAGCTCATCATAAATTATAAGATGAAAAGATTCGTGATTGCATCAATATACTTGTGATATTCCATGAAAAGGAATAAATACGCGTTGCACTCTTTTTCCCTTAGCTGAGGTTTTGTCCCACAGGGTTTTCCTAGCAAGGTTTTTAATGAGGCAACAGTTGAGGCGTATTGATGAAAATTAATGAGAATACTGCACTCTTTTTCCCTTCGCTGAGGTTTTGTCCCACAGGGTTTTCCTAGCAAGGTTTTTGAGGCATCATCATAGCTATCAACAAGCTATAATTCAGCAACACATTGTTATACTGGAATGATATCAACAAATGAAGAAAATCATACACATCTTATGAAGAATGTTATGATATCGGCTACACACAGGAAGATTTTCATATATATTCCAGAAGAAAGATGATATCATTATTCAAAAGGTTCATGAATACTTGATTGCACACTTCAGGGGGAGAATCATGCTGTCATGCTGTACTCTTTTTCCTTCGTCCAGGTTTTGTCCCACAGGGTTTTCCTGACAAGGTTTTAACGAGGCAGCGGCTGTACTCTTTTTCCTTCGTTCAGATTTTGTCCCATTGGGTTTTACTGACAAGGTTTTAACGAGGCAGCACTAAAGCACTAAAACACTGAAGCAGCGAAGCACTTCAGATTTCAGTACATGATTTGTACTACTTATCATTGATGTCATTTTGGATATTAGACTCAATGATTAATGATGGCCAACATCAGGGGGAGCAGCTGTACTCTTTTTTCCTTTGCTCAAGTTTTATCCCACTGGGTTTTCTTAGCAAGGTTTTAACGAGGAAGACAATTGAGCAATAAGTCATTCAAGGGGGAGTGTTATAAATTATTAGAAATTATTAAGAAATTCCTTTGTAGATCTCTACCTAATTTCTTACCTAACTCCCACCTAATTAATATTGTAAAGAATTATTGTGAATGACTTTATCTTCCTATAAATAGAGGCATTCATTGTTGTATTTCACACACCTAATGGAATGAGAATTCTCCTCTTTATTCTCTCCATCTCTTCATCTCTAATTCTTGTTTAGATTTTGATAGTTTTATAACAACATTATTATTATTAAGTACAAATGTAAGGAATTTTTTTTTTAATTAAAATAGATAAATTTTACTTTACTTTCCATGTAAAATAATGTCAATCAAACAACAAAAGTTAAAAAATTCCCTACTTTTTCACTTAGAAAATTAAATCAATCAAATATATTAAACTTCAAATTCCCAGGAATTGAATTCCCTGGAATTCATTTTCTTTCCACCTAAATTCCACCATTGCTATCAAACGCAGCCTAATTCACTAAAGTCAATTTTCCATGAAAAATAGTCCAAAACATGCTTTAAAGTGATGTATCATGGAATTCAATTTTAGGAAAGATGTAGCGTATCCAAAATAATTAGGGTGAAAAATTTCCATTGAAAATGATACAAATCAAACACAACCTTAGGATTTATCAAGAACTAGAAAGTTCATCTAAGACTACAATTCATAAACAAAGTGTTTATAAAATCGAATATGAAAGATCAATTTAACTTAAAAAATTGGGAATCGACGGAAAAAATTGGTCCAATCAGCCTTGAAAGTGGGCATTTAAAACTCGGACCAGAAAATGAGTTTTTTCCCGACTTAATCAAGAATCAGTCTGGGTTTTAAATCGGGTTTTGTTATATTTTTTTGCCGAATTTTTTTGTTTAGTTGTTTTTACTTTTGTGTATAATTTTATTTTTTAAATGAGTAAATTTAATTTATTTGTAAAATAATTAGTTTTTTAGAAAAATATGTAATTCTTGGAATAATTTGTAATCTTTCAATCGAAATCGGTTCGATCTTCTAACCCTTGACTAGTTTCCTTTTTTGGGTCGAAGTAATTTTCGATTTTATGAACACTGGTTTTACTAAACAGTTAGATAGTAATTCATTAAAACTTAAAAAAAATTTGTCCCTATTTGTTAGTTGAAAATCTTAATAAATTTAAATTAATTTCACAATTAATTTTAATCACGAGCCTCTATTTGGTAACACTGTAGTAATTTATAAACTGATTTATTTAGATTTTGAGGTAAAATGAGTGGTTGAAGAGTGGAGAGAGAAAACCTGAATGATTAAAAACTGATTTGAGAAATTGTGGAATTTATAAATCGATTTATAAATCATTTATCAAACGGATAAAACATTGAATCAATTTGTTAAAATTTGATTTTAATTTAATCTAAACGGGGCTACATTTGAAGATCAAGCATTTCGCTTTAAAAAATAAAAAAATCGTTTATCTTTCACGCAAAATCAAGAGTCTCGTGTCAACTTTTGAATTTTGAACTAATTTCGTGGCCTGCCCAACTATACAATACTAGCCTTATCCCACCACCACAACTTTTTCAATTTCCTTCAAATTTTCCACTAATAAAAAAATAAAAATCCCAACAAAAAGACACTTCAAAAATGGAATTACGTGATCCTGCAAAACACACCTTCCAGAACCTACCTTCACAAGAAAAAACTCTCTCGTCCCCACCTTAATAAACTATACCCAACATCAGCCAATTACTGCCACAGCTCATATAGTCAATTACTGCCACTCGTTTGGTGAAGAATTAAATTAAATTTTTAGTCTTGTTTGATTTTTATTATTTTAAAATTATAATTTTCTCTCTTATTTTCAGTCATATATTTATTAATAAAATAATTAAATATTATACAAAAATTTCAAAAAAAAGTTCTGTTTTTTAACAACACATTTTCTAAAAATTACTATTCAAAATTATAAATATTCTTTTTGAATCGAACAATATCAAAAACTCCCTTAATAGATTATAATAAAAATTAATGAATAGTGTAATTAAAAAATTATGAATTTATAAAAATTCATGTGATTAATATTAATTGTTAATATTAACTTTGACTTAAATTAAAATTTAATTTTTATTTGACAAATCTAAAAAAACATATTTTTAAATAACATGATTCTCAAATTCATTTTTTAATAACATATATTTTTTTCTCAATTTTTCAATCACACATCTTACTTCGAAATCAAAAATATATATATAAAAAAACACATACTTTTAAATACAAAACTTTTAAAACATCGTCTGTGTAGACAAACATACCCTCAAACTAATATAAAAAATGAAAAACTCCTCCTACCCACGATCTCTTTTCATTACACAATTTTCTCCTAGTGTTGCTGTATACTCTATCTAGTCTCTCTCTACTTTGAGTTAAAAAAAAAAAGTCTCTCTCTACACTCGATTACTGAAATGGGTAATTATCAGAAATTTTATTTTAGTTTGTTGTAGTTTTATTTTAATTGATTGATGATTTTTGTTAATTATTAGTTTAATTGTTTTATTTGTTTGTGTTTTTCCAGCCAAAATCAAGATTGGAATTAACGGTACTAGATCTGATCGTAATGATGCTTTGTTTTTCTAAAATATTTGTTTATTTGCGGAGATTGGTAAATATGTTTGATTATTTGAAGGGTTTGGAAGAATTGGCCGATTGGTGGCTAGAGTTGCTTTGCAGAGAGACGATGTTGAGCTTGTTGCAGTCAACGATCCGTTCATCACTGTTGATTATATGGTATTTTTTTTTAATTTATTTTTTAAAAAATAAATGTTATTGGACACTTTTTGGTTTTAGTTTGGAACTCGTGCCCTGGATCTGTTGCTTGAGCGATTTGCTTGACTATTCATCATATTATTGCTTTAACTGGGCGTAAAACCAGTTTTTTTCACTCTTATAAATTATTTCAATGATTAGTCTGATTATAACTAGTTGTCGCTTTGCCTACATGATTTAATATAATTCCTATATACTTGATTGTGCTTCTTGTGATCTCATCGAGAGTTTATTTGAGTTGGATCTGCCCCTGTTAATTATCTGCCTAGTAGTTATGGAATGAGTTTGTAGTGATGTTACATTTTGTGGGATTGTTGCAGACATATATGTTTAAGTATGACAGTGTTCACGGTCAATGGAAGCACCATGAGCTAAAGGTCAAGGATGATAAGACCCTTTTGTTCGGAGAGAAGACTGTAACTGTTTTTGGCATCAGGTATTCATCTTTAGCTTGATATAACCTCTTGGTGATTGCCTCGTGTGTAAATATGGATCCTGGGCTAGTTATTGAATTCTTTTTTCCAAATTGAATTGTATTTGAAGGAACCCAGAAGAGATCCCTTGGGCTGAGACTGGCGCTGAATATATTGTGGAGTCAACTGGAGTGTTTACTGACAAGGACAAGGCTGCCGCCCATTTGAAGGTTTGTGAATGTGATCACTGAACATCATGGGATTTAACTTTTCTTCTATTTCCATGTTCAATAATTTGGTTATTCATTATTGCTATAGATGTCACCTGAAGGGACATGTGGATGTAGGTGAATAAAATATTAGATCTGCAGGGTTTATTCATGATTATTTTTTTATTTTTTTACACAGCTCTGTTATTTTGTTTAGTCATGTGCATCACCAATTATGATTCAGTATCCATTTCTCTGCTTGTGTGCTGAGTTAGTGTAGCCATTAATGTTGTTTATAAAGTCATCACTAAATAATAATATGAGGGATTGTAAGTTTGTTTTAGTTGGCAATGGAAACATTCTCCTAATAATTAAATTTGTTTTACTAAAAATATATTTCTTCATAGAATATTTAGAGGACAAATTTTTACAAATATATTATTCATATATATTTAGGTAGCACCTGTTTTGTGTAGAAAGCATTTTTTTTAGTTTGTATCTGTAGTGATCTGACATAAGAAGTTTGCATTTTTCTGTTTTAAGCAATTATAGCATTGTTGGTACTGTCTAGTATTACGCTAATCATTTTAACCTCTTCAATTAGGGTGGTGCAAAGAAGGTCATTATTTCTGCACCAAGCAAGGATGCTCCCATGTTTGTTGTGGGTGTCAATGAAAAAGAATACAAGCCCGAACTCAACATTGTTTCAAATGCCAGCTGCACGACCAACTGCCTTGCTCCCTTAGCAAAGGTTTGCGGCGACTGTTGTTAACTTGTGTGTTCACGTGTATGTTTTTTGATGGTAATAAAAACAATCTTTTACTTAAATTTTCAGGTTATTCACGATAGGTTTGGAATTGTTGAGGGTCTTATGACCACAGTCCACTCCATCACGGGTAGGTTTAGTTATTTATTTTGTTTGGCATTGAAAACTTTCCTAATGGTGCTTTTTTTTTTTTTTAATTTAGCAACTCAAAAGACTGTTGATGGACCATCTGCCAAGGACTGGAGAGGTGGAAGAGCTGCTTCATTCAACATCATTCCCAGCAGCACAGGGGCTGCCAAGGTATTAAATTCTTTTAAAGTTTTACAAACCTGTCTACTGCTCTCATTTGATGGTTAATGGAAGATTGTGTTTGTATCGTAGTAGTTCTCCATTTCCTTTAATTTAGCTCAGCCTTCTCGATAATCAATTTCTCCTGATTCTTGCCTCTTGAACTTGAAGGCTGTTGGAAAAGTTCTTCCTGCACTGAATGGAAAGCTGACTGGAATGGCCTTCCGTGTGCCTACTGTTGATGTCTCGGTGGTTGATCTCACTGTAAGATTGGAGAAAGAGGCTACATATGATGAAATCAAGGCTGCCATCAAGTAAGGATGCATGGTGTTTCAGTGTGTCTCTGTACATATTCGTATTTTTCCTCCGTGATTCGGTATCAAGTGCTCCTTTCCCCCACAAAAATAAAATAATCCTTAAAAATAGTGCACATACACCCGAGGTTCCCATTTGATGTTTTTCATTCTTTTTTGACAGGGAGGAGTCTGAGGGAAAGTTGAAGGGAATCTTAGGCTTCACTGAAGAAGATGTGGTGTCCACGGACTTTGTGGGTGACAGCAGGTGAGGGTTCTTTGTTTCATTAGTTATTGGGTTTGAATTCTTGTTTATCATTATTTTTTCTTCCCTTCTTTATTTGCATATTATATAAACATATTTCATCACTTATTTATTTGAACCTCCAACTCCATCAATATATACTAAATAGCGGAGTCCAACAAATGAATTTGGCAGGACCATAATGTAATCGTCAGTCGTGATTTGCTTTTGGTTCTACCCTCCACTAGTGTATAGTAGATGCCCTTTATGAAGAGATGCTCTTGATAGCTATCATAAACTAATATTATTGATTGCTCTCTTGCAACTGCAGGTCAAGCATCTTCGATGCAAAGGCAGGAATTGCTTTGAGCAAGAGCTTTGTCAAACTTGTTTCGTGGTACGACAATGAATGGGGTTACAGGTAATTTCAATGCATCTTTGTTGCGTACCCTACCACATTTGGAAGAAGCCTAGATGACTTCCCCTGATGTTTTTCTTTCTAATTTCCCTTCTAATATTGCAGCACCCGTGTGGTCGACTTGATTAAGCACATGGCTTCAACTCAGTAATTTGTACAAGATGCTGCAAATTGTTATGCGTTGCCGCTCTTCATGGTGTCACTTCTTCTAAAGAAGTTAGAAACTTAGTCGGAATAAAGGCAGCTTGAGAGCAATGCAGTTTGTTGCGTAATCCTGTCGTGCATGTTTTGATTTTGATGAGATGTACTGTTTCTAAAGGATTTTTGTGGCTTGCAATTTCCGAATTCTCTCTTATCCGGTATCGTTGATTAGGTTGGTGTTTACTTTTATGAACCAACGAAATGTCAAATGCTTTAATAATGTTAAACTTTTTGCAGTGGCCCTAGATAGTTTGTTTGGTTGTGGCATTTGAGCTGATCCTATCGTGGATAAAGTTTTCACGTCTTTGTCACGTCTATTATTTTGTTGATGCACTTGACAATTGAGAAAAATAGAACCACATTTGCTGAATGGTCACAAAGTGCTAATTTTCGGTTTCCATTTTCACGAAATAAAGACTGAAGAAAATAAAAGGTTAACTGGCCCAACGAGCAAATTATTTGCACGACACACTTGCTTTATATCCATGTTTGATTGCCAAAATCTCATTTCAAAAAGAATCTCACCAATAAATTCATCATTTTCATGTCACAATGGGCTCTGAGAACGTAACTGATAAATCAATTTCCATGTCATTAGAAGTATCTATCTAGATTGCTTTGATATTCAACTGCCTCTTCTTCCTCCTTGTCCACCTTCATGTATAATCCAAGTTGCTCCACTGGTTTACCTGTTGCCTGAAATTTGAGAATATTAAGGCCATTTTCAGAACATTCAGGATTGGACGTGACTACTCATCTGGAGCTGCTCTAAAAATTTCCAAATTTTCAGTGAACTCGACATTCTCATTAATCTCGACGGTCTTCTCCATCTTTCAAGCTCTCTTCTCTGAATAGACAAGTTTTTAATTGCCCCATTTGTTACTCAATAGGAGGAGAATGCAACTAAGCAAGCTAAAACTTCTCTAGTAAATCGAGTCTAGCACACCTTTTCAAGAGTACTATTCTCTTGGGATTTAATTAATTAATTAATTATAATATCTGCAAATCGGCTTCTCAACATAGCTGCTCGATAAAGCTTTTGGGAGGAGACTTTCCTATCAGGTGAACTGGTGAAGTACTCGGTCTCTCCCCTAAAATGTTACAGTATGCTGGTGAGATGCTGCTTAAGTAACATTTCTTCATTGGGTTTCAGTGCTTACCCTCATGATGACATGACAATTTAACATCTCCTTGACACCATCTGATCTGATTCGTAACCAGAACAACTTCCCAAGTCCGAATCCGTGAAAAAGCACCACGTCCAAAAGATAATAAGATGTTAAATTAATAAGTAGTTCCAATAATTCATTTACAGTGAAGTTAAATTGTCATGAAAAAAAATGATTATACGATGACCAAAAACAAAAGTAGCAGAGAACTGACCCTTCCAGAAGGAAAAGGGTCCTAGAGCATCCATAATGGATATGCTAAAGTTAGCTAGTCATATAAACAAGAAATTAATAGTTAAGTGACACGTGCATGTTAAAGTTAACATGTAATTTTTGCTACAATGGATATGTTAAGTTTTAACTAAAGTTCAATAATAGAATAAATATTTATTTTTAAAATAACAAAATTATATATTAATATGGTAATCATTTTTGAAGATCTCATTAAATTATATAATATGAAATTAACAAAAAAAAAATTATTTTATTTATGAATATTAAAAAATTTAAAGAAGAAAGAAGAAAAGAAAAAAGAATACGATTTTTTGGAAAATTTTCAGCTTAACATTGCCATATCATCAACTAAATTGCTAGCCAAATTTAACAAATAAGTTAACATGTGTTAAAAAAGATTCCCTTAACATATAATTTAACTTATTCATTGTGCACCATTTTTCAACCCCTAAATACTTTAATTTCACTAACATATTATTTAACAAGTACATTGTGGATGCTCTTAACCAACAAGCCTCGACCACAGAAATACGGCAACTGCATTAATAGATGTAGAAATGTAATGGTAACAAATATGACTATAGAGTATAATATCTAATTCTCAATGCACTGAGCACACTTTAAGAGAGATAAGAAAATTTAGAGAGGGGTTACCCAGTGTTAATATACTTCCCGTAATTGCTTTTGTCCGCCCCTAGTTTTTTGTGCCGTCTATTGCAAGGCGTGATCCCGGCAGGGGTGGACAAAAAAATCGGAACCGATATGATCGAATCGGAATCGAACCAAAAAAATCGAAACCGTATGGTTTTAAAAAAATAAAATAGGAAATCGGTTTTGAAACCGAGAACCGATTGGTTTTCGGTTCGGTTCCGGTTCCGCTTTTAGAATCGAAAAATAGAAGTTAGAACCAGGCTTTGATCCTTTTTTTATTTTTTTATATGGTCTTAATTGGTTGTCCTAAAACTAGAAATCAAAAGAAATTGTAACTTTTTGGGTAAAGTGAAAATGATTAATTTCTTTTTATGAAATTTTTTATGTCTCTACCTCTTTGTGACCTTTAACTTTACAGTTGGACTGAAATTCTTAGTAAATGAAAATCGAATGAAACTAACTTATTAATAAACGATGTTGTAAATGACAACGATAGAGTTAATTAAATATTTAAATACAAATATAAAACAATTAATAATAATGCATTTAAACTTATGATTCATCCCACAAGTTTACTATATTGCCATGCTCGAAAAACTTTGCAGGGCATTTGTTTCCTATTTTGGTTTATGAATATTTTTTGTTTCATGGAGAATCATATACTTTCTTCGGGATGAAAGGATTTTCGAAATTTTTGATTTTGATATATTAGATAGAAGTTTATTTCAGGTTATTGGCTCACTTCCTGATGCCTGAAGCTCCTTGATAAGGCTCCTGAAAAATAATTATTATTGTAAAACCGAATTAGAAACGAAATCGAACCAAAACCGAATGGTTTGGTTCTTACGATTCAATGGAACCAAATGATTCCATTTTACAAGAACCGAAAAAGTATGGTTCGGTTCTGGTTCTTGAGATACCCGAACCGAACCACCCGACGTCCACCCCTAGTCCCCGGCTCCCCCATTGACATTTGACTGGAAGGAATACCACGCTCTTCTGTGCTGCAGGTTGACCGAATTACCCTTGCTCTCGGAGGTAATTTCTCAGATATGAAGGGGTAATTTTTGGGAATTCATGATTTATTTTTTACCGTTTGTGCACAAGATTTTTTTATTGTCAACTAGTACATCACCCGTGCGATGCACAGATATATTGCTATAATTAAAAATATGTTTTCACATCGAAATAATTTAGATAAAATTGTAAACAACTAATTAAATATCCCGAGGGAGAAAATATGAAATTATATTTAAATTTTAAAGGAGAAATAATATGGAACAATTATTTAAGACTTTTGAAAACCTCTTTAAATACTATATTTGTCGTTATATTAGTTTGATTTCCGTCATTGTCGCACATTAATATCTTTAACCCACTTAAATTTGTAACCCTTGAGATGGTGGTATGAATAGTATGATGTAACACTTTTTTAATTTACTTTTTTTTTTTTATTTGGAAAAATGTCTTCACACTCTTTCCCTGTTGAATGTATATAATTGTGTACTCAAAATAACGTTGCATATATTACTACTCAATCCATTATATATATATAATGTTATGTACTCATAAATTTACTACATCTATATCTATATATGTGTTCTTATATCTCCATATCCAAAATAATTTTTCAATTTATGTACTCTTTTTATGTCACATTATACTGTGTTTGATTTATAAAAAAAATTCTTTGTTGCCTAACTATAAGAAAATATTCCATTCAGTTAAGATAATCATTTGTAAAAAGCATCTAAACAAATAATGAAGAAAACATACTGAACAATAGTTTGTCTATTTAATGTTAGATTATATTGTCCTTGTTTTGTAAATAATACTTTGTCTAACCGAGCAAGGGGCACCATGAAAATTTCCCAACTGCTACTTAACGGGTAAACATTGGGTGTCATACACGACCCATGACACCCCCCAATAGGAGGAGGAAAACCTTATAATTTCCGATAAAACCTATTGAACAATAGCATGCCTAAGTAATTAGTTAATTTGCGAGGAACGTCATAATTATATAAAAAAAAAAACTTATTGAAACAAAATCGTACAAACGAAATATACGTACCTTAAGGGTTTAAGATGCAAATTGTGCAATGTTAAATTTCGAAAACAAAGTAAAAGAAGCTTCCATGAACTAAAAGATACAATTATTTTTTTTTTAAAATTTTTTTACAAAGGATTAATAAAAGATTCCATATTTTAGCATAGATTAATGACAAACGGAACAATACGAATGACATAATGGAATAAGAAGTACGAACAACAAAAATAAACATTACTTTCCCGATTGCAATCAGGAAAATAATCGTAAGCAAAATAACACAATAGTTTAAATTTATTTAAATAGATAATTTAAAATAAAATTGGAAAATAAAATCATATACTTAATGTTGGCTCAGATGTTTACAATTTATAGTATCAATACTGTTGATCACAAAATCCGGCTGGACCTTGGACCAACACGTCTCAACTCCTCCCTCTTGAACACGTGGATCTCCTGCGCACTAAGACAAACAATCAGCTTGCAAAGGGGGCCGATGTGGCTCCCGTTCGCACTCCGATGCCTAAGTCAGTGCTCATTTTAGGCAAATATGTATATTGGGTGCGGGAAATATAAATGTGTAAAAGAGAGAAAAGGGAGTGAGAGAAATGTATCGTTTTTGAGTGAGAAATTGCTAACCCCCCCCCTTTGGAGACAATTGTGCTTCATTTATAGTGGAACTTCTTGTCTCGGATTGCGACACGTGGCATACTTTACACTTGTCATCTCCCTAGCTCATAGAAGTGACAACCTTGCTTTTCAACCGTAATTATTGCTACATTTCGTAGGGGATGGGCGCCTGTCACGTCTTGGTAAATGCAGTGTCCCATCACTGACTCCATCTCTCTTTTGGCCAACGCCATAAAGCGTCCCGGCTGAATATAAAGCACATCGGCTGGTGCGTTAACCAGGTCGGCTAAAGAGGTTTGCTTCATCCCAGGTGATACTTTAGTCCTTTAAAGGTGGGTCAGGGTCCTATTGGGCCTTCGCTGGTGGGTCACTGTACCCTTCTTTGAGCCCGGAATCAACACTAGTCCCTCAAATCCGAAGGGATCATTCATGGTCGTGTAGGATTTGCTATGATTTTATAGCCGACCTTCCGCCTCGGATTTCCGCTCCCTGATGGCTAGGATCGTGCCAGCGCGTTTCCTAGGCGGCGCATTCAATTCGGATGGACTATTGATATTTATTTCCAAGGAATATATGCATGAAATGGGAGGGGGGTAACATTTCACGGCGCGTGGCATTCACCGTGGCAGCTGAACGATTTTGTCTCTCCCTTTGACGGCTGGCGCTTTGATTAGCCCATTTTCCAAGAAGCATGGGTTACCCATATTAATCATGCGGTTCACGAAAATCAAGGAATTTAGATTATTGGGATTCCTATAAATCCTTCTTCATTTCGTTATTTCCCCCTTTTACCATTTTCTAAGAGTCTTTTGCAGCAATACCTTGGCGAAAGCTTGTTCCATTTCTTTCTTTCCTGCAAGTTTCAAGTCTTTTCCTCAAGGGCTTTCTACCCAGCGTCCACCTTTATTGTTCCACAATTTCTTCATCGGCGAGTTCTCCATTTCCAGTGCACAATTTCACGCATTTGTCACCTGAAGGTAAACCTCTTGGTCTCTGGACATGCGAAACTTTTCTATTTTCAGTTTCTCATTGTGGGTTTGAAAATTTTGTTTTTGCACCTTGTTTCTCTTTCGTTGAGTCTGATCCACCTTTAAAACAAAAAGAAAAAAATGGAAAGAGTTGGGGGAACGGGTTCACAGGAAATGTTAGCAACGGCGATTCCCGTCAGAGGTTTCTGCCCCATCTCTTTATCGGTTTTTAGTTCCCGTTTCTTTAGGGAGCAGGTTAAGAGGAGAAATAGGAAAACTAGTGGCATAATTTATTTGAGTGATTCTGATAGCGAAGAAGAAAAACACCAGAACTACATGGCTCACCTGTCATCCGAGGAGGAATCCGTGCTAAGAGAACTCCGAAGCAAGCGTGACAGAGACAGGGAGAGAGAGGGAGCAACGGGTTCTTCTTCTGACCCACAAAATCTTGGTTTGGGTACCAGGGCCCCTTTCCGGGCGCATAGAGAGGAGTTGGGGCTCTCAGAGGAGGAGATAGCCCAGGTCGAAGGTTGGGTGGACCTGGTAAACAAAACATCAGGATATCATGTGGATCTTGACCCAAACTCAGATTTGTGGGAGAGCAGTGAGGTCACTACTGAAATCCGAGGAGTCAATTTAGCTGGGGCCTCGGCGAAATTCAGAATGCCAGAAGGGATCCATTTGGTGCGTCCTACGCCTTCTTGCCGACCATGCAGTCCTCCTTCAGGCCAAGCGGCCATCTGCTACGATGCTTTGTCCTGCGGTATGAGGTTGCCCCTGCACCCCTTCTTCAGGGCCCTGCTAAGGAGCTACAACTTGTGCCCCTACCAGTTGGCACCTAACTTCTGGACCCAGGCCGTGGGCACTTGGCTAGCGTGGCAGGAGGTCAACCCCGACCATCCTATCTCCCTATACATTATACATACTTTGTATACCCTGAAGAAGTCAGTGAGAAAGGAGAGGGACGTGAGAGCCGATGTGAAAGACTGGTATTATTTGTCCCCTAGGGGCTCCTATCCTCCTGCCATCACTGGCCAGCCGACCTCTATAAAGAACTGGAGGAATCAATGGTTCTGGGTAACTGGGGAGTGGCAGAGTTCTCCTGTGGACCCTTGTCCGGAAATTTTAGTTCCCCGAACTTTTTCCATTCCTAGTGAGTCGTGTGTTTGCTTTAGTGTCCTTAAATGTCATGTTTCACTTGTTTTTATTTTCAAGTCACCTTTCTTTGCTGGTTTTTTTTTTTTTTTTTAACATGTTTGCGATTCGTGACAGGGGATGCTTTTGCTCACCTCCTCCCCGACGCAGACCTAGCGGCAGTGAGGCGCTTGTTCGCTTATAAGGGCACCTTCCAAGGGGTCATTCAGCAAAACAAGATGTTTGTGAAGCACGGTCTTATGCGAGCTATGAGTAAGTTCGCTTCCTTATTACTGTTTCATCCTACGCCCCTTTTCTCTGCTTGAAGCTTTATTTTCCTATCTTTCTTGCTAGGTTCTAAGGATTTTCCAAATATCTCTCAGAAGGGTCTCATAGCTGCTAAGATTCCCCCTGCTCTTCACCACGGCAGTGAAATCGAGAGAAAACAGAAAGCGGTCCTGGCCAACTTGCAAGTTGGGGTGGCGAAGGAGACGTCTGAGAGGTCTGCTGCTCAACTTCAGGGCCCTCTTCCAGCCCTAATGCCACAACCTACTCTGCTTCCTGTGGGCCCTCAGAAGCCTGACACAGAAAAGGAGGCCGACCCTAAGGGAGACCTTCTGAGGGGGAAAGGGAAAAGGTCTGACAGGGGCAGATCCAAAAGAAACAGAGAGGCTAAGGATGTCTCAGTGCCGCCTCCTTTATCCGAGGGCATATTTGAACATGTCCCTGAGGAGGAGCCTGGCCCCCTGAAGAGACTTAGAAGAGGTAAGGGCAAGGAATCCACCTCTGCACCTCCGCCTCCCATGATTGAAGACCTGGAGGATGAGCCCTCTGTGTCCATTTCGGGCTTGGCCTATGAAATGACACCGGAGGGAGCAGAGGAGCTCAAGCACATCAAAACCAGCATTCTCCCCAGGGATGTCACCTTCAGCCCTTCACTATTTGACTCTCCCAGCTCCCCTCCAGCCTGGGCCGCCTTTATTACTGAACAATTTTGGACAGAGGGCTGGTCTGCTTTCTCCTCCAGCGTTAGTCCGTCCCGGAAGTTGCTCTCCGCCAAGGCCATGAACGCCAGGGCATTGGCCCTTATTGACGAGGTGGAGTCGTTCGTGGATGAGGCGCAGAGGGACAAAAAGAATGCCGAGACTGCTCTCCGGCACGCGGACAATATGCTCAAGGAGATCAACGACCTCAAGGACCAGCTATCCATAGCCCGTAAATCTTCTTCAGAGGAAAGGGTTAATACGAAGCGCCTCCAGGAGGACAATGATAAGTTGAAGCATGACCTCCGGGCCTTCGAGTTAGACGTGGCAGTTTTGTGCAAGAAACTGGATGACTCCAACCGCGCACAATCTATCGCCTCTGAGGCCCTGGTCGTCGCTAACGCAGCCAAGTTGAAGCTGGAAACTGAGGTGGCGGCAGTCAATGAGAGACTGAAAAGGGAGCTGGAGGCTAGGAAGAAGGTTGAGGAAGATTACACTTCCCTGGAGAAGCATATTGACTCCAGAGTTTCCGAGGCTTTGGAGCGTACCATAGAGGCCAGGGTGAAGGAGGTTCTGGTTATGGAAGTGTCGAAAGCAGTTCAGAACTTCAAGGATACTTTTGAGGAGACCCCGGAGTACGAGGCTATGCAGCGGGTGTTTGGGAACTTAGGGGCCAGGATGGCCTTGGGGGATATAAAGGAAGCTTTTCCTACCTTAGACTTGTCCTCCATTGAAGCATTCTACCCTGAGCCCGAAGATGCTCCTGCAGATCCTTTAGGTGCATCCAGCAAGGGCTCTCCGGAAGGCGTCCCCCCCCAATGATCTTCTTCCATTTTTGCCTTGCTTTTAGTTAGTTTAGTTTTTTGTTTTTGTAAGTGCCCCGGCACCTGATACTGTAAATGCAACTTTTACTTGATTTGTAAATGTCTCATTCTTATGAATGGAATAGTTTGCTATGATTTCGCCGCAGTGACGTTTCAAAACTGTTTAAGTGAATGCTTCGTGATTGTATGATGATAATGTGGGAAATTATAAGTGTTGGTTGAATTCGAGTGTTTCCAAAATGTAAATGCCTTTAGAAAATGCCTCTCGCACATATCGCGTATTGCATGTTTAATGGGTATAGTCCCTCAGATCTGAGTGGTTCGAGACATTTATGTTTACCAATGAGACCTGATTTTGACAAACATTTAAACATACATAAGCCACACTTTGTAAAGTCTGTGTATGCAGTTTTGGTTGTACTAAGATCTTTGCGGCGCTAATGCATTCAATTTCTTACGCAACGGCCGTAGTGTAGGCTTATAAGAGTCCCTTGTTTGTAATAAACTTCATGCATGACGAATACGCATGGCTAATTAGTATTTGGTGCAATCCTCATCATAATTAACTAGCGATTTCATACAATCATGCGGCAACGCTGTGCCTCATTGAAGTGGAATTTGACTTATTGAAAATAGCGACGAAGGTGATCTGTGTTCCAAGGGTTACACAAAGGTACCCCGGATAAATCTTTAATTATGTAGGTACCAGGTACCACCTCGGCCGTGATCCTGTAAGGGCCTTCCCAGTTAGGACCCAAAGTCCCTACTCCTGGTTCTTGAGTTGAAGGAAGAACCTTTTTTAGGACTAGGTCCCCAATATTAAAGCGTCGCTCTTTCACCCTTTTATTGTAGTATCGAGCCATCTTTTCCTGGTATTTGGCCATCACCACTTGAGAATCGTTCCGTTTCTCCATGAGGAAATCCAAACCGGCCCTTTGTGCTTCTTCGTTTCTCACTTCGTCGTAATTAGTTTGTCGAAGTGAATGTACCCCAATTTCGACGGGACATACCGCCTCGGCCCCGTATGCCAATGAGAACGGTGTTTCACCAGTTGCGGTGTGAGAGGTGGTGCGAAGCGCCCATAGCACTTGTGGGAGCTCATCTACCCATGCGCCCTTTTTGGACTCCAACTTCCTTTTCAGGGTGTTTTTTATGGTCTTATTCACTGCTTCCACTTGCCCGTTGGCCTGCGGGTGATGTGGAGATGAAAACAGCTTTCTAATTCCCAAATCCTCGTACAACTCGTCTATGCTTCTGTTTTTAAACTGTTTAGCATTGTCACTAACCAGCGAATGGGGTATCCCAAACCGGCATATGATATTCTTCCAGATGAACTTGGTGGTGTTGGCCTCGGTGATCCTCATAAGTGGTTCAGCCTCGACCCACTTGGTGAAGTAGTCAATTGCTACTATAGCAAAGCAATTATTTCCGGCACCCCTAGGCATAGGACCTATAATATCAACCCCCCATTTTGAAAAAGGCCAAGGGCTGGTCACCACGGTTAGTCTGTGATGTGGCTGATGCAGTATGGTTGCGTGTCTTTGGCATTTATCGCACTTGCGCACGAAGTCATGAGAGTCCTTTCGTATAGTGGGCCAAAAATACCCCTGTTTGAGGGCTTTCCGAGCTAGCGATAGTCCCCCGGCATGGTTGCCACATATGCCTTCATGGATTTCTCTCATTACATATCGCCCTTCCTCAGGCCCAACACATCTTAGCAACGGGGAGGTGAAGCTCCGTTTATAGAGTAGATCATCCAAGAGTACGAAATTTGCAGCATACCTTTGCAATTTCCGAGTTGCCTCCGGCTCGTTTGGCACTGTCTGGTGCCTCAAATATGCAATCACCGGATTCATCCAGGATCTCTCTTCCTCTACTGTCAAAATCTCTGGTCCTGGCTCAATAGAGGAGGTCAACATGCGCTCAACCGGGATCAGATTATATAGCTCCGCATCACTGCTGCTTGCTAGTTTGGACAGAGTGTCAGCATTGGAATTTTTTGTCCTGGGGATGTGCTGCAATTCCATTTCTTCAATGTGTATCGCCAAATCTCTTACTTTCTTCAAGTAAGCAATCATAGAGGGTTCTTTGGCAGAAAATTGCCCATTGAATTGATTTACAACGAGCTGCGAATCGTTGTTCGCCACTATGGACTTGATCTTCAAAGCTTTGGCAAGTCTTAACCCAGCTAACAACGCCTCGTACTCAGCAACGTTGTTCGAGGCTTTGAACTAAAAGCGGATTGCGCTATGTAGTTTAAACCCTTCTGGGCTTATTAGTAATATGCCCGCACCGGATCGCTCCTTAGCTGAGGACCCATCAACAAATAATTTCCACTCCTGGCTATCATCTGCGTTATCAACCATTTCGACCTCCGGTGGGTGTGTGAATTCGACTACGAAGTCAGCCAAGCTTGGCCTTTTATCGCAGTCCGAGGCGCATAGTGTATGTCAAACTGGCTGATTTCTATTGCCCATTTCAGTAATCTCCCAGATACATCTGGTTTTTGCAACACTTGTCTCATGGGAAAGTTGGTGAGCACGTGTATGGAGTGTGCCTGAAAGTAGGGACGAAGTTTGCGAGAAGCGGTGAGTAGTGAGAGGGCAAGTTTCTCCATATCTAGGTAGCGTGTCTCCGCATCTAGCATGGATTTGCTCACGTAATATACTGGAAATTGATTCCCCTCCTCTTCTCTGACCAACACGGAGCTAACAGCCTCCTTGGACACAGCCAAATACAAGTAGAGAGGCTCGCCAGCCTTTGACTTTGATAGCAATGGGGGTCGTCCCTAGGATGTTTTCAGGTCGGCGAAGGCCTGCTCACACTCCGGTGTCCACTAGAATCGTTTCGCCCCTTTTAGGATTTTGAAAAATGGCAAGCAACAAGTAGAGAGGCTCGCCAGCCTTTGACTTTGATAGCAATGGGGGTCGTCCCTAGGATGTTTTCAAGTCGGCGAAGGCCTGCTCACACTCCGGTGTCCACTGGAATCGTTTCCCCCCTTTTAGGATTTTGAAAAATGGCAAGCATTTGTCTATGGATTTGGAGACTAATCGATTCAAGGCTGCAATTCTTCCCGTTAAGCTTTGCACCTCCTTTGGATTTCGAGGCGATTGCATGTTTAACAAAGCATTGATTTTTTCTGGATTAGCTTCGATTCCTCTTTTATTCACCATGAACCCAAGAAATTTTCCAGATGCTACTCCAAACACACACTTCGCTGGGTTGAGCTTCATCTTATATCTTCTCAAAACATCAAATGCTTCTGACAAATGGTGGATATGATCCGCAGCGACCATGCTTTTGACTAGCATGTCATCAACGTACACCTCCATAGTGTTCCCCAATTGTTTCGAGAACATGCAGTTTACCAGCCTCTGATAGGTAGCTCCCGCATTTTTCAAGCCAAATGGCATAGCTCGGTAGCAATAGAGTCCTCTATCTGTGATAAATGAAGTATGCTCTTCATCCGGTTCGAACATGGGGATTTGATTGTACCCGGAATATGCATCCATGAAGCTTAGCAACTCGTGTCCTGCTGTGGAGTCGACCAGTTGATCGATCCGGGGCAATGGAAAGCTGTCTTTGGGACATGCCTGGTTCAAGTTGGAAAAATCAATGCACACCCTCAATTTCCCATTGTGTTTTGGTACTAAAACAGGATTTGATACCCACTTCGGATATCGGGACTCTCTGATGAAACCATTTTTCAATAGCTTTGCGACCTCGTCTTTTAAGGCCTCATACTTGTCCGAACTCATGGGCCTTCTCTTTTGCCTGTGCCCAGGGCTTCGGGGATCCAGCTGGATCCTGTGGCAGGCTTCCTTAGGATCGATCCCAATCATGTCACCATGCTTCCATGCGAATACATCGAGGTTTTGAAGTAGGAAGTCCTTCAATTGACTCTTGTACTCGGTTGGCGAGTCCAGTCCGATCTGTAATTCTTTGATTGGATCAAGTGGGTCTACGCCGAAGCATTCCAACCTTTCGCCCGGGGTGGGGCAATTGTCACCTGCCATCCTGGGGTCTAGATCTGCTAAATCCTCTTCTAGGATCATTGTGACATCCTTATCTCCAGACGGCCCTTCACCCAATCTTTCAGGGTCTGGAGCAGCCTCGGTCATGGCTACATCACTGATCATGTTCAAGCTTCGATCTTGAAACTTCCGGATTGCATTTGTGTAACAAGCCCATGATTCTGTTTGGCTTCCCCTCACAATTGCAACGCCATGCTTCGTGGGGAACTTCATGCAAATGTATTTGGTATGCGTTACAGCCCCCAAGTCAATGAGACCAGGCCTCCCTATTGAGCCATGATAGGAGGAGATTTTGTCAACCACCAAGAATTCCATAGGGATTCTGGAGAGGGTCGGTGCTTGCCCTACTTCAGTCATAAGGGTTATGGACCCTCTGGGGGTTATGCTGTCCCCCGTGAATCCGTATATTGGATCAGGGACTGGAATGAGAGGAGTGCTGATCCCCATCTTATCAAAAGTTACCCCGTAAATCACATTTACCGAGGCACCATCATCCGTGATAGCCCATTTCGAGCCACCACCACCCTGATAACCAATGCGTCGTTGTGGGGGAAGTGCACCCCAATGGCATCGTCTTGTGTGAATGTGATGGATTCCGTCCGAGGCATCCCAACAGGATGTGAATGAATATGATAATTCACGTTGGCAGGCTGTTTGGCCTCCCTTATATACCTTTTCTGGGAGTTGTTGGTGCTCCCACCTGGGTGGGGGCCTCCCAGTATCGTGTCGATTTCACGAATGGGGAGGTCGGCCACAGGCACAGGTGGCTCCCGTGTATCTTTAACATGTGCCGAGGCGGTATCCTGGCCCCTATTCCTGTCTCTTTGACGATTGTCAATTCTTTCCTTAGTTGGGTTCTTCCACGGAGCTCTCCTATCAGCTCGGTTGAACTTCCGACCACCAGTTTTCTGGGTTCTCCCTGTGTTTAGGGGAAAATCTCCCCCCTTCTCCCCTGCGCTTTTTGGTCATCTAGCATGTGAATTTCCCTGCAATCCTCCGTTGCATGGCCGTAATATCTGTGATAGGTGCAGTAAGCCCCAATCATGGGCTGTTTTCCACTTCGGCTGCTTTCCGCTCTCCCTTGAGCCGTGGGGGGATTTTGAGAAGGGGTATTAGAGTGTAAGTGAGGGATAGCTTCCGTGATTTCTGCTGCAAAGCTAGATCCCGTCCCTGGAAATGGACGAGGCGCGCCACCTCGGTTATCGCCGATCCTATCCTTGTTTCCTCCCTTTTTGGGGTCGCTTCATTGGAATATCCAAGGTTGTATCTCCCTTGGGGGTGATTATCTCTGGCCCTAGCAATTTCCTCCGATACAATCTCTTCCTTCATCAGGTCTACCAGGGTATTGTAATCCCTTGTTTTCCTGCTCCGGACATCCCTCCAAAACATGCTGGTCATAGCTAGCCCTCCTTTTAGGGTCGAAAACATCTCCGCTTCTGTGATATTTTCGCAGATATGCATTTCTTCAGTAAATCTAGCTAGGTAACTTTTCAGAGATTCGTCCCTTCCTTGCCTCAGATCCTGAAGGCGTTGGAGTGGGAGTTGACCAGGCCTGGAAGAAACAAAGCCATTCTTAAAAGCAGTTTTCATATCCCTCCAACTGTGGATGCTGCCGGAGGGAGTTTTTTATACCATCGTATGGCACTTCCCTCAAGGGTTAAAGCAAAAGCTTTACATTTCAGTGTCGGGGTGGCCCCGGCTATCTCCATGCTGGCGCGATAATTTAACAGGTGATCATCAGGATCACCTCGGAATCTACGGAGGCCCTCTGTGAAGGGACTTACTTCCTCTTCGTCATCCAACTCGTATGACGGCAGCTAGCTGTTCTCGTCGTGACCGAAATACTCCGGATCACGGTATTGGCCATATAGCGGCGGGGCGTACTCCTGCCTTTGTGGTGGTGGAACGCGGTCGTAGTTTGGCCTTTCATGGCTCTGTAATTCGTTACAAGGATTAGTCCGAACTGCTTCGGCTCTTCTTTCTTGCCTATTCCTAGGCTCATGTGCTGATGCCATCCTTTCTCCCCCCATACCTTGTTGATCCCTGTACATTTGATCCTGTGATAAGGCTTCTTCAGCGCGTCGCTTGCACCTATTTCTAGGCTCTGCGGCATTGTGCCGACCTGGGTTCGTTTGTCTCCGTCGTTGTCCCCTGAATAACCCTCCTATTCGGACGAAAACACTGTCGAAATTTGCGGGAGAAGCCTCCCTGCGTCTAGCTGGGAGTGGGTTTTGTTTCCCATATGTTTCATGTTCTGGGTCTCGCTCGTAGAAGGGCTCAGATTCCACCTCGGCGTATGCCTGCGGGTCTTGATAATAGTAAGAGACAGTGGCCGCCTCGGATGGTGAATAATGTGGCTATGAGTATTGCTGAGGCATCACGGGTTCGTTCATAACATACCCTCTGGCCATAAAGGCATTCATCACAGCAGTCTGTTCTATTTGTTGCTTCTGCATTTCTAACATTTGGGCCGCCATGCGTGTCATATCTCGCATCATGCGGCGATTACGGTGCCGACGAGGTGGGTTAGGTTGTGCCACTTCCTCATTGGCGTTTTCATGAAGTCCTTGAGGAACCTCGCCCTCGCTGCGTTGGCCACTTCTTCCCCTACGGGGGTTAACATCACCGTCACTTTCATTCATGTTTCAGAAGAATTTCTGGTCTTAGATCGCTTTTCAAGGATAGATAGACCTTTGTCTCGCTGCTCCAAACCTTTTTCAAGGTTGTTAAACTTATGTTTCAAAGTTCTTTACCTTTTTCAAGGGTGTTTAAACTTATGTTTCAAAGTTCTTTACCTTTTTCAAGGGTGTTTAAACTTATGTTTCAAAGTTCTTTACCTTTTTTCAAGGTTATTGCACTTATATTTCAATTAAGGTTAACAGACTTGTCTTTCAAAGCTTTTACCTTTTTCAAGGCCAACCAGCTTATCTTTCAAAGCTCTTACCTTTTTCAAGGCCAACCAGCTTATCTTTCAAAGCTCCTACCTTTTTTAAGGCCAACCAGCTTATCTTTCAAAGCTCCTACCTTTTTCAAGGCCAACCAGCTTATCTTTCAAAACTCTTTGCAGTTATCCGCTCTATTGTAAGAGGTTATTCGTCCTTTTTCAGGACTACCTTTCTATGTGTAGCTTTTTACCATGTGTTTTCGTGGTTAGAAGTATGGGTTCCCACAGACGGCGCCAAAATGTTGACCAAAAAATCTGGCTGGACCTTGGACCAACACGTCTCAGTTCCTCCCTCTTGAACACGTGGATCTCCTGCGCACTAAGACAAACAATCAGCTTGTAAAGGGGGCCGAGGTGGCTCCCGTTTGCACTCCGATGCCTAAGTCAGTGCTCATTTTAGGCAAATATATATTGGGTATGGGAAATATAAATGTGTAAAAGGGAGAAAAGGGAGTGAGAGAAATGTATCGTTTTTGAGTGAGAAATTGCTAACCCCCCCCCCCCCCCCCCTTTGGAGACAATTGTGCTTCATTTATAGTGGAACTTCTTGTCTCGAATTGCGACACGTGGCATACTTTACACTTGTCATCTCCCTAGCTCATGGAAGTGACAACCTTGCTTTTCAACCGTAATCATTGCTACATTTCGTAGGGGATGGGCGCCTGTCACGTCTTGGTAAAGGCAGTGTCCCATCACTGACTCCATCTCTCTTCTGGCCAACGCCATAAAGCGCCCTGGCTGAATATAAAGCACATCGGCTGGTGCGTTAACCAGGTCGGATAAAGAGGTTTGCTTGGCGTACCACCTCGAAAATCATCCCAGGTGATACTTTAGTCCTTTAACGGTGGGTCAGGGTCCTATTGGGCCTTCGCTGGTGGGTCACTGTACCCTTCTTTGGGCCCGGAATCAACAAATACAATTAGAAATTATTGTATAAATCATTTAAGCAAGTATTTGTTAAACAAAATAAACTGATTTATAAACCAGTTTATAAACCAGACAATTTTTTAAAACACTTTAAAATCATACACATTTTTTCTGTCCAATTATCAACCAATATTTTTTACTTCAAAATTATAAATAAATCAATTTATAAACCATACAGTGTTACCAAAAAGAGGCTAAATGGTGGTTCACAAATGTTGTTACGTATATATTTATGCATCAAACCTGGTAATAAACCCAGAAAGCAGAAATTAAATGTAAATTCCATGATGGCCTTAAATGGTGTTTCACATGTTTTCAATTTATAATATCAATAAAATTAGTAATTATTGTATAAATCACTTAAATGGTGGCTCCAATTCATTGATCAATATACAAAACGATAGTGTATTGATCAGTGAATTGGAGCCACCATTTAAGTGATTTATACAATAATTACTAATTTTATTGATATTATCCCTACTGTCTTAAAAGAGCGGTAGTCTTTTTCCTGTTCACAAGCAGATATTTTTACTGTTCACAAGCCGTTTTTCCAATTGAGCCGAGCTAGCCGAGGCAGAAAATTGATTTTTGATGTAATATTTCTTCTTCTAAGGTACAATTTGTTCAGCTCTGTAGCCGCCTCTCTCTCTTCCTTCATCGTTGCTTTACCTTCGTCATAGCCCCTTCTTCGATTCTAGACTTCTCCTTCAGTCTGATCATTCGACTAACCGGAAGTTCTGCTTACCGCCGTCTCTCCTATAGCTTTACCAACAGGCGACGCTTCTTCAACCGCAATCGTCATGTCCATGCCACCAACAACTCCTTCTCGTGGCCCGACTACACTTGGTTGGTATTACTCTGCTTGCTGCTGTCTCTCTCGTCCCTATTTCCTTCTTTTGGTTTTCATCTTTTCTCTGGTTGCCACCGCTTCCTTCGCCTATAATTTATTTTGCCATTGTTTGCTATCTAGACTTGTTATCATTTGCTAATTAAAGTTGTTATCATATGTATTATTAGTAAATAAACTTCTCTTTGTTCTTAAGGATGGATTGGTTTACAAAAGTTTTTAACTGCTCAACCAAGTCTTCTGTGTGAAATTGATGGAAGCAGATTTTAACGAGACATGACGCAAGTGAGCACTTTGAGAATTTCAAAAAAAGGATTATACTTAGTTTGTTAATTTGGGCATATATTGATTTTTTATGTGTCTTATTTATTAATTTAGTTCTATTTTGTGGTGTCTATTTAGAAGTTAGCATATCAATTGGAGTTAAATTTAGTCTCGAAGCAAAAATATAAGTGGTTCAGGACTTATTCTACATTCCATTTTTCTATGTACTGATTACTTCCTTTTAGGACTTTCAAGTGTCTCTAGGTATCAATTTTTTAATGTTTAATATGATGTCACATTTCTTTTATTTTAGCCTCTAAAATCAGATAATATATTCTTTGATAAGGACCAAAAAGTGGATTCTATGTCTGAGGTCTGTATTTCCCGGTGACGTCGTTTAATATCTCCACATAAACACTTATGAGATTGTGGAGTTTCAAAAAAAAATGCTTTCCAGAAAGCTCACACAAGTGCTTTATCAGATATTATCAAAATAGGGTTCCCGGAAAGTCATCATCTTCTTCTTCTTATGCTTCTCCTTCTCCATTATGTATGAATTTTTCCTTTCTTTCTTTAAATTCTTTATTGTGTACTTACAATAAATAATAATATACTGTAGATGGATTAATAATTTTTGGGACTCATAATTCTAAAAGCAAAATGCGGTTTTAGTCTAATTACAATTTCTTAGCTCTCTCTTGATTGAAGAAAAAAAGGTGATTAGATTAAATAAATGTGAAACTTACCTTTTCCATTGAGGCGGTGTATTTACTTTCTAGAACCAATTCTAAAACTACTGTATGACTATCTTGCTTTTAGCCGCATTTCTCTGTTGGTTGCAGGGTAAAACAGATCAAATCGGTATTCTATTCACTTTCTAAGGTTACTTCACACATGACCTTTTAGTCAATCCATCCATCCATTTTCTTTTTTAATTGAGAAATCTTAGTGCATACAATTCATACATTTTCTTGTCATCAGCAGCCCTACTTGTCAATTTATCCTCTATTTCTAATATCTTTGATGCTCTAATTTTTGTGAATAGCCGACATTCATTTAGTGCCATATCTTAGAGTTAGGACTCAAGTTTTTAGGAGGAAAATGTTCTTCATATACAGATTTTATGGAGTTGTTGCATGGTAATATGCTGCGATCCTTTAGATTGTCAACATATCTTTTTAAGTTTGGACAATGATGTGCAATGTGTTAACTTTTCACTCAACCCAAAAGTTTGTTTTTATGTGGGATCTTTACAATTTTAACTTGGAAACATCTCTATGATTTTCTAGCCATGCATAATCTTTTGATCTACATGCTCTAATCCTATCACAAGGTTGATTAAAAGGGGAGAGAATCTACTTTTCTAGGGGTAACTCCAGTTTCTTTAACCAACTCTTATATAACTTTTTTTTATTAATTCTATATATATGTGAGGAGTTTGTATATCTGTGTATGTGAATCATTTTCTCAAGTTTCTTGGGGTTATTGTGCATCTCATATTTTGATATTCTTCTATTTTGTTCATTTTTAGTCTTACACATTTTTTTCTTCACACCACAGGGATGATATAACACAGCGAAGCCATAGCCAATAATTCGAATTCTTCAAACCCTCTTTTTATCTATTTATTGGTATTATTTTTGAAATTATTTTCTTCTTTTCAACTGGATTTTGTTTCTTGTGTTGAATTTCAGTTTCCATGGCTTAGTACTGCATTACTTGTTTTGGGTATTTTTTGGTTATGATTGACTTCCACTTTTTGACTTGCTAAGATGTTGTAATTTTGATATGATTTGACAAAATTATTGTTTTTTGATACTTGGATGAGTTGTAAGTGGCATTTAATTGTTTTTATGTATAAATTTATTTACAAGATTGGGGCTTTTCTATTTCTCTTCTGCTATGTATTTTTATTGGTTCACGTGCTGGAGTTAGAATATGCAATACATCACTATCCTACTATGTTATATATTTTAAATATTTATTATTCATGCCCCTGTGAGAGGGTTGGAGGAGTTGGGGTTATAGTTTTGCTCTTTAATGCTTGATTTTCTATCCTCCTACTTTTGTGTAAAAATACTTTCTTTTAAAGATCGCTCTGTTATGCGTCTCTTCTTTGAGTTTTGTGAAATCAAAGTTGTTTTCATTGGATTTTGAAAACTATTCTAATTATTTGATTATGAATTTTGATTTCATTGGAAAATTGTAGTTTTATCGAATTTCAGATTGTAGGAGGTTGTGATTGTGAAGTTGGAGTTTCCCCCTTTCTTGTTTATCATTGTATATTTTATAACAAATGCTCTCTCATCTTGCTTTATAACATATATATTTTCTCTAATTTCTGTGAAGCATGGTGCATCCATCTGACAAATATCACCTCTTGCATTTCATTATGTATTATCCATTTACACTGCTTTTGATATTTTTTAGCCCCACATCGTGTTTGAAAATACTCACATGGGTCCATTTACTATAGATCGAGATTATAGTGCTAAGAATGCTGAACCATGCAGGGTCTAATCATTTATCAAGAAATATGCTTTTGTACTTTCACATCCAATTATGTCATTTGAATTACTTATGAAAACTATACAAACATATCTTAGAGTTCACGAGATCACATAGATGACACATTAATGATAGTTTTATGTTAACATAGATCCGTGTCATTGCATTGAAAATAAAGGTAAAGTGCATGAATCCCCATAACCTAGGCTAAGGTTTATTAAGAGCCACTGGGAGATCTAACAACTGACTCGACCGTTGACAGTTGATTGGAAAATCTAATGAGTATCACTGAATTTGCGATGACAAAATTCAATTAGTTAAAAATGCTGATTATTTCTTTTAGTTTTTTAATATTTATATTTCTCTTTTACCCTTTTTTTTTTGTATATTGCACGAGATGAATTTGGGAATGGAGAAAGAAATGGCTAACTGAGATTTCAGATCATAATTTTATTTTTATGTAGTTTATTTTTTAGTTGAATCAATGAAGTTTATGAAACCTGGATTGTAGCCCTATTGGTATCAATATAGTAATAGCAATTTTAGTTTAAAGAATTGAATATGCCTCTTCATGATATCGAATAGCGTTTGGAAACACAAGTTTATCCTACATCACATCTTATATTATGGCTTATGAGAGGGGATCCTGTTAATTCTTCTGTGTTCATTTCTTCAGTGTGTTCATATTGTTTCCACGCTCAATTATGTTTATCATTTCTATTTTAGATTATTTTGGATATTGAAAAGTATTAACATTATGTTCATCAATCAGCACCTCCGCCTACCTGCTGATCCTTCCGACTAATGGTCTTCCCGCTGACTTCGATGACTTTGCCGACGGTCATAGGAGGATCTGAAATTTTAGATCAATGATCTCAAGGACAAGTTCAATTCTTTAACCCTTTCGTTTACGTTTTTCCTTTCCTTTTCCATTTCCCTTGAAGAGAACAAAAAATTACAGAGTTAAAGAAAAGTAAAATGAAAGGACAAATTACTGTACTAAACACCTTGAATTAATTTGTTTACTAACATTGCAGGCTTTGGATTTCTAATTACGGACAAACAGATAAATACGAATCTAAAATCCACTAACACGATTTTTTTTAAGGTACAATCATGGTGATCCTATATCTGGAGATTATACCATCCTAATAAATATCCAAAGATGGAAGCTGGATTAAAGTATATGATGGTATGCTTCCCTTCTTGCATTATACTAAATACGTTTATTGATTTTTTTTGACATTAATAATTTCACTTGTGAAATCAATGTAATTTCTATACCACTTCTACCACTTACAGATTCATGAAATCTAGAAGACATAAATGGGCAGCCAAGGTGAGGGTTCATTTTAACTTTTCATTTTTGATTATATCACATTGATTAACTTTTCCAGGCTTTTAAATTTTAATTGTTTGTTTATAAGTTTAACTCAATTTTATTTCCTTAGATTGTTTGGTCTATTTCAATCTATTGGATCCAGGTCGTGGCTTTGGTTTTTTTCGATTGGGCTCCATCCTTCCGCATATGTTTTACGTTTACAGATTTACATGTGATTTGCATTTCTTTTTTTATTTGATAACTGACTCCAACAGGTACTTCCTTCCATGACGTCCATTACCAATTGATTTGGCATTTCAAAGGATGAAGAAGAATAAAAGGAGGTATATATTTAACAATATCACCGATTCAAATCGGTTCCTCCTTCTTCTTCTGCTGGTGGGATGCCGATGATAGTTAATCCAAAGGTAAAGCCGATGAAATTTCCACATTAGAGCTTGGATTCTTTTCTTTTAGATTTGGGTTCAAAGGATGTGGCAAATGCTTTGCTTTACTTAACCGATCTAGAAAAATATTTCCCATAACTAATTGCTGCTAAAATTTCAAAATTCTCATTTATGCAGATGATTTTATTTTGCAGGCAGATGATGTGGTGTTCTGTTGATGAATTATAATGTTTCTCGCTCAATTTTTGCCATTATCAGATCGCTCTGGTATTTTTTATTTTTTATTGATAAGAGCAACTTTATATGTCCTAACTTTGTAAGTATTGATTATGTTTATTCTCCTTATTTATAGCTGTCAATATAAAAGGAGACTTCAATATGTCAAATGAGTCAAAATACGAGAAGATAGGCCCCTGATGGTAATTATGGTGTACAGAATTTTGGATTCTTTCAATTTGATGTTACATTTAATTAGCAAGTTTTGTTAGTTTCATGTTGAACTGCATGTATTTATCATCTTCTTTGCTTTAGGTATTGCTATTGATCTCAACTTCTACTACATGTAAGTGGAAGAGAGGATCTCTATTTTTTATCAAATACTTTATACTTTGGGTAATATTAGAAAATGGAAGCATGATTTTCTATTAGTAGAAGAAAAATATTATTTTGGGAAAAGGTATTTATATTGAGGACTTTTCTTGTTTTAATTAATTATAATGGTTTTTCCAATTTGGTTGAAGTATTTTCCAGGGATAGTTTCAGAACATAAACTTTTAAGTTTATTTGGATATAAATAGCTTGACATTTTAGCTTCCATTTTAGTTGAATTCTTTTTGATATATTTATTCCATTGATTTCTAATTATGTGGTTTTCAAAATATTTTACGCAAAGGCTGCACTGCAAAAGTTTACATCCAAGAAGTGAATATGATGAACATTGCACTATTAGTGGCAATGCTGTAGATATGGTGAGGTCGGTTGTACTGAATCTTTCTTGATTGTTTGACTTTATTGTATTAGTTTGTGGTTTGTGTGAATTGAAATATTCTACTTAATTCTGAAATCTACAATAGCCAAAGTAAATACCATATTTAAGTTTCCAAAGCTTATAACTGTATGCCCTGCCCCAATAATGCATTTGTGATGCAGTTTCTTTGTTGTTTTTCCTTCATCTTCATTATTTCTAGCTTCAACTTTTTCTTCTTCTTCAGCAATCCCAAGTTAATAAGTATTATGCAAAGTATCACAAAGCTGGTTGTGCAGCACTCGATTTCAATACCTCTATTATTTGGAATTTCCCTTGATAAGTTTTTCCCATTAAAACTTTGAAGGGTGAGTTTGCCATGCTTTTGTAATTATACTATTTTATGGAGCTTAAACTGTTGATCTTATAAGAAGGGTGGATATGAGACATTTGAAAGTTTCAACCACTTTGTTTCAAATTTTATTAGGTTTGCTTGTTGATGCAAGAAATGGAACATGTTTATTTTGGGTAGAATATTTTGTAGAGATAAAATGTGTTTGTCAGGAAACAAGTACAATAGTTAGTATTATATATGAGTTTTTAATAGCACTGGACCCCCTGCTCTAACGGATGGTAATGCTTTTAAATGATTTTTTGATTCGTGCAGATTTGTGTGTGTGTGAACTATTATTTAGAGTGCACTCCGGATGGACCATGGTTGAAGTTATTACTTTTAGTAAAATTGATGGGCAGTGCTACCCGAAACACGTTTTTCTAAATTGCCTACACCGGTTTAAGACATGCATATTCATTAGTAAAAATGTAGTCCATTTATTCATTTTTTACCGATGCCTACTTCAAAGAGATTAATTGGTTCTAACTGGGTCCTCAATTCTTCATTTTTTTGCATTTGTGATGAATACCAATTGCAGGTCAAGTTCTTCTGGAGTCTATAATGAGCAAGTGACAAAAGGACATTGGGTAAAAAGCCCGGTACCTTTTTCCAATAACATGATATGCTTACTTTTTCAGCAAAATTCACTACGGAAGCATTATCTATGAAATGATTAAAATGCTTCTCTTTACTTGAAGACTTCTTAAGTGTGAACTTCTTAGTTGTATTAAGAATTTAAATTGTATCAATGATCCTACACTAATAACAGCATCAAGAAAGCAAAACTCGTGCAATTTCGTATTTATATAAAATATGCTTAAATGAGATTTAAATTCATGGATGTCTTTAAAAATATACAATACATGGTGCTTTTATTGGTTCCTTTTTAACTTTTTTTTGATTAATTTTTTAATTTGTGAGTTTAGACAATGCGTAATTGTGACTGACAATCTTTTTTGCCTTGTTAGCAGATTAGCACCCCATCTGAGGCTGAGTTGAAGTTTTTGAATGGAAGTGCAAAAACATATATTCGACAACTTCCTCAACATGCTCGACAATGCTTCACTGAAAAGTTTTTGCATACGTACTCTCTTGCTATTGATCTAATTGAGAAAATGTTTGGGTGGGTAATAGTTGTGGGACATACGGAATGTGTGTCTAAAATTAACGTTATACCGAGTCAAGGTGATTTAGTAGTTAGATCAATTTTTTTTATTGTATTATCCTTACCCTAATTGTATATTTGTTACGTTGTAGTATAGAAGTTCTGTATTTAAAACTTCCAGTTGTCTTTTTCTTGGATTTGAAGCAAATATGATTTCCAAGCCTTTTGATTGAAAATGTTGGGTCTATTGTTTCGAATAATTTCTGAGAGGTTAGTTTTCCTCAATTTAGAATATTTGACTTAGATGAGTTATCTTTTTCGTTGTTCAAATTATGCTACTTTTGTTATTCTCCTTTCATTTATAATAGAAGTCTGATCTCAATGGATGATTTGCCTGATGTAGTAGTTTGGGATATTTAGGAAGAATAAGAAAATTGTTGATAAAAAATATGTGTCGCTAACTTATAAATGCATTCATGAATTAGATAAAAAGCAGATAAATCTATCAGAGTTGGCTATGGATTGGATCCTGCCAATGAAGCTTTGGCTTCTTTGTGCGACATATTTCGAAAATTGCTCGTGCTTTGTCAGGACAGAAATTGATAGGTAAGTAGAAATAATCGTACATCCATATCTGACCAAAGTTTTCACATATATCAACGCAGCACAATTCAAATGAAGATATGAATGAATTTGGGATTACCAACAATTTATTCCATGGTCTAACTGACTGGATTTTTGTTCACTTTTTTGATGCATAGATTTTATTTCTGTTTACCGAGCTTGTTATTATTTGTTTAGTACCATTACTTTCAAAATAATCCACAAGACAACGTTGAAGTGTAAAGCCTAATGCATTTGGGATTACCAACAATTTATTCCATGGTCTGACTGACTGGATTTTTGTTCACTTTTTTGATGCATGGATTTTATTTTTGTTTACCGAGCTTGTTATTATTTGTTTAGTACCATTACTTTCAAAATAATCCACAAGACAACTTTGAAGTGTAAAGCCTATATGGATCAATTTTTGGATATTGAAACATTTCCTTGGGTACGAACTGGAATATGTTGAGATTCAAGAACGAGCATTCTCCAGGCCTAATTCTCCGTTCTCACCTTTGCTTCTAGGACAAGATAGCGGGCTCATTGGTGAGGTCTTGACTCCTCCCGAGCCACCTAGGAAGGTTCCGAAGACTCCTCACAAGGTGTGAATTTGGCTCCTAAGACATTTACGTTCTACTTCAGGATTTTGTTTATTCATTTCAAGCACTCAATAATTAGGGTCTAAGACTCAAAGTTATTTATAATTGAATCTCTCGGCTTTTCCCCTTAGAATACTAAATTTTGCTCATTTCAAGTACTCAATAATTGTGTAGGGTCTAAGATTCAAAGTTATTTATAGTTGAATATGTCGGCTTTTCCTCTTAGAATATTAAGGTGGTGTTCTGTTTGTCTTTTATTTTGTATTTTCATTTTCGAAAATTTTTTGTGTTTCCTGTTTTTATTTTTGTTTTCAAATTTGCTGAAAACGCGTTTGGTTTGTCATTTCTGAAAACTGTTTTTGAAAATGAAAAGCTAGAAAATACGTTCTATTTGAAATTTTGCAGAATACTACTTAAACTATTTTTAATTAATTTGCTTGCAGAATAATACTGACTCAAACTTAAATTTCCTTTCACAATACACTGAAAACATGGTTACATACAACACACTAATGTGAGCATTAAGAGTCTATATTAATACAACTTGATCAGGTTCGGGATTTGAGGAAGCTCTAGTTCTATTAAAATCCAGAAAATGCAAGTTCTTTCAAAACCATTAGAGTCCATTTATCAAGGCATTTTTTGAAATATAACAATAAAAATTTTCACTTAATTTTTTTTTGTAATGTTGATATTGAATTCAATAAAACTTTATTTAAGCTTAGTTCTAAGTTAGGATAATTCTAAAAAAAAAAAAAAAAAAAAAAATCTTTATTTAGGCTTAGTTCTAAGTTAGGATAATTCTTAAAAAAAAAAAAAAAAAATCCCAAAATGCGTTTTCAGCGTTTTGAACATTTTTTGCTGAAATACACACAAAACGCCCAAAACGAGGTTTTAGACGTTTTGCGTTTTGTGTACAATTTTTTTTTTTTTTTCAAAATGCATTTTCGAAAATGGTAAAGAGAACACGTTTTTAGTGTTTTCGAAAATAAAAACAGAAAACGGCATCAAAACAGCAAAGAGAACATGCCCTAAATTTTGCGCCTCTGTAAATATGTCATTTACCAATTACCATTTTGTGCTTCCAGTTAATTCTATAAATGAACCGCACTCTTGAAATCATTAATTAAACTTGTTTTACAATCTTCTGTTCTCCTACCAAAGAGAAAATCATTCTTTAGTAATTTGTAGTGAGTTATTTGGGTTGAGCTTTAGTTTATTGTATATTATTAGTTAAAATAATGTAGAATTAGTCGCAAGACACTGTTCTATTAGCAAATTTTTATTTTTTCATTTGTAAACAAAACATAATATTTAAAAAATTGTGAATACGAGAGAGATTGAGATTATGTTCTGTTAACTTATTTTAAGTTATATTTATTGGTATTTTCTATTTTCCTATAAGTTTGTAATTCGATAAATTTAGTTTATTACTAAATATTTTTATTTAGTAATTTATTAAGTTTAATTAAATTACTTAAACATTTCTTGGACGAAATATTGTCTTTATCTCCTATATATTGTGATAATATTTTGGAGATAATGTTGGTTGCTTATCTGATATGATAAGTTTTGTGATAATGGTAGAAGTCTATCACTTATCTTTTGTGATAAGAATTGTGATAATATTTTACTTGGCTTGAAATTATATCTTTATCACTTATAAGTATTTTGATTATATTTTAAGTCTTGTAAAAATATTCTGATTGGCCGAAAATATTTGATCATAATCTCGAAAATATCTTGAAATATTGATCTTGTTATTTTGGTAAAATTCTTGATAATATACTGTGATTGTCAAGGTATCCAAAATATGGTAAGCATCTTTTTGATATGGTCAAGAATATTTCATTCTTATCTTTGCATATGGTAAGATTTGTTGGACGAAAATCTATGTAGGGAAAATTCTTGATAGGGCCGAAAATATGAAGTCCAAGTTTATGTTAATCACGTGATTGATTAACTTATGGTAAGATCTTACATGATTTATCTATATCTTGGTTATGGTAAGATTTAGTTAAGAATATTTATCTTACCTTTTTACTAATTATCTCTACCTTGTTTTGTAGGTATTAGAGATCTTGTGCAATAAGGAAACTTGGGAGTCAAGTAAACCTAATTGCACTATAAAGATTAAGACATGAAAAATACAAAAAATCGTGTGGAGCTTAACATAATTCACGTGCATTTCATTAAGAAATCTTGAAGCCTATTTTTGTGTGTGCACCAATACAAAAGGCTTCAATTGAGTTGTGATATCAACACTCCGAGAGGAGGATTTAATCACTTAGAGAAGGAAATAATTTCAGCGTGAAGATCAAACGGGAGGTTTGGATCAAGATCGAACGGGAGTTCGTGTTGCTGAAAAGTATTGCAGAGTCAAAGAAAACTACTGAAGAGCGGTGGGACGCCAGCGCACATTACATGCCACAGAAGGATCAGGGAGTGATCTATTTCTTGGATGTTTGATAAAGTCTATGCATAGATTTATCCTATTGTTTAGATTGATCTGTATAAACTCTTTCCTTATATATTGATTTGTTTTTGTTCGCAGGATGCGAACCGTGGGTTTTCCCTGTTAGGGTTTTTCCCACGTTAAGCTCAAATTATTGTGTTCTTGTCTATTTACAATTCCGCACAATTTTATTCTGATTGTTTACGTTTTACAATCCAGACTGATCTGCCTTAGAAAGATTCATCTGATATTGCGCTAAACAAAACTTAACGACTTATTGTTAGCTGGTTATTGTCCAGACTTTTCTGTGACAGTCTGTTTATAAAATTTAGACTACCTCAAATTTTCAATTGGTATTAGAGCGGGTTCACTTCTAGAAAGTGAGATCCGGTTGTCTAAATGGAAAATTCTGCATCTCTTAGGCCACCTCTATTAACTGGTAGTAACTATGCATATTGGAAAATCCGTATGGAAATTTTTATTCAATCTATTGATGAACATTGTTGGACTTCTGTTCTTGAAGGTTACACGACACCCACTGTCACTGTTGGAGGTGTTGTTACAACTATAGCTAGAAGTGCTTATACTGCAGATGAATTAGCTAATGCAAATTGGAATTCTAAGGCACTTAACACTATTGTTTCTTTGGTTGATCCAGGTCAATTCAGACTCATCTCCTCGTTAAGAACCGCCGAGGAAGCATGGGAAGCTTTGAGAATTGCTAACAAAGGAACCAATGCTGTCAAAACCTCCAAGTTGCAGATGATCACTTTGAAATTTGAACAACTGTCTATGGATGAGAAAGAAGACTTCAAAATCTTCTATACCAGATTAAGTGATCTCACCAACTCAGCTGAAGCACTTGGGAAAATCTACTCAAATGAGCAGATTGTACAAAAGATCCTTAGATCTTTACCAAATAGGTTCCATGCAAAAGTGACAGCAATTGAAGAAAGCAAGGATCTTTCAACCATGCGAGTTGAGGAACTTGTAGGGTCATTAATGACCTATGAGTTAAATCTGGCCCAAAGAAAGAAGGACAAATCACCAGGATTTCCTTCAAGACGAACAGTGCGAATCCAGAAGAGGTTTTGATCGGTGTTCGATTCCAAGGATAAAATCGATTGTCGGTTCACGCTGCACAACGTTAACCGCCTAATGAACTAGCTGTGTTTAACTCTACCTCTCAAAGAAAGGAAATGGGAAAAAGAAACAAGGAAGAAGTTGCTAGGAAGAAATGGCTAATGTGCTCTTAGCATTTCAATTGTCTGTATTCTTTCGAGAGGGGAGGAGTGTTTATATAGGACAACAATTTGGTGTCATTTACACATAATTCAAAGCTGTCATTAACTTCAATTTAACCACAATTGAAACTAAAATTTCAATGCCAAGAAACTGAAATTTTCATTCAAAAACTAAACCGATGAAATAATATTTTCATTTAAGCTAAATAAACTGATGAAATGGGTTTCAGAGGTTTCAGTTTTTGATGAGAACCGAGAAAGTCAAACCTCGATGCACGTTCCCGTGGGACCCATGACGAGATCCGACGTCGAGGAGGTTCAAGATTCGAGGCTGAACAATGTGAATAAATCAAGAAAAGAAGCCAAGAATCAAGTTGGAGCAAAAAATGAGAAGCTTGGAGTTTCAGCCAAGTTCGGTCGACCGAACTTTCTTCCGGTCGACCGATCTTCTGCAGAGAAATTTTTGATTCAGCCTCAGTGACGTTCGGATGAGTGACGATAGACCAAAAGTCCCATTTCGGTCGACCCTACGATCGACCAAAATAATTTCGATCGACCAGTTCGGTCAACCGAAACACTCCGTTTTACAAAACGGGGTTTTTCTTTCAAATTCCGAATTTGCACCTTTTGCCTATTATATACACATTCTTTTTCATTTGTAATATAACTTGGTTGTTCATTGTGATGCTCTTGAGAGCTTAGTCTAGAGAGACTCCTTTTGAGGTAAGGTTAAACCTCCTTTGTTCTTGTATTTTTCTTGGAAGTTAATCAACTTTGCTTGAGTATTACTATTCTTGTGTTGTTGTTTATTTTCGCCACCTTGAAATTTGTTTGGTTGATACCCATTGGGCTAGGATTTGTTAATCCTTAAATTTTAGGTTAGATTTAAACTTGGGTTAAGGTGTGAAAATTTGAGGTTGTCTAAATTTTAGTAATGGACTGTCACAGATGTGTCTGGACAGTAACTAGTTAATAGTAATTCGTTAAGTTTGTTAAGCGCAGTACCAGATGAATCTTGTTTAGGCAGATTCGTCTGGATAGTAAAACTTAAACAATCAGAATAAATTGTGCGGAATAGTAAATAAACAAGAACACAATAATTTGAGCTTAACGTGGGAAAAACCCTAACAGGGAAAACCCACGGTTCGCATCCTGGGAACAAAAAAAAATCACTATATAAGGAAAGAGTTTATACAGATCAATCTAAACTACATGATAAATCTACGCATAGACTTTATCAAACATCCAAGAAATAGATCACTCCCTGATCCTTCTGTGGCATTAATGTGAGTTGGCGTCCCACCACTCTTCAGTAGTTTTCTTTGAATCTGCAATACTTTTCAGCAACACGAACTCCCATTCGATCTTGATCCAAACCTCCCGTTTGATCTTCACTCTGAAAATCTTTCCTTCTCTTAAGTGATTAAATCCTCCTCCCGGAGCATTGAAGTCACAACACGAATGAAGCTTTAATTATTTGCACCACACGAAAAATGTAGCTTCAAGACTTCTTTAAAGTGGACGTGTATTTTTGTAAGCACCACACGAAAATTGGATTCTACACGTCTTAAGAAAACATCCCGTTTTCTCTTCTCTTTATAGTGCAATTAGGTTTACTTGACTCGCAAGTTTCCTTATTGCATAAGATCTCTAATACCTGCAAAACATAGTAGAGATAATCAGAAAAAGGTAAGATAATTATCTTTAAATAAATCTTACCATAGACAAAGATAATGATAAATCTTAAAAGATCTTACCATTTATCAATCAAGTGATAAACCTTGATATTTATCACCATATTTTCGGCCAACACAAGATTCTCTCTAATCAAGATTTTTGACCTCATAATCTTACCATATGCAAAGATAAGGTTGAAATATTCTTGACCATATTAAGAAGATACTTACCATATCTTGGATATGCTTGAATGTCAAGAATAATTACAAAATATATTATCACGAAATTTACCAAAATCACAAGATAACAATATCAATATTTGGAGATTATGATCCTAATATACTCGGCCAATCATAATATTTTAACAAGACTTAAAATCTAATGAAAATGATTATAAGTGATAAATATATAATTTCAAGGCAAGTAAACTATTATCACAATTCTTATCACAAAAGATAAGTGATAGACTTCTACCATTATCACAATACTTATCATATCAGATAAGCAACCAACATTATCTCCAAAATATTATCACAATATTTCTTGTTATTATCATAGAAGATAAGCAACAAATATTATCACAATATATAGGAGATAAAGACAATATTGCGTCCAAGAAATGTTTAAGTAATTTAATTAAACTTAATAAATTACTAAATAAAAATATTTAGTAATAAACTAAATTTATCAAATTACAAACATATAGGGAAATAGAAAATGCCAATAAATATAACTTAAAATAAGTTAACAATCTCCCCCTTTGACTTTTTCTATTTTTTCAAAACCTAATCATCTTTTCACAAACATAGAAAGAAATAACATGCAACTATTAAGCTCCCCCTATCAAAATTCTCCCCCTCAAGTCATGCATCATAATAAGCTCATTTCAACAAATTCATGCATGTAACGAGAGAAAAATAATAAGCACATAAAGGAGAATCAAAATAAATCAAAAGTTACTTCAACATTCAATCAATCAGAAAAGATGAGAAAAAATACTACTTCCCCTTTTTGGAAGAAATAGGGGAAGCAATCCACGTCTTGTAACCTGCCAATATAAGCACGAGTAGATAAAAATTAGGCAAAATTCAGTTACAGACATTAAAACCTGCAAATAAAGGTTGAGTTTTAGAAAACTCTGAAAACACAAATGCTCCCCCTTACTGCAATGCATAGAAATTTAATGCAGTAGGATATCTATGTCTCTCCCCAACGACCCCTCAAACATAGAATTCATGCAAACATGCAAATAGATTCCAGTTGCCCCATTATGCCATCCTGACCAGTCAATTCAGGTTGCCCAGATCCATCTTTAGGTCTCTAGACACCCAGATATATGGTTTTTGAGAATCAGCATAGGCACCAGTCGACCAAGACTTAAAACTGAAAGGTGTAAGCGTACCTTTGGTAGTCTGCATAAGGCTGCTAACAAATGATGAATGATCATACCTGGATCCACCTGGTGTAGTGTATTCATCTGCCCTTGTACTCAGTTTATTTTTCTTTGTGGTCACCGTGTTATTCAGCTTTTTTTTCCTGTTCTTTCTGTCTGGCCTAACAGTCTTTTCTTCTTCAGATTTGACAGCATCATCCTTGTTTTTAGGCCTTTCTCTCTTATCAGATTCATTCTGCTCCTTTAATTTTTCATTTTCAATTCCAGACTCAGATTCCTTTGTATCATTTCTTTTCTTTCGAAGAACCTCCAAGCAACTGATCCAACGTGTCTTTAAGTCTTTTGACACGAACCTTGAGATCAGATACCTCTACCTTTAACCCAATAATCTCTGCTTCTAGCTGACCAATTCTGGTATCTTGGCCAGACGAATCCTGTTTACCAGGAGTGTCACCCAAAACCTGTTTCCTGTGAGAGGTCTGCACCTCCAGTGTTTTCCTACATCTGACCCTGTTTAACACCTTGGGATTGATCACCAGATTATCCTCTAGTATCTGAATACCCTGATCACGAATCAATTGTAAAATAATCCAAGGATAAACCAACAATTGATTCCTCTAATTTCTCTTCTTCAGCCTCTGACTCTGAATCACCAGATTCATCTGATGTACCTAAGTCCGGGTCAGATCCATCTACGTCTTTTGAAAATTCATTTTTCAGATTTACCTTTCACATCTTTATCATCTTTTGACATCTCCCCCTTTGTTTCAGACTATTTGCTCGAAATTTCTCTAGCAACAATCAATTCACTTTGAATATCTAAGGGAGAAAGGTGACTGGTAGGAAGATTATCAAACATAGGTGTCGAATTTGCACCCATAACTTGTGGCTTGGTGGTAGAGCCGCCTTGGCTTGGTTCGGCTATAGTCTGAGTTGGAATTTGAACTCGTTCTGGAATGAGTAAGAACGGCTGGTGTGGAGGCAGTGAAAAAGATTTGAAAAGAGATTTTTGAGGAATTTGAGTACAAGTAGAATTCAAGAGATTTTTAATTCCATTCCTTGTAGAGAAAGATATCTCTTGAGAATCCTAGTTTATGCCAATTTCCTTTCCTTAAAAAATGGGATAAATATAGAAACAGAATATGTTAAGAATTAGGAAACAAATAAATTACCAAAATTGAGCCTTACAATCAACTGACTTATTCTGCAAGATTTGCACATATTAGCCCACGATATACTGCCTTAAAAATAAAGATTTTTAAAGTGGTAAAATAAAGGATAAACACCTTATTTGTTGTGGGAATTTTTGGTCAATATACCAAAGGGGTTCGTATCATTTGGTATCAGAGCTTGGCTCTAATTTGGTAAACCTATCATTTACATTTGTTGTTGTTGTTCCACAAAAAAAAAAAAAAAAAAAAAAAAAAAAACCGAAAATTGGAAAAAAAATTGGACAAAATTTATATGCCCATGTGTATTTGTTGATTCTATGTATTGGGTGCATTGATTGTTGCATTAGTTGGGGGTTTCTATTAGCCAAACACTTACTTTCTTACATTATCCAAAGTGTAACATAAAGTGTTTGATAAATTGTCCCAACGAAAAATACTCCATTAGTACTTTATTGTTCAATGCCCATATATTGCTGATTACTTGGGGCTATCCAATTCCCATCATTGAGACTGTGTTATCAACATCTTATTCCATATATCACTTGCTCCATACATTGGGAAATTGTTGATCACTCATTCCTTGCCGCATTTGGGTTGTTGGGGATTTATCACATATCCACATTATATCCACATTCAAGGTCATTCAAGATTGAGTACAAAGTGTTTGATAAATTGCTTCATTGAAAATTACACTCTTGTGCTTATTTGCTCTACATCTATGCCTTGTCTAATACTTGTGGTTATTCAATCCCATTGTTGAAATTGTATTCCTAGCATCTTATTCCACATAAATATTGTTTCTTTTGAGATTAGCAAGCACACAAACTCCACTTGCAATTGTGTCTACTTGTTCTAAATTCGTTCTTCCTTGTTTGTGACTTCTTTGACTCCACAAGAATTATACTTTGTGGTTTAGTTGATTACCTTCCTTGGAGAATTTGAGAAAGAGATTTTGAGTGAAAAAAGGCAAGAGTGGTGAGCTCAATAGAGAGTAAAAGCCAAATTTGAGTGAAACACGAGAGAAATATTTTCTTGTGAGAACACTTTCACACTTGCACACCAAGTCCAATTCCAATGCTCAAACTCAAGATTTGGAATACTTGTTGCAAAATCTTTCAACCACCATGGCTAGACAAATGGAGAAGATTGGGGAAGGGTTGGAAAATTTAGGAACAAGAGGGGAGAGTACATCAACTAGTAGTGGTGAAGAAAATAAGGATGGTAGAAGAAGGTTGAAGGATAAATTTGGGAACATTGTGTATAGGGATGGAAGTAGAAAACAAAATGGGAGTTTGAATAGGAAAATTAGAATGTATGTTTGGGATAATGAAAAGGAGAGTGAACAAAATGGGAGCATGCATAGGAAAAAAGGAGAATGGGTAGATAGGAGTGGAGATGGAATTGATGATAATATTGTTAGAACAAAAATAAAGAGTCCATCATTCCATAGGAGGGATCATAATGAAGGGGAAGCTGAAAGAGGTTGGAGAATGGGTAGAAGAAGAAGAGAATGGGTAGATAGGAGTGGAGATGGGATGGATGAGAAGGTTGATATTGAACAAATGAAGACTTCATCATTCTATAGGAGGGATGGTAGCGAAAGTAAAGAAGTAGTGAAGGAGATGAATGCTAGGCCACCAAAATCTTTGGCCCATACTAATGAGATGGAGGAACATGGGAAGGATAATTTCTACACTAGATGCCTGGTGAGTGATAAACCATGTAGTCTCATGATAGATGGGGAGATTGGCACTAATTTGGTGAGTGCTAGTAGAGTTGAGAAATTGGAGTTACCGGTTATGAAGCATCCTAGTCCTTATATATTGTAAAGGTTGAATGACGATGGGGAAGTGAGAGTGAGTGAACAAGTTCTTCTTACTTTTAACATTGGAACCTATAGTGACCGAGTGATATGTGATGTAGTTCCAATACACAATACTCACATAATTTTGGGAAAACCTTGGTAATGTGAGTGAAATGCGAATCTTGATAGGAGGAGGAACCGGTGTCGCTTCAAAATGAATGAAAAAAGGTTGTGATCCTATCTTTGAGCCCGGAAGAAGTATACAAAGACCGAATGAAGCTCAAGAAGGAATTTGAGGAAGAAAATGAGAAAAAGAAAGAAAAAGAAAATGAAGAAGAAGAGAAGAATAAGAAAGAAAACAAAAATGAAAGTAAGAGAGTTGGGGCCACGTCCCTAGAAAAAGGAGAGGCGATGAGGGTTAGAGCCACGACTCCAGAAAAAGGAGAGGCAAGAGAAAAGTCGAGGGTTGAGGTTCCTACCTCAGAAAAAGGAGAGGGTGTGAAGAGTGCCACCAAGAAAATTGAGAGCAAAGATCACTCCGAAATGTTCTTTACTCTTGAATACTCTAACACTTCCCTCCCTAGTTTTGTCATGTCTTTGTTGCAGGAAATTGTGAGGCCAACTTATCAAAGCAACAAAGAACTCCAAAAGCATGCCTTATGGAAGAAATTCTTGGAGACATTTTCCTACAACGACAAGTACAACCGAGGTAAACAAAATGAAATAACCGACGTCACATCAAGGAGGTATGCTCCTAACAATTCTTTAAATGCAAGGTTATTATGTTTTGAATACATTAGAGGATTGTATGACATCGATGGAAGCTTAGCAAATATTTTGCTGGAGTGTGAAAATGTTATACTTGATAACCTTCATGTGCACGGTGGCTTCCTGTTTTGAGAAAACAAGCATGACTTCCTATTTTGTGAAAACAAGCTCAATGTGCCTACTTGTCTTATAGGGGAATTGCTAGTTTGGGAAGTCTATAAAGGAGATCTAACCAAACATTTTGGCGTGGAAATGATTTTCCTTCTAACCTCCTTAACCAACTCATCTTGTCTTGAACATGTCAAGAGCATGCATGCTAAGAACCCAAAATGGTTTAATATTTATGAATCATGTGGTGAGCAATATTTTGATGAATTTCATAGACACGATCATTATTTTTTTTGGGATATTAGATTGTTTGTTTTTAAATGTGCCATGTGCGAATTTCTAATGAGTGAGGCGCATGTTGGTTGTTTGATTGGGCACTTTGAAACCAAGGGGGCCGTGGAAATATTTAGTGATCGCTTTTATTGGCCTCATTGGAAAATTGGTGATAAACATGTTTGCACTTGTGGTAAAGGCCGAATGTTCAAAATGGCTAAATCTAAGTTTTTACCTCAAATTTTATACACACATTTGCACGTTCCCAGTAAACCTTGGATTAATCATTCTATAGAGTTTGTGTTGGGTTTACTTAGACTAAAGAAAAGAAATGATGCTAATTTTGTGGATGTTGGTAGGGGTATTGAACTTTCACATTTTACTACATGTCATGAAACCATCATTGCTATCAACATGATGAATCTTTTCTTTGGGGAAGTGGTGCATTTGCATAAAAATGATGCTCAATTTGTGGTTGTTAAATTTGCTTGCAATGGAAGTGTTCATCCTATTAGAAAATTTTCATCACTTGATGTTTCTTATGGCCCTAGCCTACTAACTCTTTTGAGCTTGATGTACTTATTTATTGATGGAAATGTTAGTTTAGATGGGCATAACAAAACAAATCTGGTTAAGCCCCTTCGCAGGAGGCTCGCGCCTCCATCTGAGGGGATTGGCATACAATGTACTTTCCATGCCAACCATGGTAGGAGGCGATTCGTATTTGATCCGGGTGGTTGGATATGGTTCTTTTCAAGGGGAGAGCGGGTTCCCGATCGAATAAAATCCAAAATGCTACCCTGCGATGTTGGCACCTCTCAAGTTCTTGGCAACGCCTACAAATTGATTTTGCACAGTGAGTACGAAATTTCAGTTACATTTATTGTGTCTGAATTTTCTATTTTTTTTATTGTAGGTGTCGATTCGTGATCAAATCTCTTTCAAGATGGAGGAGATGATGAGAATCGCGAAGGTCCAACTTCATCGCATGAACCTGTGGTCCACAATGTTTCAAGATCAAAGGTTAAGGAATCTCACACTAGTGCAATCAAGCCAGATTCGAGGTCGAATCCTTTCGAAGAGGGAGGGGATGATGAGAACCGAGAAAGTCAAACCTCGATGCACGTGGGACCCATGACGAGATCCGACGTTGAGGAGGTTCAAGATTCAAGGTTAAACAATGTGAATAGATCAAGAAAAGAAGCCAAGAATCAAGTTGGAGCAAAAAATGAGAAGCTTGGAGTTTCACCCAAGTTCGGTCGACCAATCTTCTGCAGAGAAATTTTTGATTCAGCCTCAGTCGCGTTCGGCTGAGTGACGGTCGACCGAAAGTCCCATTTCGGTCGACCCTGCGATCGACCGAAGCACTCCGTTTTACAAAAACTGGGTTTTTCTTGCAAATTTCAAATTTGCACCTTTTGCCCATTTTGTACATTATATACACATTCTTTTTCATTTGTAATATAACTTGGTTGCTCATTGTGATGCTCTTGAGAGCTTAGTCTAGAGAGACTCATTTTGAGGTAAGGTTAAACCTTCTTTGTTCTTGTATTTTTCTTGGAAGTTAATCAACTTTGCTTGAGTATTACTATTCTTGTGTTGTTGTTTATTTCCGCCACCTTGAAATTTGTTTGGTTGATACCCATTGGGCTAGGGTTTTTTAATCCTTGAATTTTGGGTTAGATTTAAACTTGAGTTAAGGTGTTTATCCTTTATTTTACCACTTTAGCTTTCTTAGGTTTGGTATTAGATAGTTGTGGGAATTTTCGGTTAATATACCGAAGGGGTTCTCATCAGTTTCCAACATTTTATGCCCCTGTTTGGGGTAATTGTTATTATGTCCCTGTTTGGCCCCCATTTTTTGTAAATCAAATTTATTCAACACTCAATCTCAATCATCTATTTTAGTCAAGCCTACCATGTTTTACTTTTCAAATATTTTTTTAACCACACATCCTTTAAAAAATAATATTTCAAACCATAATTTCTTTTACTTGTTATCTTATGTTCTTTGGCTTTGACAGTTCTAACTATCAGAAGTTTATATAGAATGCAAGTACAAAGAAATGCACAAAAGAGCATTAAATGAAGAAAAAGTGGATGGGCCGGTCTGCTCACATGAAAATGGGTCAGTAATATTATTATCTTTATCTTTATGAGAAAAATACATAATTCAGGTATTAATATATTAACATATCAAAAATAAGGTTGATCCCAAAATTATTCAATTATCAGGTGTGTTTTAGCGTGTGTGTGTGTGTGTGTGTATATATATATATATATATATATATATATATATATATATATATATATAGTAACGAGAATCAAGGAAGATATGCAGGCCAATTATTATGGTGACGGTTACCAAAAATATTCTTCCCATATTGATATTCCTTATCAACGCAACAATTCAGCGAAACATCGCCATTTAAAATAGGAAAATACAGGGAATTGATGTTGGCCTTGATAACTAAATGCAGAGATCCAGAAGACGATGAAGATGAGGTCACACTTGCGAAATTGAACATCATAAGATAAAGTGTTGTTTGACAGTAATCCAGGATTAAATTAGCTTGTGAAGTCGGCATAAGGTAAGCTATAATTTTATGCAATGACGTTGGTTTTCTGAGGTCACTTATGGAAATGAACAGATATTTATTGTAATGTTCACAATCATCATCATGCATCTAATGTGAGTAAATGAGTCCGTGAAGTGCAACTACGGTAAGCTGTCATTTCATTCAATCACGGAGTTTTATTAGGTCACAAGCGAAATTGAGCAAAAGTTTACAGTCATGTTGACAATGATCAATAGGATCTAACGCGAGGTGAAATAAAGTAAAAATGGTGATCTACTTAATGGGTTAAACAAGTTAGCATTATTTGTTGCAACAACAGGTAACATACTGGCAGAGTTTTTCATTTTACGCTTAGAATGAGGGTGCATTTATTTAGTTTGGTCACATTATTAAATTGATGAAAGTTTGATCACATATTGAATAGATGTTCTTGTGGTCACTGTAAGGAATCGATTTTCGTGTGGTCACATTATTGCATTAAATGTAACGTGGCAATTCTATTTGTTATACTATAGTGTTATTAACAATTTTTACAATGTTTTTGTGATGTGTTTATAACTGAGATATGCATCGACTGACGACCTTGTCATGAATGTATAGGTATGGGCTATGTACATATTTGTGTGATTTTGGGATCTCAGTCTGCCTTGTTAATGATTGACGAAGGAAGCGGCTATTCGGAACTTGTGGACTCAGTAGTTAGAGAATTTGGCTTTGACATTAACAAGGTTGCAGTCTCCATGAGTTATGAACTGAGCAGTGACATACAACCCATCAGACTAAAAAATGACAATAGTGTCTTGTCGTATCTCACACTGAAGAAAGATTATAAGGATCCTTCAAAATATCCGATTACGGTTGAGGTCACAGCAGTGGATAAAGTTCCTAGTCACGGAGGCTTCAACTTCATGGAGCCAGTTTAATTTAGTCAAGATGGCAATGAGGGAACTTATTCTATGTGTGGAATTGCTTCAAACATATGCACTGTAACAGATGAGCAATTGGCAATATCGGATGATAGTGTGGAGAGTACTGTAACAAATCCAGACGCCAGGGATATAGAGTTGAACAGGGTTTTTAGGAATAAAGAGGTACTGAAATTGAGCATGGCATTTTATGCAATTCAGGAGATGTTCGAATTTATGGTTCTAAGGTTGGACAAGAAGGAATATGTTGTGAGGTGCTCAAATAATACATGTAATTGGTGCAGGTCATCAAGATTGGGGAAAACGGATCTATTCAAAATTAGATACATTCACGAAGGGCATACATGTGGTTCAAATATAGTGTTGGGGTCACATAGGCAAGTAACCACTGCAGTTGTCTCCTCGTGTATAAAATACAAATTCAACTCAAACCGCACAACATATACCTCAAATGACATATGCAACGACATGTTGCACACATATGGTGTTTCGTTGAACTACGTCAAAGCCTGGAGATCGAGGGAGAAGACATTGAGATTGATAAGGGGAGATCCATCCGAGTCATTTCAAGAGGTACCGGGTTTTTTGCATATGCTTCGAAAATGTAACCCAGGCTCGGTCACAGGGATAGAAATTGACAATGAAAATAGGTTCAAATATTGTTTCATGACACTTGGTGCATCAATTCGAGGATGGAAGCATTGTAGGCCAGTTATCGTAGTTGATGGAACTTATTTGAATGGGCAATACGGTGGTACTCTATTCACTGCGTGTACACATGATGCAAGTAATAGAATTTTTGTACTTGCATTTGGTATTGGGGATAGTGAGAATGACTGGTCATGGAAATAGTTTTTTGAGAACTTGAAGAAGGCGTATTGCGGCAGAGAAGGACTATGTTTTGTATCGGATCGTCACGAAAGTATCCGAAAGGCTATAGAATGTGTCTACCCTGGAACATGTCATGGTATATGTTCATACCACTTACTGCAAAACATGAAGAAGCATTGTGGAAATTCAGGTCACAATATCACAGAACCTTTTAATAATGCTGTCCGTGCATACACATTGTCAGAGTTCGAGTACCAGATGTTACAATTGGACGCCATTGACAAAGATATTAGGGGTTATTTGGTAAGAACACTGGACTTGTCCAATTAGTAATTTGTTTCCATGTGCAACCTCATCTCAAAGTAATGTATATTTTTCCTGCTGATTACATGCAGAGCGAAGTCGGTTACGAGAAGTGGTCAAGATTCCACACGCCCGAAAACAGGTATTCAACGATGACGTCTAACATTGTAGAATCGGTGAATGCTGTAACAAATTCAGCAAAGAACTTTCCTATAGTGTCTTTGCTAGAGTCTTTAAGATAACTAGTACAAGATTGGTTCTGCAAAAATAGGGACTGCGCACAAGGAACATTTACCAAGCTTTCAAGTAAGTATGAGAAGGTGTTGCGAGAAAATAGCATACAACTGAGGGCGCTAAGGGTATGCGTATACTTTATTGAGTTAATTTTATTTAGCATGTGTTAATGTGACAGTAAAAACGATTGGCTTGAAATGCACCTGAAATGCTTACAGGTGTCTCCATCAAATCAAACCATGTTTTTAGTTAAAGACGAATGCACCTCATTTCTGGTAGATATAGAGCAGCGTAAGTGTACATGTAGAATGATTCAAGTTGACCAGATGCCGTGTCCACATGCTCTAGCTGTGATAGCGTTTACGAAGAGGGATCCATATGAATATTGTTCATACTATTACACATGCAATGCTTATAAGGCTGCCTATCAGGAAAGTGTTTTCCCGCTGGGTAGTCCGAGCGAGTGGAAATTTCCTAACGAAGTAAATGAATTGGTTGTATTACCTCCGAACCAAAAAAGGAGTTCGGGCAGACCATCAGAGAAGAGGAAAAGATCGGCTTGTGAAGGAAAACCAAAGATGAAATGCGGACGGTGTGGGGGAAGGGGGCACAACCGACGGAGTTGTACAAGTTTGTTTCCCATTATTCAGAAAAGTGGTAGTCAAAGAAGCAAATAAAATGTTATCTTTATTTGATAATTCTTTAAAAGTTTTAATTGTGATGTCGTTAACGGTTGAATTGATATTTGATTGGAGTTCATTATTTGGAAAAAGGAAACGATGAAAGATTATGTAATGAATACTTTATTTCTATTGGAAAGACGTGTCATTTTATGTTAGTTGTACTGTATCATAGATTGATGTTTGTGGCAAAGAATAACTGATGAATGTATTAAAACTGAACATGATGTTGTCAAATGTGACCTTAATGTGTTTGTCCAACTTTTATTGCAGACAGTTAAAACTTATATGATTTTAGAATGGGTTGAATACAATGTTGTGATGATATGTGGCATAGGTGGAACTGACGTCACATGGAAATCTATTATTTGTCATATGTGAGCTCAGTGTAACACTAGTTAGATGTACATGAATTTATGTTCATGTCATATGTGGAGGGGGAATAAAGTGGCAATGAATGTGGTGTGAATGGTTGAATGTGTTACCTTGTTGTATTAGTGTATCGTACATAAATTATAGGACTTAGTGTTCTCGTAAGAATGAAAGGGAAGTTATAGCAACAGGGATACTGATGAATGTGACATCGTTGGATAGTAATGTGACTTGATTTGAGAGTTACATGATTTACTGTGCATGACTGCGGATGGATATAGCAGCTATATGAGATGTGAATAGTTAACTGAGCATACATAATTCATTTATGGGTAGTCACAAGATCCCACTATCACAGTATCACTGTGAATAAATTACATATCAAAAGATGCATACGTCATTCAACTTTCTTAGGTCACAATATAGTACACACAAAACTAGGTGAAAAGGATCGCATCTACTAGGATGCAACTAAGTCACAAATTGCACATGGTCCAAAAACTGCTCCATTATCTGTTCTTATTGTCGGTTGAATTAGAAAAGGTCACATTTTTTTATCTGTTAGGTCACAATGACACACATATTACATGATTTAGGATGCATGTCATCTGTGGAGGGGGGCATGCAGTGGCTAAGAATGTGGTGCGAATGGTTGAATGTGTGACCTTGTTTTATTGGTGCATAATACATAAATTATATGTCATAGTGGTATAAATGTGACCTGGCTGGATATTAATGCGACAGGAAATATACAGCAGCAGGGATTGGGGGTAAATGTGACCTACTGGGATATTAATGTGACTTGATCATGAAACTGTACATCATCTGGCTCTATGATCAATGTGACCTGATAAATAAATCATTCAGCTGGAGTGCTCCACAATTACATTTTGTCAAAAATTTAAAACACTGGATAACTATGAATATTAAAAAAAAAAAGGTCATTTCATGTGACTTGATTTGACTTGATTTGAGAGTTCCATGATTTACTGTGCATGACTGCGGATGGATATAGCAGCTATATGAGATGTGAACAGTTAACTGAGCATACATAATTCATTTATGGATAGTCACAAGATCCCACTATCACAGTATCACTGTGAATAAATTACATATCAGATGATGCATACATCATTCAACTTTCTTAGGTCACAATATATATCTCTTAGGCTAACTCTTTGGAGAACCAGGTCATAGTACACACAAAACCAGGTGAAAGATCGCATCTACTAGGTTGCAACTAAGTCACAAATTGTACATGGTCCAAAAATTGCTCCATTATCTGTTCTTATTGCCGGTTGAATTTCAAAAGGTCACATTTGTTTATCTGTTAGGTCACAATGACACACATTCACAACTATTCATATCAGAATATGCAAACTAGTCCTTCATTGTTCATAATGCAAGTTGAATTTGATAGGGTTACATTCGTTAAAATATGAGGTCACATTCGTTAACATAAGAGGTCACACAATCGGGTATTAATGTGACTTCCCTTGAGTTTTACATGATTTAGTATGCATGTCATCTGTGGAGGGGGCATGCAGTGGCTAAGAATGTGGTGCGAATGATTGAATGTGTGACCTTGTTTTATTGGTGCATCATACTGAAATTATATGGCATAACGGTGACCTAATCAAATATTAATGTGACTTGACTCGAGTTCTACATGATGAACTGTGCATTTCATCTGTTGGGGGAGGGGGGGGGGATGCAGTGTCTTAGAATCTGGTGCAATAGCTCGAATGTGTGACCTTGTTGTGTTAGTGCATAATACATAAATTATATGTCATAGTGGTGTAAATGTGACCTGGCGGGATATTAATGCTACAGGAAATATACAGCAGCAGGGATTGGGGGTAAATGTGACCTACTGGGATATTAATGTGACTTGAGCATGAAACTGTACATCATCTGGCTATGTGATCAATGTTACTTGATAAATAAATCATTCAGCTGGAGTGCTCCACAATTACATTTTGTCAAAAATGTAAAACATTGGATAACTATGAATATTAAAAAAAAAGGTCATTTCATTTCATTTCATTGACATGATGAGTTTATATACAAGCAAATTATAAAGTGGTTGCCTACACAAGACATATATCCACTAAAACCAGTTAGCTTTCTAATGTAACAAAAGATGATTTTTTCTTGCTATCCGTTCTAGAATTTAGAAAACAGGAAATCAAGCATCGTCTATTACAATGCTTTCAACATTCGGTGGTATTGGATTTGTGCCTTTTCTAAGTTGACGGTGCTTGAACAGATCAGCAGCTATGTCCATACGTGCAACTTTGGCATCAAAGTACATAGGCATCTTCTTCAAGTTCGCATGTAGTAGGTACAATGCGTACTGAATCACAAATATCCCACAATCGTGACTGTAATAAAAAATATATATACATGTTAGGGGGATGTATTACTTAAATAAATTTGACCCTGTGAGTAAATAAAAATTATGCACCCATTTTGCTGCTGGGGAATGCTATCTGCCATGTCCAAAGTGAGACCAGTCTGATCTATCTTCTGGGAGTGTGATGCGCGGCTCCAAATCCCAATTTCCTTCATCAATGCAGGGATAAGTATGTAGAATGGTTGAACCCCCTCGTAAACCATGTTTTCTCTATATGTCCTGCAGCAAGAGTTGAAGATTACTATCCTGTGACTTTTTACATTGAGCAAAGCAAGCATCCAATGTGCCTTATTCGTTGGCAAGATTGGAATTAGGACGTAATCAACGTCAGCCCATGGGGAGTTGAGCTCCAAACGTCCCCCTCTCATGATTTCTTTGAAGTAAGAGGCAGAAGACAGAACCGTTGGGTCTTTTAAGTACTCTATGTACAATGGTTTCAGTAGACCTTGGAATGTGTAGTCCGTTGTGGTAAACCTTCTCTTAACATTAGGCCCACATTTTGCTAATTTCCGTATGTAATGGAAGTACGCGTCCATATGCTGCAAAATATATGAAATTGAAAATATTATTATCTATGATTAAAGTGTGACCTCATTAGCAGTAGGGCATTACATGTGCATTATGTGTAATCGTAATTTAATTGTAAATTGTGAGGGTGGATGGACTCATCTGACCGTGCTAGATAGGGAAGAGTTAGAGTTAATAAGATCGTGCCACCAGGTTTTTGAACCAACTGGGACACGTCCAAACATAAAGGGGGTTTTATCTTGTCATCTTCCTCACTGAATTTTTTCCCACAGAGGTAAAATGGGGGTTTTTGAATCATATGAGATATGATAGACCATTGGAAGCATTGAAAATGTTAACAGTTTCTTACTTGTTGTTTGGTTTGTAGCCTCGATTAAACTAGTTTTTGAAATTATTGATGTCCACATCATCAGCATGACGGTCATAGTTCTGGAAGACTAAAATCTTATCCGGTTGCTTCAGTTGTTTGCCTTCGCTAGCCACGAATGGTGAACGCAGTGATCTAGGAAGTCTGGTTGCCCTCTTCACGGGAAGTCCTGGTGTCGACTGCAATTGGAACATATGTCAAGTAGAGTACATGCAACAAAATTAATAGATAAATATTGTAAAGAATGGTTGCCTATATATGAGGCTAGAAAAAAAGATGTATATATGAATGCAGTGCTTATATATGTGAATTGTTCCTGAGGTTTGTGACTGTGTCCTGGAGAATATGTATATGACACATATATAATGATGTATATGAATGTGTCCTGACAGATTAGTGTATGATATCTCCAGCTGTATTTAATGTGACCTGATATATTGTGAATGTGTCCTGGATTTTTTCCTGAAGGAGACATATAATATTGAATGTGAACATGTCCTGAGCTATTATTGTATGTGATTTGAATGTTGTGAGTGTGAAGTAGCGGAACGCATAATACCAGAAAGAAATACATGTTCGTGTTGAACACTTACAAACATTTACCTGCCGGTTGACGTCTTCACATTCCTGCACAACTGCAGCTACTATTTTTTCAAGATTTCCAATTTCTTTGCCGCGACTTCTCAGGTGAGCAGGCGTATTGGGAGATGCCTGCGTCTGGGTGAAGCCCATTCCTAGATCAAAAGATGGAGTCTGACTAGAAGGCTCGACCACATCATCAGAAGCATGGGACCTACCCTTGTCACTGGAGACAGACTTCTCCTATGACTTCAGATCCTAAGTTGAATAAAATGGAAACAGGTTAACAATGGGGGTATAATTTGATGTGCATACTGTATATTTGTAAAAAAAATCATTAGTACCTTAGCCAACTCGGGACCCAGATCATCATGGCTCTTACTCTTGTCCATAAAATTCTTCTAGAAAGATTCAAATGAACTTGATATCATTTTATATATTGTTTCGGACATGAAAGATATTCCAGACTTCAATTCAATAATCTCCTTTTTTATATCCAGCTGTGACCTCATTATGGTTTTCATTGCATGTGTCCTGTCAGATTTCATAAGCTGGACCTGTGATCTCAGTGTATGAACCTCCTCAGTTAGTTCCTTGTTTTGGGTTTGGAGTTGGGAGATTTGATGCTGAATCTCATTCTTCCATCGCATATTTTCCTGCTTAAAATAACATATTGTATATTTTTTTAAAAAAATTTATAATTACCTAATGAAGTAAGTAATTAATGGCCACTTAAAATTTGATTCTGGAGCCTCTTCAGACTGTGTGTCATCGGGATGCATTGTAGGAATATAATCAGGTTCAGTTGAGTGCATGAAGTCTAACTCATCTAGTGCCAACCTCGCCTGGTATGACATACTGTCAAAATCATTACCAGGCTTATGTGTTATTGGCGGGGGATCCACAAAATCGTCATCATCGTCATCTTTTATATCATTTACGTACCCAACACTTCCGTCAGTAATCATCAACAACGTTGGCACGGATTTCGATGCTGACTTGGATGCAGTAGCTGCATCATGCCCTGGTTGTCTTGGGGTCACGTATTGGACACCTTCCATGTAAGACTGTGAGATCTCCAAATCATTTGGATCAAGGTCCCGAACTTCAATCTACAAGATACACATATGAAATAATGTTATTTGTGACCTAATCTGCATAGGATGTGACCTGAAAATATTCATAGTTTTAAGTCAAATTGATTGTGACTCGAGTTGAAAATTATACAATGGGGTATACATGCTATAACACTTACGTTTGTTTCAGAAAGGATCTTCTCTTCCAATGTAGAATACACATGTATCTTCTCTGCACGCCAGTTGAGTATTCGAGGATATGTAGTCCTAATTCTTATTGCAACTCTTTCGTTTAAAATTGGTAGAGTCTTGTAAATCCAAACTTGAAAACCAACTAGAAATCCACCCAGTCTATAATGAGGATTATGCTTCTTTAGTGCATCTTTCAGAGATGTAACTGATATGTCGAATAGGTCCTTACCCCAAGGGTGCCTTGCCATTGCATCGTAATTCTCAACTAGTGGAAAGAGATATTCTTCAGCAACTTTCTTGTATGACGTGGAGAATAGGTATGATGTAATCAAGTACAGGATGCCAAGCCGAACTATATCATTGTCAGGTGCGTCGGAGATCCCCAAGAACACATCTCTACTATCATCATTTGTCACTATGTGCAAGTGACTGAAGTATGTCGCTTTTATCCGTGATGGTAAATTCTCAAGGTTTCTCCGCTCATCCACTCCATCGTACCTCAAGCCTGTGACTAACGTGAACTCCGGCAGTGCATATCGGACATATCGACCAGCAATGAGAAACCACAATTCTTGAGGATTCGGTTGTTCAACCATTCTAAGAAGGAAATTACGAATTAACTGCGGCTGAATAATTATCTCATTGCACTCAACATAGTGTGAAAAACAAGTCTGCGCGAGTATCTCCGTCTGAGCATCATTGAATTTGGATTTGAAATGAGTTAGAGCATTCTTCACAGCATTTGTAGTGATTTTCCCCGGGAACCATTCCTCTTTTAGGATAACATATGGCCACACCTGAAAGAAAGATGAACTCAAATTACTATCACTACACACAAAGGCCTGTGGTGTGAATTTGCTAGGTCACACCATTTGGAGAACCAGGTCACAGTATTCACTAAACCAGGTCAGAGGATCACATGTGTTAGGTTGCAACTAAGTCACAAACTGCACTGCATACATCAATCATGCTTATATTCTGGAACTAAACATATGCAACTATGAAGGTAACTCTATGACAATGAAATTAGAATTTAATTTAACACGTGTATGCAAATTTGACCTTAGAATTGGGCATTGACTACATATGCACATTCTTTTTGGATTTCCGTACAGGTTTTATTGGTAGATATCATCCATGTTCTCTTCCAACTGATCACACAAATCCCTTTCATCAGAACTTTGATGATAATTTTTTATGTAATGAGGTCACAAGGTCATTCTGAACAATGTCATGTAGGTCACATAGGAATAACTTCTAAGTTCACATCTAAATAAGTAACTACTTGTTCACAAAATTGCACAACGCATTGAAGTTTTCAGGTCAAGTGAGTTTTTAGATTCTTATCAAATGTCTTCTTCCTTGTATTGACACAATGTTCGCCCAGTAACAACGAGATACATGAAATCAAAAATTTCACAGGGAACATTCTGATTGCACGATTAGGTTTAGGTCACAAAGTTGATATATTAAGGTCACAACTATAAAACACGTAGGAAATTAGTATTCTCAATTTTTCCAAATCACATTGACAGAATCCCCAATTCAGATACATTAAATTTTACGTCACATATTTAAAAATTTAAGATAACTACATCCAATATGAGTTTACCCATGCTATTTTATGCATTCTAAGGTCAAAATCAATTCATTTTATTACATACCCATCGTTTTTGTGTTCTTCGACTACTTCCAACACCCTGAATTTCTTTTCCTCCAGTTTACGTTTTGTCTTCTCTCTTCCTTTTCCTTTCGGTGTTCTTCTTATCTGACATTTTCAATATTTCACCTCTACCAGCTTCGATGCTTTGTACGAGATCAATGGAGACTGGACGCCAGTTAATGTCGCGGTTTATGCAGAGAAGAATATGAGTTTACGGAAGTTTCGTGTGACTGGAAGGAATCAGATATATATCGACGCCGTATATGTAGAGAAATGATTTTAAGATAATTTATTTCTAAAATCTTTTTCTATATTTATAAACCATAATTGCGTTACTTGTGTTTTAGATAATCTTTAAATATTCTATTTGTATAATATATTAAATAACTTATGTCAAACCTGATTTTTGAATAAATTTTAGTTTGGTCTTATTTTTGAATACAGAAATTAAAATGTAGGGTTCCCTGTAATTTCCACTATCTTTATATATATAAAAATAGAAGTAAGGAGAGAGAGTCATTATATATAAAAAAAATAAATAAAGAAATAAAAGATAAAGATTTTGTAGGAAAAATTATTATTTATTACATATTTAGTAAGAAATATAATAAATGTACTATGTGTAAATGTGTTACATTGAAAATGAAAAAGTTAGATTACTATATTTGAACCTATATAATGTGATATCTATATAAATGTGTTATGTAAGAAATGAACAAATTGGATTAATATATTTGAATATATATAAATGTGATATTTATGTAAATGTATTATGTAGAAAATGAAAAAAATTCTATTAATATATTTGAATATAAATAAATGTCATATCTATGTAAATGTGTTACATTGAAAATGAAAATTTTGAATTAATATATTTGAAAATAAATAAATACATGCTATATAAATTTTTTAAATTAGAAATGAAAATTTTGAATCAATATATTTTAAAAATAAATAAATAAAATCATTGAAATTTTACTTCCTAATATGTCAATAAATGAGTAGGTTCTTCAATAAGTATATTACAAAAATAATTAATTATTTTCTATCAACTTTTTACCACCAATTATAAATTGGTAGAAAATTTAATCATTTCATTATTTTGACAAAAATTGGTATGTTTAAAAAATAAGGAAAAATAAAATATATTAATTAGTATATTGGATTTCGAATAAAATATATGTAAGCAGCATATTAAAAAATAAAGTTAATTAAAAATTATAATATATTAAAAGAAAAATAGGTGATAAGGTGGACAATTTTTTTATAGAAAACGTAAATAAAAGTCAAAAGAAATTTTAGATAAAAAATTTAATTAAGTGCCAAACTTTGAATGGCGCGATACACTGAGTGTACAAGTAGAATTTTTTTTTTTTGATTTTTTTTTTTAAGTTTCAAATTCAATAACATGTGTTATGTAGGAAATGAAAAAATTGGATTAATATTTGAACTTAAATAAATGTCATATCATATCTATGTAAATGTGTGTTACATTAAAAATGAAAATTTTGGATTAGTATATTTTAAAATAAATAAATAAATATATGCTATATAAATTTGTTAAGTCAGAAATAAAAAAAATTGAATTAATATATTTTGAAAATATATAAATAGAATTATTGAAATTTTACTTCCTAATATGCCAATAAATGAGTAGGCTTTTCAATACGCATGTTACAAAAATAATTAACTATTTTCTATCAAATTTTTAACTACACATATTTTCTCTCTCCAATTTTCAGCAACTACTTTTTATCCCAAAATCATAAATAAACAAGTTTATAAACCAAACATTATTAACAAACAGAGGCAATCATTTCATTATTTTGAAAAAAATTGGCATGTTTAAAAAAATGAAATATTAATTAATATATTAGATTTCAAATAAAATATATGTAAGTAACACATTAAAAAATATAGTTAATAAAAAATTATAACATATTAAAAGGGAAATAGGTGATGAGGTGGACAAATTTTCAGAGAAAAACGTAAATAAAAGTAAAAAAAATTATATAAAAAATTTAAACGAGTGTCAAATTTTGAGTGACGCAGTATACTTAGTGTACATGTAGCATTTTTTATTTTCAGAATTTCAAATTCAATAACATTTTGTATTGAAATTTTATTTAAACTATATTTTTTTTATTTAATATATGATTAAATCAAGATATTTACAAAATTATGATTTAAAAATTATATATTTTGTGCATCGCACGGGTAGATAACTAATATTCAAGTGTTCGGATTGTTACCAAAATTTAGTATTTTTTGGGTTGTTAACCAAATTTCAATGCATTCAAAAGACCTAGACTCTTTCAACCAAAACTCAATTTCTATTTTAAATTAAAAAAACTTCTTATAGCATCTCCAAAATATGATCATATATATCTACTTTTAAATCGTTAAAGAAGAGAGAACAAATTATTTTGGACAAGTCCACCCACGAGAACAATGGTGTTTTTAAGTAAGAGGAATGTTATGGATCTATATTTATATTTATTTTTTTAGTGAAGTTATTTTAAATTTTAAATTGTAAGATTTTTATTTGATTTTGTAGTTAGACTAAGTCAACTTAATGAGTATTAGTGGGTAGTTTTCACGTATCTTGTATCTCTACTTAAAAAAAACGAATGAAAATGGTGAAAGAAATTAATTGACATTTTATGCTTTTGGAGGCCCGAGTTTTCAATCTTTTTTTTTTTAAATTGAAATTCCTTTCTTAGTTTTTGAAGCATATAGCTAAAAAATGGTGTATTTTTTGGAGTTTTTATGATGTAGAGTCGATGCATTGTTTGAAATTTATTTCAAAAAAATGCTACGTGATAAAAGAAAATAGTAAAAGACTACATTTATTTTTGAGAAATATACGTTAAAGGCTATTTTGCGTTTACATTCCTATGTAATTTTATTTTAAATTTTTTGAGTTATAATGTATCTGTTCGTTTTTGTTTGATGTTTCATTAAAAATAAAATTTTTTGAGTTATAATGTATCTGTTCGTTTTTGTTTGATGTTTCATTAAAAATTAGATTTTCTCCAGTGCGATGTACGAGATTTTTATCAATGAAAAGGATTTCGATGAAAATTTATGGAAGTATATTGATTATACAATCATATCAAATAAAAAAAATATATAAAAATAACATTTTATTACAAAATGTTATCGAATTTGAAACTTAAAAAAAAAAAAATCAAAATAAGAAAAAAAAAAACTGTATTTAATTTATGCATTAATAACAAAAGTTGATATCAATAAATCAATGATTCTTGTAATATGCATATTGAAAAACATACTCATTTAATTGACATTTTAGGAAGTAAAACTTCAATAATTTTATTTATTTATTTTCAAAATATATTAATCCAATTCTTTCATTTCTAACACAACACGTTTATATAGAATATATTTATTTTAATTATTACTGAAATAAATATAATTTATCACAAAAATAGTTTTTTTTTTATTTATCATTATTAAGAACAACTAATAAATAACTTAAAGATAAATTATAATTTTAATGCTCATACTATAAATATTGATCGAATTCAAAATCATTTTAACTGCAAATTTCATTACTAAAATAATCTATATATAAATTCAAAAAAATTCTCTGATATTCGACTACATATTTCCCAAAATTTTACTGTTACAATCCACATTATTTTGAAATAATAGGTCTCATTATGATATATTTTGTTTAATGTAATATTATATAGAAAGTGTACTCAAATATTTATGTTTACGTAATTATTATAATTTATAAATCAATTTATAAATTTTACTACTTTTCTAGACCCTATTTGGCCCTTATAAAAACAAAATACATTTTTCTTTCATCTTATTAACCACACATTTATCAGTAAAATAATATTACACATAAATTCATAAAAGATTTTAAATTTTTAACCACATATTCTACTAAAAATAATTTTTCAAATAATAAACGATCGTAGATTTCAATAATTCTTATACATTATTGTTAACCTCATTGAAAATGAAATTTTACACAATTTTCTGAATTTGACTCTTGTAGTTAACTTTTTTTTTTTTTAGTTTTCAATCAAGAATTTAGTACAATAATTATAAATGTGTGTTTGTAAAATTTTTTACAAACGGATCTGTTTGAGAAATTTTATGATTTATAAAAATGTCTATAAATGTATTCTATCACTATAATTATTAAAATTTAAAAAACAACATAATCAATACAAATTATTAAAAACTTATTTAGATAGTAAATGTCAATTTATATATTTAAATAATAAATGATCATAGATTTTAATATTTTTTATACATTATTGTCAACTTCATTGAAAATGAAAACTTAAACAATTTTCCGCATTTGACTCTTGTTATGATATAAAAGACTAAGCCCGTGTTTGGTTTCTCTAGATTTTAATATAATTCAAAGTCAATATTTAATTTTAACAACACATTTTATGATACCCACAATTTTTTAACCATATATCTCATTAACTTTTATCAAAATTTACTAAAAATCTGATTTTTATCAATACCAAACAAGGTTTAAGATAGAAGATGAGAAAAAAAATAAACCTGGTTGACATAAATTGAACTAATATTTTGAATCACAAACCTCAATAGAGTCCAGACGTCCTTCGTATAATTTCTGAATGTAGTATTTAAAATTTTGATTGTATTTGTTGATCATAAGTTCATAACTAAAAAATGTGATGACAAAATGGAAACCGAATATCTTTGCCAATACTTGTTGAGTTTTACTTCCAGTAGTTGAAATCGAGGCACGAAGAGGGAATAATGTGTCCACTTTCAAGTATTGGAAGTGAAACTCAGCTTTAAATCATATTTTAAAGCTATTCTACATGACACAAAGAAGGAATAATGTATCCACTTTCGGTTGAGAACATATAAAAGAAAACCTAAAAATAATGTAATAGTCAAGTTTGAAGGGACGAAAAATGTGAATACTTTTAAACAAACTATAATCTTGTTCATCATGTAAAAATGCCTTCAGAATCTAAATCATCTAGTCATTGCTGATTTTATCTTGTTTGATTATACCCTTCCAAATCCTGACAAGGACGAATTTAGATCTTGACGAGGGTGTTCGGCCACTCGTGCTGGATTGACTTCCTAGATTCGTCCCTGGCTTTGGATGTGAAATTAATAAATGAAAAAACTACAAAAATAACAACTAAAGATAGAAAAATACAATTTTGACAAAGATAACGATCTCAAATGGCAAAAATCCATTATAAGTCACAGCAAAATTGTGTCGTATCCGGTTCATCGAGAGCTTTCCAGAATGGTCATAATACTGATTCTAACACCTTGTGTGAATTTTATGCCCATTTGAAGTTGTCACCTTTGTCACATCACGTCTAGCACTTCCAATGATCCAGAAAGGCCAACGTTGTATCACGTCGCTCCATCAAATCACCTACATCATTTCATTTATTAGAAAAATATGGTGCAAATAATATATTCTCACACTATTCATGTAATTACGGGCAAAATAAATTTGGATAGAACTTCGACTTACTAGAAATGTAAGAAAAATAAGAAGTTATTAGGATATGAAATGAAGAGAGGTATATCGAGCTCAAATCTCCTTAAAACAGATTTCGTCGTCAACACCATTACTAATGGAATCAAATGAATGTGTCCAACTCAACATAAAACACTTCTTTCAAAATAAATACAAATAATATTAATTTTATTTTTCAGCGAACTAAAGCTTAACCATGCTCTTCAAAATTTGATGATGGAACCTTTCTTATTACTTTCGAGAGATGAATCGAGCTATAGAAAATTTTATGTTGGGATATTTTGACCCAAATTAAGAATGTGAATATCTTGGACAATTGATTTTCTTGTTAAAGTGGTTAACTTGGAGACCAAGTTAAGAGTGAAAAGAAAATGAAGATAATCTTTTTGGCATGAATTTCTTTCCTTATTCTGATTATTCTACTTCAACAAGGAAACATTTTGGGGGATAAATAATACACGTTTTTTGGTTATGTTTACCTATAAATATGTGTTGAAGAGCCAATTAATTGCACATTGACTAGAGAGTATTGTGAGGAAAAATGTAGTCTAACATCTTGATTTTTTTTTTTGGTTCTTTGTGGGTTATACAAAGAAGTAGAAATTGATAGATGTTGTAAAGCTTGATTATTTTTCCTACAATATTTGGGGGTTTTGGTGAGTGCAAATTCTATATATGTGTAACAATTTATTATATAGTGAAAAAGTTTGGCGAGAGTCCGTGGACGTAGGCAAGTTGTCGAACCACGTAAATTTCTGTGTTTGTACTTATTTTCTGGTTTGCTTAGGTTGCGTTCTCTTTGTATTTCAGTTTCCTGTTTTCATTTTCGAAAATATTTTCTATTTTTCATTTTTTGTGACTTTTCTCGAAATTCCTGAAAACGCGTTTAGTTTGTTATTTTTAAAAACTGTCTTCGAAAATGAAAATCTGGAAAACATGTCCTGTTTAAAATTTTGCAGAAAACTATTTATGTATACTTGTAATTATATTACTTGTGAATATAAATGAAATAAAGATGTCATATTTGAGTTGCACAAATATCCCCAATCACTCAATTTGGTTATGCCAAAAAAATTCAAAAATTCATGTTGTCCTTCTAAAGTAATCGTTCTACATTTGGGTAGCAATTTGCCCATCTAGAGTAATCGTCCCATTTAATAGTTCATATATATACATCCTTCTAGTAAGTACTCATAACGTTTAAAATTTAAGTTTCGATAAAATTTACAGAAATCAATTTATGTTAATCAATGATGCTCTCACAAAATAAGTGTCTACAATACAAAAGTAAAAAAGAAATGTTTAATAATTAAGCACATGATACATCATCATAAAGATGGTTGAATTTGGAATTCGACGCAAAAAACGGAGTGCAATTCGGAATTGTACATCAAAAGTTATACATGTTTGAAGACAATAACCTATAAAGCAAATACAAAGACTAAATTGAAAGAAAAGTAAAATTTACGGACTAATGTGCAAGAAATCTGAAGTTGAGGGACCTAAGTTGCAAATAAAGGAGGGTATTTTCGAAAGAAATTTCAAAATTTGAGGATTAAAATGAAAAGTTTTGAAAATCAGGGACCAATAATGTAATTAAAAATGACAAATTTTGACAAATTTCAAAATTTTTGATTATTTTAATTTTTTTTTAAATGTGAAAACGCGAAAAACGCGCGTTTTCACTTTATAGTTATAATATTTGGAAAATGCGGAAAACGTTTCTTTTACAAATTTTGGAAACATTTTCGAAATTTTTTTCCGAAAACGGCGCAAGAGAACGCGTTTTCTGCCTTTTCGGAAATAGAAAACGGAAAACGACAGGATAACGCCAAAGAGAATGCAGCCTTATTATTTCTTGAACATCAAATTCCTGTGGGTTAATTAGAGAGGAAATTTGTGTGTAATTCTCAACAGTGGCGCCATCGACGGGGAAATCGACGTCTAATTAACATAGTATCAGGTGGTTCGAAGATTTTTGAGCAAAAGAAAATATGTTTCTAAAGTACAAAGTGGAGAAATTTGGTTGGAAGATCAATTTTGACTTATGGTAAATACAAGTCATGGATGAATTGAATCAGACGGGACTGGAGAAAGCTTTGAAGGAAAAACCAACCCCGAGTTTTGACAAAGAAATTGAATCCAGCACAAGTGATGAAGATTGTGAAGATTGGGATTTGAAGGCTGCTAGCATGTTACAACTTTGTTTTTCCAAAAATGTTCTTGCAAATATTTATGGGATATTTTCTGTGAAGGAACTGTGGGAAAAACTGAAAGAATTGTATCAGATGAAGAGCATGCCAAATAACTTGTATCTGAAGGAGCGGTTTCATTCTTTGAGAATGAATGCAGGTACGAAAATCTTAGATCATCTTAGTGTTCTCAATGGGATTATTTCCGAACTGTTATATATTGGAGTTAAGATTGATGATGAGGATAAGGTTCATCTGGTCTCTTCCGTTCACATTTAAACACATCATGCTGATCTTGATGTACGGGAAGGAAACGACGAGATTTTTAGAAGTTAAGTTGATTAGGTTGAAGTGACAGTTCATCTGAAAACGCTTTTCTTGTTACTGAAAATTGGAAGAGAGGTAACTCCATGAAGAAGAAGGTAATGTGTTGGAACTGCGGTAAATCAGTTATGTAAGAAGAAATTGTCAAAAATGTGGAGCAGAGTCGGCTAACTGCTCGGAGGTGGACAATGCGACTCTCCTGATGGAGGGTGGTGATGATATACTTTAGTAAGATGTGACTTCCTTATGGCATGAAGCCAGTTGCCATGATAGAGGATGTGTTCTTACTGGCGGGTACATGTATTTGCACACGGGCATTTGTTTGACGTTAATACAAAGTGTGTTGTGAAATTGATGTCGATGGCCGATGAGCTCCCAAGAAAAGCCAAACATGGGAGTTGCACCATAATTTTTTAGCAAAGTTTATTTCGACATGAGCCAATGAAAAGCTCGGAGTTTGTTGATAATTCTGAGTGCTGGTTATACTCATATGGTGGAGTATGAGATCGTCAAAGTGTTAAATGCTTGCCTGTTATCCCAATTATTGAGTTTGAATTTTTTTGGCTTGGATGAATTTGTGTCAAGGTGGAGATTGTTGGGATATTTGACCCAAATTAAGAATGAGAATATCTTAGACAATTGATTTTCTTGTTAAAGTGGTTAACTTGGAGATCAAGTTAAGGGTGAAAATAAAAGTAAGATAATCTTTTTGGTATGAATTTCTTTCCTTATTTTGATTATTCTACTTCAACAAGGAAACATCTTGGGACACAAGTAATACACGTTTTTTGGTTATGTTTATCTATAAATATGTGTGTTGAAGAGCCAATTAATTGCATATTGACTAGAGAGTATTGTGAAGAAAAATGTAGTCTAGCATCTTGATTTTTCTTGAAGTTCTTTGTGGGTTATACAAAGAAGTAGAAATTGGTAGATATGGTAAAACTTGGTTATTTTTCCTACAATACTTGTGGGTTTAGTGCAAATTCTATATAATTGTGACAATTTATTATATAGTGAAAAGGTTTGCCGAGAATCTATGGATTTAGGCAAGTTGCCGAATCACGTAAATTTCTATATTCGTACTTATTTTCTGGTTTACTTATTATTTCTTGAACATCAAATTCCTGTGGGGTTAATTAGAGAGAGAATTTGTGCGTAATTTCCAATATTTATTCTGCAATTTCTCATAAATGAGGATTAATTTGACCTTCTAAAGTCATGAACCACGCATTATCCATAATTAATTATAAGTTGAAAATTTTGTTCTGATTTTACATCTTATTCTGTGCATCTCTTTTATGAATTGTTGTCACAGACCTGTTGGGAATTAGGACGCAACTAATCCCGCCCAGGATCGATGTGACGCAAATAAATTGGACTGAAAAAATATAAATACGCAAAAATAAAATGCAAATACGAAACACAAAAATTTACGTGGTTCAGCAATTTGCCTACGTCCACGGACCCACACCAATATATTTCACTAACTCGAAAATGAGGAGTACAAAATACAACACTGTATTTTTATCTGCCTATGCAAAGGCTATTCTCTCCAACTCACTTTTCTCTCTATTTTGTGAAATGCCTCTCTTGTGTTGCTCTCTACAAAAGATCACTCTTTGTTGTGGTGATATAAGTTGCAAATGAGAGCCTTTATTTATAGGCAAGAATTAGGATAGATTGGGAATAAAAAACTTTACCTAATTCTTTCACCTAACTCCTCCACCTACTAGTCTCCACCTAATTCTTTCACCAACTAATCTTCCACCTAATAGTCTCCATGCCTAACAAGACCCACGGTTCATTATGGTGACAGTTTGGTGAAATTGCCTACATTATTTGTGGTAAAATATAGTGCAAGTAAGACATTCTCACACTAAAATGTGCACGTAATTACGTGCAAAATAAAATTTGATAGAATTTCGACTTATTAGAAATGCAAGAAAAATAAGAATTTGTAAGGACATGAAATGAAGTGAAGTATATATGTTGAATCCTAATCTCCTGAAAACAAATATCATCATCTGACTAATAAAATCAACAAATGAACGTGTGCATATATCAAGATAAAATGCTTCTTCTAAAATTAACACAATTTTTTTTTCTGGCGAACTAAAGCTTAACCATACTCTTCTTAACTTGATGATGGAACCTATTTTCTCATTACTTTCAAGGGATGAATTGAGCTATAGAAAATTTTATTCTGCAATTTCTCAGAAATGAGGATTAATATGACCTTCTAAAGTCATGAACCACGTATTATCTGTAAATCAATTCTAGGTTGAAAATTTTGTTTTGATTCTACATCTTCTTTCGTACATCTCTTTCATAATTTGTTGTCACGGACCCGCAAGTCCATTATTGTGACAATTTGGTGAAATTGCCTACAGCATTTGTTGGAAAAATATGGTGCAAATAATAATACATTATCACACTAAAATGTGCATCTAATTACGTGCAAATACAATTGAATAGAATTTCGACTTTCCAGAAATGTAAGTAAAATAAGAATTTATAAAGATATATGAAATAGAGCGAGGTATGTCGAACTCAAATCTCCTTAAAACAGATTTCATTATTTGGACCAGTATTAATTAATACAATTAATTGAACTTGTACATCTCAAGAAAAAATGCTTCTTCCAAAATTAATACAAAACAATATAAATTTTTTTCAGCTAACTAAAGCTTGAATACTAAATATCAAAATATAAAAATTGGTTTCGGTTTTGAATTTTTCTTTCAAGAACTGAAATATTTCAGTTTTTTCGGTTCGATTTCGATTCTGGTTTTAGTGGACAAACAATTACTTTTTATTTAATCTGTAATCTTATTTTACAAATGTTGAATCATGTTTAAATGGGAGACCTGTTACAATGGTGTAATCGATTCAATACATAAGAAAAATACTTGGACAGTTAAAAGAAAGCATATCAAACACAATTCAATCTTGTGAATATTCCTCAAATTAAGCACGGAAAAGAAATGTGAACGGGGTAACTAAGCCTCCGTTCGGATATTTTCAAGTAATTATATTTATTTGATTTTTCGAGGTAAGATGTGTGATTAAAAATTGGAAAGAGAAAATATGTGTGGTTAAAAAATGATTTAAAAAATTGTGTAGATTATAAAGTAATTTATAATCACTTTAACAAACGGAGGCTAAAATGAGGTCTATTTTATTATTTTTCATTTGTGTTACATTTCATTTCGCATTTAATTTGGGCGAAATGAGAGTGAAATTCTGGTTTTTGGTCCAGCACGTCAGCTTTATTTTGAATAGCATTCCGCGTCAGTTAGCTCATATGTAAGGAAATCGGTACTTTTCTATGTAGAAGGAGTTTTATCCTTTGTTCAATGCATGGAAACTTTCCTAATTGTCTTTTGTGCCGTCTATTGCAAGGCATGGTCCCCGACTCCCCCATTGACATTTGACTTGAAGGGATACCGCGGTCTCTTGTGCTACAGGTTGATCGAATTACCCTTGCTCTCGGCGGTAATGTCTTAGATATGAAGGGGTAATTTTTGGGAATTCATGATTTTTTTGACCGTTTGTGCACAGGATTTTTTGATTGTGAATAGAATAAACATAAATTGCTAGGTTTGGAGGAATTTTTTCATGTCATGAACAGCAGGAAAGGAGGAAATTTCATGTGATCAGAAAAATCTCACCTCAGCTGGGACAAACAGCCTCGAATCATATGATCAACACAGTCAGTAACTGAAAACTAAAGAACACATACATAGTGACGGAGCCATGAATTATACAATGTTGGTGCGAAAAGTAGGGGGTGGAGGGGGAAGCCCCCCTCCCGAGGGTTCGGGGGCGGTGCCCCCGAAATTTTTTTTGACCAAGAGGATTGAAATCGACGATATTAAGTACCAAATCTAATATAAGAAAAATCAAAAATAATAATAAGATATTTGTGAATGTTAAAAGATATCAAGCAACATAAAACATCAACATCTTAAATTCCTAGTAAAAGTGTAATACATAGATTACACATTTAAAGAAATCAATAATATCGAAGAAATCAATACAGAGGTTACACTAAAAGAAATCAACAATACTTTAAAGAAATAATGAAGAAATCAATACAAATTATACAATATTTCAAAGAAATCAATACACAAATTACTTATACAGAATACACATATTTAACATTTTAAATTAAAAAAAAATATGCTTTAAACATTAATCTTGAAACTTAAAGAAATCAAATACTTAATTACCTAACAAAGAAATCAACAATATTAAGTTTGAAATGAAGCTTCATTACCTCACAGGCTTACAACAGTGGCTGACTGGCACGAGAAATTGCACAGAAATTGGAAGACTTGGGTTATGTAATTGGGTTTGGCGATTGGCGGATGTGGTTTGGCATTTGGGGATTATTGATTTCAATGGGCCTAATTTATTTATTTTTTTTTTTTGTGGAAATTACACTCATCCCTACTTTATAATTACCAAATTCATAAATAAGATCAAACTTCAATTACTTCAAAATTCAGGTCTTAATTAAAATTTTAATTAATTAAAAAAATTAAATAATAATATTCTATAATTAAATTAATTACTCAATCCTATCTTTATTTCACACCACTTCAAACCCTAACCTAATCACTTCTCTCTCCCCACGTATATTACTCTCTCCCCCACCGTCATCTCTTCATTTATCAGACAAACTTCGCCGCTGCCCACATCCATCCTCGTCGGCTTCATTTATCAAACAACCTTCACCGCCGCTCACATCCATCCTCGTCGGAGTCATTTGCTACTGCATCCCCGACCGCTGCATCGCGCGCAAGCAGTAGGCATCACCGCATAGCGCAAGCAGCAGCAGCGTCGTTGCTTGCGCACGATGCAGCGGCGTCGTTGGTTTGTTCTTGCAGCGGTGCCGCTGCCTACATCACGCGCAAGCAGCGATGCCGCTGCATCTCGCACAAGCAGCAACGGTACCGCTGATTGCGTACGATGTAGCGGATCGCAGGTTTGTTCTTGCAGCGGTGCCGCTGCTTCGTTTTGGAATCTTTTTTTTTTATGGTTGCGCTACTTGAATCTGGTGGGTGGGGCTATTTTGTTGCAAGTCGTGGTGTGGGGTTGTGCGATGGCGGTCGTTAGAGTTTGTGTGCGGTGGTAAGGGAGAAAGAGAGATTTTGGTTTTGAAATTTGGAGACCTTGTGCAATTTTGTTGGTTGTTGTGTAGGTCGTGGTGGCGTAGGTAACGGGGCGGCGGTAGAGACAACGGGGTTGGTGGCTGTGATGCTACAGGTGTTGTTTTGCGGTGGTAGTATTTTGTGTGTGCTGTGGTGAGGTAGAGATTTTGATTATGCAATGTTTTGGAGATCTGGTGGTGGTGGTGGTGGAGGTCGTGATGGCGTAGGTGACGGAAAAAGGGGGTGGCAATGGTGGTGGTGGTGATGGTGAGGCGGCTTCAGGTGATGTAATAGGGTTCTATGTGTGCAGTGGTGAGGGAAAGATTTTGATTTTGAAATTTGGAGAACTGGTGTCGGTGGAGGTCGCACTGGCGTAGGTGGCGGCAGCGGGGGACGGCAATGGTGGTGGTGGTTATGGTGATGGTGAGGCGGCTGCAAGTGCTGATTGTTCAAAATGTCTGACTTGATAGATGTGACTTCAAAAAAAGTGACCTAATAATTTATAATTCGTGACCAAAAGAATTGTATAAATGTGACCTAATAATTTGATAATTGTTACTTAAAAGATTTGTGACCTAATAATTTAATACGTTGTGAGCTAGAAATAAGTTGGGATTGATTAATTTGAAATTTATGTGACCTAAACCCTGTGACCTAATAATTCAATATATTGTGACCTAAAAAAAAGTCGGGATTGACTAATTTGACATTTGTGTGACCAAATGATTTTGTAATTTGTGACCTTAAAATTAGTTGTGAAACTTGTGACCTAAAAGATTTGTATTTGTGACGTGAAATTATTGTGACATGAAAATTACGTAATGTTGTGACCTTAATATTCATAATTAATAAAATTATTTAATTAATTAATTAATATTAATTAAAACCTGATTTTTGAAAATATATAGATTTTATCTTATTTTTGAAATATGTATTTGTAAATCCCTTAATTATTTATTTTTCCCTTTTTTTTCCTTCATTTTCAGTTTCAAATATTATATTGCTGGGTCATTTGACCCAGCTTGCCCTAATACAAATCCGCCCCTAACAGAAAAGAATTTTGGAAACCAGTTCATGGATTTATTTGAATGCAATGCGGGATGTTATAATTGGACTGACTGCCGCGATAATATTTGCCCAAATATTATACAAGACAAACTGGATTCCACAATGCCATGGATTGGCATGTATATTGCAGCAGCTTCTGTAGTCTGCTCCCTTGCAATGGCAGCTGACGCCTTCCATGGTTTTCGTAGTAAAAAGCTTTGGTTCCCATGTAAGTACTTCTCTTTCAATGCCATGTCTTTGACACTGTTAGCTATCGCATTGAAACTACCAGCGGATGTTACTGCTAGTGAGTTTGATTCTCATGTCCTGCTTGCACGGCTTAGTAGCCTCATTTTCATGTCAACTGCCATGGCAAATTTCATGACATCTTTGGGATCCATGGACGACAATGAGATGCTACTAAACCTGGCTGCTTTAGGTATAATGGCAATTACAGTCATTGTCAATGTTTGTGTCCGCCTTTTCCAATTGAATCCTTTCTTCGATGGTCATGTTACTATATTATTCGGCCATGAAGTTGGGGCATCTGCTTTTATCCTTTTTGCACTTGTTATCTTATGTTCTTCGGCTTTGACAGTTCTAACTACCAGAAATTATATTGAATGCAAGTACCAAGAAATGCACAAAATAGCTTTAGATGAAGAAAAAGTGGATGGGCCAAAATTTTCAGTTGACAAATCGAAACTAGCGCTCAAAAAATATTGGGTGATGGCAGTAACTGGATGCCCCCAGTTTGTACTGGCACGTAGTGTGACTTGCGCTGCTTCAGGTTTGATGTGCGTATTAGGTGCTTTCACTTTAGTAGAAGCTCATATTCGGATGCCAGTTTTTTACGGAGAACGATCGGGAATTTATAAGTGGTCAATCAACTGGATTCTATATGTTCAGTCAATTGGAGTGGCATTGGGTACTATTGCCCCAGCATTCAGATGGTTTACTGCTGCCCGGTTTAAGTGTTCAGATATAGGCAGTAAAAGCTTCAAAAACGAGTTTAAAATCGAGCCTTACTGGATTCAGATACTTGTGGACTGGAGAGAGAGTTCATTACCTTTACGAGTTCGACACCACAAAATTGAAAAACTTCTTCATGGTGTCAGAAGACTAGTTCTGAATTGCTGCTTTGGAATACAGATTCTATTGGTTTGGGCAAGCAAACTTCTCCTTCTCATTTCAGCCTCATTCTTCCACCTCATCAAGAAGCTGAAGATATTTATTATTAGTGCTACTAATGATATTGGAGGATTAGAATCCGGTGGCGATGCACAGTTTGATCTTACTCGTTATGTTCTTCTACTACAGGGAGAACCAGAGATTCCCAAAAAGACCCTCAAAAACATCTTGAAGGAGGTGGACAAGATGACAGAGAAAGGGAAAAGACAGAAGCCGATCAATCTTATGGAACTTTTACATAAATCTAACAACTTCAATGGGGTGAGAGAATTTAACGATAATCGAGTTCAAAGTTTACACTCTCAGGAGCCTCCTAATAGCTGGTCTCTACCCATGGTGACACTTACATGCATCGCAATTTCACTTCCCAACATCCCAGATGACCGTGCTAATCAGTTATTGAGGTGCATCCGCCAAGGTCTTTCGTTGTTAAAACTCATAGAGAAAATCCTGGATGAAAATGGGGCTTTAGCAATCATCAGAAATGCAGCAGATGTTGTGTGGGTAGGAGTTGATCTATATTGCAAGTGGCAGGATAAGGATCTCCGCAAAACAAGTCGCCAAGGCAGAACCTCCAAAGAAACATTAGAAGAGCTTTCCACTCAAGCTGAAAGGACAGTTTTGAAATTCCTCGAAGAAAAAAACGATTTCCTAATGGATAACCCTCTGAATTGGCCAGTTAAGATTATAGCTGCGAACTCTATGTACCGGATCAGTCGAACTATTTTGTTGAACAGCGGCAATGAGGAAACAGATGAGGGACTGTTTGACCATTTATCCGTTATGATTGCGGATATATTGGCAGCTTCCCTTACCAATCTACCACATTTTCTAACTATGAAATGCCACCATAATTCCTTGAAGGAAAGGCAAAAGAGTGTTTGTCAAGCTGCTCTCCTTTTTGGTGAAACTGAAGAAATTCTACAATTTCTTGAGGAGCGTAAGATACCAAGCATGGATCCTGATAAAGCAGCTTACATTGATGAGTGGCGTAGTTTTATCAAGGAAGATAATGGGAACTCACTGGCCCCGATTTCAAGAATTGGAAATGGAACTCAACAGTCCAATGAAGAACATGTAGCTATTGAACTTCATGGCTGAGTCGAGAACACGAACAAGCAGACCAGAAACTTACATAGGTTGTGTCCAACCTATGCAGGATTCTCCCATCCTCCCCTTCTATGTTTAGCATTCTTAATGGAAACTATCTAAATTTAATGTTGTAATTTTTTATTTTTAGTTTTGCATTGTCCCTTAGTTTTTAATAGAATATGAACATTATTCATTCTGGATTATCTTCCAAGGATGAGTTTATCACTTCTTATCTGCATGCTATATATTGATATCTCTTGAACCTCTTCTAGCTGGAATAAGCTTGAGACGGTGCAATAAATAATCTTTATGTGTCTCAATTAGGCCCTTAAGTTGGTCCTCCTTTCCTTTTGAAGGTTGTATCTTTTTTCCATATGTGTCCTTCGTAATTAAATGCAAGAGGGACACCTTTTTTTTACCAAAAAAAAATAAAAAATCACATTCTTTCCAAAATCTTAAGTCACAATCCTAGTCGACTAGTCCCCAACCCAAACTTAACAGATCGATTGAAGAACAAAGGTGAATCATATTATCGTATTTGGTGTTGTGCATTGTCTGGTGAAAATCTTGCAAGCTTCTCTATACAGTCCTTTATTATATTTCTCTTTACCAACTTCTCTCTCTATCCTAGCCATTTCCTCTTCGACAACTCGCCCGAAGAGACAAGGAGTCGCCTTCACACCGAGGCCATCTCCATCCAATTCGACCCAGTACTTCAACCACTGCCAGTTCTGCACTTTACTCATTTCAACTGTTGCTGCATCCTCCATGAGGTTGTAAAGAGGAACGACCCGTTCCCGTGAGTCATGCGGCTAAGTATTGGATACCGACCCTGGTGTTGAGACGGAAGCGTCCCATGGTTCTTGTGCCTATTGGCCTCTGCAGGAAGTCTTCTTTGGTCAAGTTAGCCGCATCTTCAAGCTTCAAGGTGTGAATTTGGTTCGCCTTGTTAGTTGTTGCCAATGCTGTTGGTGAAGACTTCCATGATAGCCGGGATCAGTCCCGGGTGGGCTGTACATGTTCCATCATGCCCAGCCTTCACTTCTCTTAATTTGTCTGTCCTTACCAACTCCAAAGCTGCCTCGTTTGCCACTGGATCGTCCCGGATTGGAATCTGAGCAGCCTGCTCCAGCAAAACGAGTTGGAGCTTCATTCAACTAGGATATTTAGGAGAATCTTTGCAAGAACAGATCAGTGTATTCGACATTTGAGACATCTCCGAGTCTTGAAAATTCTACATAATTCTTAAGCGAGAACTTGCATCTATGATTAGTATAAGAGCATTTCCGAGACAACTTCAAACATTAATCCCAAACTCAAATATAATTTTAGCACACAACTCTGTTTGGTAAAAATTGTTTGTAAATCTTGTTTATAAACGGTCCATGTCAACATATCATTGGCCTATTTTTTTTTTTTTTTAAAAGTCAATAATTTCGACGGATAAAAAATTTTCGTCCACCATTTGTTATTACTTTTCAAAAGAATGGACCAACGAAATTGTTTGACACATTGTTGTTTATAAATAATATATATATATATATATAAACAACCTTTTGTAAAAGGTTTATGAAACAGAGGTTAACTTGTAAGAAGTTCAGACGACAACTAACCATTCCTCCCACTGCATGGACACCACGCCTATGACAGGTTCTGATGGGGAAATGATGTAGAACAAATGGTTGAATGGATGGAGGAACAATTGAATATATAATCCCATCTACCACAATTCAGACCAACAGAATGGTCTCTTAGTTCATAAAGAATTTCATCCATTTGAAATTTGTCTAACTAATACTAACTGTCTAACTAACTTTTAACAGCTAAACCAACTAACGTTTAACAGCCATATTTACAAAGATATTTACAATGTTTGTAATCTCTACATCCCCTCAAGTTGGCAATTGTTGGAAATCCAGCAAGCCTAACTTGGAAAGTAAAAATCAAAATTGTGGAGCTGGTAAAGATTTGGTAAAAATGTCGAGGATGAAACCATTCTTGTATTGGTCATGCACCACATGATAATCGATGTCTATATGTTTGGTGCGTTCGTGAAATACGGGATTAGCTCTAATATGGATGGCTGCCTGGCTATCACACCATGAAGAAATAGGAAGTGAAATGTTAATACGAAAATCTTGCAAGATATAAGAAACCCATTTCAACTCCAAAACTGTGGTTGCCATACTTCTATACTCAATTTCAACAGAGCTTCTTGAAACAGTTATTTGCTTCTTCATCTTCCATGAAATCAGTGCTCCACCAAGGAAAATACAATATCCAGTGACTAATTTCCATGTATCTGAACATGAAGCCCAGTTAGCATCACAATATGCATCCAAGTTCAAGTCGTTTGAAGATGGAAAAAATAGCCCAGTAGATAAAGTTCCTTTGATATACTTCAAAATGTGTAGTGCTGAGTTCCAATGAGTTTGAGTAGGTGTTTGAACAAATTAGCTAAGTTGTTGAACTCCATATGTAATGTCCGGTCTGGTGAGTGTAGGTAAAGTAACCTTCCTATCAGTCTTCTGTATTGATCTGGATTATTATTCATAAGAACATCATGTTCAACTGCAAACTTCTGGCCCTTTGGAAGTGGTGTTGCAGAATGCAGAACTCATTGCTCCCAATAAACCCGCATCAATTACCAAGTCCAAGGCATATTTGCGTTGGTTGAGATATGTTCCATCAGCTGCTCTTGCAATTTCAATTCCAAGTAAATATTTGGCATACTCAAGGTTTTTAATTGTGGAGGCCTTATCTAGAGCACCAGCCATGAGCCGTTCATTAAAAGCCGAGCCGAGCCGATGAGCCAGCCAATTTGCGATCCCTAGGGTCATGTGGTGTGCATATACCTGATTTAAATAAATAAATAAAATTTGCATGTGATTTATGAGGAAGCACCCCTACATGTACAGGGGGCCTGTACATATATATTTTTCCTTTATGAAATTGAAACTTGGAACGTAGAGTTTGAGTTTACCATGCACGCGGACCATTAATGAGCCTTTGCACAAGAAAAAGAGACCGTTTTAGGTCCCAATTGGTACGACTTTTGCTTCCCGTAAAAAAGCTCATCGAAAAAATTACCTTAATTTTTGTTTGAAAATTAATTTCTAAAAGCACTTCCTACTCCGAAAGTACTTTTAGAGGAAGTCACAATGGATTAATAATTTTTGGGACTCATAATTCTAAAAGCAAAATGCGGTTTTAGTTTAATTACAATTTCTTAGCTCTCTCTTGATTGAAGAAAAAAAGGTGATTAGATTAAATAAATGTGCAACTTACCTTTTCCATTGAGGCGGTGTATTTACTTTCTTGAACCAATTCTAAAACTAAGGTATGACTATCTTGCTTTTAGCTGCATTTGACCTTTTAGTCAATCCATCCATCCATTTTCTTTTTTAATTGAGAAATCTTAGTGCATACAATTCATACATTTTCTTGTCATCAGCAGCCCTACTTGTCAATTTATCCTCTATTTCTAATATCTTTGATGCTCTAATTTTTGTGAATAGCTGACAATTCATTTAGTGCCATATCTTAAGAGTTAGGACTATAATTTTTAGGAGGAAAATGTTCTTCATATACAGATTTTATGGAGTTGTTGCATGGTAATATGCTGCGATCCTTTAGATTGTCAACATATCTTTTTAAGTTTGGACAATGATGTGCAATGTGTTAACTTTTCACTCAACCTGAAAGTTTGTTTTTATGTGGGATCTTTACAATTTTAACTTGGAAACATCTCTATGATTTTCTAGCCATGCATAATCTTTTGATCTACATGCTCTAATCCTATCAGAAGGTTGATTAAAAGGGGAGAGAATCTACTTTTCTAGGGGTAACTCCAGTTTCTTTAACCAACTCTTATATAACTTTTTTTATTAATTCTATATATATGTGAGGAGTCTGTGTATCTGTGTATGTGAATCATTTTCTCAAGTTTCTTGGGGTTATTGTGCATCTCATATTTTGATATTCTTCTATTTTGCTCATTTTTAGTCTTACACATTTTTTTCTTCACACCACAAGGATGATATAACACAGCGAAGCCAAAGCCAATAATTCGAATTCTTCAAACCCTCTATTTTTATCTACTTATTGGTATTATTTTTGAAATTATTTTCTTCTTTTCAACTGGATTTTGTTTCTTGTGTTGAATTTCAGTTTCCATGGCTTAGTACTGCATTACTTGTTTTGGGTATTTTTTGGTTATGATTGACTTCCACTTTTTGACTTGCCAAGATGTTGTAATTTTGATATGATTTGATAAAATTATTGTTTTTTGATACTTGGATGAGTTGTAAGTGGCATTTAATTGTTTTTATGTATAAATTTATTTACAAGATTGGGGCTTTTCTATTTCTCTTCTGCTATGTATTTTTATTGGTTCACATGCTGGAGTTAGAATATGCAATACATCACTATCCTACTATGTTATATATTTTAAATATTTATTATTCATGCCCCTGTGAGAGGGTTGGAGGAGTTGGGGTGATAGTTTTGCTCTTTAATGCTTGATTTTCTATCCTCCTACTTTTGTGTAAAAATACTTTCTTTTAAAGATCGCTCTGTTATGACGTCTCTTCTCTGAGTTTTGTGAAATCAAAGTTATTTTCGTTGGCTTTTGAAAACTATTCTAATTATTTGCTTATGAATTTTGATTTCATTGGAAAATTGTAGTTTTATCGAATTTCAGATTGTAGGAGGTCGTGATTGTGAAGTTGGAGTTTCCCCCTTTCTTGTTTATCATTGTATATTTTATAACAAATGCTCTCTCATATTTCTTTATAACATATATATTTTCTCTAATTTCTGTGAAGCATGGTGCATCCATCTGACAAATATCACCTCTTGCATTTCATTATGTATTATCCATTTACACTGCTTTTGATATTTTTTAGCCCCACATCGTGTTTGAAAATACTCACATGAGTCCATTTACTATAGATCGAGATTATAGTGCTAAGAATGCTGAACCATGCAGGGTTGGTCTAATCATTTATCAAGAAATATGCTTTTGTACTTTCACATCCAATTATGTCATTTGAATTACTTATGAAAACTATACAAACATATCTTAGAGTTCACGAGATCACATAGATGACACATTAATGATAGTTTTATGTTAACATAGATCCGTGTCATTGCATTGAAAATAAAGGTAAAGTGCATGAATCCCCATAACCTAGGCTAAGGTTTTGTAAGAGCCACTGGGAGATCTAACAACTGACTCGACCGTTGACAGTTGATTGGAAAATCTAGTGAGTATCACTGAATTTGCGATGACAAAATTCAATTAGTTAAAAATGCTGATTATTTCTTTTAGTTTTTTAATATTTGTATTTCTCTTTTACCCTTTTTTTGTGTATATTGCACGTGATGAATTTGGGAATGGAGAAAGAAATGGCTAACTGAAATTTCAGACCATAATTTTATTTTTATGTAGTTTATTTTTTAGTTGAATCAATGAAGTTTATGAAACCTGGATCGTAGCCCTATTGGTATCAATATAGTAATAGCAATTTTAGTTTAAAGAATTGAATATGCCTCTTCATGATATCGAATAGCGTTTGGAAACACAAGTTTATCCTACATCACATCTTATATTATGGCTTATGAGAGGGGATTCTGTTAATTTTTCTGTGTTCATTTCTTCAGTGTGTTCATATTGTTTCCACGCTCAATTATGTTTATCATTTCTATTTTAGATTATTTTGGCTATTTAAAAGTATTAACATTATGTTCATCAATCAGCACCTCCGCCTACCTGTTGATCCTTCCGACTAATGGTCTTCCTGCTGACTTCGATGACTTTGTCGATGGTCATAGGAGGATCTGAAATTCCAGATCAATGATCTCAAGGACAAGTTCAATTCTTTAACCCTTTCGTTTTCATTTTTCCTTTCCTTTTCCATTTCCCTTGAAGAGAACAAAAAATTACAGAGTTAAAGTGTAACACCCCAAGTTCAAAATCTTAAACCTAGGCGTGTTAACTTTTCTCTAATTAAATGCGGAAAAGAAATCATTTCAAACTTCAACCTTTTCATTTTCTATTATAAAATTTTACAAAATTTTGACAGAGTCTCCTCTATAAGTTGGACATAGCCAACCTGTAGAGATACATCATAACCATTTTAAAACACAAATCCCAACTCATTCAATCCCATACACCATCAAGCCCATTTACAAAGAATCCCAAATTCCTCAACAATATAATTGCAAACAATAAACTTTAACAAATGAAACAAGAGATAATTTAACCTCAATAATAAATGAATTAAAGAATAAATAATGAGAAATTGAAATAAATTCTAATTTAACTTTATTTTAAAAGGGTTGAAGCGGGTATAGCCTGAGTCTGCCACCAAATGCTCTCCTCATCTCATCTAACTTTCATTACCTGAAATATTGGGGGAATTGGGGTGAGCTAAAGCTCAGTAAGTAAACTTTATGCACATGATGCATGCTCATTACATGAAATGCCTTAGACCATTCAAAGTAATTATCCCCATTTACTTTACTTTTCAAGACTTCATATTTTCCAACTTTCACTTAAACATTTCCAAAACTTTAACTTCATTCCTATCGTGAGCTCAATTAGTGTATCTTCTAGCCAATCACAATGCAGTGGGAAATTTTCCTTATTTAGAACCAGGTTATCACTTTTCCACCGCATAGCGGTTTAAAATTTGTCACCGCCACGCGGTTTAGCAATCGTCACTGCAAAGCGGTTTAATATTTGCTACCGTCAAGCGGTTTAGCAATCGTCACCGCAAAACGGTTTAATATTTGCCACCGTCAAGCGGTTTAGCAAATCGTCACCGCAAAGCAGTTTAATATTTGCCACCGCCAAGCGGTTTAGCAATGTCACCGCAAAGCGGTTTAATATTTGCCACCGCCAAGCGGTTTAGCAATCGTCACCGCAAAGCGGTTTAATATTTGCCACCGTCAAGCGGTTTAGCAATCGTCACCGCAAAGCGGTTTAATATTCACCACCGCAACAGCGGTTTAATTCGGGTACGCCGGTCCCCCGCACCCCATTTCCCACTCACACCTTTCCTGGCATAGAAGTACACCAATTCTTTCTTAAAACTTGGGATACATGTATTTTGAGAAAACTTGAACTTACCACATTCTTCATTTAAAATCATTTGACTTGCCCAACTCAATGACAATGCATGTTTGACGATGCAATGACATGATAACATGTATGTTTAAACATTCCCTTAATAACACCTACATGTATAAAGTTCATGGAAAGCATCACAAGCAAATAAATTTCAAGAATATAATTTAAGCACATTAATTATACATTAAACATTTAACTTCAATGAAAATAGGGAAAGTTTACTTACCTGACGTCTTTAATGTTTACCGTTATCTCGACTTGCGAGTGGAGGAGTCTCAGATGCTCGTGACGTCAATGTGCCCAAAATTTCTAATTATTTCCATTCATTAATAACATATCCTTTTAGTTTAAAAAATCACAAATCTCATTCTTCTAATATTAACAGAACTTTCAATCGAGATCAAAACCTCAATTTAACCTAATTGTGACCTTCAACTATGAACAACACATACATTATCACATTCGAAATAGGGGATTAATTACATATACTATAGAAAGTTTTCTGATCTTTTAAATTCAAGCTCAGATAAATATATCAATTTAAACCAAAATTAACAAAATTCTTATTAACAACTCTAACCATTTATGAATTTTTCCCCAAAGTATAAAATCACAAATTTCCACTCATAGTTAAACACGAACAGTAACTAACAAGCTTAAATTCATATTTTATCAAAATTTAAAATTTCACATACATTGACTAGTGTGAAATGTACACATACATATACATATACACATACACACATCGCCCCAAAACTGAAGTTTAAAAATTTAAAATTCGAAATCGAACCAAAAAGTAACATAGATTCTTATCTTCATAGTTCTTAAAATTAATATGTACATTTACAGATTTTCCCCAATCCTAAAATTATACATATATATTTACATTACCCAAGCCTCCAATTTAACAGTATAATTTGAAATCTTACTAAACTTAAATCTAAAATTGGCTTATAGGATCATGAAAAAATACATACACACACAAAATATGAAATTTACATTTATTTATTTATATGTGTGTGTGTGTGTGTATATATATATACATAATAGTATATGCACAAACACACACACATATATATGCACATTATCCACAAACTGAATTCAACAACCGAGGTGTAAAAGAAATATGAAATTAGAGACCACTTTCGAAATATGGACCCGTGAATGTGTGCGAGTGTGTGTCCGTGTGTGTGTGGATGCGCGGTGTAAGGGAGGTGCAGAGGGTAGTCTTACCGTGGTAGTGGCTAAGGCGGCGGTTGCAGCCGTGGATGGTGGTTGGCGGAGTGGAGCTAGACCGAGAGAGAGAGAGAGAGAGAGAGAGAGAGAGAGAGAGAGAGAGAGAGAGAGAGAGAGAGAGAGAGAGAGAGAGAGAGACCGTGAGTGAGGTAAAAATTAAGGGTTTAGGTTTAATTGTTTAAGTTTTGGTAATTTGCAATTTAGTCCCTCAGCTCTCATAAATTGGTAATTTAAGTCCACGGCCCTCAAATAAAATTCCAAAGTGTCACCAAACTTTTCTCAACTTCAATTTAATGCAATTTAGGCAACTTACTACTCAATTAAAATAGAAATGGTAAGTAATAATTAAAATAAACAATTAGACATGGAATTGTACGTAAACAATTTATAAATATTTTAATTGACACATTGATCGAGACGGCGTCCAAGTCCTTCCACTGCAAAATAATTCAACTTACTATCAATAATAATTGTCAAATAAATTATTCATCATAAAAATTGGGTGGTATTCAAGAAAGCACGTAAATCGAAAAGTGGTATTACATAAAGAAAAGTAAAATGAAAGGACAAATTACTGTACTAAACACCTTGAATTAATTTGTTTACTAACATTGCAGGCTTTGGATTTCTAATTACGGACAAACAGATAAATACGAATCTAAAATCCACAAACACGATTTTTTTTAAGGTACAATCATGGTGATCCTATATCTGGAGATTATACCATCCTAATAAATATCTTAAGATGGAAGCTGGATTAAAGTATATGATGGTATGCTTCCCTTCTTGCATTATACTAAATACGTTTATTGATTTTTTTTTTACATTAATAATTTCACTTGTGAAATCAATGTAATTTCTATACCACTTCTACCACTTACAGATTCATGAAATCTAGAAGACAAAAATGGGCAGCCAAGGTGAGGATTCATTTTAACTTTTCATTTTTGATTATATCACATTGATTAACTTTTCCAGGCTTTTAAATTTTAATTGTTTGTTTATAAGTTTAACTCAATTTTATTTCCTTAGATTGTTTGGTCTATTTCAATCTATTGGATCCAGGTCGTGGCTTTGGTTTTTTTCGATTGGGTTCCATCCTTCCGCATATGTTTTACGTTTACATATTTACATGTGATTTGCATTTATTTTTTTATTTGATAACTGACTCCAACAGGTACTTCCTTCCATGACGTCCACTACCAATTGATTTGGCATTTCAGAGGATGAAGAAGAAGAAAAGGAGGTATATATTTAACAATATCACCGATTCAAATCGGTTTTTCCTTCTTCTTCTGCTGGTGGGATGCCGATGATAGTTAATCCAAAGGTAAAGCCGATGAAATTTCCACATTAGAGCTTGGATTATTTTCTTTCAGATTTGGGTTCAAAGGATGTGGCAAATGCTTTGCTTTACTTAACCGATCTAGAAAAATATTTCCCATAACTAATTGCTGCTAAAATTTCAAAATTCTCATTTATGCAGATGATTTTATTTTGCAGGCAGATGATGCGGTGTTCTGTGGATGAATTATAATGTTTCTCGCTCAATTTTTGCCATTATCAGATAGCTCTGGTATTTTTTTATTTTTTATTGATAAGAGCAACTTTATATGTCCTAACTTTGTAAGTATTGATTATGTTTATTCTCCTTATTTATAGTTGTCAATATAAAAGGAGACTTCAATATGTCAAATGAGGTAAAATACGAGAAGATAGGCCCCTGATGGTAATTATGGTGTACAGAATTTTGGATTCTTTCAATTTGATGTTACATTTAATTAGCAAGTTTTGTTAGTTTCATGTTGAACTGCATGTATTTATCAGCTTCTTTGCTTTAGGTATTGCTATTGATCTCAACTTCTACTACATGTAAGTGGAAGAGGGGATCTCTATTTTTTATCAAATACTTTGTACTTTGCGTAATATTAGAAAATGGAAGCATGATTTTCTATTAGCAGAAGAAAAATATTATTTTGGGAAAAGGTATTTATATTGAGGACTTTTCTTGTTTTAATTAATTATAATGGTTTTTCCAATTTGGTTGAAGTATGTTCCAGGGATAGTTTCACAACATAAACTTTTAAGTTTATTTGGATATAAATAGCTTGACATTTTAGCTTCCATTTTAGTTGAATTCTTTTTGATATATTTATTCCATTGATTTCTAATTATGTGGTTTTCAAAATATTTTACGCAAAGGCTGCATTGCAAAAGTTTACATCCAAGATAGTGAATATGATGAACATTGCACTATTAGTGGCAATGATGTAGATATGGTGAGGTCGGTTGTAATGAATCTTTCTTGATTGTTTGAGTTTATTGTATTAGTTTGTGGTTTGTGTGATTTGAAATATTCTACTTAATTCTGAAATCTACAATAGCCAAAGTAAATACCATATTTAAGTTTCCAAAGCTTATAATTGTATGCCCTGCCCCAATAATGCATTTGTGATGCAGCTTCTTTGTTGTTTTTCCTTCATCTTCATTATTTCTAGCTTCAACTTTTTTTCTTCTTCAGCATTCCCAGGTTAATAAGTATTATGCAAAGTATCACAAAGCTGGTTGTGCAGCACTCGATTTCAACACCTCTATTATTTGGAATTTCCCTTGATAAGTTTTTCCCATTAAAACTTTGAAGGGTGAGTTTGCCATGCTTTTGTAATTATACTATTTTATGGAGCTTAAATTGTTGATCTTATAAGAAGGGTGGATATGAGACATTTGAAAGTTTCAACCACTTTGTTTCAAATTTTATTATGTTTGCTTGTTGATGCAAGAAATGGAACATGTTTATTTTGGGTAGAATATTTTGTAGAGATAAAATGTGTTTGTCAGGAAACAAGTACAACAATTAGTATTATATATGAGTTTTTAATAGCATTGGACCCCCTGCTCTAACGGATGGTAATGCTTTTAAATGATTTTTTGATTCGTGCAGATTTGTGTGTGTGAACTATTATTTAGAGTGCACTCCGGATGGGCCATGGTTGAAGTTATTACTTTTAGTAAAAATGATGGGCAGTGCTACATGAAACACGTTTTTCTAAATTGCCTACACCGGTTTAAGACATGCATATTCATTAGTAAAAATGTAATCCATTTATTCATTTTTTACCGATGCCTACTTCAAAGAGATTAATTGGTTCTAACTGGGTCCTCAATTCTTCATTTGTTTGCATTTGTGATGAATACTAATTGCAGGTCAAGTTCTTCTGGAGTTTATAATGAGCAAGTGACAAAAGGACATTGGGTAAAAAGCTCGGTACCTTTTTCCAATAACATGATATGCTTACTTTTTCAGCAAAATTCACTACGGAAGCATTATCTATGAAATGATTAAAATGCTTCTCTTTACTTGAAGACTTCTTAAGTGTGAACTTCTTAGTTGTATTAAGAATTTAAATTGTATCAATGATCCTACACTAATAACAGCGTCAAGAAAGCAAAACTGGTGCAATTTCGTATTTGTATAAAATATGCTTAAATGAGATTTAAATTCATGGATGTCTTTAAAAATATACAATACATGGTGATTTTATTGGTTCCTTTTTAACTTTTTTTGATTAATTTTTTAATTTGTGAGTTTAGACAATGCGTAATTGTGACTGACAATCTTTTTTGCCTTGTTAGCAGATTAGCACCCCATCTGAGGTTGAGTTGAAGTTTTTGAATGGAAGTGCAAAAACATATATCCGGAAACTTCCTCAACATGCTCGACAATGCTTCACTGAAAAGTTTTTGCATATGTATTCTCTTGCTATTGATCTGATTGAGAAAATGTTTCGATCCTAGAAAAAGGATTAAAGGTAACGAACTTCTCTTTTATGTTGCTTATTTTGTCAGGCTTGATTTTGAAAGCGAGTTTTTATTAACAAAACTTAGTTTCCGAGAAAGTAGTCTTAACTTATTAAAAGCTTTTTTGAGAACGTTCATAAGTTGCTTAAGTTATAAATTGATAGAAATGGGTGGGTAATAGTTGTGGGACATACGAAATGTGTGTCTAAAATTAACGTTATACCGAGTCAAGGTGATTTAGTAGTTTGATCAATTTTGTTTATTGTATTATCCTTACCCTAATTGTATATTTGTTACGCTGTAGCATAGAAGTTCTGTATTTAAAGCTTCCAGTTGTTGTCTTTTTCTTGGATCTGAAGCAAATATGATTTCCAAGCCTTTTGATTGAAAATGTTGGGTCTATTGTTTCGAAAAATTTCTGAGAGGTTAGTTTTCCTCAGTTTAGAATATTTGACTTAGATGAGTTATCTTTTTCGTTGTTCAAATTATGCTACTTTTGTTATTCTCCTTTCATTTATAATAGAAGTTTGATCTCAATGGATGATTTTCCTGATGTAGTAGTTTGGGATATTTAGGAAGAATAAGAAAATTGTTGATAAAAAATGTGTGTCGTTAACTTGTAAACGCATTCATGAATTAGATAAAAAGCAGAGAAATCTATCAGAGTTGGCTGTGGATTGGATCCTTCCAATGAAGCTTTGGCTTCTTTGTGCGACAGATTTCGGAAATTGCTCGTGCTTTGTCAGGACAGAAATTGATAGGTAAGTAGAAATAATCGTACATCCATATCTGACCAAAATTTTCACATATATCAACGCAGCACAATTCAAATGAAGATATGAATGCTTTTGGGATTACCAACAATTTATTCCATGGTCTGACTGACTGGATTTTTGTTCACTTTTTTGATGCATAGATTTTATTTCTGTTTACCGAGCTTGTTATTATTTGTTTAGTACCATTACTTTCAAAATAATCCACAAGACAACGTTGAAGTGTAAAGCCTAATGCATTTGGGATTACCAACAATTTATTCCATGGTCTAACTGACTGGATTTTTGTTCACTTTTTTGATGCATGGATTTTATTTCTGTTTACCGAGCTTGTTATTATTTGTTTAGTACCATTACTTTCAAAATAATCCACAAGACAACGTTGAAGTGTAAAGCCTATATGGATCAATTTTTGGATATTGAAACATTTCCTTGGGTACAAACTGGAATATGTTGAGATTCAAGAACGAGCATTCTCCGTTCTCACCTTTGCTTCTTGGACAAGATAGCGGGCTCATTGGTGAGGTCTTGACGCCTCCCGAGCCACCTAGGAAGGTTCCGAAGACTCCTCACAAGGTGTGATTTTGGCTCCTAAGACATTTATGTTCTACTTCAGGATTTTGTTTATTCATTTCAAGTACTCAATAATTAGGGTCTAAGACTCAAACTTATTTATAGTTGAATCTCTTAGCTTTTCCCCTTAGAATACTAAATTTTGCTCATTTCAAGTACTCAATAATTGTGTAGGGTCTAAAATTTAAAGTTATTTATAGTTGAATCTCTCGGCTTTTCCTCTTAGAATACTAAATTTTGCGCCTCTGTAAATATGTCATTTACCAATTACCATTTTGTGCTTCCAGTTAATTATATAAATGAACTGCACTCTTGAAATCATTAATTAAACTTGTTTTACAATCTTTTGTTCTGCTACCAAAGAGAAAACCATTCTTTTGTAATTTGTAGTGAGTTATTTGGGTCGAGCTTTAGTTTATTGTATATTATTAGTTAAAATAATGTAGAATTAGTCGCAAGACACTGTTATATTAGCAAATTTTTATTTTTCATTAGTAAACAAAACATAATATTTAAAAAAATTGTGAATATGAGAGAGATTGAGATTATGTTCTATAGCATTGTTTTTTTCTTATTTGGTTTCTTGAGGTGCTCTCTTGTGTTAAAGCGTGTTCTTTGGTGGTGTATTCTAGGATTGTTAAACTGGATTTTTTGGTATTAATTAATTAAAGTTGGTCCAAATTAATAGTGAGATGAAATTTGTATAGTTGTGCCTAAAGAAAATGATATCTTCTGTTTCTCTCTGTGTGCTATAAATTTTCTTACAACTCTATTACTCGTAGGAGTAGTTGTTCGTGATCTGAGATGTTTCTCCTCAATGATATATTCAATCCATAGAAGCTCTTTAAATCGAGATTCCATGTCATTAACTGATTAAAGAACCTGATATATAAGTTAATTTTTCATCCTCATGATTATGATTTACATTTATTTTTTGACTAATATCTATAAACATCTATTGTTCTTGCTTTATGATAAATGCATTTTGTTATATCTATTTTATCCTTGTACTTGCGTTTGCATCTGGTTCACAGTGAACAATATAAAAAAGGCACATCCAAAGGCTCAGACCTTGAAGGCTGCCAAGGCTATGAAAGTAGGCTCTTCAACAATCAAGAAGAAATCAAAGGAGATGATCGCAAACGTTACATTCCACAGGCCCAAGACATTGAAGGAGGACAGAAACCCCAAATACCCATGCATCAGTGGTCCTCCAAAGAAAAAATTGGACCATTATCAAATCCTCAAATATCCTATGATATGGATTACAAATGCACATCTTCTTTGATCTGTGAGTATAAAATCTCTCTGTACTAAAGCACACAGATCTATATTTGCGCACTATTCGAATGTGCTGGGAACTTAAGATTCGCTTCTCTTATTCCAAACACAAGATATCAATTCATATTTGTCTCCTTACATTTGAAGTGTTTTTTTTTTAATATTTAATTAAGTTAAGATGAAATCTAAACCTTGCACTTAGTGAAGGTAACTATCCTTAGTGAGCCTGTTAATTGTTCATGGCAGTCTCGAGATGGTTCATTGTTGGATATCATGTGTAATGCTTAACATCTACTATCTTGTCGTAGAATAAAAATGCTAAAGGTACATTGTAAATCTTTTTCAATATAATTGTTAAAAGTTTAAACGAATTTCTGGACTTTTAAATCTCCATTCTATGTGCATCCACCTATTCAACAGGTTGAAGATAATGAAAAATATATTAGTGAAGATAATGAAAAATATATTAGTTCTAGGTTCCCTTTTCTCATCCTCCTTCACTGCTCTAGGCCTTCTCTGGAAAATCTCCTCAATAAAATTTCTCACCAGTTTCTTTTAATGTGAACTTCTAAGTTGTATACTGGATTGTAGTATGCTGAACCTTCTGAGAAACGGAGCCCATGTAATAACAGAATTTGTTTTATTGTCAAATGATGATTCAAAGCAATTGTCTCTCAATGATCTATTTGTCTTATATGATCAAACATATGTTATTTGTTTTTCATATGAATTGTCGTAAATGCATGTATTGATAATGAATTTCACATGTAACTGTCCCATTTTCTTCAATTTAAATGTCTTTGGTATCCAGAATACTAAACATGAAGAGTCTTCCCTTGCGTACATCTCTTTCATTAAAACCATTATTAATTCTTGCATTGGACGCTCAAACGTGCAACGCACGTTCTACACTAGTAATAAGAAATGGCTGTAGTAAGATGGCAGTAAATGATAGCTCACAAACGGTAGTTCATATTACAATTTCGCGTTGAATGGTCGAGAAAAGAGAAACTCAATAAATCACTGTAAAAAACCAACGGTACACGTTTCAAAGCAATTAATTAATGATATAAAAAGTGAATGCAAGAAATTGAGTAATAAAATCAGAAAAATAAATAAATTAAATGCTAATTTCAAAATGGTGGGAAACTGTGTGAAAATAGTAGATGCAGACAACCTTATTAATTATTACTAGTATTTTCACCCATGCGATGCACGGGAATATAGTTTTGATAGTAATTTCGAATCAAAATTTATGAAAATATTTTAATTATGCAATTATATCAAATAAAAACATAGTACAATAATATTTTAATATAAAATATTATCGAATTCAAAACTTGAAAAAAATAATCAAAATAGGAAATGCAACATTTACAAAACTAATAAAAAATAAGAAATTATGATCATTATAAGATTTTTTTTCTTTTCTATTTAAAATAGTTTGTCTCTTCAAAAAAAAAAGTTTTATTTACTATTTATTTGTTTGTTAAACTTTCTTTTTTTAAAATAAGTTATTTTTATCTTTTTTTATATATATTAAATTATTTACAACCATAAATCTATATTTGCTTTGAATTGATAAAGAATATTGTTGTTATATCTTTTGTTTATTTAATTTTACTCCTAATGAGTAAATGTCGTTTTATTTCTAAAATAATTTATTTTAGAAATTTTTCTGATCATTGAAATAATTATTTATTTTTTAATTAAAATCGATACGACCTTGGTTCAACCCAATTAAATCTTTGATCCTTGACCTGTTGCCTCTTTCAAGTCGAACCATTTCAGGTTTTCTGAATACAAAGTATTATATAACTTAAATAATATAATTTAAAATGAAGTAAAAAATATAAAGTAAAACTTTAACATTTGATCTTTTGGATGATTTTACGGACAATAATTTTACAATTTGCTCTCATTTGTTATATTGTATTAAACTTCTTATTGAGATCTTCGATTTGATGCCTACATTACATATTTTTCGGCTTCAAAATAATATAATAATGTGCGTGATTAAAAAAGTGGTTTATAAACCATTTTTGCAAGTTTATCGAACACATGCTTGAACATCTATTTAATATATAATAGGAGGAGTGTCTGTCCAATTTTTTCCCCCAAGAAATCCCGCCCAGTTGAAACGACGTCGTTTTATGTTTTGGATAAAATATACAACTCGACCTCAGATTTCTCCATTCATCTCTCTATCGAAACCCTACCCTAGCGCGCCGCTTGTGTCTCGAAACTCTACCTTAGCGCCGCTTCTGTCTTCTTCGTCGCCGGCGTCAGGTCCTGCACCAGATACATCTCACTCTCCTGCTTCCGTGGTTGAAGCTCCAGCCTCTTCTTTAATCTTTCTAACCGACAAACATCCTCATTTCGATCTTCAACTACTGGACTGGACAGCTTGCTGGTCGCTTCTCACAACTAGACTCTGTCGCTCCACCCCTGGTCCTCTGCAGTCTGCTTTGCTGACTTCAAAGTTCAACCAAACTGCCTTACACGGCTAATTTGGGATTTTTTGGTTTTTTTTTGTAGTGTTTTAAATTATTTTATATTTTTCGCCTTGATATTTAGTCTCTAATTTGCTGCTTCTTATTGCTGTTGAAGCTTCTCCATCTGCTGGTGAATATGCACAAGCTTTGAAAAAGCTTGGTCACAGTCTCGAATCAGGTAGCCTCTACCTCCCTTTTATTGTGTCGTGGCTTAATTTTCGAGTTATGTAACCAATTTCTCTAATTTTTTAGCTTGATTTTATCTTATTGTTATGTGATTCTCCTTCGATCTACTTTTTGGTCCCCTTCTTGTGCTTTATCTAATTTACTGTTTTATGTTTTATGATGGCCGTATTAATAGTAAATTATTTTTAGTCTTTCATATTTTGGGTTTTTATATAAATTATTTTTAGTTTTTCACATTTTGGGTTTTTATATAGATATGCAATTGATTAGTGAGTAGTTTTCTTGCTTCCCTTTTCGGGGTTATTTATGGTAATGTTGCTGTGATGTAATGCTGTCTACTTTCATAGCAGATTTGGATTTTTGCTATCTCATTTCCGCCAAGTCATATTTACATCCAGTTTAATCAACTTTTAGTTTCAAAATTCATTTTCTTAATTTTTTGGCCTCGACTCGGTTATGTTTATAGTAGTAATCTGGAAATAAGTTGAAGCAAAATTGGTTTTTTTATGTATTTGTGTCATGCTTGATAATTCAACTTGCTATAGGGGGCAAGGCCTTCCATTTCAATAAGATTATGAATTTTATGCTTTACCATTTCCTATTGAATCTTTGTAGTAACTAATGTTTTTTGTTTTGCATTATTAGGCTCTAAGAAAGCACTGGATGATGGAACAGAGTTGGGAATTCCGGATGGAGTTCTTATTAATGGGAAGGGACCTTACGGATACAACTCGACACTTGTGTCGGATGGCATTGGCTACGAAACTATCAATATTGATCCACGTACAGTTCTTTAACATTACTGGACAATCTAGTTAGGCAAAAACACTTCTTTAATTCTTTTTATTCTATTTCCTTTGTGTACAATACACAATCAACTAAATCTTGAAGTTTCAGACAAGAACTAGATGCTTTTTCAGTCATTTGTTGGTCCTCTATTTGCTGAAATCAAATCAGTGGAAGATGTTGCCGAGCTTGGGAATGAGAACTAGATGCTTTTAGAATTATTGAGGAAAAACAAAAGAAAATGGTTTAGTTTATTGAGGAAAAACAAAAGAAAATTGTTTAGTTTATTAGTGGGTAGTTTTCCCTCTGTAGAAAAACATTGCAGACTGAGTTTGTATTGACTGTTTGATTCCCATGCCTTCTGTATCTGAGTTGCTAAGATCTTCTCATGTATATATTTTGCTTTTCTGCTATAGGTATGACACAGAGGCCACATATTTTGATGAAGGTGTGAGATCTTCAAAGCGGAAACAGCTGGAAGAGAAGTTGTTGCAAGTAATATTCCATGATGATTCCTATGTGGTTGCTATCAAATTTCAAATTATGCTATATTCCTACATAAAGTAAAAAGGGTAGTGGAATTTGTGGGATCTAATGGCTGCATTAATTTAATTTTGTCTCTAATAGAAAAAAGTTCAAGTTGTTAAATTTCTATTTGTATGATGGGAGTAAGCTATGTGTCTCACATGCTTGGCTATTTCATACAATAAACTTGATGATACAAGGGTTGAAGTTTCTGAATAAATGTCTTATCCTCACGCCATTTATCTTCTTAGTTTATTCTTTTTCTTCTCATGGTTCATCTGTTTTTTTTTCCTTGTGGGGCTATATTAGCTTGTCCAATCAGCTTACCAATCCATGTTGGGTCACATACGCTCTGGAAACTTGGATAGATTTAAAAAAGCTTTTGATAATGCCTTGAATGAAGGGAAAGGATTTGTTGTTGCTGCTCGGGATTGCATCAAGTATTTTATGTCACAGTTTGATGAAGAATCTGCAGGTACAGTAACTTTTCTGGGCTTAGGGTCTTTGTACATTGTGGTTAGCATTGTATCCTGATGAAGTTAACTTTTACCTATAAGTGGAGCTTTTAAAATTTTGTTTTGCCACAATCATGGAAATTTTCGCATTTTTTTTATTACTTCATGTGAAAATTAGCTATACTTTGTAGCATTTTACTCCTCAATGATGATATAAAATTTCTTACAACATTCCAAGTGAACCGAATTTAAGGTTCAGTGGCTGATAAGTTGTAGTGAGACATTGACATCCTGTCATGTTCGGTTTCTGATGGATCTCTGTTGCTTAGCAGATACGAAAATTGATTGGCGAATTGGGATGCTTCTAGAGTAAGAGAAAAGCTCCAGCGTGATATAGATGCACACGCTGCCAAGCTATCTGAACTCACAACAATGTATGAGGTATTAACAATTTACTGTTTCAAATTTTATCAAAAGTGTGTGTCATTGCTATCATTTTAGATTCCTATGCCCTCAGGAATCTCTTTCAACCTCACTTGCATTTTACCTAAAATCCACAAGACTACATTATACTGCTTTTTGGTTATAATTACAGGTGCAAGGTTTTATTTTATTTTTTATTCTTTGTTACCATGTATTATCTAGCCACTAATGAGGTGCATGCACAGGCAAAATTGAACGAGTCATTGTCAAGACCTGTCGAGGCTCTACTAGATGGAGCCAGCGATGATACATGGGCTGCAATAAGAAAACTTCTACAACGAGAAATTGAAACAACCATTGCTGAGTTTTCCAGTGCTCTTTCTGGTTTTGAAATGGATGAAGAGAAAAGGGAAAAAATGATTTTGCGATTGAAGGGTCATGCAAGAGGTTTGGTTGAAGCAAAAGCAAAAGAAGAAGCTGGGAGGATTTTGATTCGCATGAAAAACAGGTGCTCACTAAATGTTATATATTTATATTAAGAATTCTATTATTTGCAAGATTTATCTTAATTTTCTTTTGAAGTTTCAGACAAGAACTACATGCTTTTAGAATTATTTTTTTTAGAAATTGATTATGCCTACATCTTTCAGGAATCTGTAAATGAATTTCCAATTTTCAGCAATCAAATAATATTGGCCAAGGAGCAAGAGAAGGGCCAAACTAGGTACGGGAATCTTATGACACACAAAGAATATATTTTAGATTTACAACTGGAGTTGGACATTTTGAAAGCTATTCTTAAAGAAGAGAAGTCAAACTCTTTTAAATCAGAGGAAATGGCACAATCTTTGAACAAAGAACTTTAGTCATTTTTTTCTTGACTAGAGTACTCTGCGTTATTGGTTGAGCCACCATCCTTCCACTCGGCATTGTCGGATCTTTATGGCCTACTACTTTCATGCTTAACCAGTAATGTTAATGAATCATATCAAGTTGACTGAAGAACTATTTATTTCTCCATGTAAATGTGTAATCACCATGGCAGATATTGATCATGACAGTCTGTGCTTACTGATATCTGACCTCTACTCATCTAATAATTCTAGAAGCTGTAAATGTTACCTCTTTTCCAGTTTGTGTACCCCTTTGGACCTTCGAATCATTTTACAAAACCAATTACTTGAGTTGTTCTATGAGAAAAAAGAAGTTACTTTTAATTGATTGTGAATCTAAGTGCTCGACCTTTCGGAATTATCTTGAAAAAAATGTGGAGGAATTCAAGTTTTCAAGCATGCCACTTATTGATGCCCTGGCTTCATAATGGAAGGTCTGTGTAATAATTGTTTTCATAATGCAATTGTACTGAAAATTTGAAAATAGACTAAGGAGTTTGGTTATTTGTATATATTCATCTTTTATGCATTTTATATCAACAAGAGATATATGAGCATGCTTTTGACTGAGTTTTTTTAGACCTCTTTAGCTTATGTTGTTGGCTCAGACTCTTTCAATTATGATTGTCTTCATCTGATGTTCTTGTGGCGGAGAAAGAGGTGGTGCCACAGGTGGAGCTGGTGGTGCAAGAGGCAAAGAATGTTGAGAAACCAGGAAATCTTTCAAATCATTAGGGATGCATTCATAGGGTATATTTTGGGAAAACACGGTTTCACCTGTGAAAAGCCTGTTGTGAATAGCTATGACGGTGTTAAAAAATAGATATTGTAGCGATTTTATTGATGAAAGATAAAAACTGTTGACATAGCTTAAGTTCGGTAAAGACATTTTTTTTAATGAGGTATTCATGTGAATTTGACATAATTTGTCCTTTTTAATTCATACTTTATTATGTCACTTTGTTCATTGATACTTCCTATTGCAAACAAACATAAAAATAATGTCATCCGTGCATTGCATGGATATATACTAGTAATTTTAATACTGATAGTTACCCATAGGATTTTTCAAATACATTTCAACATGTGAGAGTGATTGCTTCTAACTCTTGTTAATTGTCATTACATATGACAGAAAATTATATTCAATCAAGTATAAAATTATTCGATTCGAAATAAATTTTTTGGATTAGTCATTTAATTTTTATTTTTTTTATATAATGTAATTGGAAAACTTATAAAAAAATACACAATATAAGGAATGTTCTTAAGTTATTTAAACTAAAACATTTTTCGTTCTTTAAACTAAAACATTTTTGAGTTATTTAAATATTTTTCAACACATTTTATAATATAATTTTATATCTTTAGAAATAATTTAATGTTACTTTACCAAATTAGTTACACTATGATTAAGCAGAATATTTTTGAATATTTTTTTAAAATTAATTTAACAAAATTCCTAAATTATGGATCTTGAATATTTTTTTATAACAATAGAGAATTATCTATTTATTTTTTAAATGAGGCCTATGATGATTTTGATGTAATTTTTTCACATTTTTCACCAAAAAAAAAATAAAATGAAATTATGATTCATAATAAGATTATAGACAATTTTAAATTTTCCTTCTTTGAAATTAAAACGAAGTATCTCTATTTGACAAAATATTTTTAAACAACTCGCTTTTAAACTAAATTTTAATCACATTTTTGTCCCTCCACTTTTCAATCACTAATTTTTGCTTCAAAAACATCACATTCTATGTTTTTAAACAAAAAAATTTAACTACCATTATTTTCATATAATTTAACAGTGCTAAAAACGATTTTTTTTTTATTTTGGAACAAATGCATGTAGTGCTCAAAAGTGTAATTCAAATTGGCAATCATTACACTTTTCAAAATGCAATCATTTATTTATTTTATTTATTTTTGTGTTTTTGGCAAAACCTTTTCCAAATTTAACAAGTGCACTTTGGCGGGAAAGTGTATGTGTTATTTTTGGTAAAGACTTTGTTTATATATATATATAGATAGATGGATAGGATCAGAGGCTGATCCACCTCTAGGCGAGGTAGCGCGGCCGCGCTACCTCACCTCCGACGTCGCTGGCGCTGTGCTGCTACTCTGTAATTTTTTTTTGGGGCCAAATTTGTACCCAACCAACCCAAGCCCAAAGGACCAAACCAGATTCAAAACCGTTCCTCAATCCATATTTGGCAAGCAAAATCTGAAAAAAAAACTAATCTAAGCTTTCTTCTTCCTCGGTGGCTCGGTCGGATCCGCCACAGAAGTACAGAGGTGATTGGTTAGCTTCTTCTTCTGCCTTCGAGTTCGCCGCCATCCTGCGACTCCATCGCCGCCTCCCGCCAGTCGCTCTCAGGCAGCAACAACACCTCTGCCCGAAGGTAAGCTCACCGCTCGTTCACGCTCTCACTGGTCTGGCAGCAGCTTTGGTTTATTTTCTAAATGTCTAAGTCACTATTCCAATTTCTAAGTCAGGCTCTCACTTTTTTTTTGATTATGTATTTATTTATGTATTTATTTTTGTAATTTTCAGATTTGTAATGTTTATGTGAAAGTTTTTTAATCGGTAAATATTGATGTTTGATTTCTCAAAAAAAATTTTTGGTTAGATTACTTTACTTTACTTTACTTTGATTTGTTATAATTAATTTGGGAATTATGCATAAATGTTACATTTAAGTTTTTGTGATTATTGATTTATATCTTGTGAATTGAGATTTGGTGAATATTTGATTTGATTTGTTATCACTGATTTACAAATTATGGAACGATTTTTTCAACCTTAAAGAAAATATCAACCTAGTGGTTCTAGTTCTAGTAGAACCACTAATGTTGTCCGACCCCGAAGAATGCAGTTGTCTGAGCAAACAAATACCGACTAATGTTAATGTCATGTGTTTTGCATCTATTTTGCTTTGTATTGGATTATATGTTCATATATTTCATTAACAAGGGTTTTGTTTCATTTCTTTACCTATTTATTTATTTTTAAATTTTATTTCATTAAATAATATTCACAATCTCGCTACTGCGATCGTTGACGTTCGTCGGTCAACGGTCAACGATCGACGAGTCAACGGTTAATGCTCTAGCTAGACTTCGAGGTTAGATTTTCCACTGGATAGGATAAACATAAATCGCTAGGTGTGAAGGAAATTTCATGTCATGAGCAGCAGAAAAGGAGGAAATTTCATGGACATTAGAAAAGCTCACCTCAGCTGGGACAAACAGCCTCGAATCATATGATCAACATAAAGTCAGTAACTGAAAAATGAAGAACACGTACAGAAAAGAATCTCGGAGACAAGTTCATGGGTTTATTTGAATGCAATTCAAATACGGGATGTTATAATTATAATGACTGCAAGAATCTACGACGGCGATTATGGGAACGAAGTACAAAAGAAACTGGATTCCACAATGCCATGAATTGGCATGTATATTGCAGAGTTCTTTATCCTTTCGTGATGTTAATGTAATGTTCGTTATTGTAAAATTCATGGATGTTACTGTAATATTCGGAAAAGAAATTTGGGTAACTGTTATTATGCCCTTGTTTGTCCCCCATTTTTTGTAAATCAAATTTATTCAATACTCAATTTCAATCATCTATTTTAGTCAAGCCTATCATTTTTTATTTTTCAAACATTTTTTATGTAGGGGAAAATTAGAGAATCAAACGAAATGAAATGTAACCAAAGTCCCATGTTTACATGATTTTCTTTAAATCGAATTCGCCGCCTCACTGGGGTGCACGAGGTTTTGATCGGTGTTCGATTCCAAGGATAAAATCGATTGTCGGTTCACGCTGCACAACGTCAACCGCCTAACGAACTAGCTGTGTTTAACTCTACCTCTCAAAGAAAGGAAATGGGAAAAAGAAACAAGGAAGAAGTTGCTAGGAAGAAATGTCTAATGTGCCCTTGGCATTTCAATTGTCTGTATTCTTTCGAGAGGGGAGGAGGAGTGTTTATATAGGACAACAATTTGGTGTCATTTAAACATAATTCAAAGCTGTCATTAACTTCAATTTAACCGCAATTGAAACTAAAATTTCAATGCCAAGAAACTGAAATTTTCATTCAAAAATTAAAACTGATGAAATAATATTTTCATTTAACCCAAATAAACTGATGAAATGGGTTTCAGAGGTTTCAGTTTCTGATGAGAACCGAGAATGTAAAATCTCGATGCACATGCCCGTGGGATCCATGACGAGATCCGACGTCGAGGAGGTTCAAGATTCGAGGCTAAACAATATGAATAAATCAAGAAAAGTAGCCAAGAATTAAGTTGGAGCCAAAAATGAGAAGCTTGGAGTTTCAGCCAAGTTCGGTCGACCGAACTTTCTTCCGGTCGATCGATCTTCTGCAGAGAAATTTTTGATTCAGCCTTAGTCGTGTTTTGCTGAGTGACGGTCAATCGAAAGTTCCATTTCGGTCGACCCTGCGATCGACCAAAATAATTTCGGTCGACCAGTTCGATCAACTGAAACACTCCGTTTTACAAAAACGGGGTTTTTCTTGCAAATTTCGAATTTGCACCTTTTGCCCATTTTGTACATTATATACACATTCTTTTTCATTTGTAATATAACTTGGTTGTTCATTGTGATGCTCTTGAGAGCTTAGTCTAGAGAGACTCTTTTTGAGGTAAGGTTAAACCTCCTTTGTTCCTGTATTTTTCTTGGAAGTTAATCAACTTTGCTTGAGTATTACTATTCTTATGTTGTTGTTTATTTCTGCCACCTTGAAATTTATTTGGTTGATACTCATTGGGCTAGGGTTTGTTAATCCTTGAATTTTGGGTTAGATTTAAACTTGGGTTAAGGTGTTTATCCTTTATTTTACCACTTTAGCTTTCTTGGGTTTGGTATTAGATAGTTGTGGGAATTTTCGGTCAATATACCGAAGGGGTTCGCATCATTTGGTATCAGAACTTGGCTCTAATTTAGTAAACCTATCATTTACATTTGTTGTTGTTGTTGTTGTTATTCCACAAAAAAAAAAAAAAAAAAAAAATCCGAAAATTGGAAAAAAAATTGGGGAAAATTTATATGCCCATGTGTATTTGTTGATTCTATGTATTGGGTATATTGATTTTTGCATTAGTTGGGGGTTTCTATTAGCCAAACACTTACTTTCTTACATTATCCAAAGTGTAACATAAAGTGTTTGATAAATTGTCCCAAAGAAAAATACTCCATTAGTGTTTTATTGTTCAATGCCCATATATTACTAATTACTTGGGGCTATCCAATTCCCATAATTGAGACTGTGTTATCAACATCTTATTCCATATATCACTTGCTCCATACATTGGAAAATTGTTGATCACTAATTCCTTGCCACATTTGGGTTGTTGGGGATTTATCACATATTCACATTATATCCACATTCAAGGTCATTCAAGATTGAGTACAAAGTGTTTGATAAATTGCTTCATTGAAAATTACACTCTTGTGCTTATTTGCTCTACATCTATGCCTTGTCTAATACTTGTGGTTATTCAATCCCATTGTTGAAATTGTGTTCCTAGCATCTTATCCCACATAAATATTGTTTCTTTTGAGTTTAGCAAGCACACAAATTCCACTTGCTATTGTGTCTACTTGTTCTAAATTCCTTCTTTCTTGTTTGTGATTTCTTTGAATCCACAAGAATTATACTTTGTGGTTTAGTTGAGAAAGGAGATTTTGAGTGAAAAAAGACAAGAGTGGTGAGCTCAATAGAGAGTAAAAGCTAAATTTGAGTGAAACACGAGAGAAATATTTTCTTGTGAGAACACTTTCACACTTGCACACCAAGTCCAATTCCAATGCTCAAACTCAAGATTTAGAATACTTGTTGCAAAATCTTTCAACCACCATGGCTAAACAAATGGAGAAGATTGGGGAAGGGTTGGACAATTTAGGAACAAGATGGGAGAGTACATCAACTAGTAGTGGTGAAGAAAATAAGGATGGTAGAAGAAGGTTGAGGGATAAATTTGGGAACATTGTGTATAGGGATGGAAGTAGAAAACAAAATGGGAGTTTGAATAGGAAAATTAGAACGGATGTTTGGGATAATGAAATGGAGAGTGAACAAAATGGGAGCATGCATAGGAAAAGAGGAGAATGGGTAGATAGGAGTGGAGATGGAATTGATGATAATATTGATAGAACAAAAATAAAGAGTCCATCATTCCATAGGAGGGATGATAATGAAGGGGAAGTTGAAAGAGGTTGGAGAATGGGTAGAAGAAGAAGAGAATGGGTAGATAGGAGTGGAGATGGGATGGATGAGAAGGTTGATATTGAGCAAATGAAGACTTCATCATTCCATAGGAGGGATGGTAGCGAAAGTAAAGAAGTAGTGAAGGAGATGAATGCAAGGCCACCACAATCTTTGGCCCATACTAATGAGATGGAGGAACATGGGAAGGATAATTTCTACACTAGATGCCTAGTGAGTGATAAACCATGTAGTCTCATGATAGATGGGGAGATTGGCACTAATTTGGTGAGTGCTAGTAGAGTTGAGAAATTGGGGTTACTGGTTATGAAGCATCCTAGTCCTTATATATTGCAAAGGTTGAATGACGATGGGGAAGTGAGAGTGAGTGAACAAGATCTTCTTACTTTCAACATTGGAACCTATAGTGACCGAGTGATATGTGATGTGGTTCCAATACACAATACTCACATAATTTTGGGAAAACCTTGGCAATGTGAGCGAAATGCGAATCTTGATAGGAGGAGGAACCGGTGTCGCTTCAAAATGAATGAAAAAAAGGTTGTGATTCTATCTTTGAGCCCGGAAGAAGTATGCAAAGACCTAATGAAGCTCAAGAAGGAATTTGAGGAAGAAAATGTGAAAAATAAAGAAAAAGAAAATGAAGAAGAAGAGAAGAAGTAGAAAGAAAACAAAAATGAAAGTAAGAGAGTTGGGGCCACGTCCCTAGAAAAAGGAGAGGCGATGAGGGTTGGAGCCACGACTCCAGAAAAAGGAGAGGTAAGAGAAAAGTCGAGGGTTGAGGTTCCTACCTCAGAAAAAGGAGAGGGTGTGAAAAGTGCCACCAAGAAAATTGAGAGCAAAGATCACCCCGAAATGTTCTTTACTCTTGAATACTCTAATACTTCCCTCCCTAATTTTGTCATGTCTTTGTTGTAGGAAATTGTGAGGTCAACTTATCAAAGCAACAAAGAACTCCAAAAGCATGCCTTATGGAAGAAATTCTTGGAGACATTTTCCTACAACGACAAGTACAACCGTAACAAAATGAAATAACCGACGTCACATCAAGAAGGTATGCCCCTAACAATTCTTTAAATGCAAGGTTATTATGTTTTGAATACATTAGAGGATTGTATGACATCGATGGAAGCTTAGCAAATATTTTGTTGGAGTGTGAAAATGTTATACTTGATAACCTTCATGTGCATGGTGGCTTCCTGTTTTGCGAAAACAAGCATGACTTCCTATTTTGTGAAAACAAGCTCAATGTGCCTACTTGTCTTATAGGGGAATTGCTAGTTTGGGAAGTCTATAAGGGAGATCTAACCAAACATTTTACCGTGGAAATGATTTTCCTTCTAACCTCCTTAACCAACTCATCTTGTCTTGAACATGTCAAGAGCATGCATGCTAAGAACCCAAAATGGTTTAACATTTATGAATCATGTGGTGAGCAATATTTTGATGAATTTCATAGACATGATCATTATTTGTTTTGGGATATTAGATTGTTTGTTTTTAAATGTGCCATGTGCGAATTTCTAATGAGTGAGGCGCATGTTAGTTGTTTGATTGGGCACTTTGAAACCAAGGGGGCCGTGGAAATATTTTGTGATCACTTTTATTGGCCTCATTGGAAAATTGGTGATAAACATGTTTGCACTTGTGGTAAAGGCCGAACGTTCAAAATGGCTAAATCTAAGTTTTTACCTCAAGTTTTATACACACATTTGCACGTTCCCAGTAAACCTTGGATTAATCATTCTATGGAGTTTGTGTTGGGTTTACTTAGACTAAAGAAAAGAAATGATGCTAATTTTGTGGATGTTGGTAGGGGTATTAAACTTTCACATTTTACTACATGTCATGAAACCAGCATTGCTATCAACATGATGAATCTTTTCTTTAGGGGAGTGGTGCATTTGCATAAAAATGAAGCTCAATTTGTGGTTGTTAAATTTACTTGCAATGGAAGTGTTCATCCTATTAGCAAATTTTCTCCACTTGATGTTGCTTATGGCCCTAGCCTACTAACTCTTTTGAGCTTGATGTACTTATTTATCGATGGAAATGTTAGTTTATGTGGGTATAACAAAGCAAATCTGGTTAAACCCCTTCGCAGGAGGCTCGCGCCTCCATCTGAGGGGATTGGCATACAATGTACTTCCCATGCCAATCATGGTAGGAGACGATTCGTATTTGATCCGGGTGGTTGGATATGGTTCTTTTCAAGGGGAGAGCGGGTTCCCGATCGAATAAAATCCAAAATGCTACCTTGCGATGTTGGCACCTCTCAAGTTCTTGGCAACGCCTACAAATTGATTTTGCACGGTGAGTATGAAATTTCAGTTACATTTATTGTGTCTGAATTTTCTATTTTTTTTATTGTAGGTGTCAATTAGTGGTCGAATCTCTTTCAAGATGGAGGAGAAGATGAGAATCGCGAAGGTCCAACTTCATCGCATGAACCTGTGGTCCGCAATGTTTCAAGATCAAAGGTCAAGGAATCTCACACTAGTGTAATAAAGCCAGATTCGAGGTCGAATCCTTTCCAAGAGGGAGGGGATGATGAGAACAGAGAAATTCAAACCTCGATGCACGTGGGACCCATGACGAGATCCGACGTCGAGGAGGTTCAAGTTTCGAGGTTAAATAATGTGAATAAATCAAGAAAAGAAGCCAAGAATCAAGTTGGAGCAAAAAATGAGAAGCTTGATGTTTCAGCCACGTTCGGTTGACCGATCTTCTGCAGAGAAATTTTTTATTCAGCCTCAGTTGCGTTCGGCTGAGTGACGGTCGACCGAAAGTCCCATTTCGACCGACCCTGCGATCGACCGAAATTATTTTGATCGACCAAAACACTCCGTTTTACAAAAACTACGTTTTTCTTGCAAATTTCGAATTTGCACATTTTTCCCATTTTGTACATTAAATACACATTCTTTTTCATTTGTAATATAACTTGGTTGTTCATTGTGATGCTCTTGAGAGCTTAGTCTAGAGAGACTCCTTTTGAGGTAAGGTTAAACCTTCTTTGTTCTTATATTTTTCTTGGAAGTTAATCAACTTTGCTTGAGTATTACTATTCTTGTATTGTTGTTTATTTTCACCAGGTTGAAATTTGTTTGGTTGATACCCATTGGGCTAGGGTTTGTTAATCCTTGAATTTTGGGTTAGATTTAAACTTGTGTTAAGGTGTTTATCCTTTATTTTACCACTTTAGCTTTCTTGGGTTGGTATTAGATAGTTGTGGAAATTTTCGGTCAATATACCGAAGGGGTTCGCATCAGTTTCCAACATTTTATGCCTCTGTTAGGGGTAATTGTTATTATGTCCCTGTTTGGCCTCCATTTTTTGTAAATCAAATTTATTCAACACTCAATCTCAATCATCTATTTTAGTCAAGCCTACCATGTTTTACTTTTCAAATATTTTTTTAACCACACATCCTTCAAAAAATAATATTTCAAACCATAATTTCTTTTACTTGTTATCTTATGTTCTTTGGCTTTGACAGTTCTAACTATCAGAAGTTTATATAGAATGCAAGTAAAAAGAAATGCACAAAAGAGCATTAAATGAAGAAAAAGTGGATGGGCCGGTCTGCTCACATGAAAATGGGACAGTAATATTATTATCTTTATCTTTATCTTTATATATATAAAAATAGAAGTAAGAAGAGAGAGTCATTATATATAAAAAAATAAATAAAGAAATAAAAGATAAAGATTTTGTAAGAAAAATTATTATTTATTACATATTTAGTAAGAAATGTAATAAATGTACTATGTGTAAATGTGTGTTACATTGAAAATGAAAAAGTTAAATTAATATATTTGAACATATATAATGTGATATCTATGTAAATGTGTTATGTAAGAAATGAACAAATTGGATTAATATATTTGAAAATAAATAAATACATGCTATATAAATTTTTTAAATTAGAAATGAAAATTTTGAATCAATATATTTTGAAAATAAATAAATAAAATCATTGAAATTTTACTTCCTAATATGTCAATAAATGAGTAGGTTCTTCAATAAGTATATTACAAAAATAATTAATTATTTTCTATCAACTTTTTACCACCAATTATAAATTGGTAGAAAATTTAATCATTTCATTATTTTGACAAAAATTTGTATGTTTAAAAAATAAGGAAAAATAAAATATATTAATTAGTATATTGGATTTCGAATAAAATATATATGTAAGCAGCATATTAAAAAATAAAGTTAATTAAAAATTATAATATATTAAAAGGAAAATAGGTGATAAGGCGTGCAATTTTTTTTTATAGAAAACGTAAATAAAAGTCAAAAGAAATTTTAGATAAAAAATTTAATTAAGTGCCAAACTTTGAATGGCGCGATACACTGAGTGTACAAGTAGAATTTTTTATTTTGATTTTTTTTTTTTTTTTTTTTTTAAAAGTTTCAATTTCAATAACATGTGTTATGTAGGAAATGAAAAAATTGGATTAATATATTTGAATATAAATAAATGTCATATCATATCTATGTAAATGTGTTACATTAAAAATGAAAAATTTGGATTAGTATATTTTAAAATAAATAAATAAATATATGCTATATAAATTTGTTAAGTTAGAAATGAAAAAATTGAATTAATATATTTTGAAAATATATAAATAGAATTATTGAAATTTTACTTCCTAATATGCCAATAAATGAGTAGGCTATTCAATACGCATGTTACAAAAATAATTAATTATTTTCTATCAACTTTTTAACTACACATATTTTCTCTCTTCAATTTTCAGCAACTACTTTTTACCCCAAAATTATAAATAAACAAGTTTATAAACCAAACATTATTAACAAACAAAGGCAATCATTTCATTATTTTGAAAAAAATTGGCATGTTTAAAAAAAGGAAATATTAATTAATATATTGGATTTCAAATAAAATATATGTAAGTAATACATTAAAAAATATAGTTAATAAAAAATTATAACATATTAAAAGGGAAATATGTGATGAGGTGGACAAATTTTCATAGAAAAACGTAAATAAAAGTAAACAAAATTATATAAAAAATTTAAACGAGTGCCAAATAAATTTTGAGTGACACAGTATACTTAGTGTACATGTAGCATTTTTTTATTTTGAATAGTTTTGTCTTTTTCAATGTTTCAAATTCAATAACATTTTGTATTGAAATTTTATTTAAACTATGTTTTTTTATTTAATATGATTAAATCAAGATATTTTCAAAATTATGATTTGAAAATTATATATTCCGTGCATCGCACAGGTAGACAACTAATATTCAAGTGTTCGGGTTGTTACCAAAATTTGGTTTATAAATATATTTATAAACTAGTGTTCGGGTTGTTAACCAAATTTCAATGCATTCAAGAGACCTAGACTCTTTCAACCAACACTCAATTTCTATTTTAAATTAAAAAAACTTCTTATAGCATCTCCAAAATATGATCATATATATCTACTTTTAAATCGTAAAAGAAGAGAGAATAAATTATTTTGGACAAGTCCACCCTCGAGAACAATGGTGTTTTTAAGTAAGAGGAATGTTATGGATCTATATTTATATATTTTTTTTTTAGTGAAGTTATTTTAAATTTTAAATTGTAAGATTTTTATTTGATTTTGTAGTTAGACTAAGTGAACTTAATGAGTATTAGTGGGTAGTTTTCACGTATCTTGTATCTCTACTTAAAAAAACGAATGAAAATGGTGAAAGAAATTAATTGACATTTTATGCTTTTGGAGGCCCGAGTTTTCAATCTTTTTTTTTTTTAAATTGAAATTGCTTTCTTAGTTTTTGAAGCATATAGCTAAAAAATGGTGTATTTTTTTGGAGTTTTTATGATGTAGAGTCGATGCATTGTTTGAAATTTATTTCAAAAAAATTGCTACGTGATAAAAGAAAATAGTAAAAGACTACATTTATTTTTGAGAAATATACGTTAAAGGCTATTTTGTGTTTACATTCCTATGTAATTTTATTTTAAATTTTTTGAGTTATTATGTATCTGTTCGTTTTTGTTTGATGTTTCATTAAAAACTAGATTTTCTCCAGTGCGATGTACAAGATTTTTAACAATGAAAAGGATTTCGATGAAAATTTATGGAAATATATTGATTATACAATCACATCAAATAAAAAAAATAGAAAAATAACATTTTATTACAAAATGTTATCGAATTTGAAACTTAAAAAAAAAAAATCAAAATAAGAAAAAAAAACTGTATTTAATTTATGCATTAATAACAAAAAGTTGATATCAACAAATCAATGATTCTTGTAATATGCATATTGAAAAACATACTCATTTAATTGACATTTTAGGAAGTAAAACTTCAATAATTTTATTTATTTATTTTCAAAATATATTAATCCAATTCTTTTATTTCTAACACAACACGTTTATATAGAATATATTTATTTTAATTATTACCGAAATAAACTGAAATAAATATAATTTATCACAAAAATAGTTTTTTTATTTATCATTATTAAGAACAACTAATAAATAACTTAAAGATAAATTATAATTTTAATGCTCATACTATAAATATTGATCGAATTCAAAATCATTTTAACTGCAAATTTCATTAGTAAAATAATCTACATATAAATTCAAAAAAAATCTCTGATATTCGACTACATATTCCTCAAAATCTTACTGTTACAACTCACATTATTTTGAAATAATGGGTCTCATTATGATATATTTTGTTTGATGTAATATTATATAGAAAGTGTACTCAAATATTTATGTTCATGTAATTATTATAATTTATAAATCAATTTATAAATTTTACTACTTTTCTAGACCCTATTTGGCCCTTATAAAAACAAAATACATTTTTCTTTCTTCTTATTAACCACACATTTTTCAGCAAAATAATATTACACACAAATTCATAAAAGATTTTAAATTTTTAACCACATATTCTACTAAAAATAATTTTTCAAATAATAAACGATCGTAGATTTCAATAATTCTTATACATTATTGTTAACTTCATTGAAAATGAAATTTTACACAATTTTCTGCATTTGACTCTTGTAGTTAACCTTTTTTTTTTTTTTTTAATCAAAAATTTAGTACAATAATTATAAATGTGTGTTTGTAAAAATTTTTACAAACGGATCTGTTTGAGAAATTTTATGATTTATAAAAATGTCTACAAATTTATTCTATCACTATAATTATTAAAATTTTAAAAACAACATAATCAATACAAATTATTAAAAACTTATTTAGATAGTAAATGTCAATTTATATATTTAAATAATAAACGATCATAGATTTCAATATTTTTTATACATTATTGTTAACTTCATTGAAAATGAAAACTTAAACAATTTTCTGCATTTGACTCTTGTTATGATATAAAAGACTAAGCCCGTGTTTGGTTTCTCTAGATTTTAATCTAGTTCAAAGTCAACATTTAGTTTTAACCACACATTTTATGATACCCACAACTTTTTAATCATATATCTCATTAACTTTTATCAAAATTTACTAAAAATCTGATTTTTATCAATACCAAACAAGGTTTAAGATAGAAGATGAGAAAAAAATAAACCTGGTTGACATAAATTGAACTAATATTTTGAATCACAAACCTCAATAGAGTCCAGACGTCCTTCGAATAATTTTTGAATGTAGTATTTAAAATTTTGATTGTATTTGTTGATCATAAGTTCATAACTAAAAAATGTGAGGACAAAATGGAAACCGAATATCTTTGCCAATACTTGTTGAGTTTCACTTCCAGTAGTTGAAATCGTGGCACGAAGAAGGAATAATGTGTCCACTTTCAAGTATTGGAAGTGAAACTCAGCTTTAAATCATATTCTAGAGCTATTCTACATGGCACAAAGAAGGAATAATGTATCCACTTTCGGTTGAGAACATATTAAAGAAAACCTAAAAATAATGTAATAGTCAAGTTTGAAGGGAAGAAAAATGTGAATACTTTTAAACAAACTATAATCTTGTTCATCATGTAAAAATGCCTTCAGAATCTAAATCATCTAGTCATTGCTGATTTTATCTTGTTTGATTATACCCTTCCAAATCCTGACAGGGACGAATTTAGCTCTTGGCGAGGGTGTTCGGCCACTCATGCTGGATTGACTTCCTATATTCGTCCCTGGCTTTGGATGTGAAATTAATAAATGAAAGAACAACAAAAATAACAACTAAAGATAGAAAAATACAATTTTGACAAAGATAACGATCTCAAATGGCAAAAATCCATTATAAGTCATAGCAAAATTGTGTCGTATCCGGTTCATCGAGAGCTTTCCAGAATGGTCGTAATACTGATTCTAACACCTTGTGTGAATTTTATGCCCATTTGAAGTTGTCACCTTTGTCACATCACGTCTAGCGCTTCTAATGATCCAGAAAGGCCAACGTTGTATCACGTCGCTCCATCAAATCACCTACATCATTTCATTTATTAGAAAAATATGGTGCAAATAATATATTCTCACACTATTCATGTAATTACGGGCAAAATAAATTTGGATAGAATTTCGACCTACTAGAAATGTAAGAAAAATAAGAAGTTATTAGGATATGAAATGAAGCGAGATATATAGAGATCAAATCTCCTTAAAACAGATTTCGTCGTTAACACCATTACTAATGGAATCAAATGAAGTGTCCCACTCAAGATAAAACATTTCTTTCAAAATAAATACAAAAAATATTAGTTTATTTTTCAGCGAACTAAAGCTTAACCATGCTCTTCAAAATTTGATGATGGAACCTTTCTTATTACTTTCGAGAGATGAATCGAGCTATAGAAAATTTTATGTTGGGATATTTTGACTCAAATTTTATGTTGGGATATCTTAGACAATTGATTTTCTTGTTAAAGTGGTTAACTTGGAGACCAAGTTAAGAGTAAAAAGAAAATGAATATAATTTTTTTGGCATGAATTTCTTTCCTTATTCTGATTATTCTACTTCAACAAGAAAACATTTTGGGGGACAAGTAATACACGTTTTTTGGTTATATTTACCTATAAATATGTGTTAAAGAGCCAATTAATTGCACATTGACTAGAGAGTATTGTGAGAAAAAATGTAGTCTAACATCTTGGTTTTTTTTTTTTTTTTTGGGTTCTTTGTGGATTGTACCAAGAAGTAGAAATTGGTAGATGTGATAAAACTTGATTTTTTTTCCTACAATATTTGAGGGTTTTGGTGAGTGCAAATTCTATATATTTGTAACAATTTATTATATAGTGAAAAGGTTTGGCGAGGGTCCGTGGACGTAGGCAAGTTGTCGAACCACGTAAATTTTCGTGTTTGTACTTATTTTCTGGTTTGCTTAGGTTGCGTTCTCTTTGTGTTTCAGTTTCCTGTTTTCATTTTCGAAAATGTTTTCTGTTTTCCATTTTCTGTGACTTTTCTCGGAATTACTGAAAACGCGTTTAGTTTGTTATTTCTGAAAACTGTCTTCGAAAATGAAAATCTGGAAAACATGTTCTGTTTAAAATTTTTCAGAAAACTATTTCGGTATACTTGTAATTATATCGCTTGTGAATATAAATGAAATAAAGATGTCATATTTGAGTTGCACAAATAGCCCCAATCACTCAATTTGATTATGCCAAAAAAATTCAAAAATTCATGTTATCCTTCTAAAGTAATCGTTCTACATTAGGGTAGTAATTTGCCCTTCTAGAGTAATCGTCCCATTTAATTCTTCATATATATACATCCTTTCAGTAAGTACTCACAACGTTTAAAATTTAAGTTTCGATAAAATTTGCAGAAATCAATTTACGTTAATCAATGATGTTCTCACAAAATAAGTGTTTACAATACAAAAGTAAAAAAGAAATGTTTAATAATTAAGCACATGATACATCATCATAAAGATGGTTGAATTTGAAATTCGACGCAAAAAAGGAGTGCAATTCGGAGTTGTACATAAAAAATTATACTTGTTTGAAGACAATGACCTATAAAGCAAATACAATGACTAATTTGTTTTGATTCTACATCTTCTTTCGTACATCTCTTTCATAACTTGTTGTCACGGACCCACAAGTCCATTATTGTGACAATTTGGTGAAATTGCCTACAGCATTTGTTGGAAAAATATGGTGCAAATAATAATACATTATCACACTAAAATGTGCATCTAATTACGTGCAAATACAATTGAATAAAATTTCGACTTTCCAGAAATGTAAGTAAAATAAGAATTTATAAAGATATATGAAATAGAGCGAGGTATGTCGAACTCAAATCTCCTTAAAATAGATTTCATTATTTGAACCAGTATTAATTAATACAATTAATTGAACTTGTACATCTCAAGAAAAAATGCTTCTTCCAAAATTAATACAAAACAATATAAATTTTTTTCAGCTAACTAAAGCTTGAATACTAAATATCGAAATATAAAAATTGGTTTTGGTTTTGAATTTTTCTTTCAAGAACCGAAATATTTCAATCTTTTCGGTTCGATTTCAATTCCGGTTTCGGTGGACAAACAATTACTTTTTATTTAATCTGTAATCTTATTTTACAAATGTTGAATCATGTTTAAATGGGATACTTGTTACAATGATGTAATCGATTCAATACATAAGAAAAATACTTGGACAGTTAAAAGAAAGCATATCAAACACAATTCAATCTTGTGAATATTCCTCCAATTAAGCACGACAAAGAAATGTGAACGGGGTAACTAAGCCTCCGTTCGGATATTTTCAAGTAATTATATTTATTTGATTTTTTGACGTAAGATGTGTGATTAAAAATTAAAAAGAGAAAATATGTGTGGTTAAAAAATGATTTAAAAAATTGTGTAGATTATAAATTGATTTATAATCACTTTACCAAATGAAGGCTAAAATGAGGTCTATTTTATTATTTTTCATTTGTGTTACATTTCATTTCGCATTTAATTTGGGCGAAATGAGAGTGAAATTCTGGTTTTTGGTCCAGCACGTCAGCTTTATTTTGAATAGCATTCCGCGTCAGTCAGCTCATATGTAAGAAAATCGGTACTTTTCTATGTAGAAGGAGTTTTATCCTTTGTTCAATGCATGGAAACTGTCCAAATTGTCTTTTGTGCCGTCTATTGCAAGGCATGGTCCCTGACTCCCCCATTGACATTTGACTGGAAGGAATACCGCGGTCTCTTGTGCTGCAGGTTGACCGAATTACCCTTGCTCTCGGCGGTAATGTCTTAGATATGAAGGGGCAATTTTTGGGAATTCATGATTTTTTTGACCGCCTTTTCGGAAATAGAAAACGGAAAACGACTAGAAAACGCCAAAGAGAATGCAGCCTTATTATTTCTTGAACATCAAATTCCTGTGGGTTAATTAGAGAGGAAATTTGTGTGTAATTCTCAATAGTGGCGCCATCGACGGGAAAATCGACGTCTAATTAACAGAGCATCAGGTGGTTCGAAGATTTTTGAACAAAAGAAAATATGTTTCTAAAGTACGTGGAGAAATTTGATTGAAAGATCAATTTTGGCTTATGGTAAATATAAGTCATGGATGAATTGATTCAGACGGGACTGCAGAAAGCTTTGAAGAAAAAACCAACCCCGAGTTTTGACAAAGAAATTGAATCCAGCACAAGTGATGAAGATTGTGAAGATTGGGATTTGAAGGCTGCTAGCATGTTACAACTTTGTTTTGCCAAAAATGTTCTTGCAAATATTTATGGGATATTTGCTGTGAAGGAACTGTGGGAAAAACTGAAAGAGTTGTATCAGATGAAAAGCTTTCCAAATAACTTGTATCTGAAGGAGCGGTTTCATTCTTTGAGAATGAATGCAGGTACGAAAATCTTAGATCATCTTAGTGTTCTCAATGGGATTATTTCTGAACTGTAATCTATTGGAGTTAAGATTGATGATGAGGATAAGGTTCATCTGTTCTCTTCCATTCACATTTAAACACATCATGCTGATCTTGATGTACGGGAAGGAAACAGCGAAATTTTTAGAAGTTAAGTTGATTAGGTTTAAGTGACAGTTCATCTGAAAACGCTTTGCTTGTTACTGAAAAGTGGAAGAGAGGTAACTCCATGAAGAATAAGGTAATGTGTTGGAACTGTGGTAAATCAGTTATGTGAGAAGAAATTGTTCAAAATGTGGAGCAGAGTCGGCTAACTGCTCGGAGGTGGACAACGCGACTCTCCTGGTGTAGGGTGGTGATGATATACTTTAGTAAGATGTGACTTCCTTATAGCATGAAGCCAGTTGCCATGATAAAGGATGTGTTCTTACTGGCGGGTACATGTATTTGCACACGGGCATTGGTTTGGCGTTAATGCAAAGTGTGTTGTGAAATTGATGTCGATGGCTGATGAGCTCCCAAGAAAAGCCAAACATGGGAGTTGCACCATAAATTTTCAGCAAAGTTTATTTCGACATGAGCCAATGAAAAGCTCGGAGTTCGTTGATAATTCTGAGTGCGGGTTATACTCATATGGTGAAGTATAAGATCGTCAAAGTGTTAAATGCTTGCCTGTTTACCCAATTATTGAATTTGAATTTGAATTTGAATTTTTTTGGCTTGGATGAATTTGTGTCAAGGTGGAGATTGCTGGGATATTTGACCCAAATTAAGAATGAGAATATCTTGGACAATTGATTTTCTTGTTAAAGTGGTTAACTTGGAAACCAAGTTAAGGGTGAAAAGAAAAGTAAGATAATTTTTTTGGCATAAATTTCTTTCCTTATTCTGATTATTCTACTTCAACAAATAAACATCTTGGGACACAAGTAATACACATTTTTTGGTTATGTTTACCTATAAATATGTGTGTTGAAGAGTTAATTAATTGCACATTGATTAGAGAGTATTGTGAGGAAAAATGTAGTCTAGCATCTTGATTTTTCTTGAAATTCTTTGTGGGTTATTCAAAGAAGTAGAAATTGGTAGATGTGGTAAAGCTTGGTTATTTTTCCTACAATACTTGGGGGTTTAGTTAGTGTAAATTCTATATAATTGTAACAATTTATTATACAATGAAAAGGTTTGCCGAGAATTCGTGGATTTAGGCAAGTTGTCGAATCACGTAAATTTCTATATTTGTACTTATTTTCTGGTTTGCTTATTATTTCTTGAACATCAAATTCTTGTAGGGTTAATTAGAGAGAAAATTTGTGTATAATTTCCAATATTTTATTTCGCAATTTCTCATAAATGAGGATTAATTTGACCTTCTAAAGTCATGAACCACCCATTATCCATAATTAATTCTAAGTTGAAAATTTTGTTCTGGTTTTACATCTTATTCTGTGCATCTCTTTTATGAATTGTTGTCACGGACCCTCGGTTCATTATGGCGACAGTTTGGTGAAATTGCCTACATTATTTGTGGTAAAATATAGTGCAAGTAAGATATTCTCACACTAAAATGTGCACGTAATTACGTGCAAAATAAAATTCGATAGAATTTCGACTTATTAGAAATGCGAGAAAAATAAGAATTTGTAAGGACATGAAATGAAGTGAAGTATATATGTTGAATCCTAATCTCCTGAAAACAAATATCATCATCTGACTAATAAAATCAACAAATGAACGTGTGCATATATCAAGATAAAATGCTTCTTCTAAAATTAACACAATTTTTTTTTTCTGGCGAACTAAAGCTTAACCATACTCTTCTTAACTTGATGATGGAACCTATTTTCTCATTACTTTCAAGGGATGAATTGAGCTATAGAAAATTTTATTCTGCAATTTCTCAGAAATGAGGATTAATATGACCTTCTAAAGTCATGAACCACGTATTATCTGCAAATTAATTCTAGGTTGAAAATTTTGTTTTGATTCTACATCTTCTTTCGTACATCTCTTTCATAACTTGTTGTCACGGACCCACAAGTCCATTATTGTGACAATTTGGTGAAATTGCCTACAGCATTTGTTGGAAAAATATGGTGCAAATAATAATACATTATCACACTAAAATGTGCATCTAATTACGTGCAAATACAATTGAATAGAATTTCGACTTTCCAGAAATGTAAGTAAAATAAGAATTTATAAAGATATATGAAATAGAGCGAGGTATGTCGAACTCAAATCTCCTTAAAACATATTTCATTATTTGGACCAGTATTAATTAATACAATTAATTGAACTTGTACATCTCAAGAAAAAATGCTTCTTCCAAAATTAATACAAAACAATATAAATTTTTTCCAGCTAACTAAAGCTTGAATACTAAATATCAAAATATAAAAATTGGTTTCGGTTTTGAATTTTTCTTTCAAGAACCGAAATATTTCAATTTTTTCGGTTCGATTTCTATTCCGGTTTCGGTGGACAAACAATTACTTTTTATTTAATCTGTAATCTTATTTTACAAATGTTGAATCATGTTTAAATGGGAGACTTGTTACAATGGTGTAATCGATTCAATACATAAGAAAAATACTTGGACAGTTAAAAGAAAGCATATCAAACACAATTCAATCTTGTGAATATTCCTCCAATTAAGCACGGCAAAGAAATGTGAACGGGGTAACTAAGCCTCCGTTCGGATATTTTCAAGTAATTATATTTATTTGATTTTTCGAGGTAAGATGTGTGATTAAAAATTGGAAAGAGAAAATATGTGTGGTTAAAAAATGATTTAAAAAATTGTGTAGATTATAAAGTAATTTATAATCACTTTAACAAACGGAGGCTAAAATGAGGTCTATTTTATTATTTTTCATTTGTGTTACATTTCATTTCGCATTTAATTTGGGCAAAATGAGAGTGAAATTCTGGTTTTTGGTCCAACACGTCAGCTTTATTTTGAATAGCATTCCGCGTCAGTCAGCTCATATGTAAGGAAATCGGTACTTTTCTATGTAGAAGGAGTTTTATCCTTTGTTCAATGCATGGAAACTGTCCTAATTGTCTTTTGTGCCGTCTATTGCAAGGCATGGTCCCCGACTCCCCCATTGACAATTGACTTGAAGGGATACCGCGGTCTCTTGTGCTACAGGTTGACCGAATTACCCTTGCTCTCGACGGTAATGTCTTAGATATGAAGGGGTAATTTTTGGGAATTCATGATTTTTTTGACCGTTTGTGCACAGGATTTTTTGATTGTGAATAGAATAAACATAAATTGCTAGGTTTGGAGGAATTTTTTCATGTCATGAACAGCAGGAAAGGAGGAAATTTCATGGACATCAGAAAAATCTCACCTCAGCTGGGACAAACAGCCTCGAATCATATGATCAACACAATCAGTAACTGAAAACTAAAGAACACATACATAGTGACGGAGCCAGGAATTATACAATGTTGGTGCGAAAAGTAGGGGGTGGAGGGGGAAGCCCCCCTCCCGAGGGTTCGGGGGCGGTGCCCCCGAAATTTTTTTTGACCAAGAGGATTGAAATCGACGATATTAAGTACCAAATCTAATATAAGAAAAATCAAAAATAATAATAAGATATCTGTGAATGTTAAAAGATATCAAGCAACATAAAACATCAACATCTTAAATTCCTAGTAAAAGTGTAATACATAGATTACACATTTAAAGAAATCAATAATATCGAAGAAATCAATACAGAGGTTACACTAAAAGAAATCAACAATACTTTAAAGAAATAATGAAGAAATCAATACAAATTATACAATATTTCAAAGAAATCAATACACAAATTACTTATACAGAATACACATATTTAACATTTTAAATTAAAAAAAATTTGCTTTAAACATTAATCTTGAAACTTAAAGAAATCAAATACTTAATTACCTAACAAAGAAATCAACAATATTAAGTTTGAAATGAAGCTTCATTACCTCACAGGCTTACAACAGTGGCTGACTGGCACGAGAAATTGCACAGAAATTGGAAGACTTGGGTTATGTAATTGGGTTTGGCGATTGGCGGATGTGGTTTGGCATTTGGGGATTATTGATTTCAATGGGCCTAATTTATTTATTTATTTTTTTTTTTTTGTGGAAATTACACTCATCCTTACTTTATAATTACCAAATTCATAAATAAGATCAAACTTCAATTACTTCAAAATTCAGGTCTTAATTAAAATTTTAATTAATTAAAAAAATTAAATAATAATATTCTATAATTAAATTAATTACTCAATCCTATCTTTATTTCACACCACTTCAAACCTTAACCTAATCACTTCTCTCTCCCCACGTATATTACTCTCTCCACCACCGTCATCTCTTCATTTATTAGACAAACTTCGCCGCTGCCCACATCCATCCTCGTCGGCTTCATTTATCAAACAACCTTCACCGCCGCTCACATCCATCCTCGTCGGAGTCATTTGCTACTGCATCCCCGACCGCTGCATCGCGCGCAAGCAGTAGGCGTCATCGCATAGCGCAAGCAGCAGCAGCAGCGTCGCTGCTTGCGCACGATGCAGCGGCGTCGTTGGTTTGTTCTTGCAGCGGTGCCGCTGCCTACATCACGCGCAAGCAGCGATGCCGCTGCATCTCGCACAAGCAGCAACGGTACCGCTGATTGCATACGATGTAGCGGATCGCAGGTTTGTTCTTGCAGCGGTGCCGCTGCTTCGTTTTGGAATCTTTTTTTTTTATGGTTGCGCTACTTGAATCTGGTGGGTGGGGCTATTTTGTTGCAAGTCGTGGTGTGGGGTTGTGCGATGGCGGTCGTTAGAGTTTGTGTGCGGTGGTGGTGTTCTGTGTGTGCGGTGGTAAGGGAGAGAGAGAGATTTTGGTTTTGAAATTTGGAGACCTTGTGCAATTTTGTTGGTTGTTGTGTAGGTCGTGGTGGCGTAGGTAACGGGGCGGCGGTAGAGACAACGGGGTTGGTGGCTGCGATGCTACAGGTGTTGTTTTGCGGTGGTAGTATTTTGTGTGTGCTGTGGTGAGGTAGAGATTTTGATTATGCAATGTTTTGGAGATCTGGTGGTGGTGGTGGTGGAGGTTGTGATGGCGTAGGTGACGGCAAAAGGGGGCGGCAATGGTGGTGGTGGTGATGGTGAGGCGGCTTCAGGTGATGTAATAGGGTTCTATGTGTGCAGTGGTGAGGGAAAGATTTTGATTTTGAAATTTGAAGAATTGGTGTCGGTGGAGGTCGCACTGGCATAGGTGGCGGCAGCGGGGGACGGCAATGGTGGTGGTGGTTGTGGTGATGGTGAGGCGGCTGCAAGTGCTGATTGTTCAAAATGTCTGACTTGATAGATGTGACTTCAAAAAAAGTTACCTAATAATTTATAATTCGTGACCAAAAGAATTGTATAAATGTGACCTAATAATTTGATAATTGTTACTTAAAAGATTTGTGACCTAATAATTTAATACGTTGTGAGCTAGAAATAAGTTGGGATTGATTAATTTGAAATTTATGTGACATAAACCCTGTGACCTAATAATTCAATATATTGTGACCTAAAAAAAAGTCGGGATTGACTAATTTGACATTTGTGTGACCAAATGATTTTGTAATTTGTGACCTTAAAATTAGTTGTGAAACTTGTAACCTAAAAGATTTGTATTTGTGACGTGAAATTATTGTGACATGAAAATTACGTAATGTTGTGACCTTAATATTCATAATTAATAAAATTATTTAATTAATTAATTAATATTAATTAAAACCTGATTTTTGAAAATATATAGATTTTATCTTATTTTTGAAATATGTATTTGTAAATCCCTTAATTATTTATTTTTCCCTTTTTTTTCCTTCATTTTCAGTTTCAAATATTATATTGCTGGGTCATTTGACCCAGCTTGCCCTAATACAAATCCGCCCCTAACAGAAAAGAATTTTGGAAACGAGTTCATGGATTTATTTGAATGCAATGCGGGATGTTATAATTGGACTGACTGCCGCGATAATATTTGCCCAAATATTATACAAGACAAACTGGATTCCACAATGCCATGGATTGGCATGTATATTGCAGCAGCTTCTGTAGTCTGCTCCCTTGCAATGGCAGCTGACGCCTTCCATGGTTTTCGTAGTAAAAAGCTTTGGTTCCCATGTAAGTACTTCTCTTTCAATGCCATGTCTTTGACACTGTTAGCTATCGCATTGAAACTACCAGCGGATGTTACTGCTAGTGAGTTTGATTCTCATGTCCTGCTTGCACGGCTTAGTAGCCTCATTTTCATGTCAACTGCCATGGCAAATTTCATGACATCTTTGGGATCCATGGACGACAATGAGATGCTACTAAACCTGGCTGCTTTAGGTATAATGGCAATTACAGTCATTGTCAATGTTTGTGTCCGCCTTTTCCAATTGAATCCTTTCTTCGATGGTCATGTTACTATATTATTCGGCCATGAAGTTGGGGCATCTGCTTTTATCCTTTTTGCACTTGTTATCTTATGTTCTTCGGCTTTGACAGTTCTAACTACCAGAAATTATATTGAATGCAAGTACCAAGAAATGCACAAAATAGCTTTAGATGAAGAAAAAGTGGATGGGCCAAAATTTTCAGTTGACAAATCGAAACTAGCGCTCAAAAAATATTGGGTGATGGCAGTAACTGGATGCCCCCAGTTTGTACTGGCACGTAGTGTGACTTGCGCTGCTTCAGGTTTGATGTGCGTATTAGGTGCTTTCACTTTAGTAGAAGCTCATATTCGGATGCCAATTTTTTGTTAGGAAAGGCGTGGATCGCGTTGGTCAACAAGTATAATGGAATTGAGAAAATGCGGTTAAATGGAACACAAGTATTTACGTGGTTCACCAATAATGGCTACGTCCACGGGCAAGTATAGGAGGATTTCACTATAGTAGGAGAATTACAACAACATTCTCTCTAAATACAAGGAGATAACAATATTTAACCTCTCTTGTAATAGGAGAAAACAAAGTAGGAAAATACTTAGGAGAAAACAATTTATTTCTCTCTAATATTTCTCTCTTCTAACAAATTTCTCTCTACTACTTTCACTCTCTATTTTCCTCTCTACTTGGTGCATTTTCCATTGAGGTTTTGCCCTCTATTTATAGGGAAAGTTTGGACAAAAAATCAACAATGGATGGAAGAAAAATAGGTGTGAACATAGATTAGATTGTAGGCTAATGGTGGCTTACCAAATAGGTGTGAACATAGACTAAATTGTTGGCTAATGGTGGCTTACCAAATTCAACAAAAATGTCTTTATTTTCCACATTTCTCCCACTTAAAGTCACTTTTGTTGTAACATGCCATCCTTCCCACACTTGCCATTCTCATGCTGCTTATGCTTCTGCTAGACCGATAGAGGATCGGCTCCATGTGAACTTATCAGTGTTGATCGGCTTTGTCAACATATCCGCTAGGTTGTCCTCCGTATGGATCTTCTGGATATCCACACTTCCTTCTTCCACCTTCTCTCGTACAAAGTGATATTGTACTCTAATATGTTTCGTCCTTGGATGAAATGCTGGATTCTTTGCTAAGTGCAAAGCACTCTGACTATCACAAAATAGAGAAATCTTCTCTTGTTTGTGTCCGAGTTCTTCCATTAACATTTTCAACCATATTGCCTCTTTGCTAGCTTGTGTAGCCGCCACATATTCTGCTTCCGTCGTAGAAGTAGCCACGATAGACTGCAGTTTTGAACCCCAGCTTACAGCTCCTCCAGCAAGAGTAAACACATATCCAGTGGTGGACTTGCTTTTATCAGGATCACCTGCATAATCTGAATCTACATAGCCTCTAACATTAAATTCTGATCCTCCATAGCATAATGCAACATTTGAGGTACCCTTGACATATCTTAGGATCCTCTTCACCATATTCCAATGCTCTCTACCAGGATTTGCCATATATCTACTGACCGCTCCCACTGCTTGTGCAATGTCTGGTCTTGTACAGATCATAGCAAACATTAGGCTACCCACTGCTGATGCATACGGTACTCGAGACATCTCCATCCTCTCTGCTTCACTGCTAGGACTCATACTTGAGGATAACTTGAAATTAATAAGAAGAGGGGTTGAAATTGGCTTACAATCTTGCATATTGAAGCGTCGCAAGATTTTCTTCAAGTAGTTCTTCTGACTAAGCCAAATCTTCCTATTATTTCTGTCTCGGTGAATTTGCATCCCTAGAATCTTGTTTGCGGCTCCCAAGTCCTTCATTTCAAACTCCCTAGCCAACTGTGCCTTCAAATCTTTAAGACAATCTTTGTTGGGGCCTGCTACCAACATGTCGTCAACATACAACAGCAAGATAATGAAATTACCATCACCAAATCTCTTGCAATAAGCACAAGGATCTGCACTAAGTCTGTTGTATCCAAGGCTCATAATGAAGGAATCAAATCTCTTATACCAACACCTCGGCGCCTGTTTGAGACCGTATAGAGATTTGTTCAACCTGCAAACCAAGTTCTCTTTTCCTTTTTCTTTAAAACCTTCTGGTTGGAGCATATAAATTTCTTCTTCAAGCTCACCATGAAGAAATGCAGTTTTCACATCTAACTGCTCCAGGTGCAAGTCTAATGTAGCACACATCGCCAATAATACTCGAACTGTCGTGAGTCGAACAACAGGAGAGAATATTTCGTTGAAGTCAATGTCTTCTTTCTGAGCATATCCCTTTACCACCAGTCTAGCACGATACCGCTCCACTTGGTCATTTCCATCACGTTTGATCTTGTAGACCCATTTATTTCCAATGGCTTTCCTTCCTTGTGGTAGCGAAACAAGATCCCATGTCTTGTTTTTATGAAGAGCCTCAATTTCTTCCTGCATAGCTTCCATCCACTGTGAAACTTCTTGGCTATTTAAAGCCTCATGGAAAGTTGATGGCTCTCCATCCTCCGTCAGTAGACAGTATGCAACATTGCTCTCCATAATGTACTCAGAGTGCCAAGCTGGTTCTTTCCTCTCCCGAGTTGATCGTCTGATTTCAGGAACTGTAAACTCAGCTTGTTCTCCTTCTTCATGCTCCGGTGCTGCTTCAGAAGAATCCCAGACTTCTTGTTCTTCTCTATTTTCAACTTCAACTTCAACCGTAGTAGTTTCTGGCTCTTTTAAAGTGCTATCATTTTCTTGTACCTTGCCTTCCGTGAATATCACGTCTCTGCTGATTATCACCTTGTGGGCAGTGGGATCCCACAGGCGGTACCCCTTGATTCCATCAGCATACCCCAAGAAAATGCATTTTCTGGATTTTGAATCCAGCTTTGATGTTTCCTGGGCATTGTACATAACGTACACAGGACTTCCAAAAACATGTAAGTGAGAATAATCAGCTGGCTTCCCTGTCCACATCTCCATCGGTGTCTTCAGATCAATCGCGGTTGATGGTGACCGGTTGATCACATAACAGGCGGTTTTGACTGCTTCAGCCCAAAATGATTTAGCTAACCCCGCAGTTCTCAACATTGCTCTCGTTCTTTCTAACAATGTTCTGTTCATCCGCTCTGCCACTCCATTTTGTTGTGGAGTATATGCCGTCGTGAAATGTCTTTTAATACCTTCTTGTTGACAAAAAGTATTAAATTCATTACCAGTATATTCTCCTCCATTGTCCGTCCTCAAACACTTGATCTTCTTCTCAGATTCAAGTTCTACCCGCGCTTTGTAGATTTTGAAGACTTCGAATACATCAGCCTTCTTCTTGATTGGATACACCCAACATCTCCTGGAGTAATCATCAATAAATGATACAAAATATTTTGCACCTCCTAGGGACATAACCGGTGCTTGCCAAACATCAGAATGAACCAATTCCAAGATAGCTTTACTTCTAGTAGTAGAAGTGCCAAACTTCAATCTGTGCTGCTTACTAGTGACACAATGCTCACAAAAGGGTAATGATACCTTTTTGAGCCCTGGAAGAAGATCTTGTTCAGAGAGAATTTTCAAACCACGTTCAGACATGTGGCCAAGTTTGCGGTGCCACATCATTGTTAATTCTTCTGCTGAACCTGCCGATGCAACAGATGCTTCTCCTTCTTGTAGAGTACCTCCTTTAAGCATGTACAGATTTGCAGCTATCTTTTCTGCTTTCATCACTACAAGCGCGCATTTGACTATTTTCATAGTCCCAGCTTGAACATGAGTTTTGCACCCAATGCTATCTAGTTGTCCCAAAGACAATAGATTTTTCTTCAAGCCCTTTACGTGCCGAACCTCCTTGATAGTGCAAATTGTACCATCATACATTTTTAATTTGATAGTACCAATACCAACGATCTCCAAAGCATGATCATTTCCCATAAACACTGAACCTCCCGAGATGTGTTCATATTGATGGAACCATTCTCTCCTTGGTGTCATGTGCCATGTCGCTCCTGAATCGATGAGCCAGACATCGGTGAAATGCTTTCTGCCTTCAACAACAGTCGTTGCCTCGCTGTATAAAATTCCGCCATCATATGAGGTGCTTGCTACACAACCCTGAGCTTTTGGTATCTCATGTGCCTTCCCTTTGGCTTCTTCATTCCTCTTAAGACTCCAACAATCCCTTTTTAAGTGCCCTTTCTTGCCACAGTAATGACACTTGGCATTCTTCTTACTTCTGGATTTAGATCTACCTTGGGTATGACTCCCACTGGGGCCACATTCCATTGATCTCCCTCTCATCACCGTCAAGGCTTCCGCCTGCTGTGAACTAGATAGTCTGTCCTCCTTGTTCTTGCGCCGACTTTCCTCTTCAAGAACCGCAGCTGCAATATCATCGAAGACTAGATCTTCTATGTTGTTAGTTAAGTTGATGATGAGTTGATCATACGAATCTGGTAAACTTTGAAGTAGAATTTCAGCACGTTCGCCTGCCTCTATTTTATGGCCCATTGATGTGAGCTGTGAAAATAGAGTGTTGAGGGTGTTGATGTGGTCTGTCACTGTAGTTGACTCCATCATCCGAATGGTGTAAAGCCGTCTCTTTAAGAAAATTTTGTTGTGCAATGATTTGGCCTCGTATAGCTTCGTTAGGGTGTCCCATATTTCAATTGCTGTTTTCCTTTCCGCCACACTTGACAATACTCCATCAGCTAGTGCTAAGTGCAGATTAGCAATTGCATTGCTATCCATCTCGTTCCACTTGCCATCGTCAGTGATATCCGCGGGCCTCTCTCCAATTGCCGCCAAACAGTTATCTTTTCTCAAAACTGCTTTTATTCTCATTTTCCATAACGAGAAATTGTTCCCATTGAACTTTTCAACCTCATACTTTGCTGCCATTTTTGTTCACGACTTGGTAATAATACCGAGTGATAGTGAACACCAACCCTACGCAAAACAATCTCAAGAAATCTTTTCTGATGTGGAAGATCAGACAAAGCTGCAACCACAGAGCATACTAAGAATTTCAAAAGATGTAACCAGGCTCTGATACCACTTGTTAGGAAAGGCGTGGATCGCGTTGGTCAACAAGTATAATGGAATTGAGAAAATGCGGTTAAATGGAACACAAGTATTTACGTGGTTCACCAATAATGGCTACGTCCACGGGCAAGTATAGGAGGATTTCACTATAGTAGGAGAATTACAACAACATTCTCTCTAAATACAAGGAGATAACAATATTTAACCTCTCTTGTAATAGGAGAAAACAAAGTAGGAAAATACTTAGGAGAAAACAATTTATTTCTCTCTAATATTTCTCTCTTCTAACAAATTTCTCTCTACTACTTTCACTCTCTATTTTCCTCTCTACTTGGTGCATTTTCCATTGAGGTTTTGCCCTCTATTTATAGGGAAAGTTTGGACAAAAAATCAACAATGGATGGAAGAAAAATAGGTGTGAACATAGATTAGATTGTAGGCTAATGGTGGCTTACCAAATAGGTGTGAACATAGACTAAATTGTTGGCTAATGGTGGCTTACCAAATTCAACAAAAATGTCTTTATTTTCCACATTTTTTACGGAGAAGGATCGGGAATTTATAAGTGGTCAATCAACTGGATTCTATATGTTCAGTCAATTGGAGTGGCATTGGGTACTATTGCCCCAGCATTCAGATGGTTTACTGCTGCCCGGTTTAAGTGTTCAGATATAGGCAGTAAAAGCTTCAAAAACGAGTTTAAAATCGAGCCTTACTGGATTCAGATACTTGTGGACTGGAGAGAGAGTTCATTACCTTTACGAGTTCGACACCACAAAATTGAAAAACTTCTTCATGGTGTAAGAAGACTAGTTCTGAATTGCTGCTTTGGAATACAGATTCTATTGGTTTGGGCAAGCAAACTTCTCCTTCTCATTTCAGCCTCATTCTTCCACCTCATCAAGAAGCTGAAGATATTTATTATTAGTGCTACTAATGATATTGGAGGATTAGAATCCGGTGGCGATGCACAGTTTGATCTTACTCGTTATGTTCTTCTACTACATGGAGAACCAGAGATTCCCAAAAAGACCCTCAAAAACATCTTGAAGGAGGTGGACAAGATGACAGAGAAAGGGAAAAGACAGAAGCCGATCAATCTTATGGAACTTTTACATAAATCTAACAACTTCAATGGGGTGAGAGAATTTAACGATAATCGAGTTCAAAGTTTACACTCTCAGGAGCCTCCTAATAGCTGGTCTCTACCCATGGTGACACTTACATGCATCGCAATTTCACTTCCCAACATCCCAGATGACCGTGCTAATCAGTTATTGAGGTGCATCCGCCAAGGTCTTTCGTTGTTAAAACTCATAGAGAAAAGCCTGGATGAAAATGGGGCTTTAGCAATCATCAGAAATGCAGCAGATGTTGTGTGGGTAGGAGTTGATCTATATTGCAAGTGGCAGTATAAGGATCTCCGCAAAACAAGTCGCCAAGGCAGAACCTCCAAAGAAACATTAGAAGAGCTTTCCACTCAAGCTGAAAGGACAGTTTTGAAATTCCTCGAAGAAAAAAACGATTTCCTAATGGATAACCCTCTGAATTGGCCAGTTAAGATTATAGCTGCGAACTCTATGTACCGGATCAGTCGAACTATTTTGTTGAACAGCGGCAATGAGGAAACAGATGAGGGACTGTTTGACCATTTATCCGTTATGATTGCGGATATATTGGCAGCTTCCCTTACCAATCTACCACATTTTCTAACTATGAAATGCCACCATAATTCCTTGAAGGAAAGGCAAAAGAGTGTTCGTCAAGCTGCTCTCCTTTTTGGTGAAACTGAAGAAATTCTACAATTTCTTGAGGAGCGTAAGATACCAAGCATGGATCCTGATAAAGCAGCTTACATTGATGAGTGGCGTAGTTTTATCAAGGAAGATAATGGGAACTCACTGGCCCCGATTTCAAGAATTGGAAATGGAACTCAACAGTCCAATGAAGAACATGTAGCTATTAAACTTCATGGCTGAGTCGAGAACACGAACAAGCAGACCAGAAACTTACATAGGTTGTGTCCAACCTTTGCAGGATTCTCCCATCCTCCCCTTCTATGTTTAGCATTCTTAATGGAAACTATCTAAATTTAATGTTGTAATTTTTTATTTTAAGTTTTGCATTGTCCCTTAGTTTTTAATAGAATATGAACATTATTCATTCTGGATTATCTTCCAAGGATGAGTTTATCACTTCTTATCTGCATGCTATATATTGATATCTCTTGAACCTCTTCTAGCTGGAATAAGCTTGAGACGGTGCAATAAATAATCTTTATGTGTCTCAATTAGGCCCTTAAGTTGGTCCTCCTTTCCTTTTGAAGGTTGTATCTTTTTTCCATATGTGTCCTTCGTAATTAAATGCAAGAGGGACACCTTTTTTTTACCAAAAAAAAAAAAAATCACATTCTTTCCAAAATCTTAAGTCACAATCCTAGTCGGCTAGTCCCCAACCCAAACTTAACAGATCGATTGAAGAACAAAGGTGAATCATATTATCGTATTTGGTGTTGTGCATTGTCTGGTGAAAATCTTGCAAGCTTCTCTATACAGTCCTTTATTATATTTCTCTTTACCAACTTCTCTCTCTATCCTAGCCATTTCCTCTTCGACAACTCGCCCGAAGAGACAAGGAGTCGCCTTCACACCGAGGCCATCTCCATCCAATTCGACCCAGTACTTCAACCACTGCCAGTTCTGCAATTTACTCATTTCAACTGTTGCTGCATCCTCCATGAGGTTGTAAAGAGGAACGACCCGTTCCCGTGAGTCATGCGGCTAAGTATTGGATACCGACCCTGGTGTTGAGACGGAAGCGTCCCATGGTTCTTGTGCCTATTGGCCTCTGCAGGAAGTCTTCTTTGGTCAAGTTAGCCGCATCTTCAAGCTTCAAGGTGTGAATTTGGTTCGCCTTGTTAGTTGTTGCCAATGCTGTTGGTGAAGACTTCCATGATAGCCGGGATCAGTCCCGGGTGGGCTGTACATGTTCCATCATGCCCAGCCTTCACTTCTCTTAATTTGTCTGTCCTTACCAACTCCAAAGCTGCCTCGTTTGCCACTGGATCGTCCCGGATTGGAATCTGAGCAGCCTGCTCCGGCAAAACGAGTTGGAGCTTCATTCAATTAGGATATTTAGGAGAATCTTTGCAAGAAAAGATCAGTGTATTCGACATTTGAGACATCTCCGAGTCTTGAAAATTCTACATAATTCTTAAGCGAGAACTTGCATGTATGATTAGTATAAGAGCATTTCCGAGACAACTTCAAACATTAATCCCAAACTCAAATATAATTTTAGCACACAACTCTGTTTGGTAAAAATTGTTTGTAAATCTTGTTTATAAACTGTCCATGTCAACATATCATTGGCCTATTTATTTTTTTTAAAAAAGTCAATAATTTCGAAGTCCACCATTTATTACTTTTCAAAAGAATGGACCAATGAAATTGTTTGACACATTGTTGTTTATAAATAATATATATATATATAAACAACCTTTTGTAAAAGGTTTATCAAACAGAGGTTAACTTGTAAGAAGTTCAGACGACAACTAACCATTCCTCCCACTGCATGGACACCACGCCTATGACAGGTTCTGATGAGGAAATGATGTAGAACAAATGGTTGAATGGATGGAGGAACAATTGAATATATAATCCCATCTACCACAATTCAGACCAACAGAATGGTCTCTTAGTTCATAAAGAATTTCATCCATTTGAAAGTTGTCTAACTAATACTAACTGTCTAACTAACTTTTAACAGCTAAACTAACTAACGTTTAACAGCCATATTTACAAAGATATTTACAATGTTTGTAATCTCTACATCCCCTCAAGTGGCAATTGTTGGAAATCCAGCAAGCCTAACTTGGAAAGTAAAAATCAAATATAATTCTAGAAGAAGAAATACCCTAAACCTGTGGCTTATTTTGGATAAATAAGAGGTTAAACGCATGTGATCTTTGATGTAAACTGAAACATCCAAATCCCTTTCCAATAGTTTTAATGCACGTAAAAAACCACTTTTGTTGTAGTGTATTCGATGTAAACTGAAACATCCAAATCCCTTTCCAATAGTTTGGCATAATTTTCGAAGTGTACAACTTGAAAATTGCCCACCAAGTGGAACACGGCACATCCAATTAAGAAGACTAGAGTTACATATGTATATGATACAATGCGAGCGAGCAACATCAAAGCAGACCACCACCAATAATCATGGTGTAAATAAACCGCACGAGTAATTTCACGTGCCACCTTTAATATAAGGCAAATAATGACCCACGAAGTCAGCAAGCAGTAAAAGACCTAAAAAAATTTAAACCATGAGAGCCTCAATTCGGGAATGATTTATAAACAGTCTAATTTATAAATAAATAGAAAGAGCTTTGGATAAGTGGAAAGTACTTGAGCTCCATCAGAATGTATGGTTGAAATTAATGAAGTTTGATAGTTTATATGTCACTATATATGCACAACCTAACTTGAGCAAAAAATATTGAGAGCAACTGCAGCCCAGCGCAAAAATGGCGTTTTCTCTGGACTGCTCCAGCCAACCTCCGCAAAATGGTGCCCTGCTACAGTGCGCTGCACTGTAGCGATGCCAGATATTCCGGCAAATGGGTTTTGTTCCATTTTTATTTTATTTTTTTGGTCCCTACAATTTTGGTTTTGTTGTTTTTTGTCCGTATTTCATTTATTTATTATCCATTTTGGTCCCCACAATTTTGTTTAGCTTGTTTAAAATATGTTATGTAAAGTTGAAATTGTCCACAATTTTTGTAGTCAAATAAATTTGAATGTTTATTTTTATTCAATTGTGGTTAATGATATTTTTTTGTAATAAACAAGTAGTAAATAGAAATTGATTACAAGATGTAACACATTAAAATTGATTGAAAAATGCGACACTTGTGGAATAACTGGATGACACCAAATTTTAATTAAAACACAACAAACACATAGTTTCGAACAAGAATTGAACGCCATGCAAGAGACCTTTTCAATAATCGGGAAAATTTCCTCCGGAGCCAACTAAACCATCAAATAGCGGACTGAACGAGTTTGAGTTGGATTGACTTTCATTTAGTTGTTGTTGGGTCCTCTTTCGAATAATACATTGTTGTTCACTCCTTATGAACTCACGTGTCATTGGATCTGATATCGAATCCAAGTTTGTCAATAATATTTTATTATCCTCTTTATACATTTGTAACTGATAAAAGTTTTGTCTATCAGCAGCTCCTTTTCTTACTAACTCCACGAGTTCTTTGTTTTCAGTCTTCATCTCCTTTCTGGTCTCATCTTCAATTTTTTTTTTGCCTTCTTCACACCCATTGGCCATTCAGATGAGGTACCCCCAGCAGTCACATCCTCCATGTTGAGAGAAAATGATGAAAGTCCAGGGAACGAGGGAGAGCCGGATAGTGGGCAGTCTAGGTCATAAGATCTAAAAGCATTAATTTGGGGAGGTTTAATAATCGTGGCGTGACACACTCCGTGTCGGAGAGAATTTCTCAATATCCTTAAGTAGGGGTCACAAATGATCAAATTTGAACATGCCCTTGTTAGCAGTGTCTCGTGCGTATAGAATTTTGGAACTGTCCATCTGTAAGACATGTTACAAAAAAGTTAACTAATAAAATATGAAATAAAAGTAAAGATATATATTAAATATGAATGCTTACAATGTCTTGCTCCGATGCACCACTCGGATGTAAATTTTCAACTTGACAAACACAACCTCGCAATTTTGAGATGGCCTTCGTAATTTCACCTATGCGTGTTGAGATGGATCTTTTTGGTCGAGGATTCATGTGGGCTGATTTAGTGTTATTGTATGCCTCAGCCACACGTTGCCATAACTTCGAACTTTTTTGACGAATACCGATTATGGGATCCTGCGAGATGTCTAAGTACACATGAGTCAAGTGGATGTCCTCATCAACTGTGTAACTAGCAGTTCATTTGCTTAAAGACATTTTTATGTTGCAAAAACAGTCTATGATTTTGCACAATTTGAGTTGTGAGTTTAAACTTGTTAGCCAAGGTTTTATAGGCAAATGGGTAGTAGCAAGTTTGCACTTGTAGAGTAAAACCTATCACATTTTCAACAAAGGAAGAGAATCAATTCCTTTTTTCTGCAAATAATGCTTTATACAGATACATTATTCATACATTTGTAAAAAAGGAATTGATTCTCTACATCGAATCAATTCCTTTTTCTCCTTTTTCATTGTTTGCAGGAAAAAAGAATTGATTCTCTCCAAAATAGTGCTTTACACAGATACATTATTGATACAAATGAAAAAAGGAATTGATTCTCTGCAATAGTGCTTTACATAGATACATTATTGATACAATTGTCAAAAATAAATGAATTGATTCTCTGCAGAGAATCAATTCCTTTTTATGCAAATAGTGCTTTGTACATATACATTACTGATACAATTGTCCTAGAGGAGATTGCTTTTTACACAAAAAGGGAATTGATTCTCAGTATAAATAGGTCATTGTTAATCATCTAGACACTAAGTGTAAATCAAACATTTAACAAACATGACTTTTTATTTAGGCGAATCCTCATCATCCGTGCCCTATCATGATACTGATGAAGAGTTCGTTGAACATCTTAAAAAGATTGACGAGCAAGAGGATATTGTGTTTCGCATTCGATAAAACAACATCCGTCATCAGGCTCGTCTTCTTGAGAACCAAATGATGATGCACCTCGTAGGGGTTCAATTGTTAGCCGTCTTGTGGTCAAACGTGATTGCGAAGCGACAGATCAACGCTTGTGGAATGATTACTTCTCTGGAAAATCCACAATTTGATGAAAAAAAGTTTCGCCGACGTTATCGCATGTCCCAAAATCTATTCATGCATATACTTTAGGCGGTGGAAAGTCATGATGAGTATTTCGTGCAAAAACGTGACGGTCTTGGAAGGCTAGGTCTGTCTCCTTTTTAGAAAATCATGACTATAATGAGGATGTTGGCATATGGAACTGTAGCAGACGCCACTGACGAGTACATGAAAATAGGTGAGTCAACTTGCTTGGAGAGTTTGCAACGGTTTTGTCGAGCAGTCGTGGATGTATTTTCATCACGATACCTGCAGGAACCAAATGCCGATGACATTGCGAGATTATTGTATATTGAGCAGTAACGTGGATTTCTAGGTATATTAGGAAGTCTTGATTACATGCATTGGAAATGGAAGAATTGTCCTATTGCATGAGCTGGACAATATACAAGCCGTAGTGGGTCCCCTACAATAATTTTCGAGGCCGTGGCCGATTATGATCTTAGGATATTGTATGCTTACTTTGGATTTCCAGGGTCAAATAACGATATTAGTGTGTGTTCGGTAAACCTTAATTATAATTAACACAATTTTCAGCACCACTTTTTAACCATACATCTTTTATTGTTTATAACACATCTTAGATTATTATTACTGTTTATGTCTTTTGTTATTTATAACACACTTTTTAACTATATATCTTTTATTATTTATAATACACTTTTTAACGATATTAGTGTGTGTTCGGCAAACTTTTTAACCATACATCTGTTTTTCATTAGATGTATATAATGAATTAGTTTAGGTCCTTATTTATAAGGGTGGACAATGACACAATCATAATAATGTAAAATTTATAGGGGTACAATGGTAATTGGTCATTCACGTAATATATTATTTATAACTAATCTTAGATTATTATTATTGTTTATGTCTTTTATATTTGTGTTAATTATGTATTCAAAATCGATATTGCAGATAGCAATTCACAATGAACAATTTATGAATAAATGAAATAATTATTACTTCAACTTTTGTAGCAAATAAACTTTCTATGCCTTTCAAGATAAATATTCTATGAACTTGTTACAAATAAATAGATAAAAATAAATAAATAAATATTTTATGAACTAAAATTCTGATGGCCCCATCCATGAGGAAAAGCTTATGTAAACCCATCCCACTAGCCTAAGTGGTAGGACAACAATTCAAATTAGCTCAAATTGGTAATATTAAAATAGAAAAAATGCATTTCAATTCACCAAGCCTGCAGTAGTAACGCCTTTTTTAAAATAAAAAAAATTTGTGCTCTTTTATCTCTTTCGTGGCCCACCAATTTTTGGTTTTTAAGTTTGTTTCCTTGGGGAAAATAGGAATGCATGAATCATAAGAGGAAAACGATAAAAAAATTTGTTGATTTTTTTTAGTTATTTAATTTTTTCTTGTTTTGGTTTGTAGAGTTTATTTGTACCAATTTTTCATAAAATTGTAAAGTGATTAAAAAAATAATAATACGACCAAAGGATCATTAGTAATTCAAACCAATATGAAAATTCATCATAGTCTACCTCACAAGTTTATATATTTATATTAACATTAAAATGAGTACACCACAATTCTTTTTTATCATCTAAAATAGCTTCAACCAAAAAAAAAAAAAGAAATTAAAAAATCACTGCTTAACCCACTTGAAAAAATAAATAATCTCATAATTAGAAAATATAAAACAAAATTGCTAGTATAGAATTAAGACCCCAATTGAGGAATTTAGTCCTACACCCACCCTTTTAATTTCATTTTTGAAATTTGACATCTCTAAAATATAGTTTGATTATTGTCATCTAAACATAAATAATTCAATTAAATATCGCCTAATTAAAAAAAATCTTTAATTTCAATAATAATAGATATCCAGATATTCTGCCTGATTTTCCTCACATTTTGTTAACGTCGAAAATTTCAAAATCAACAAATCCAACAGTCAAACATCAATCTTCATCAATGGCGATTCTGAGTGTCCCAATTCCAACAATCCCCTTCTTCATACCTCAAGGCTCAATCACAGTATCCACATCCCGTTCACCATCGCCAAACCACTTCTCATATCTCCACAATGACCCGACAATCCTTTCCTCTGTCGCAATCTTCTCCAAAATCCCTAACATGCAACCGAAAAACCATCTAGTAATCAATCCATATCAACATCAATTTTCAGGTACCTGCTTTGTCATTAATAAGATTACAGTCTACAATTCTGTTAATTAATATTTATGTTCTCCAAACTTTGACTTATTATTTTGATCTTAGATAGGGCATTGACAAGTGATGTGAACCCCTTCGGTATATGGATCGAAAATTCCAACAACTATTTAATACAAAACCCAAGAAAGCTAAAGTGGTAAATAAAGGGATAAACACCTTAACCCAAGTTCAAATTTAACCCAAAATTCAAGGATTAAACTAACCCTAACCCAATGAGTATCAACCAAACAAATTCAAAGGTGGCGGAAAATAAACAACAACACAAGAATAAAAATACTCAAGCAAAGTTGATTAACTCCCAAGAATAATACAAGATCAAGGAGGTTTTAACCTTACCTCAAAAGGAGTCTTTCAAGACCAAGCTCTCAAGAGCATTAATATGAACAACCAAGTTAATTCCTTGTTTGAAATGAAAAATGTGTATATAATGTACAAAATGGGTAAAAAATGTAAATTCGAAAATTGCAAGAAAAATCCCGTTTTTCTTTCGGTCAATCACATGGTTGACCGAAATGGCACTTTCGGTCGACCAACCCTCAGCCGAACGCGACTGAGGCTAGCTTCAAAATTTCTGCAAAGTTTCGGTCGACCAAAATTAGCTGAGTCCAATTTCTTCTTATTTTTGGCTCCAACTTGATTCTTGGCTACTTTTTCTTGACTTTAATTACTTGTTTAGCCTCGAATCTTGAACCTCCTGGGCATCGGATCTCGTCATGGATCCCACAGACACGCGCAGTTTTACTTTCTCGGTTCTCATCATCCCCTCCCTCTTGAAAAGGATTCGACCTCGAATCTTGCTTGAATGCACTGTCGTGAGATTCCTTGAACTTTGATCTTCCATCATTGTGGGACACAGGTTCATGCAATGAAGTTAGACCTTTGCGATTCTCATCATCTCCTCCATCTTGAAAGAGATTCGATCACGAATCGGCACCTACAATAAAATAGAAAATTCAGACACAATAAATATAACTGAAATTTCATACTTACCGTGCAAAATCAATTTGTAGGTGTTGCCAAGAGCTTGAAAGGAGCCAACATCGCAGAGTAGCAATTTGGATTTTATTTGATCGGGAACCCGTTCTTTCAGACGGAACCATATCCCGCCGCCCGGATCAAACACGACTCTCCGTCTACCATGGTTGGTGTTTGAATTGTGGTGCTCATCCTTCGTCTCAATTTGAGACTTGTTCCACTCATGCAGTGACCTACCCTTTTCCTCATTTTTCTCCCCACCTAATTTACCTCTTTCATCAATAAATAAACGGATCAAATTCAAAAGAGTTAATGAGTTAAGATCATAAGGAATTTCAAAATGGGGAGACTTTGTGGATACAATGAGCATTTATATTATAAGCATTTGCACCATAGTTATTAGAAATGTCATTCCAATGGTCACTAAGGACATGCAAGTGTATGGATGGTCCTTGAGGTAAAAACTTAGATTTAGTCCTTTTGCAAGTGAAGTTAAGCAATTTTGGATTTTTAGCATGCACGCTCTTGACATGTTCAAGACAAGATGAGTTGGTTAAGGAGGTTAGAAGGAAAATCATTTCCACGCCAAAATGTTTGATTAGATCTCCCTTATAGACTTCCCAAACTAGCAATTCCCCTATAGGACAAGTAGGCACATTGAGCTTGTTTTCACAAAATAGGAAGTCGTGCTTGTTTTCGCAAAATCGGAAGCCACCATGCACATGAAGGTTATCAAGTGTAACATTTTCACACTCCAACAAAGTATTTTCCAAGCCTCCATCGATGTCATACAATCCTCTAATGTATTCAAAACATAATAACCTTGCATTTAAAGAATTGTCAGGAGCATACCTCCTTGATGTGACATCAGTTATTTCATTTTGTTTACCTCGGTTGTACTCGTTGTTGTAGGAAAATGTTTCCATGAATTTCTTCTATAAAGCATGCTTTTGGAATTCTTTGTTGCTTTGATAAGTTGGCCTCACAATTTCCTGCAACAAAGAAATAACCAAACTAGGGAGGGAGTTGTTAGAGTATTCAAGCGCAAAGAACATTTTGGAGTGATCTCTTCTCTCAATTTCTTTGGCGGCTCTCTTCACACTCTTTCCTTTTTCTGAGGTAGGAACCTCAACCCTCAGCTTTTCTCTCGCCTCTCCTTTTTCTGGAGTCGTGACTCCAACTCTCATTTCCTCACCCTTTTCTGGGATCGTAGCCCCAACTCTCATGTCTTTTTCATTTTTCCTCACTTTTGCCTCTTCAAAAAAAATTTCAATTGAATGTTCTTTTTATTTCACCTTCTCTTCTTCTTCTTGAGCTTCATTTGGTCTTTGGATACTTCTTCCGGGCTCAAAGATAGGATCAAAACCTTTTTTTCCCTCCATTTGGAAGCTACACCGGTTCTTCCTCTTATCATGTGTCACACTCCTATCACTATGCCAAGGTCTCCCCAAAATTATGTGTGTAGTATGCATGGGAACTACATCACATATCACTTGGTCACAATAGGTTCTAATGTTGAAGGCAAGGAGAACTTGTTCACTCACTCTCACTCCCCCATCGTCACCCAAACTTTGCAATACATAAGGATTATGATGCCTCATAACCGGTAACCCCAATTTCTCAACTCTACTAGCACTCACCAAATTCGTGTCACTCTCCCCATCTATAACGAGACTACATGCCCTATCCCCCACAAGGCATCTAGTGTAGAAAGTATATCCTCTATGCTTTTCCCTCTCATTATCATGGGCCAAAGATGTTGGTGGCCTAGCATTCATTTCCAACTCTACTTCTCCACTTTTACTCATCCCATAGAGTGATGAATTTTGCATTCTCACACTATCAATATTTTCATCAACTCCATTTCTCCTATCATCTAACAAATCTCTTCTTTTCTTATTAATACTCCCATTTTGTTCACCATCCCCTTCATCATCCCCAACATCCATTCTAATTTTCCTATTCATACTCCCATTTCGATCCCTACTCCTATCTCTATACATTATGTTCCCAAAATTATCCCTCACCCTTCTTCTATTTCTCATCCTTTCTTCATCTCCCCTATTTGATGTACTCCCCCTTCTTGTTCCTAAATTTTCCAACCCACCCCCAATCTTCTCTATTTGACTAGCCATGGTGGTTGAAAGATTTTGCAACAAGTATTTCAAATCTTGAGTTTGAGCATTGGAATTGGACATGGTGTGCAAGTGTGAAAGTGTTCTCACAAGAATATTTTTCACTCGTGTTTCACTCAATTTAGGCTTTTACCCTCTAATGAGCTCACCACTCTTGCTTTTTTTCACTCAAAATCTCCTTTCTCAAGTTCTCCAAGGAAGGTAATCAACTAAACCACAAAGTATAATTCTTGTGAAGTCAAGGATCACAAACAAGGAAGAAGGAATATATAACAAGTAGACACAATAGCAAGTAGAATTTATGTGCTTGCTATAATCAAAATGAACAATTGTTATGTGGGATAAGATGCTAGGAATACAATTTTACCAATGAGATTGACAAACCACAAATATTTCACAAGGTATAGATGTAGAGCAAATAAGCACAAGAGTGTAAATTTTCAATGTAGCAATTTATCAAACACCTTGTACTCAATCTTGAAGTGGCCTTGAATGTGTATAATGTGGATATACGAATATCCCCAACAACTCAAATGTGGCAAGGAATGAATGATCACCAATTACCCAATGGATGGAGCAAGTGATATATGGGATATAATGTTGATAACACAATCTCAATAATGAGAATTGGATAGTCCCAAGTAATTAGCAATATATGGGCATTGAACAACAAATCACTAATGGAGTATTTTCTTTGGGACCATTTATCAAACACTTTGAGTACACAAATAGAAAGTGTAGGTTTTGTAGTGAATGAATAATGGAATTCCCCCAAAAAACTCAAAATCAATATACCCAATACATAGAATCAACAAATACACATGGGCATCTGAAATTTTCCCCAATTTTCTTTTCTTTTCTTTTTTTCTTTTTTTCCTTTTGAATAACAACAACAACAATGTAAATGATATGTTTACCAAATTAGAGCCAAGCTCTAATACCAAATGATGCGAACCCCTTCGGTATATGGACCGAAAATTCCCACAACTATTTAATACAAAACCCAAGAAAGCAAAAGTGGTAAATAAAGGGATAAACACCTTAACTCAAGTTCAAATCTAACCCAAAATTCAAGGATTAAATTAACCCTAGCCCAATGGGTATCAACAAAACAAATTCTAAGGTGGCGAAAAATAAACAACAACACAAGAATAAAAATACTCAAGCAAAGTTGATTAACTTCCAAGAATAATACAAGATCAAGGAGGTTTTAACCTTACTTCAAAAGGAGTCTTTCAAGACCAAACTCTCAAGAGCATTTCATATGAACAACCAAGTTAATTCCTTGTTTGAAATGAAAAATGTGTATATAATGTACAAAATGGGTAAAAAATGTAAATTCTAAAATTGCAAGAAAAATCCCGTTTTTCTGAAACAGAGTGTTTTGGTCGACCGAACCACTTTCGGTCGATCACATGGTCAACCGAAATGGCACTTTCGGTCAACCAACCCTCATTTGAACGCGACTGAGGCTAGCTTCAAAATCTTTGCAGAGCTTCGGTCGACCGGAAATGACTTTCGGTCGACCAAAATTGGCTGAGTCCAATTTCTTCTTATTTTTTGCTCCAACTTGATTCTTGACTTTAATTACTTGTTTAGCCTCGAATCTTGAACCTCCTGGGCATCGGATCTCGTCATGGGTCCCACAGGCACGCGCATCGAGGTTTTACTTTCTCGGTTCTCATCCATAGGTTTGCTACTTTGCTTCGTTTAGTTCCTCTTATAAATTGATTTAGGCTTGTGATACTTGGTCTTTCCATGGCTACTGATGAAGGACTCATCAAATCAATTACCTAGGAGGAAAAGACTGATGAATTCTCGATGATCTCGACTTTTGTCATCTTTAAATTTCTAGTCAAATAACAAGAGAATCTTTGTAATCTACTATAATCTACTAATATATAACGTCATCATATTATTTACAGGGAATTGCTTCGAGGTCCTCTTTATTATGTTCTAGTATTGATTGTATGTTCAATTTTCTTCTGACATGACTCACCTGTTGGTCATTGGAGAAATTTCATTGGCAATGATATGTGGTGGCGACGGTGTGAGATATGTGTAAGAATCTAATTTTGCATAATTTCATGAAACTCTTTTAACTTGTCGAAATGTAGGTATCGCTAATTTTGTGGGATGAAGATTTTGTTCACTAAAAATTCCTTACAATCGGCAGAAGAGTTGGGCTGGTAGATTTTCAATAAGTCCATATGGTTTACTAGTTTTTGTCTAATGTGTTTAGTCTTACACAATGAGTTATTGTATTGCAGGTGTGGATTTTCATGAATTATGTGATATCCCACAAAGGGACTATCTTGCAATGATGTCTCGATTATTGCTATTTCTCTAGAAGGAAGGATATGGTGTTTATCGATATAATTAGAATTAGAGATTGAAGTAGACAAAAGGAAGGTTGTACAGGAAGGTTAAGTAATTTTCTGTTTTTTACTTTTCTTTTGATACAAATTAGGCTCCAAATGAAGATAGAAATTGTTCTGTGTTGGTATAAATTTGTGGGAATTATAAATTTTGATGACACCTAGTGTTTTTTCTCCCTTTCTTGCAATCTAATGATATTTGCAAGATTTTGTAATTTTTGGTACCGCTTGAGGTTCACATTTTTCTTCAAGAAGTGCCTTATAAATAGAAATATACTGTGAAACAAATTAGAATTCTTTAATTTTTTTTGAGCCTCTTGTGGCCTAACTACTTTCATTGATGAAATATTAATGAATGATCTTTCAACTTGTTCAATCTGATTGATGTTCTTTGCTTTACCATTTAACCTGTCCTATCTTGAAGTTGGCTAGTGGAAAAATTGTCCAGGTCATTATCTATTTTGAGAACTTGTGAAGGAAAGTCCATAACATTCTGCTGCTGGTCATTGTTCAATGCAGGATCATGTGTGTCGAAGCCAAGTGGCCATTTTCTACAGATGCTAAGGATATTACATGGGTGGATCACTGGATTACCCAGAAATCTTTTGTTTTCACTTATGAAACACTTGAGAGGAGTCGGAGAATGACGAAATCGTCATCAATGGTTCTTGCATGACTCCACAGAATTCAATATTCAACGAATTCCATGAAAATTTAAAGGGTGTTTTGTCAGAAATCCACCTAAATTTGAAAATTGGTGAATCATAAAGCCGGCCTATCATTCAATCCTCCGAACAAATTAACCTATAAGTTGGTATGGCTAATCAAAACTAGCTTGGTAACCATGGCCTAAAATTTTAGGAATCGCCAAATTCGACCTCTCCACCAGAGAAGTTCAAAAATTCATCTATGGTGATTGTAAATACAACGACGAACCATTCTTGGTAACAAGGAATTTGTTATTCATCGATTTGTGCTTTCTTGTGCAATTAGAGCTAACTGAAACTTAAACTTTGCTTGACGTTCACCAAATTATGCAAAAAAATTGTTGCTTCATTGGTAATCTTAGTAGATTAGCAATCAATATTTTTATTGTAAGTAGCTTGTTTTGAATTAAAGTAAAATATTTTTGTTAACGGGTTTTGGCATTTTGAGTGATACTTGGAAAAATTATTTGTCATTTTTTAGTGAGAATCATGACTGAAACATTATTCATCTCAGTGTGAAAAATTCTCGAGTCACTTAAGATAATGAGACTAATAACTAATGTTCCAACTTACAAACATTACCATCATTGTATTACAAATTTCATTATATTTTCCAAAACAACAGGAGTTTCACGACTTCGGTTTCTTCTTAATATAGCTCTTCATTAATTTGAACAAACGGAATTTACAATTGAGTCATTCCTTTATATTTATACATCTCAAAGGAAAAAATAGCAATAACTACTGGTAAAGCTTCGAAGACAATTTCAAAAAAGAACAATCTATAGCATAAAAGACCTTAAATAATCTAGCACCCCAAGACGTAAATTTTAAATGCTAAAAAATACAATGTTGATTCAAATTCCCTTATCTTCCACACGTTCATATTATCTAATCCTCATCAGGCAAGAGCTTTGATGAACTGCCATTCTTCTTCAGAAGCAACCCATACAATTAGCAATGTTGATTTTGTTGGTGTCCCAAAAATAGTTTGCTTTCCTGGTTTATCTTACATATGTCATGTGATGTGAAGGTTATGTTTACAAAAAGATAGACTCGCTCCCATAATTGGGGGTATTGCTCGAACACAATCCTAATATTCTCAATAGAACAAATTGAAGCAAGATCGTAATGCTAGACAAAATAGTTCTTAATCACCAGTAGTCCTTGCAATGAACATGACCCTTTTTCCTAAATGATGAAAATTGCTAGTCTCACAATAATTTCACTTTCTTAGATATCATCACAATAATTTCACTTTCTTAGATATCAAAGTGAAGCTTTATTAACAAATGGAAGTCATTAAAAACTCCAAGGTTTTATCCCATACTGATTTGTCTTTACCAGCTTCTGCCCTTATTTCCTCCAATTGTAGCCCACATTAGTTGCTTTGCTAACAGCAATAGAAGCTGCTTTTCATTCAGACAGAAAAACCTCAAACAACTCGACCTTTGAGCTCGTTTGTTCTGGTTCAAAGAAATTATCTGGTTTTGCAAAGTCTCATTGGCTTCAGTCTTCAGAGGATGAATGATGTGTAGTTGTTTTTGTAGAAAAAGAGTGTTAAAATTCTGCTTGCATCTGCTCGTAAGATTGAGATAACACGTGGAAGAGCCTTCTAGTAGGACATTCCAAATGGAATCTACATAAGTTATAAACAGCAAATCTAAGTGACAACCCATCTAGAAGTCGATTTTTTTTTAAATTTTCGACATTGATATATGTGGGAGCGGCAGATCGTTTCAGCTCTGTGTTGTACAAAGCCTTTACTATGATTCTGCTTTACTAAAACTAAAGAGGCAAATATAATCTATCTATGAAATAATTTGATTATGAAGAAATCAATCTGCCCCTTGTTTTGCAAGAATTTTCATTAGTTTGCATTTTATTCTTCTATAGGCACTCCTCTGGGTTAAAATTCATAGAACCGCCATCTGCAATTGCCATTGGAAAACTCATATATTCCCAATCCCGGTCTCCAATGCAATTTGAAAATTGTAAAAATTTTCGAGACCACAGAATACTCTGTCTCATATGGAAGATACTCTTGCCAGTTGACGCAACTTTGTTAGTGGAGATTCATTAACATTCAACACACTTGTCCATGGGTTTAAGTGCCCAATCATGTGACGATTTGGAGGAGACCTTTTGTGCCGGTTTATATGGTAGTGAGGTTTCAGGGGAGGCAGATGGGAAATGAGCGTTGATCAGAAATATCCAAATGTTTTAATTTTTCAATTCAGTTTCAGTTACGATTTTGTGGATGTGTAACTGACAGTTAACAAATAGATTGTTTTTCTCCATGATTTTTCGGTGATAGTTGAAGATAATAATTAGACAATTTTTTTATTTGGAAATAAGATTTTTAAGAATATATGGGGTGGCAAATATCAAAAACTGGTTTCATAGGGTGGTATCACTCAAAAGATCCCTTAAGAATTTCATAAAATATATTTTAGATAATAAAAATCATACCGGTGTACATCAAAATTTCACATAATGCAGGAATTAATCTTTTCTTCAAACATCATGATAGAAATATGATTTTGTTGGTCCAATACCTGCATTAACCATGGAATTAATGACATTTGCTTGAGCATTAGATACCCTACGTCCTGATCTGAGAATTTGTCTTTCTACAGGTCTAGCAAGTTCATGGTTGTGATCATTAGTAATATGAGAAATTTTCCACATTCCACCCTCTATTGTAAAACGCACAATAAATTTGCAACCTGTTCTTGTATCTAATTTATCGAATTTCCTCACATCACATGTATCTCTATCTATTTAAAATCCTTCCATTGAACATAAAAAATCACGTTGTTTAATATTTCTCAATGCGTCTCTTCGAATGTGTCCTTTACGAATACTAAAACCTTTTGTAAGAGCATATGTATTACATTTATTGTAAGCTTCTTCATCAGAACACACTTCCATTCCTACATTGAGTACCTCATCAATTTGTTCTCTACTAGTTAAATGCTCCACTGAACAAAATAAACTGATTAAAAAAGATTTCAACCACCAAAAATACCAAACACATATTGGTCAAGGAAAAAAAAAATCCACCACGCTTAAATATACATACATATTGAGGATACTAAAAATATCCTAAATTGCATTCACATTAACATAATATAAATACAACAAAATATAATTTTAGATTCACTTCACATAATATAATGTAAATAATTAAAAAAATAATAATTAATTGGGTGAAACAAACCTGAAAAGATTATGGAAGAAAACAAAATTTAATAAGAAGAAGAGGCTACTACCTTTGCCGCTTTTTGTTTCTCTACTTTGCCCAACCTTTCTTTTCTTTTCCCTTTTTTTAATGGTTTTCTCGCTACTATATTTCTTGTGTTCTCGCTTTTGCTATGCCTCTTCATATTAAGAAAAAGATTTTCTTGAATTGTGGGACAAGTGTCCATTTTGTATTGGTTTGTCCTACCAAATAAAAAATTAAAAAAAAAAGGCGTTACTGCAGGCTTGGCCGCTTGGTGGATTGAAAATCATTTTTTCTATTTTAATATTACCAATTTGACCTAATTTGACTTATGGGACAAGTGTCCATCTTGTATTAGTTTGCCCTACCACTTAGGATAGTGGGACAGGCTTTCATAAGTTTTTTCCCATCCATGGTATAGCCATCATTTTTTACTTCACTTGAGAATTGAAATGAAGCGAACGAACGTGAAACATGGGAACTAAGAAGTATATTTCTATGATTCTATCTCCAACACTGGGTCAATAATTGCGGCTGTCTTCACTTTACAAGGGTAAATTTTTCAATATGTACACATTTCAATGGGGGCATACATCTAAAAACACAAAAGCAAACACCATTTATTAAAAAATTCACCACGGGCATTGGGGGCAGCTAACCTCGCGACCCCACAGTGTCCGCCCCTTTATTCATGTACATTGGAAAAGTTTCCATAAAAGCATGTCTCTTTGGCCCATCACCATGGCTATGTGCATCATTGGTGGTTGAAAGTGTTATAAAAATATTTTGTTCAAATACATCAAATCATGAGTAATTCAAATTATAGTTGGAAAGATAGGAAAAATGTGAAAAACTGATCAATTGAGTGAAAAGGGGTCTATATGGACCGGATGAATAGGTCCAGTTGGACCGGACCAGGCTGATTGACTAAAAATTGAACCATGCGATCGTACGGTGTAAGCAGATTTGAATCTTCTTAAGAAAGTCATTACCATGCGATTGCATGGACTTTGTACCATGCGATCTCCGATCACACGATATAAAAATCTGACTGTTGGCAGATTGTTCCAGTTTTTTGCAAACATCTTTTCATCAACCATTTTCACTCTTTTGCGAAAAGTTGTGAAACCTACGAAAAGGTATAATGGAATATATATATATATAAAAGTTCTTAAGTTGGAGAGGGTGCCAATTCAGGTTTTCCCGCCCAAACTCACTAATTAATTGTGCATACTCTACAACTAATATATATTATATTATTGATTTTTTGTGTATTTATTAAATTCATTTCATAATAAAATATGCAATAACATATTAATGTTTATAATTGATATCCTAACTCTTTGTTTGCTTCTTCGTATCCCATGAAAATTGTGATTACGAGGTTGAAAAATGATTTCAATTAATTTGCATGACATTTTATCTTAATCTATATTAAATTAATGATAATAATATAAAAAAATTAAAATAAATCAACTATACAGAGATGTTTAATCATGCAAATTTAATCAAAGAAATATCAAATAAAAAAAAACATTAAAAACTCAAAGATTTAATCTATAATATTTATTTTTTAAAATCTTTGTACACACATCTTAAAGTTCTTGAGTTGGAGTGGGTCTCAATTCAGGTTTTCCCGCCCAAACTCGCTAATTAATTGTACATACTCTACAACTATATATATATATATATATATATATATATATATATATATATATATATATTAATTATTGATTTTTTGTGTATTTATTAAATTCATTTCATAATAAAATATGCAATAACATATTATTAATGTTTATACATTGATATCCTAACTCTTTGTTTGCCTCTTCATGTCCTATGAAAATTGTGATTACGAGGTTGAAAAATGATTTCAATTAATTTGCATGACATTTTTTCTTAATCTATATTAAATGAATGATAATAATATAAACAAATTAAAATAAATCAACTATACAAAGATGTTTAATCGTGCAAATTTAATCAAAGAAATATCAAATAAAAATAATTTATTAAAAACTCAAAGATTTAATCTATAATATTTGTTTTTTTAAATATTTATACACACATCTAGGTCATTACAAAATAAAAATTCATTTTTATATCTGTATAACAAATTCGTTAAATTCTAGGAATTCTCATTACTTTATTTAATTGTACTATTGAGAGTGGTAACGGCTAAATAAACCAACCAAAAAAATTGATAATTGTATTGAAAAAGACTGATCTTTTAAATTTTCAAACTTTGATGGTTTCTATTATTGTATCTTTTCAATTTTGGTTGTTTGGAAAACTTTGCATTATTTATTATGATTATTGCTTTATTCGATCAAACATAATTTCTTATTTTATATATTAAAGTCTCACAAAAGTATGTCTGGTGTACTAATAATAATAATTTGATAAATTATATAATTTCTTATTTTATAACAAAAATCTCACTAAAGCATGCCACATGTTATTACTAATAATAATAATAAAATTCACACAATAAAATGTCTAATGTTTCTAATAATAATAATAATTTGATCAATTATAATTTCTTATTTAAAAAAAAAAAAACTTAGAAAAGCATGTCATTGTAAAGAAGATTGAAATAAGACAAGCATTTTGTTCATAATAATATTAATCACAAAATAAGGTCAAAGTAAAGCATCTTTAATGTTACCATTATTAATGATAACTAATTACATTAGGATGAATATGATACACCTTAAATCAATTTGAACTGTCCTATACATGGTATAAAGATAGCTTTATAAAGTAATTATTTTGTTTGTATAATTACCTATAAGATTAACTATTGTTTTAAATATCTCAGTATTCAATAATTGTTATCAACTTACAATTTATATATTGAAAATAATATTGTTATTAGATATTGTTGATGTCTATTTTTGTCAACAAATAAAAATAGTATGAACTTTCGAATTGATAGGTGGATAATAGGATACGCCTTAAATCAATTTGAACTGTCCTATACATGGTATAAAGATAGCTTTATAAAGTAATTATTTTGTTTGTATAATTACCTATAAGATTAACTATTGTTTTAAATATCTCAGTATTCAATAATTGTTATCAACTTACAATTTATATATTGAAAATAATATTGTTATTAGATATTGTTGATGTCTATTTTTGTCAACAAATAAAAATAGTATGAACTTTCGAATTGATAGGTGGATAATATGTTTTTTGATAAATTTGTCTAAGTACAAAGCTCTTGAATTAAATAATCGTCGTTGTAATAAAGTCTGAGATATTACAATAAAGAATAAAGGTAACAGATCGAAAGCGAACTGAGATCAAAGTCACACAAATTCACGTCCAGTTCGATACCGATCTGATTTCCAGGTCGAATCAACGAAATCAAATAACAAGAGTTTGGAGAGCTTTTTTCTATATTTCTTGCCCTTTAATGAGCATTTACTCCTCCTATTTATAGTAGTTGAGGAGTTCAAACATAATCATTACAACATATCACTTCTGCAGGGGGTGACTGAAAGGGTGATTGACCCTTCTGACAGACATACATCAAATGATTACTCTGACATATTACAAATAATGATGATTACTGACACATAATACGGCTGATTTGACAATACTACATACTCCCACATCGTCTTCCACCGTTGAGGTCGGCTCGCATAATTCAGGTCGGTCAACAAATCACTTCGGTCTCACGAATTCACCTCGCCGGCATAGATCACCTCGGTCCACAAATCGCCTCGGACAACATAGCTCAGCCCGGTTTGAACAATTCACTTCGGTCATGACATTTCACCTCGTATGCATAAATAACCTCGGTCGTGATGCAGGACATCGAGTTCGTGATTCAGAATGCCATGGACCGTTTCGTCAATTTCCGGATAACTATTAGCCGTTGACTGTTTGACTGCTTTCCACCGCAGATCGGTGTATAACAGATATAATTATATTGTTATTAGATATAATAACATTAACACGTCTTATACTATAAAAAGTACTAACACAAAAAAAAAATGTTTATAATTTCTAATAATGAAAGCGCATCTTATATTATGAAAAATTACTAACTAAAAAAGATTTTTTTTTATTATAATACAATTAGAAATTATTACAAATTTTATAGTTACAAACACCGTATAGTTATTATTTAGTTTTTTTTAATATACTTATTCTTTGTTTGAAACCTATTCCACATTAATAATTGTTAATTAGACTGCATGATTATCCTGAATTCTTATTTGCTAGTATTAGAAGTTCAAGAGTCTACAATTGAGAATGGTAATGGCCAAAGTACTCTATTTTCTCTTTAAATATCCGTAAATATTGAAAGTCATCTTACCTGCAACACTTCATATTTTGCTTCTATACATTGCATCATGGCTTCAACATTTGTACTCTTGAAAGATCTTAACAAACATCGTAGAGACTTGAGGGTAAAACTCCATTGGGCTAGAAAATGGTTTGTACCAGAGCACGGGAAAAATAATAGATGCATGGAAATGATTTTCATAGAAAAAGATGTGTTATGGTCCCGAATTTAACGCACATTTTTTAAATTTCTAATTGTATTTCAGTTTGTGTTGACAACATTGTTCTATAATCTACGTGCATTATTTACCAATATAATTTGTATTCATAGTAACAGGATTTAAGCTATAGTAAAGTGTCACCTCATTAATACTTACAACCATCTATTGCGCGAACATGAAATTTAATGCATTCGGCATGTCACAATTGTTGAAAACCCTAGGAAATTACCCAATAACAAGATATCCATGTGAATGTGTTATGTAGGAAATGAAAAAATTGGATTAATATATTTGAACATAAATAAATGTGATATCTATGTAAATGTGTTATGTAGGAAATGAAAAAATTGTATTAATATATTTGAACATAAATAAATGTCATATCTATGTAAATGTGTTACATTGAAAATGAAAATTTTGGATTAATATATTTGAAAATAAATAAATACATGCTACATAAATGTGTTAAGTTAGAAATGAAAATTTTGAATCAATATATTTTGAAAATAAATATATAAAATCATTGAAATTTTACTTCCTAATATGTCAATAAATGAGTAGGTTCTTCAATAAGCATATTACAAAAATAATTAATTATTTGCTATCAACTTTTTACCAATAATGATAAATTGGTAGAAAATTTAATCATTTCATCATTTTGACAAAAATTGGTATGTTTAAAAAACAAAGAAAAATAAAATATATTAATTAATATATTGAATTTCGAATAGAATATATGTAAGCAACATATTAAAAAATAAAGTTAATTAAAAATTATAACATATTAAAAAGGAAAATATGTGATAAGATGGGCAAATTTTTAGAGAAAAACATAAATAAAAGTCAAAAGAAATTTTATATAAAAAATTTAATTTAAGTGTCAAACTTTGAGTGGCATGGTACACTGAGGGTATATGTAGAATTTTTTTTTTTTTATTAGTTTTTTTTTTTGGATTAATTTAAGTTTCTAATTCAATAACATGTGTTATGTAGGAAATGAAAATATTGGATTAATATATTTGAACATAAATAAATGTCATATCATATTTATGTAAATGTGTTACTTTGAAAATGAAAATTTTGAATTAATATATTTTAAAATAAATAAATATATGCTATATTAATTTGTTAAGTTAGAAATGAAAAAATTGAATTAATATATTTTGAAAATAAATAAATATAATTATTGAAATTTTACTTCTTAATATGTCAATAAATGAGCAGACTCTTCAATACGCATGTTACAAAAATAATTAATTATTTTTTATCAACTTTTTAACCACACATATTTTCTCTCTCCAATTATCAGCCACTACTTTTTACCTGAAAAATCATAAATAAACAAGTTTATAAACCAAACATTATTACCAAACAGAGGCTTAATCATTTCATCATTTTGACAAAAACTGGCATGTTTAAATTATATATATATATTAGATTTCAAATAAAATATATGTAAGAAATATATTAAAAAATATAGTTAATAAAAAAATATAACATATTAAAAGGGAATTAGGTGATGAGGTGGGCAAATTTTTTGAGAAAAAAGTAAATAAAAGTCAATTTTTTTTTTTTTATATAAATAATTTAAATGAGTACCAAATTTTGAGTGGTGCGGTATAAACTTAGTGTACATGTAGCTTTTTTTATTTTAAATAGTTTTTTTTTTTAATGTTTCAAATTCAATAACATTTTGTATTGAAATTTTATTTAAATTTTGTTTTTTATTTTATATGATTGAATCAAGATATTTTCAAAATTATGATTTAAAAATTATGTATTCCGTGCATCGCACGGGTAGACAACTAGTACATATAATAAACTCTTTTAAAATTTTACTATATTTAGTGAGACTATTATGACTTTTGTGAAAATCTAAGAAAATCCACAACAAAATAATAATTATTATGCAATAATAATGACAATGTTATGTAATACAAGACAATGTTATGTAATACAACTCACTCTCAAAAATAAATTTAAGTCATTAACATTCATAGTTACCTATACATTTATTATCATTTATACACACATTTAATTACTTAAATTCTAATCTAATCATCTTCAAACATGAATACCTGTCTACAATTTCCATTTCTGAGCACGTCAAGGTTCATTGATTTTTGTATGGTAAGATAAGAAATACTTTTAAACTTATTAACATGAACTTGTAGGCACACTTATTACCAGAAAAAAAAATCATTAGAATCGGAATTTTTAAAAATAAAATAAAATCAGAAGTACTATTATAGAAATTAAAAGCTAATTAATGCATTAAAGAAAGCAAATAAAATATAAAACAAAAGTAAAAACATTATCTTTTACAAAATACTAGACGTCAGTTCATTAAGCCCATGTTTCATATTGATAAAAATTAGATTTTTAGAAGATTTGATAAAAGTTAATGAAATATATGATTGAAAAGTTATTAAACCTATATAAAAATATGCTTAAAATTAAATGTTGACTTTAAATTAAATTATCATCTAATCAGATTGATTGAACAAAGTAATCTTCACCTACCCACTAATCCTATAGTTAGGAGTTGGGACTGTTGCTGAACATGATACTGGCCGGCGTAGTAGGTGGAATTATACTTATTTATTGTTACACTGTCCAAAAGATAGGTCGAAAGTTCATAGTAATACAGTTTTGTTTACTTTTCCCAATGATGTACAACATCATGGTGATAAAACTAAGTGTGTGGAAGTGGAACAAAGTGATTATTATATTGCCCCTACAGGATTTACATATTGTAATTTTTGGTTTTGTTCTCCTGCCAGACATCTAGTAGGAGAAGGTGCCAGACATAGACACAAGGGGGTGGACCCCACATGTTTGTGGGGTCCACCCCCTTGTGTCTATGTCTGGCAGGAGAAGGTGTCAGATGTCTGGTAGGAGAACAATTCTATTGTAATTTTTCTCAACTGTACCCTGTGAAAGAGAGGGGGGAGTTGGGACCAGGGCCTTTGGGTGTTTGGAGAAGAAGATAGCTGTTTATCTCTTGATTACACTTGGCTTTTCATTCAGGTAGTTTGTATATTTTAATTTTTAACAGTTATTCCCCCTGTCTCGTGAAGATAAATTTGTATTCCTTCAACCCACAGTCACGATACGATTTGATAGTAAAATTCAAATTCTGGAAGTTCAACTTATCAAACAATAGCACTCAAAATATGTTAATATTGTATGAAATTATATGAGTTATTTACTTTATTATTTGAACATTGAAACATCAATAGTATTTTCTTTGGAACCACTCATAAAACTACAATTGTCGTGCAAATCAGAAAGATCACTGGTTCAAAATGTCGAGTTTCCAGGTTAATTGCATTTTTAATTTAACTTGAATTTTGTATATATATTTTCATGCCATCATGCTTTGCTTCTTTATATGTTTATACCTGACCTTTAGTTCTTTGTTATGAAATCTCCTGGTAATGAATTGTATTTTTTTTACATGTTTAGTGTAATCAATTGTCCCGATAATCACAGTCTGTGTTCTTCTCATTGACTAGGTTGTATGAATATTTACTTTCTTATATGCTTCAATTTTTTTAATCTTCTTTAAAAGCTGTTAGATGGTGATGGAGTTGGTGTAGTAACCGTCATCGGTGGAGACGCAACTGGAGTCGCATTGTTGATGCAGCCAACAATGCGAAAACTAAAGCCAACATTGATCTAGCGTAAGTCATTCTCTCTCTGGATACTTTAAATTTAGTTAAAATGAGAGAATTTATAGAACTTCGGAAATGCTAATTTTATAGAGGGTCTCGAGTATTGAATACATATTGAAATTGTTGAGGTCATTCCCTCCCCTCCTCCACCACTCTCCTCCTCTCCTTGATAATAGTTAAGTTCTGTAGGTGCTCTCTCTCTCTCTCTCTCTCTCTCTCTCTCTCTCTCTCTCTCTCTCTCTCTCTCTCTCTCTCTCTCTCTCTCTCTCTCTCTCTCTCTCTCATAATTCAAATCAGTAAAATATAAACATGGAGGGGTCTCTTTCTTTTCCCCTCTCTTAAAACCCAGTTTTTAACTTTCACTTTCAGCTCCAAATTGATGATTTTTGGTTATTTTTGTTGCAGTTGAATAATTCATCATTTCTTCCTCAGCGATTTTCGGCTCTCTTGACAGACAAGTTCTTCAACGCCTACTTAATGCAATAGGGTGCTAAAAAGAATGAAAAGAATGTCTTTTGCTTGAACTGCTGTGAAGGCCTTTGCCCTCACCGCCTCTCTCTTCATCGCTCTCACCGCCTCTTACAGGTTCCCTTTTCATAATTTTACAAAATTCACCATGTTTTTTTTGTTCTTGATCAGCGAATATGTTAATATGCAATTGTTTTTCACCTTTGTTCTTCTGTCTGTCTTGAAAGCTTTATTCTCATTTCAATATTTTTTATCTTTGTTAATGAGGTCCAGGCCTTGGATAAAGTTTGAAATTTGGTCTCCTCTTTTTCAAAAAGAAAAAAATTGTCATTACGTGTAATTTGATAAACACTCATGCCTTTGCTTTGCATCATGTACTTCATCAAGATAAATACTGATTATTGGCTTATTAATAGTGTTAAGGTCCTGAATCCCCTAGAACTGTCTTGGAAATTTATTTTTTGATGGATTTCAAATATGGGTAAAAGTTGATTTTAGGTCCATACCGTACCAATTTTAATCTTCAACAAATTCAATATACTCTCAAGTTCAAACTGGTTTCAATCTGGACTAATTTTGTGCCGTAGGAGAGTCATGGATACGAATCTACAGAAAAATACCATGGTATTCAACTGTAGGTTTATATCAATTTCAATCAGGGAAAAATTAGAATTTCTGTTGAGATTTATATCGAAATTTCAAAATGCAACGTTAGAACATTGATTTTAGGTTCTAATATTTCAACTTTGTTCATTAAGTTAAAGGGTATAACATAACTTCTCTGTATGCGGATGTGTCTTGGTAGATGAAGTTCTTTTTTGACTATCCTCTATATTGTTTCAGTTCTCAAAATGATAAATTGCAGAAATTTTGAGCTTATTATTCTAGAAATTTTGTATTTCCTAACGTTCTCTTTGATTTACATGCTAGATTTTCTCTGTAGGTGTCTGTTGGAAATAATCATGGCTTCACGCAAATGGGGGAGATTTTCCCCATATATCTTTTAAAATTCGAGTTCTAATATTCTTATTAATATTTTTGTAATTTTTCCTATTTTGATTTTGATGAAATTTTGAGTTTTGATTCTTCAATTGCTGCTTTTGGTTTGTGTAGATGTAGAAATGCTTTTCAATTATGACAGAACTTGATGGGTAAAAGTTGCTCATAAAATCATTGTAAAATTTGCATTATGTTTTGCATTAAAATTCTGCTAGTTCTCTTGTGCAGTAATGGACTCCCCCAGCAATACAAGAAATCACAGCAGATGTCTATGATGCATCAAGAGGAGGTATAAATATCAATTATTCCTTTTGCCCCTTTATTTCTTTTTGGTTTTAATTAAATCAATATATTTTGCCATTGCAGTTTCTGCTCATTTTGTTATTTTACAAAAGGGTGCAGCTTAGATGGCCTTCTAAGCTTAGACATGCATGTTATTAAGTGTCCGAAGCTCTTGTGCTTTAAGCTGCTCATGTTACCTTAATGTTTTCTCTCCCTATTTCTTCTTAGATACTTTTATAATTTTATGTCCAACGCAGTAAAATGATTTTTTTTTTAATCTTATTGCCTTATTTGTCATGCATACATTAGCATATACATAAATATATAGCATTAAAATTCTGCCAGTTCTCTCGTGCAGCAGTGGACTCCCCCAACAATACCAGAAATCAGGGCATGTGACTATGATGCATCAAGAGGAGGTATAAATATCAATTATTCCTTTTGCCATTGCAGTTTCTGCTCATTTTGTTATTTTACACTTTTGTGTTGCTTAGAAGGCCTTCTAAGCTTAGACAGGCATGCTATTAACTGCCCGAAGCTCTTGTGTTTTTAGCTGCCCATGTTATCTTAATGTTCTCTCCACTTTTAAAAAAAAAAAAAAAAAAAAAATCTCTCTCCCTATTTCTTCTTGCATACTTTTATAATTTTATGTCTAACGCAATAAAATGATTTTTACCTTATTGCCTTATTGGTCATGCATACACTTAACAGTGCGATTCAATATCACATCATTAATGCATCTCGCTTGCTATTTGAAATCCTTGATGCATTTGAATTAAAAGCTGAATTTTTGTTATGTATGGTTTTTGGCCCAAATTCACCAGCCTCCTTCAGAATGTAGCCACATTAGTTAAACCGAGCTTCCAGATTTTAAATTTCTTGCATTTGAGTCTTGCAAAGTTGAATGTATAAGCAAAGCCGAGTCTTTCTTCGTGGTATTGTGGGATTTCCAATCCATTTACTTATTTTATGTTCTTAGGTTTGTCAATCTCATGGAAGGTCACATTTGGATTGAGAGTGATGGCCTGGGCGAAGGTAGCAGCACATTTACGTTCATAGTAAAACTTGCTATATGAATATGAATGGTGCAAGCTGCTCTAATATGTACTGGCTACTAATGTTTTGGTGAAATTACAATTTTATATGATTCTTTCTAAGTAGAGTATACATTTGTGAAATTGAAATATTTTTCTCTTTGATTCAACCAAAAAACTATACAGGTTTAAAATTCGGGAGGAGATATGTTGGTAGCAAAAAGGTTTTCTTTTATATTTTTTCTATTGTAGAAGATACGACGACATTCTTGGGGTATGTATCAATTTTCCAGCTGGATAATTCTTTTTGTAAATGACAACATCTGCTGTAAACTAATTGAGAAAGAATCAATAAATTGTATGATTCTTATGTGGGTATGTAGAAATATTGTGCGTATGTTTGGTATGGCCTTTTGATCTATATGAATGGTGCATGCTGCTCCAATATGTACCGACTACTGCTTTTGCAAAATCTACTGCAAAAATGAGTAAAGCCTTGATTTGGCAAATTTTTGAATTGAGACGGGTGTTTAAGTATACTGCATAATTATAGGAATCATCCATGGCATGTTCTGCGTGAAACACATTTCGGATAGGAGTTGTTCTCAAAACCCGTTATCCTCTGTGTTTTTTATTAATTGGCAGTTTTATGTGGATAACTTATATTGTGGTCCTTTATAACCATGTCTTATTCGCCACTTTATTTTCTTCACCCTTTTATTTCTTTTCTTGCTATATGCAACTTTTTTCTCATTAACGTGGTACAATCTGGAACGAGAAACCTAAATATGTACGTTCAACTTCACAAGTATAGTTGTCTATGGTTGTTAAGACAATAACAAAAGGGAAAACACATCTCTCAGAAAAGAAGTTGCAGATCAGGATATGATTTTTGAGTGCTTTATGGTAAATTGATCGTGTGTAAGAAAATCATAGCTGTGAGTTGTCTTTAATTTTTTTTGGATGGTATGTTGCCTTCATTTCTCGAAGACTTGCTTGTGCACTTGCTCGAGGAGTGTTGGTTATACAATGGGGTTACATAACATAATGAACTAGCTTGTGGAGGCACTTGGGGTGGCAGATTCTTAGTTGATGGGATAAAGTGTGCATCTAAAAGCATGTTTCAAACTGTCAATCTTGAAGTTATGAATTCCTTCAATCCTGAGTTAAATTGGAAGACTGTGACCAAAGGTAGGTGCTCTAAGAAGTCGGCTGCTATAAGCTTGAAAGATGTTGCAAAAGTTTTCAATAGGAGTCTAAACAGGTTTGGCAATTTTTGAGGTTATGTATTTCCGTGCTGAATTTTATGCTCATCGACCATTTTTTTGCTTCAGTTTGGATGAGTGAAAATGAACTGTTATTTTTGAAATATTAACATTATGGTTATCCTAATGAATTTTCCCATATTGAAGTCCAGTTTATTCACTTGCTGAGTGTTTTGCTACAAGCAAACATAATTATAATGTCATCCTTGCATTGCACGGGTATATATTAGTACATATATAAATGTAGAAGTGAGGAGAGAGAAACATTAAATGCATTTTCCTTCCAAAATGCACTTATAATTTTGGGAAAAATAAAATAAAATAAAAATTTCTGTAGATTAATGTCTATTTAATTTCGTGTCTATTAATATAATTTTCATTTGAATTAATGTCATATTTAAATATGTGTACATAAGCGAGGATGAAAAATGTATTGTTTATAAATAAATTTATAGAAAATACTTAAACCTCAATTCGATAGCTATGTTTTTGTTTATAAACAAAAATATTGATGTTTCGTTTTCAAGATGCGTGATTGAAAAATGGTTTTGAAAAATGAATATAGTTAAAAAGTGATTTCGAAAAATATATTTTTTGTTAATAAATTTATAGATAAAATTATCGAACGGATGCTAATATTTTTAATCATTCATAATTTTAATAATTGTGTAAAGATTATATGGTATAAGAGTTTCAATATAATTTTTTGATCTTTCAAGTTGCCCGATTGTGGTATCATGATAATTGGAGATTTTCATAATTATTATTTTAATTACTTGATTTTGTAAATAAAGTATAATTTTATTGGTTAAATGTAAATATTTGTTGGTCGATATTAAACACACATTTATAATTATTGTGATAATTTTTTTGAATGAAAATTGAAAAAAAAAATGTTAAATAAAAGAATCAAATGTAGAAATTATGTAAATTTGCATTTTCATTTAACTTATCAATAACGCATAAAAATTATTGAAATCCAAAATTATTTATTATTTAAATACATAAATTGACATTTACTTTCCAAATAAGTTTTTAATAATTTGGATTAATTATGTTGTTTTTTAAATTTTAATATAATAATTATTGTAATATTAGAATATTTTTATTTTTATGCATTTTATATTTGTATTGATTAAAAGCATTAAAATTTTTCGAATACTTATTGAAATAGATATTAGGGAAAGCAACTTTCGTGCATCGCACGGGGGTAAATACTAGTTCTATAAACAAAGATAAAATTCATGAGTTTTAACACAAGGTTTACATGTTATACATCGAGATAATCTTCTAAAATCTAATTCTCAAAAACTTAGAATTATCCTTCATATTGCTCTTCTTTGTTCCCGTTTTCCAAGTTTCAATTGTGCTATTTACAAAATTTGGGTTTTGACTTAAAGTCCGCTAAAGCAATTTGTGTGTTGACCCTTTAGCATCTCATCTAACTGAGAGGGCGGAAATTTAACTTTTAGGATAGCATTCTTTGCACTTCAAGTCTTACCATTATTTTTGTTTCATTTACCTCATTTTGTTGTTTGTACCAAGTTCGTGTCGACTTTCAAGGCGGATATCTTAACATCGAGGAAGGAATTTTCTCAACAATCTAAAAGCTAAATATTGTTATGGCAATCGAGGAGACACAACATTGGCTACAATCAAACTCATGAATCAAGACTTGGTAAGGTTGGATCGTTTTGATGGTTCAAACTTCATAAGGTGGCAAGACAAGATCAAGTTCTTACTAGCGGCGTTGAAAATCATCTACATACTTGATCATAATTTGGAAGATCTACCCGAATCTTCCGACAAAGACATAGAACAATCAAAGGTTGATAGAAAAAAGCGAGAAGAAGACGAACTTATATGTCGTGGACATATTTTAAATGAATTGTCGGATCATCTCTATGACTTACAAATCGACACAAAATCTACAAAATGAATTATGAAATGCACTTGAAAACTAATACAAGGACGAAGAAGAAGGTACTACTAAGTTCCTAATTTCAAGGCATTTTGATTTCAAGTTTTTGGAAAATGTTCCTCTATTACCCCAAGGCTATTGAGGAAAGAGATTTTCATTTTTCTCAAGGCGGTAGGGAATTGATGCAAGTGGGCTGGAAAGTTTGGAATTTAGAGCAATGACTACAAGTAGCTGGTAAGATTGGAATTTGTGATTAAGTGGGGCATTTAGGACATTTAGAGCAAATTGTCACCCAGCTTGTGAACTACATTGTATAACCAGCATTATTGATTTTCGCAAACCCTGTTTTTACAAACAGAAAGGGACCCCACAGCATTTAAAAAAAATATGTCCATACAGGCTAGCACAATGATACAAGAGCATTTTTTGTTCAATGGAAGGAAATTGTCCTAATTAATTAGTTTTTTTGTAGGTCTGGGCATTTACCGGTTCAATTCGATTATTAAAGGAACCGAAACCGAATAGAAACTTTCGGTTCGGTTGGGTTTCGATTCGGTTCCTTTAAAGAAAAGAACCAAAGGTTTCGGTTAGATTTTCGATTATTTTTCAATTTTTGTTCGGTTCCAATTAAAAGATTAAATTTGATGCAAATGCAAATGCAAATGCAAAAAATTAATTGTTTATAAAAATTAAAGGTAAATACAACCAAATAAAGATTCCAATTAAAATTAAACTCCAAATTCATGTAAAATATACCACGAATGTGAATATCAGAATCTTGATGGTTTAAAAAAAAAAATCACTCTAAAACCATTCTTATTTGAAAAGAAAATCACGTCAAGGAAGTAAGAACATTTGAATCTCAGCAAAAATAAATTACTAAATTCCATAATAATAGTATATTAAACAGACAACATTTCATACACTGTCTAAGTGTCTATACATTAAAGTGTGGTTCTACTCAGAGAAGATTTAAGGTCATGGATTTCTAATTTAAATACTTTACTAATCTGGACAACATTTTTCAAATGGAAAGATTGTGAGTAAATTTATATTGCTCTGACCCACTATCTACACAATAAAATGTGTGCATAAATATAATTTTCTGTATAATTAATGAAAAATAAAAAAAAATGTTTGTGAGTCATGAATTTCTGATTAAAATACCTTTCCAATGTGGATAACATTTCTCAAATGAAAAAATTTGTGACTAAATTTATACTCTTTTAACCCACTGTCTACACATCAAAGCGTGGGTATAAATATATTTTGTTGTATAATTCAATGAAAGATTCAAAAAAAATATGTTTTTATCGGTTTTTATTTCGGTTTGATTTTGATCGATCGGTTTCGTGTTTTTTTTTTAAAAAATCGGTTTCGATTTAATTTTTTTTTTTCAAGAACCAAAATATTTCGATTTTTTCGATTCGATTTCAGTTCCCATTTTTTTGTTTGTCCCTAGTTTTTTGTGCCATCTATTGCAAGGCATGGTCCCGGGCTCGCCCCATTGACATTTAACTGGAAGGAATACCGTGATCTCTTGTAGGGGTGAACGTGGTTCGGTTTGGTTCTGGTTCTTCTACCAAACCGTAAACCGATGGTTTTTTACTAATGGAACCAATTGGTTTTTTGAAAGATATGGAACCAAACCGGAACCAAACCGCTCGGTTCTGGTTTGGTCTGGTTTGGTTCTGAGATCATTACTTGAATTTTTAAATAATAAATGTAAATTAAAACCTGTTTATATTCGCTTCTTCATTAGAATCCATCTACATCATTATTCTAAGTCAAAGAAGAAGAAACTAGCCTGAAGGAAGTTCGTCGACCTGTTGAAATTTAGAGAATCGAACATAAAGGCATTTTAGACTTATAGTTACAAGTTACGATGAAGTTCTGAGTCCCATTCTACCGTGGTGCCGTGTGAGTTAGGGATGGAATTTGCAATTTGAGTTTGGGTTAACTCTTGAGAATTGATGAATTGGGTCGAGGTTTATATATACATAAATTTTAAAAAATAAACATCATTGTCGTCAATGGTAACTAAGAAGTGTAACGACTGTTGTGTTATAGGAGTGCTAGTAAAGCAATGTGAATGCGTATTTATAATTGAAAAGAAGAAAAACGAATTAGAATTAGAATTTAGATTTATAATTTAAAATCTTTGTCTAATATGAAATGAGATAAAATGTATGTTAAATAACATTTTTGTACATTTCACATTTATAATTTTAGATTTTAATTTTTTGGTGAGATGAATATCCACTCATTTGTAAAAAATATATATATAGTTTCGTTCTTGGTTCTGGTTCTGGTTCTGGAAATAGCGGTTTGGTTCTGGTTTGGTTTGGTCTGGTTCGGTTATTTTGTCCACCCCTAGTTTCTTGTGCTGCAGGTTGACCGAATTACCCTTGCTCTCGGTGGTAATTTCTTAGATATGAAGGGGTAATTTTTGGGATTTCTTGATTTTTTTTTTTTTGACCGTTTGTGCACAAGATTTTTTTTATTGTGAATAGGATAAACATAACTGATTGTTAAAAGTTTTTTATTTAAAAACATGTTTTTTTATGTTTTCTGGATAAAATGTGTGGTTGAAAAATGGAGAGAAAATGTGGTTAAAAAGTGATTTAAGAAATTGTGTAGAAAAAAAATGTTTGCCAGACAATTGTGGAGGAAATTTCATGTCATGAACAGCAAAAAAGGAGGAAATTTCATGGAAATTAGAAAAAATTCACCTCAGCTGGGACAAACAGCCTCGAATAATATGATCAACATAAAGTTAGTAAGTGAAAAATAAAGAACACATATAGAAAAGAATCCCGGAGACAAGTTCATGGATTTATTTGAATGCAATGCGAATACGGGATGTTATAATTATACTGGCTGCGAGAGTATCTGCGACGGCATTTTTGTGAACGGAGTACAAAAGAAACTGGAGTCCACAACGCCATGGATTGGCATGTATATTGCAGCCCTTGCAATGGCAGCTGACGCCTTCCATGGTTTTCGTAATAAAAAGCTTTGGTTCCCATGTAAGTACTTCTCTTTCAATGCCACGTCTTTGACACTATTAGCTATCGCATTGAAACTACCAGTGGATGTTACTGCTAGTAAGCTTGGGGTTCATGACGAGCTTGCACGGGTTAGTAGCCTCGTTTTGATGTCAACTGCTATGGCAAATTTCATGACATCTTTGGGATCCATGGACGATAATGAGATGATACTAAACCTATCTCCTTTAGGCATAATGGTAATTACAGTCATTGTCAATGTTTGTGTCCACTGTTTCCTATGGGTTTCTTACAACAAGATTGATCTTGAAATTTTCATCGAAGAAGTTGTGGCAATTTTTATTATGTTTCTTTTACTTGTTATCTTATGTTCTTCCGCTTTGACAGTTCTAACTACCAGAAGTTATATAGAATGCAAGTACCAGAAAATGCACAATATAGCTTCAGATGAAGAAAAAGTGGATGGGCCAAAATTTCCAGTTGAAAAATTGAGACAAGTGGTCCAAAAATATTGGGTGATGGCAGTAACTGGATGCCCCCAGTTTGTAATGGCACGTAGTGTGACTTGCGCTGCTTCAGGTCTGATGTGTGTATTAGTTGCTTTAACTTTAATAGAATTTTATATTCGGATGTCAATAGCATACTCAGATGGAGTGAGAATTTCTTCTACCTATAAGTGGTCAATCAATTGCATTCTATATGTTCAGTCAATTGGAGTGGCATTGGGTACTATTGCCCCTGCATTCAGATGGTTTACTGCTGCCCGGTTCAAGTGTCCAGATATAGGCAGGAAAAGCTTCAAAAACGAGTTGATAATTGAGCTTAACTGGATTCAGAGTTTTTGGACTGGAAAGAAAGCTTGACCTTTAAAAGTTCAACACCCCAAAATTATAAAACTTCTTCATGCCGTAAGAAGACTAATTCTGAATTGCTGCCTTGGAGTGCAGATTCTATTAGTTTGGGAAAGCAAACTTGTTCTTCTCATTTCTGCCTCATTCTTCCACATCATCAAGAAGCTGAAGATATTTGTTATTGGTACTTCTAAAGATATCGGAATATCAGAATCTGGTGGCGATGCACAGTTCGATCTTACTCCCTATGTTCTTCCACTTGAAGGAGAACCAGGAATTCCCAAAAATACCCTCAAAAGCATCTTGAACGAGGTGGACAAGATGACAGAGAAAGGAAAAAGACTGAAGCCGATCAACCTTATGGAATTTGTTCATAAATCTAACAACTTCAATGGGGTGAGAGAATTTGACAATAATCTTCGAGTTCCAAGTTTACACTCTCAGGAGCCTCCTAATAGCTGGTCTCTACCCGTGGTGACACTTACATGTATCGCAATTTCACTTCCCAACATCCCAGATGACCGTGCTTATCAGTTATTGAGGTGCATCCGCCAAGGTCTTTTGTTGTTAAAACTCATAGAGAAAAGCCTGGATGAAAATGGGGCTTTAGCAATCATCAGAAATGCAGCAGATGTTGTATGGGTAGGAGTTGATCTATATTGCAAGTGGCAGGATAAGGATCTCCGCAAAACAAGTCGCCAAGGCAGAACCTCCAAAGAAACATTAGAAGAGCTTTCCACTCAAGCTGAAAGGACAGTTTTGAAATTCCTCGAAGAAAAAAACGATTTCCTAATGGATAACCCTCTGAATTGGCCAGTTAAGATTATAGCTGCGAACTCTATGTACCGGTTCAGTCGAACTATTTTGTTGAACAGCGGCAATGAGGAAACAGATGAGGGACTGTTTGACCATTTATCCGTTATGATTGCGGATATATTGGCAGCTTCCCTTACCAATTTACCACATGTAATAACTATGAAATGCCACCATAATTCCTTGAAGGAAAGGCAAAAGAGTGTTCGTCAAGCTGCTCTCCTTCTTGGTGAAACTGAAGAAATTCTACAAATTCTTGAGGAGCGTGAGATACCAAGCATGGATCCTGATAAAGCAGCTTACATTGATGAGTGGCGTAGTTTTATCAAGGAAGATAATGGGAACTCACTGGCCCTGATTTCAAGCATTGGAAATGGAACTCAACAATCCAATGAAGAACATGTAGCTATTGAACTTCATGGCTGAGTCGAGAACACGAACAAGCAGACAAGAAACTTACATAGGTTGTGTCCAACCTCTGCAGGATTCTCCCATCCTCCCCTTCTATGTTTAGCATTCTTAATGGAAACTATCTAAATTTAATGTTGTAATTTTTTATTTTTAGTTTTGCATTGTCCCTTAGTTTTTAATAGAATATGAACATTATTCATTCTGGATTATCTTCCAAGGATGAGTTTATCACTTCTTATCTGCATGCTATATATTGATATCTCTTGAACCTCTTCTAGCTGGAATAAGCTTGAGACAGTGCAATAAATAATCTTTATGTGTCTCAATTAGGCCCTTAAGTTGGTCCTCCTTTCCTTTTGAAGGTTGTTTCTTTTTTCCATATGTGTCCTTCGTAATTAAATGCAAGAGGGACACCAAAAAAAAAAAAAAAAAAAATCACATTCTTTCCAAAATCTTAAGTCACAATCCTAGTCGGCTAGTCCCCAACCCAAACTTAACAGATCGATTGAAGAACAAAGGTGAATCATATTATCGTATTTGGTGTTGTGCATTGTCTGGTGAAAATCTTGCAAGCCTCTCTATACAGTCCTTTATTAAATTTCTCTTTACCAACTTCTCTCTCTATCCTAGCCATTTCCTCTTTGACTACTCGCCCGAAGAAACAAGGAGTCGCCTTCACACCGAGGCCATCTCCATCCAATTCGACCCAGTACTTCAACCACTGCCAGTTCTGCACTCTGCTCATTTCAGGTGTTGCTGCATACTCCATGAGGTTGTAAAGAGGAACGACCCGTTCCCGTGAGTCGTGCGGCTAAGTATTGGATACCGACCCTGGTGTTGAGACAGAGGCGTCCCATGGTTCGTGTGCCTATTGGCCTCTGCAGGAAGTCTTCTTTGGTCAAGTTAGCCGCATCTTCACGCTTCAAGGTGTGAATTTGGTTCGCCTTGTTAGTTGTTGCCAATGCTGTTGGTGAAGACTTCCATGATAGCCGGGATCAGTCCCGGGTGGGCTGTACATGTTCCATCATGCCCAGCCTTCACTTCTCTTAATTTGTCTGTCCTTACCAACTCCAAAGCTGTCTCGTTTGCCACTGGATCATCCCGGATTGGAATCTGAGCAGCCTGCTCCAGCAAAACGAGTTGGAGCTTCATTCAATTAGGATATTTAGGAGAATCTTTGCAAGAAAAGATCAGTGTATTCGACATTTGAGACATCTCCGAGTCTCGAAAATTCTACATAATTCTTAAGCGAGAACTTGCATCTATGATTAGTATAAGAGCATTTCCGAGACAACTTCAAACATTAATCCCATGTAAGGATTTTAATCAATCATGTGGGCTTATATGTGAATTATTGTGTATTCAATAAAAGGCTATCAATTTGGTTAAGCCCAATTAAAGTGATCTAATAAGGATTTAATAAATATCGGGCTTTAATGCATCTAATTAAATGTATGGACTTTTATGTGTAGATACCTGGCCATTACCTAATTCATGATGGGCCGGATTAGGTTAATTGGAAATTCAGTTTATAAAGTCGGTTATGGTCCCTGAATCCTACGTACTGTTCATCTTGTCTGACATCTCATCATCAGAAAGAAAATAAGAACTGCGTATTGATTTGGAAGATCCAAACACCGCCGAATCGTTTATCGTGAATCGCGTTTGATTAAGGTACGCTTCCGCTTCAGTTATTTAATTCTTGATAATTCAGCATGATGATTTATTTTGGATCATAGATAAATAATTTATCTGTGAAATAAATTTTCTAACAAGTGGTATCAGAGCCAATCATCACGTTGGGTTATCAGATCTATTTTTATTTGTATGATTTGGACTGAAAAATTCAAAGTTTTAATTGATTTCGTTATAATTAAGTCTGGTTAAGAATTGGATTTTGAATCTACTTTCTAATAAAATTCGATATATTTGGCTGTATATATATTGGCATCTATTCTGGACGGCTGTGGAATGGATAATTGATTGAGTTGGGTATATGAATCTGGCCACGGAGTTTGAAAATCTTCTAAATTGTTGAGCATGAGTGTAAATTGATTCAGTTGATTGTGAATATGTATGTATATGGATGTATGTCATATGGGGTTAAGAATTTGTGGGACGAAATCTGTTTGGGGTCGAATTTTTGGATGATGTCTGGATTCTGTTAGTTTAAGTTCGAACAAGGTTATGGCAAGTTGGTATGGCCGATTATACAGTAGCCGGCACTTGCAGGACTGGCTGTGCACGGCACTGTGCGCCGCAGTTTCCAGCAGCGCCGGAGGAGGTGCTGCAGCAGGGTGGATGAATTTGGTAGATGGTGGTATGTGCGATGGTTTCAGCCATCGTGGCACTTGCGACACTGTCGCAAGCTCGCTGCGCGAGGCACCGCAGTCGAGCAGCGCCGGGGATGGCACTGCGTTGCAATTGTGGTCGCCGGGAATGATTCTGCATAGAGCGCGGCGCTGCTTCACGCAGGTGATCAGCATCGGTAGGTGCGAAGGTGGGTCGCGAAGGGGGTTGTATCCCTACCGGCGGTTGGGCGGCGCTAGGGTTTAAACCCTAGCTGCTGTGTGGTTGTGATTTGAAGCAAGGACTTCAGGCAAAAAATTAGAAGTCTCCAAGGACTATTTTGCAATTTTTAACATTATGGTTATTTGCACCACAAGTCCTCTCTCATTGTTTTGAAATAAAGATCAGGCCCTAAAGTTATGGAATTTACGACCTAAGCCCCTAAAGTTACAGAATAATTTAAGTTGGCCCTTAAAGTTATGAATTTTATGAAATCAGCCCCAAATTTATAAAATTATTTCAGTTGGGACTTTTAAAGTTCTAAATTTTATAATTCAGCCCCTAAAGTTATAAATTTTTTAATTCAGCCCCTAATGTTTGAGAATTTTCAAAATTGGTCCCTAAAGCTTGAAAATTCTCTAATTTGGTCCCTTAAAGTTTGAAAATTTTCATTTTCAGTCCTCTAAAGTTTGAAAATTTTCATTTTCAGTTTGAAAATTTTCTAATTCAGTCACTAAAGTTTGGAAATTTTCAAAATTGGTCCTTAAAGTTTGAATTTTTTAAAATTAAGTCCCTAAAATTTGGGAATTTTCAAAATTGGCTCCTAAAGTTTGAAAATCTTCAAACATCAGCCTTTAAAGATTGAAAATTTCCTATTTTGGCCCTCTAAAGTTTGTTTTTCTTTCAAATTGGGACCTAAAGTTTAGAATTTCTCTAAATTGGCCAATAAAGTTTTGGGAAAATTATAATTTAAGTCCTTCACGCTTAAAATTTTATAGAATTGGCCACCAAAAGTTTAAGAATATTGCAATTAGACTCTCGCAACTTAAGGATTGCTTTATTCTAAAGTTTTGAATTTTATAATTCAAATCCTAAAGTCAAATATAAATGCAAATCAATGGATTTCAGTTTCAAATCTTGGTACATCGGAATCTTTTGAGAAATATAATATTTGAAAGTAAGTTAGTTGAAGCAACATGTTGCCAAAGCAACCTCTCTTGTGAATATTAATTAACTTTGAATATTAGAAGGTATTTGTGTGTGTTATTCATTGCGAATATTGATCGGCCCAAAGGAAGGTCAATATTTGGCTCGAATTTCACATGCACCTGTGGTGATAAACACGTGGCAATTATTTGGTTTAACGTGTGACCAATAAATCGGTCCAAAGAAAGGTTTATTGGTTAACATGTCTTATTGCCATTGTTTGATCACTACACTAAGGGAAAATTAGGTATTTGTGTGTTATTTCATACGGATATTGATCGGCCCAAAGGAAGGTCAATATTTGGCCCGAATTTCACATGAACTTGTGGTGATGAATACGTGACGGTTATTTGGTTTTACGTGTGATCAATAAATCGGTCCAAAGAAAGGTTTGTTGGTTGACATGTCTTACTGTCAGTGTTTGATCACTACACCAAGAGTACCACTTACAAGTCAATATTTCTGTCCAAAGACTAAATATTGATGTTGTGCTAGGTATCTTGTGATGGGTCCTACCATTATTTGAAAGTATGATTTGCATAATAAGGTATTTATGTGAGCAATTTTATTTAAGTGTTCTCTATTCGATTTCAAATTCTGCTAATAGTATATCTACAAGCTTAAATTTAATCCCTATATTTATGGAATAAACTTCAAGGATCAAGACAAGAACATTAACTTTTCGTTGGCTGCATCGATCTAGACCGTGTACTAAGGATTGAGTAACCTACTCCTCTTACGGATGAAAGTTCATCTAATCAAATGGGGAACTTTGAGAAGTGGGATTGCTTAAATTACGTAAGTCACATGATCATTGAGTGCGGCATTCCGGAAGCCTTTAGTGGCATAGTATCTAAGGAGGTAAATGATGCCAATGAATTCCTTGCCAAAATTAAGAAATGTTTTGTGAAAAACGATAAGGCTGAAACAAGCACGCTTATGCAAAGCTTGATTTCAATAAAGTATAAAGGCAATGGGAAAATAAGGGAGTACATCATGTAGATGTCTCACACTGCTTCAAAACTTAAGGAACTAAAACTAGACTCGTCTAATAACTTGCTCGTGCATTTGGTATTGATATCGCTTCCTGCACAATACAGTTAATTTAAGGTTAGTTATAACTGTCAAAATAGAAATGAACTCTCAATGAGCCCATTTCATAGTGTGCAAGCTTCTTGCACAATTCAGTCAATTTAAGGTCAGTTATAACTGTTAAAGGGAGAAATGAACTCTAAATGAGCTCATTCTATTTTGTGTGCAAGAGGAAGAAAAGTTGAAGCAGGACAGAACTGAAAATGTTCACTTGGAAAACACCTCTAAAGATAAGGGCAATAAAAGAAATAAAGAACATAAAGTTGTTAAGGGTTCAGAACAAGAGAAAACACATAAACACATTAAGGGTTGTTTCTTTTGTCAGAAATCTGGACATTTAAAGAAAGATCGTACATATTACTAACTAAAGTTGCTGCTAAAACCTTTTATGAGCTTTTGACAGGCTTAAAGCTTACTCCAAAGCATTTCTACATTTGGGGATGTCCAGCTAAGGCTAGGCCCGGTTCACTACGTCATTTTCCGTCTAAATTTTTCGAATAATATTTTTTTGCGGAAGAAATAATTGAAATTCATTTTTGGTAACATTAAATAAACTGTAATGGCCGATAAAATTGAAAATATTTATGAAACCATTTGAAATAGTAAATCGAACCATTAATATTGTAAAGAAATTGCCAATATCATAATTTCTCAAATAAATGAACTTCTCTAAATTATTCGATTGTTTGGAAAACACGGAAATCATTAATGTCAAACTTTCAACAGTTTAACGATTATTGCCACCATCATTCATCGCTCGCCACCGTCTCCGAAATCTGCAAAACTGTTAAAAAGTAGGGTGAGTATTTCATGGGGGAAATACTCAGTAGACTCATCGCAAATTAATTTAATTTATAAGATGATTAAACACATAAATCCCGGCTCTTTATAAAACGGGCATTGATAGAGCTTCTTTATAAAACGGCTCTTGATAAAACTCATATTGTGCATTACAGCACGAGACATATTGTGAAAATAATAGGCTCTTTGAAAAACATCTCTTTGAAAATAGCTCTTTGAAAACAGCTCTTTGAAAACATCTCTTTGAAAATAGTTCTTTGAAAACAGCTATTTGAAAACAACTCTTTGAAAATAGCTCTTTGAAAACATCTCTTTGAAAATAGTTCTTTGAAAACAGCTCTTTGAAAACAACTCTTTGAAAATAGCTCTTTGAAAACAGCTCTTTGAAAACCATATACTTATAAAACACATTTTAATTATGCCAAGCATAATTTTCTTTTGAAAGCATAGTGATCCTTTCCATCATAACATAGGATAAGATCGAAATCCTCATAAACATAAGAATTTTACCGAACTTCGGTGGCAAGAATTCTTATGTAGTAAGTATACCAAGCATAATTTTTGAAATTCATAGGGATCAATTGCATCATAACATAAGATAGGATCGAAATCCTCATAAACATATGCGACAGGAATTTTACCGAACTTAGGTGGCAAATCCTCATAAACATATGGAAACATAGGAATTTTACCGAACTTCGTGGCAAATCCTCATAAACATAGGAGACACAAGAATGTTACCGAACTTCGTGGCAAGAATTCTTATGTGTAGCGCTACTAAAACTCCGGTCCCCTTAACATATCATAACTTATCATATGGGACCCATAACAATCTTGGTAGATTGATTTCATAGCAATGATCCAAAAAAACATTTTCGTGAAGCATAGGGTATACTTACTTTTCGTAAAAACATAAAGTATATTTTCTTTTCATAAAAACATACTTACTTTTCATAAAAACATAAGGTATATTTACCTTTCATAAAAACATACTTGCTTTTCTTAAAAATTGACTTTCACAAGTCACATGACATTCATATGAAATCATAATTTAAATCAATTAATAAGTGCGAGTATACCTCAAACTTGACGAGTGTGGTTGAGCGGGAATGACTTCAATTTCTTTAAATTCTCCGTACGCTTCGTCTTAGCCAATAAGTCACTTTAGTATATCGAATATATAGTTCAAAATGATAAATTATAATTTGAGGACTAAAATTGATGTTTTGAAAGTTGAGGGATTAAAATGAATACTTTTGAAAGTTGAGTCGGAAACTCAAAACAATAGGGTTGAAATAGTAGATTTTGAAAATGAAGGCTGAATAAAATCATTTAAAACTTAAGGGCTGAAATTGATAAGTTTAAAAGCTGAAAGGACTGAAATAAAACCTTTTTTAAAACATAGGGACTGGTTTGAAAACCTTTCAAAACTTGGGGGCTTTAAGTGCAAATTCTGAAAGATCAAACTTTTAAAATCAGATTTATTTTCTCTCTCTACCATTTTCTATTCAGATCGTTAGAGAGAGAGAGGGTCGAGCGAAAGCGAAACAGAGAAGGGAGATGGCGACGCAGTGGCTGGAGAAATAGTCGGTGTTTTCGCCGGAGAACTCGCCGGATCAAGGTGCGGTGAGTGGCTGTCAAGGCAGGGTTCCAATTTTGGGTTTCAGTTGCGAGAAACAGAAAGGAAACCGCGGCTTAGATCGCGATTTGAGTTGGGTCTTAACTGCGAAATCCGGTGGTCGTGCCGGTAAATCAGTCGGCGGTCGAAGGTAAGTCTTGGGCTTGGTTTATTTCTTGTTTTGGGTTTCGATTGTTTGTCAAAACTGAAGTGGGCAGTGGGTGGTTTTGGTGTGTCGATTATGGCAGATTGATGATGAAGATGATGATTCTGAGTAATTGGCGAGGCTGTGGAAGAATGTGGAGTTCGTGAAGTGTTGTGAGGAATCAGTGGTGATGGCTGAAATGAAGTTGCAGGTTGATGCCAATATGATGATGGTGTATTGGTAATAGCAGTGGTGTTGATAATGGATCTTGGTTATGGTTGAGGTGCTACAGAGTTGTGATTTGTGGTATTGCAGTGAACTTGGTTGCAAGTCGATGGTGTAGTGTATGGTGATAGGCAGCAGTTTGTTGGAATGGCTGTGGTTATTGAAGATGATGAAGTTTGGGTGCAGGCATTGGTGGTGCAGGATATCAGAATTTATAATAATGATATGTTTTGCTGGCTAATTAAGAAAGATAGTGGAGAATTAGGTAATGTGAGAGGGTGGAAAACATCATAATTGTTTGATGTGGATTTGATGATGAAATTGGGTCAAGATGAGTTGGAAATACTTTGTGTGATTGAAGGGAATTTCTGCATTATTGAAGCTGAACGTGGAGGTGGGGTTGATGTATAAAGAGATGGAATATGAAATAGAAAATAGATACAAAATTTTATATATATAATGATGATGTTTTTTGAGAATCTTATGGAAATGATGGTAGGATTAATTTAAGGTAATCAACTAAAAATTTGACTAACTTCGATCAAGAAAAATATTTAAAACTGATATATTTTGAACTGAAAAAATGATTTGAGAATAAATAAATTTTGAGATAAAATTGAATTACGTATTTGGACTTGAAATAATTTGAATAAGGAAAATTGAGATATTTTAATAAATTTGGAATTCAAAATGATTTTGAAAATAATACTTTGAATAAATAATTAAAATAACATAATTTTAGAAATTCGGATTTTAATTTAAAATCGAACAAATTCGATATTTCTTGACTTGGCTAGACGAACACGTCGCGGCGTTAACTTCAAAATAATGGGTGAAATAGTAGCGACACAATTTTCTAAATATTAAAATAATTATTTATTGCGTAAAAATTCTTGGTCGCTACAATCTTACTCCCTTAAAATAATTTCGTCCTCGAAATTAAACTTACTTGATCTTATGAATTCTGAATACTTAATCAGAATCTCTTCTTCTTTCTCTTATGTAGCATCATCGCTACCATATTTAACCCAACCATATTTAACCCACTGGATTTTGACTAAATGCATCACTTTGTTTTCTCAAGAACATGGACTTTTCTATAGACATATGCGTCTACTCAAAAATTCTTCTGAATCGTAAGTGACTGAAAGTTCACTATTCTTTGAATTCCATTATTATGAACCAAAAAACAACATAACTTATTCATAGATGATCAACTTATTTCATAATCTCAATACATTATCACCTTCAATTATCATCATCATATCATTCCTTACAATTTTCTATTGTACCTTTATATTCAACTAACCTTACGTCCATCATCATTATCTCACATAATCCCAAACAACATCATGTCTATTTACTAATTTCTGTAATTCCATAAAAAAAATCTCTTCAAGTTTCCATAAATCTTTACTGATATATCAAACCATAATAATTTGTCATCTCTAAACTTCTTATCATCGAATATTCCCAAAATAATCAAAACAATTTCCAATCGTATGTAAAAATCTCATCATATCTTGTAGTATTCATGTAACATGTCACTTATCATCGTATCATGTGACCTCAGATATTCGTATATATCTCTAAAATTTCAACAAATCTTTACTGACATATCATATCATAATAATTTTTTCTTTCTTATTATCATCGAATATTCCCATAATAATCAAAAAAAAAATTTACCTGAATATTCTCTCTACGTAATATACCCAAACATATCAACATAATATCATCAACTTATCTTTCCAATATTTGTAACCCAAAAATTCAGTAAACAAATATCTTCCAAATAACTAAGATTCTTTACTTAAATGTCATCACATTTCCTGCAAAGTATTTCTTTCATTTATACAAACTTATGAATTCTGATTCAATACAGTCCTTATTTCTCTTTCACATATTCCCGTATCATCTCACTATACCTTGATTATTATACAAAAATATCAGTACCAAAATCCAATAAAATATTCCATATCTCCAATCTTATCATCAAATTTTCTTTTGTCGAGAAAAATAACAGCGCATTAACTCTTGTTCCCACTTTTCATTTTTCTATTCCATACTTTAAATCATACATCAAGTACTCGGTATCAAATACTCATTCTAGCTGAGAGCTAAGATACTAACTTAAAACAGCATCTCAAGGATCAGATATGTTATTCTCAAACTTAAAACTTCACTAATTTCCCAAATCTGAAATTCAAAATTAAAATTTTCTATTCTCCCAAACTTCAATTCATATCACACTTTATGAACAATACTCTGATTAATTTTTATCACCATTAAATAAGACTTCTGTAAATCATATAAGATTCCTCATCAAATTTGCTTAACCCAAAGATACAATCCCATAATTTAAAATCACACAACTGATCATCTCAAATTTTCCATTATTGTAGCCAAAATATTTACTCACTTCAAAAGTACAACCAATAATAATTAATCGAAACTGCATCACTAAATCTTTAAATAAACCCATATATTATGACTAAAAATGAAAATTCTCAATCTTAGATAATATTTCACCATAATGCAATAAACCATCAAAATAAGATCATCGAACTCAATATTCACACGATTCTTCCCTGGATAACCATAACATTCTTTAACCGTCTAGTCGTCATATCTATCACGTACCTTATACGTCAATCTGATCACTAATATTATATATCAATTTCTCAGACTAAAAAAAAAAATCTTGGATTCTACCGTGATCCCTCTTCTGAACTCCATTCCAAAATAAGTCATCACTGTAAAATCTTATCCCTATTTTCCTCAAAATTCATATCCTTATAATACTCTCCAATACAAGTGATAAATCCATTCCCAAGAATAATTAAGATTCTTCCCAATAATGCCATTATACTTGTCTTCACTCGTCTTTCAAAATATAACTTATCATTTACTCAATTTTGCTTATGAACTTTCAATTCTAAACTCAATTCTCTTAGTGGATGCTTATCATATCATGCTCTTAATTCTAAATGATAAAAATTCTGGACAGAGTCTCCCTTGTAATTTGGACTTATCCCAAACCACTCACAATAATAAATAACTCTACATTTGATCACAACGATCTAAAATTGACAATAATTCCAACACTTCAATATCATCAAAAATATCCCCTAATTCCATTCATAATTCCTCAACATAACAATTTCAAATCATAACTTCTAATATCACAATATTACTTCCTTCCATACCTTAATTAGCTCAAAAGATTACTCATACTTATAAATATATATCACAAATCATATTCCCAAAATTTATTCACAAAGCCAAACTTCATAATAAATTTCTCTTCAACATAGAGACATAATTCATTTACTCAACATAATATCCATTACTTAAATACCAAAAACTAAGAATCAAATCTTTAAACCTCTAACTTCATAATGCTTCTCATAAAAGTCTCAATAAAATCATATCACTTATAATCTTAACATCTTATCACAACTTCATAACTGGCTTGCTATTTCTCGTTTATATTTTTGTAAGATAAATAATCTGAAATATAATCAAATCCTTTCTGTTGACTTCTCATACTTAGTGCCATGTCTAAAATCAATTATGCAAAGTCCATCTAGGGTTCATCATTTCTAACTCGAGGACAAAAATTATTAAAAATCATTCTTAAATCATATTATTCCCATTATGCTCAACACTCGTTTTCTTTCTGAAAAATTTCTCATAAATCATAAGTATCCGAAATACTCTTCATTCTTTCTCATAAATCAATAAAATGAGTATTCGAAATACTGAAATAACTTTAAACATCATAAACTTCTTTACCTCGGAGTTGGTGGAACGAATGATGGCAGTGGCAATCTTCATCAATAAAAATCTTATAATGAAAAATATTTCTTAAAATTCTTTTTGAAAATTTTACCAGTCTACAGAAACGCAGACTAGCTCTGATACCAACTTGTAGAGCCCCGAGTTCCGTATACCCGGTTCACTACGTCATTTTCTGTCTAAATTTTTTGAATAATATTTTTTTGCGGAAGAAATAATTGAAATTCATTTTTGGTAACATTAAATAAACTGTAATGGCCGATAAAATTGAAAATATTTATGAAACCATTTGAAATAGTAAATCGAACCATTAATATTGTAAAGAAATTGCCAATATCATAATTTCTCAAATAAATGAACTTCTCTAAATTATTCGATTGTTTGGAAAATACGGAAATCATTAATGTCAAACTTTCAACAGTTTAACGATTATTGCCACCATCATTCATCGCTCGCCACCGTCTCCGAAATCTGCAAAACTGTTAAAAAGTAGGGTGAGTATTTCATGGGGGAAATACTCAGTAGACTCATCGCAAATTAATTTAATTTATAAGATGATTAAACACATAAATCCCGGCTCTTTATAAAACGGGCATTGATAGAGCTTCTTTATAAAACGGCTCTTGATAAAACTCATATTGTGCATTACAGCACGAGACATATTGTGAAAATAATAGGCTCTTTGAAAAACATCTCTTTGAAAATAGCTCTTTGAAAACAGCTCTTTGAAAACAGCTCTTTGAAAATAGCACTTTGAAAACAGCTCTTTGAAAACATCTCTTTGAAAATAGTTCTTTGAAAACAGCTCTTTGAAAACAACTCTTTGAAAATAGCTCTTTGAAAACATCTCTTTGAAAATAGTTCTTTGAAAACAGCTCTTTGAAAACAACTCTTTGAAAATAGCTCTTTGAAAACAGCTCTTTGAAAACCATATACTTATAAAACACATTTTAATTATGCCAAGCATAATTTTCTTTTGAAAGCATAGTGATCCTTTCCATCATAACATAGGATAAGATCGAAATCCTCATAAACATAAGAATTTTACCGAACTTCGGTGGCAAGAATTCTTATGTAGTAAGTATACCAAGCATAATTTTTGAAATTCATAGGGATCAATTGCATCATAACATAAGATAGGATCGAAATCCTCATAAACATATGCGACAGGAATTTTACCGAACTTAGGTGGCAAATCCTCATAAACATATGGAAACATAGGAATTTTACCGAACTTCGTGGCAAATCCTCATAAACATAGGAGACACAAGAATGTTACCGAACTTCGTGGCAAGAATTCTTATGTGTAGCGCTACTAAAACTCCGGTCCCCTTAACATATCATAACTTATCATATGGGACCCATAACAATCTTGGTAGATTGATTTCATAGCAATGATCCAAAAAAACATTTTCGTGAAGCATAGGGTATACTTACTTTTCGTAAAAACATAAAGTATATTTTCTTTTCATAAAAACATACTTACTTTTCATAAAAACATAAGGTATATTTACCTTTCATAAAAACATACTTGCTTTTCTTAAAAATTGACTTTCACAAGTCACATGACATTCATATGAAATCATAATTTAAATCAATTAATAAGTGCGAGTCTACCTCAAACTTGACGAGTGTGGTTGAGCGGGAATGACTTCAATTTCTTTAAATTCTCCGTACGCTTCGTCTTAGCCAATAAGTCACTTTAGTATATCGAATATATAGTTCAAAATGATAAATTATAATTTGAGGACTAAAATTGATGTTTTGAAAGTTGAGGGATTAAAATGAATACTTTTGAAAGTTGAGTCGGAAACTCAAAACAATAGGGTTGAAATAGTAGATTTTGAAAATGAAGGCTGAATAAAATCATTTAAAACTTAAGGGCTGAAATTGATAAGTTTAAAAGCTGAAAGGACTGAAATAAAACCTTTTTTAAAACATAGGGACTGGTTTGAAAACCTTTCAAAACTTGGGGGCTTTAAGTGCAAATTCTGAAAGATCAAACTTTTAAAATCAGATTTATTTTCTCTCTCTACCATTTTCTATTCAGATCGTTAGAGAGAGAGAGGGTCGAGCGAAAGCGAAACAGAGAAGGGAGATGGCGACGCAGTGGCTGGAGAAATAGTCGGTGTTTTCGCCGGCGAACTCGCCGGATCAAGGTGCGGTGAGTGGCTGTCAAGGCAGGGTTCCAATTTTGGGTTTCAGTTGCGAGAAACAGAAAGGAAAACGCGGCTTAGATCGCGATTTGAGTTGGGTCTTAACTGCGAAATCCGGTGGTCGTGCCGGTAAATCAGTCGGCGGTCGAAGGTAAGTCTTGGGCTTGGTTTATTTCTTGTTTTGGGTTTCGATTGTTTGTCAAAACTGAAGTGGGCAGTGGGTGGTTTTGGTGTGTCGATTATGGCAGATTGATGATGAAGATGATGATTCTGAGTAATTGGCGAGGCTGTGGAAGAATGTGGAGTTCGTGAAGTGTTGTGAGGAATCAGTGGTGATGGCTGAAATGAAGTTGCAGGTTGATGCCAATACGATGATGGTGTATTGGTAATAGCAGTGGTGTTGATAATGGATCTTGGTTATGGTTGAGGTGCTACAGAGTTGTGATTTGTGGTATTGCAGTGAACTTGGTTGCAAGTCGATGGTGTAGTGTATGGTGATAGGCAGCAGTTTGTTGGAATGGCTGTGGTTATTGAAGATGATGAAGTTTGGGTGCAGGCATTGGTGGTGCAGGATATCAGAATTTATAATAATGATATGTTTTGCTGGCTAATTAAGAAAGATAGTGGAGAATTAGGTAATGTGAGAGGGTGGAAAACATCATAATTGTTTGATGTGGATTTGATGATGAAATTGGGTCAAGATGAGTTGGAAATACTTTGTGTGATTGAAGGGAATTTCTGCATTATTGAAGCTGAACGTGGAGGTGGGGTTGATGTATAAAGAGATGGAATATGAAATAGAAAATAGATACAAAATTTTATATATATAATGATGATGTTTTTTGAGAATCTTATGGAAATGATGGTAGGATTAATTTAAGGTAATCAACTAAAAATTTGACTAACTTCGATCAAGAAAAATATTTAAAACTGATATATTTTGAACTGAAAAAATGATTTGAGAATAAATAAATTTTGAGATAAAATTGAATTACGTATTTGGACTTGAAATAATTTGAATAAGGAAAATTGAGATATTTTAATAAATTTGGAATTCAAAATGATTTTGAAAATAATACTTTGAATAAATAATTAAAATAACATAATTTTAGAAATTCGGATTTTAATTTAAAATCGAACAAATTCGATATTTCTTGACTTGGCTAGACGAACACGTCGCGGCGTTAACTTCAAAATAATGGGTGAAATAGTAGCGACACAATTTTCTAAATATTAAAATAATTATTTATTGCGTAAAAATTCTTGGTCGCTACATAAGGGTTGTTTCTTTTGTCAGAAATCTGGACATTTAAAGAAATATCGTACATATTACTAACTAAAGCTGCTGCTAAAACCTTTTATGAGCTTTTGACAGGCTTAAAGCTTAGTCCAAAGCATTTCTACATTTGGGGATGTCCAGCTAAGGCTAGGCTTTATAGGCCACATAAAGAAATTGGACTCCAAAACAGTTAGCAGCTGCTTTATTGGTTATTCTGAGCGATCGAGGGGCTAATAATTTTATAATCTCACACTTAAGTCAATTTTTGAAACGGGAACTGCAACATTTTTGAGGATGTTGAGTTTGGGGGGAGAAATAAGGTTAGAGATATTGTCTTTAAGGAATAAGTTGAGGAAGGATCGGTATCGATTCCTACTATTGCTTTTGACAATGTGCAAGTTTCTATGCATGTCATTGATCAAGAAGTATATCCGGAACCTCAATTAGACAATATTGAAGAACCTCCCATCCAAAATAAGTAAATTTTAGAAGTACAAACTCAACAACCTCAATAACTAAAGCCATTAAGGAGATCCACGAGAGAAAGGGAAAAAATGCTAGTCCGGATAATTTAAATAGTATTTTTCTAAGAACATCAAATGAAATGGTGGAAGATGGTCCAATCAATTCCATCAGGTCATGCAGGGTTCTAATTCTCAAAAGTGGATTGATGTCGTAAATAAGGAGTATAAGCATATGCAAGACAATAAAGTTTTGGATCTTGTCCTATTACCAGAAGGTGCGAAGCCCATTGGTCTTAAATAGAATTTTAAACCAAGAGGGATTCGATAGGTAATGTGGAAAGATATAAGGTTTGTCTTGCATCTAAGGGCTTTACACAGAATGATGACATTGATTATAAAGAGACTTTCTCTTCGGTTTCAATGAAAGACTCTTTCAGGAAAGTTAGGTTGTTGCACATTTTGACCTCGTGTTACATCAAATGGATACTAAGGTGGCGTTTCTCAATGGTGACATTAATGGGACGATCTATATGGTGCAATCAGTAAACTTTGTGTTAGTAGACCCAAAGAAAATGGTTTGCAAATTAAAGAAATCCATTTATGTGCTCAAGCCAGCTTCTCGTTAAGGGTAATACAAATTTCATCAAGTAATTATCTCATTTGGTCTTGAGATTGATGTTGTTGATGATTGTATGTATTACAAGTTCAGTGGGAGTAAGTGTATTTTCCTGGTTTTATATGTTGATTATTGCTTACCACTAATGATATAGGTATGTCACGTAAAATTATGAGATTTTTTGTCAATGAATTTTGAGATTAAAAAATCTTGGTGATCTCTTTTGTATTAGGAATTCAGATACACCGGGATTGTTCTCGGGGTATTCTTGAATTGTCACAAAAGGGTTATATCGATAAAGTACTTAAGATGTTTAGCATGCAAGACAGTAAATCAGGGGACAGCCCTATCACTAAGGGAGACAAATTTAGTCTCGACTAATGCCCGAAAAGTTATCTTGAAGTTAAAGAAATGCAGAGGATCCCATATAGTTAAGCTATAGAAAGTCTGATGTATGCTCGAATTTGTATGCGTTCGGATATTGCATACATTATTGGGATACTAAGGAGATATTTAAGTAACCCTGAGATGGATCATTTGGAAAGCAGCCAAACATGGGTTATAAGGTATTTAAAGAGAACAAAAGATTACATGCTCACATACAGAAAATCGGATCAGTTGGAGATCATATGGTATTATGATTCCGATTTTTACTAGATGTCAAAACAGTAGAAGATCCACATCAGGCTACATCTATCTGCTAGTTGGAGGAGCTATTTCCGGATGGAGTGCTTAACTGACACTTTAGCTTCTTTCACTTGGCAGCACAGTTGCAGCAATTTTGGGGGCATCTAATTATGGAATATAGTTGCGAAATTTTGTCACTGGGCTGCGTATTCTGTACGGTAAAGAAAGACCACTAAAGTTATATTGTGACAATAACTCAGCAGATTTATATTCCAGTAACAACAGGAGCTCAACTAAGTCAAAATACATTGACATAAGTTCCTGGTTGTGAAGGACACAGTTCAGAGTGGACATGTGTCAATAAGAGCACATTGGGACAAACTCCATAATTGCGGATCCGCTTACTAAAGTATTACAACCCAAGGTCTTTCATGAGCACAATACTCATATGGGTGTTGTATTTCTTAAGGATATTCGATTTCAGTGGGAGTTTGTATTTTGGGTGCATTACACACATTTATTGTCCTTTTGGATACAGTTTAAAGTTAAAGTTATTTACAGCTGTAAGGTTTCAGGTTTATTATCTCTGAACTTGTTTAAGGATGATCTCACTAAAGTTGGACCAGTTGGAAATAGGCATGTTGAAGATCACATTACATGTAATTTCCATGCTACACATCCATACTTGATCCATGTCATTCAGTTATGTCGATATACGTGACCATTGAAGGTTTAGTTACGATTAATGTAGCGAAAGCCGCTTTGATCCTATGTTGATATAATTGATGGACCGGATTGTTTGGGGATGCATTCAGTAATGATAGCAAAATTCTGAGTACTCATAAGGTTATGATTGATACACAATTGTAAGGTTACACATATAGCCCAAGTGGGAGATTGTAAGGATTTTAATCAATCATGTGGGCTTATATGTGAATTATTGTGTATTCAATAAAAGGCTATCAATTTGGTTAAGCCCAATTAAAGTGATCTAATAAGGATTTAATAAATATCGGGCTTTAATGCATCTAAAATAATGTATGGGCTTTTATGTGTAGATACCAGGTCATTACCTAATTCATGATGGGCCGGATTAGGTTAATTGGCAATTCAGTTTATAAAGTCGGTTATGGTCCCTGAATCCTACGTACTGTTCATCTTGTCTGACATCCCATCATCAGAAAGAAAATAAGAACTGCGTATTGATTTGGAAGATCCAAACACCGCCGAATCGTTTATCGTGAATCGCGTTTGATTAAGGTACGCTTCCGCTTCAGTTATTTAATTCTTGATAATTCAGCATGATGATTTATTTTGGATCATAGATAAATAATTTATCTGTGAAATAAATTTTCTAACATCCCAAACTCAAATATAATTTTAGCACACAACTCTGTTTGGTAAAAACTGTTTGTAAATCTTGTTTATAAACGGTCCATGCCAACATATCATTGGCCTATTTTTTTTTAAAAAAAAGTCAATAATTTCGACGGATAAAAAATTTTCGTCCACCATTTGTTACTTTTCAAAAGAATGGACCAACGAAATTGTTTGACACATTGTTGTTTATAAATAATATATATATATAAACAACCTTTTGTAAAAGGTTTATCAAACAGAGGTTAACTTGTAAGAAGTTCAGACAACAACTAACCATTCCTCCAACTGCATGGACACCACGCCTATGACAGGTTCTGATGAGGAAATGATGTAGAACAAATGGTTGAATGGATGGAGGAACAATTGAATATATAATCCCGTCTACCACAATTCAGACCAGCTAAACTAACTAACGTTTAACAGCCATATTTACAAAGATATTTACAATGTTTGTAATCTCTACATCCCCTCAAGTTGGCAATTGTTGGAAATCCAGCAAGCCTAACTTGGAAAGTAAAAATCAAAATTGTGGAGCTGGTAAAGATTTGGTAAAAATGTCGAGGATGAAACCATTCTTGCATTGGTCATGCACCACATGATAATCGATGTCTATATGTTTGGTGCGTTCGTGAAATATGGGATTAGCTCTAATATGGATGGCTGCCTGGCTATCACACCATGAAGAAATAGGAAGTGAAATGTTAATAAGAAAATCTTGCAAGATATAAGAAACCCATTTCAACTCCAAAACTGTGGTTGCCATACTTCTATACTCAATTTCAACAGAGCTTCTTGAAACAGTTATTTGCTTCTTCATCTTCCATGAAATCAGTGCTCCACCAAGGAAAATACAATATCCAGTGACTAATTTCCATGTATCTGAACATGAAGCCCAGTTAGCATCACAATAAGCATCCAAGTTCAAGTCGTTTGAAGATGGAAAAAATAGCCCAGTAGATAAAGTTCCTTTGATATACTTCAAAATGTGTAGTGCTGAGTTCCAATGAGTTTCAGTAGGTGTTTGAACAAATTAGCTAAGTTGTTGAACTCCATATGTAATGTTCGGTCTGGTGAGTGTTAGGTAAAGTAACCTTCCTATCAGTCTTCTGTATTGATCTGGATTATTCATAAGAACATGTTCAACTGCAAACTTCTGGCCCTTTGGAAGTGGTGTTGCAGAATGCAGCACTCATTGCTCCCAATAAACCCGCATCAATTACCAAGTCCATGGCATATTTGCGTTGGTTGAGATATGTTCCATCAGTTGCTCTTGCAATTTCAATTCCAAGTAAATATTTGGCGTACTCAAGGTTTTTAATTGTGGAGGCCTTATCTAGAGCACCAGCCATGAGCCGTCCATTAAAAAACGAGTCGAGCCGATGAGCCAGCCAATTTGCCATCCCTAGGGTCATGTGGTGTGGTGTGGATATACCTGATTTAAATAAATAAATAAAATTTGCATGTGATTTATGAGGAAGCACCCCTACATGTACAGGGGGTCTGTACATATATATTTTTCCTTTATGAAATTGAAACTTGGAACGTAGAGTTTGAGTTCAACATGCACGTGGACCATTAATGAGCCTTTGCACAAGAAAAAGAGACCGTTTTAGGTCCCAATTGGTACGACTTTTGCTTCCCGTAAAAAAGCTCATCGAAAAAATTACCTTAATTTTTGTTTGAAAATGAATTTCTAAAAGCACTTCCTACTCCGGAAGTACTTTTAGAGGAAGTCACACTGGATTAACTCTCTATAAAAGCCCTTCTAACACGGTGTAAGCACTTCAAATGAATCAAAAGCAACTTTTAACCTTTCAAAAGTCATCACAAACGGGCCCTTAATTAGCCGAGTAATGTGGGAACACTAGCATGACAATAACATGTTTAGAAATCATATGCCAATTCAAATTATCAAGCAAAAACTAAGTCAGTTTTGAGACTACCACAACATAACGTCAAAATTACAACCTCTAAACATCCTATACAGAAACAAAATCAGATGCCAATTCTAAGCCCATTGTGGTTTTAGGTTGTCGAATATAGACCTGCACACTCATACTCTCAAGGCATAAACACGTGGTGTTTGAAAGAACGAAGATTTGAAAATGGGAAAATGCTATCCAATATTATCTAATACTACGTACCAAACACGTTACACGCTCTAAAGATAAAAGACATGTCTTGACATATGCAGTCATTCAATCCCCAATACTTTTCCAGTAACGCCTAATTTTATATCACAGAGTACGAGAAAGGAGTCCTTCGAATAATATGCTGTTATAGTACGCTATATCTTCTATAACAAGAGTTTTAAGTAACCCATTTTATAGTGTATTCGATGTAAACTGAAACATCCAAATCCCTTTCCAATATATAGTTTTGCATAATTTTCGAAGTGTATCACTTTCAAATTTCCCACCAAGTGGAAAACGGCACATCCAACTAAGAACATTAGAGTTACATATGTATATGATACAATGCAAGCGAGCAACATCAAAGCAGACCACCACCAATAATCACGGTGTAAATAAACTGCGCGAGTAATTTCACGTGCTACCTTTAATATAAGGAAAATAATGACCCAAGAAGTAAGCAAGCAGTAAAAGACCTAAAAAAATTTAAATCACGAGAGTTAGCCTCAATTTGGGAATGATTTATAAACAGTTTAATTTATAAATAAATAGAAAGAGCTTTGGATAAGTGGAAAGTACTTGAGCTCCATCAGAATGCATGGTAGAAATTAATGAAGTTTTGACAGTTTATATGTCACTATGCACAACCTAACTTGAGAAAAAAATATTGAGAGCAACTACAGCCCAGCGCCAAAATGGCGTTTTCTCTGGACTGCTCCAGCCGGCACCTTGGCAAAATGGTACCCTGCTATAGCACGCTGCATTGTAGCGATGCCGGATGTTCCGGAAAATGGGTTTTGTCCCTTTTTTTTTTTGGTCCCCTACAATTTTGGTTTTGTTGTTTTTTGTCAATATTTCATTTATTTTTTTGTCCATATTTCATGAGTTCTTTGTTTTCAGCATTCATCTCATCCAATTCCTTTTTAGTCTCATCTTCAATCCTTTTTTTTTTTGGCCTTCTTCACACCTATTGGCCATTCAGACAAGGTACCCCCAGCAGCCATGTCCTCTATGTTCAAAGAAAATGATGAAAGTCTAGGGAACGAGGGAGAGCCGGCTAGTGGGCATTCTGGGTCATAAGATCTAAAAGCATTTGAGAAGGTTTGAAAATCGTGGCGTGACACACTCGGCGTCGGAGAGAATATCTCAATATCCTTACCCCAGAGGAAACAGAGATGACACTGTCGTCTCTAAAGGTTGTCGCAATTACCCCGGAGGAAACAGAGACGACAGTGTCGTCTCTATTTAGCATCAGCTACGGGTCTACATAGACGACTCATTGAGACAACTTTGTCGTCTCTAATAACCTATAGAGACGACTTTAGATCATTCAGAGACGACTTTTGTCGTCTATGTAGGGCGGGATTCTCGTAGTGTGTGGATGTATGTGAATAAAATATTAGATCTGCAGGGTTTATTCATGGTTATTTTTTATTTTTTTACATAGCTCTGTTATTTTGTTTACTAGTATTTTCACCCGTGCGATGCACGGGAATATAGTTTTACTAGTGATTTCGATCAAAATTTATAAAAATATATTAATTATACAATCATATCAAATAAAAACATAGTACAATAACATTTTAATATAAAATATTATTGATTCAAAACTTTAAAAAAAAGTAATCAAAATTGAAAATGCAATATTTACAAAACTAATAAAAAATAAGAAATTATGATCATTATAAGACTTTTTTCTTTTCTTTTTAAAATTGTTTGTCTCTTCAAAAAAAAAAAAAAAAATAGTTTTATTTACTATTTTTTTTTTGTTAAACTTTCTTTTTTAAAATAAGTTATTTTTTATGTATTAAATTATTTACAACCATAAATCTATATTTGCTTTGAATTGGTAAAGAATATTGTTGTTATATTTTTTGTTTATTTAAATTTACTCCAAATGAGTAAATGTCATTTTATTTAATTAAAATCGATTCGATCCCGGTTCAACCCGATTCAATCTTCTGATCCTTGACCTGTTGCCTCTTTCAGGTCAAACCATTTCAGGTTTTCTAAATACGGAGTATTATATAACTTAAATAATATAATTTAAAATGAAGTAAAAAATATAAATTAAAACTTTGACATTTGATCTTTTAGACGATTTTACGGACAATATTTTTACAGTTTGCTCTAACTTGTTATATTGTATTAAACTTCTTGTTGAGATCTTCGATTTGACGCCTATATTACATATTTTTCGACTTCAAAATAATACAATAATGTGTATTATTAAAAAAAATGATTTATAAACCATTTTTGCAAGTTTATTGAACACATGCTTAAACATAATTTTAATACTGATAGTTGCCCATAGGATTTTTCAAATACATTCCAACATGCGAGAGTGATTACTTCTAACTCTTGTTAATTGTCATTACATATGACGGAAAATTATATTCAATCAAGTATAAAATTATTCGATTTGAAAGAAAATTTTTGGATTAGTCATTTATTTTTTTTATTTTTTTATATAATCTAATTGGAAAATTTATAAAAAAATACACAATATAAGGAATGTTCTTAAGTTCTTTAAACTAAAACATTTTTGTTCTTTAAACTAAAACATTTTCGGGTTATTTAAATATTTTTCAACACATTTTATAATATAATTTTATATCTTTAGAAATAATTTAATGTTACTTTACCAAATTAGTTACACTATGATTAAGCAAAATATTTTTGAATAGTTTTTTTTAATTAATTTAACAAAATTTCTAAATTACGGATCTTGAATATTTTTTTATAACAATAGATAATTATCTATTTATTTTTTAAATAAGACTTATGATGCTTTTGATGTAATTTTTTCATAAATGCATGTAATTCTCAAAGTCATAAATTATTTAAGTTAGACCTTTTAAAATTCTGAATTATCTAATTCAGCCCATAAAGTTTGAGGATTTTCTAATTTAGTCCCTAAAGTCTGAGATTATAACAAATTGGCCACTAAAGTTTGGAAAAATTGCAATTTAATCCTTAAAGTTAAAAATCCTTCATAATTGGTCAATCAAGTTTAATTAAATTACAATTTAGCCCTCCAACTTATTGATTACTCAATTCTTAAGGTTTGAAAATCTCAATATTTTGGGAAATATTATTATTTTGCCAATATTAATGATATATTGTATGCTTATATTAAGTTACGCATACAATTTAAACTGCAATATACATATTTTACTGAATTGATAATCACCACAGTAGTTTCAGTTTAGTACATGTATATTGTTATCCTCTGTGACATTCATATTATTGGTTGGTGTTCACTACAGTGGACTCATATTATGTCGATGAATGTTAGACTAAGTAATATCATTGTTGTTTATTTACTTGCATTATGTGTTTCCCACATGTATACCATGCGTTAATAGTAGAATAAACGTTACAAAGTTGATTTATTTCTGCAATTAAGCAAGTGTAGGACATCCACAGATACCATACTTATTTGATTGTTAGTTTTGATCACTCACTTATGAATAAATCTTAGTCATATATGTTTATTGTGTTTATAACTTAAAGATTGAATGAAGTGAGCGTGTTTCTATAATGTTGTTCCACATCCTACTTAACTTAATACTTATATCAACTTCGTTTCTGAACTGTATGGAACTAACTACTTAGAGTGGAATGAGCGTGTTGAGTTCAGTTTGGGGGTTCTTGATATTGATTTGGCTCTTACTGTGGACAAACCTGCTGATCTTACTACTTCGTTCACAGAAGACGAAGTTAAAGTCTTCAATACTTGGAATCAGTGTTCTAAAACGCCCGCACAGTGCGCGCCTAGGAATGAAGCACGGCTCTCGCGTGTCGCTTTGACGAAAATCGCGAAAAAAAGCGTTTTTCAATTTTTTTTCTAAAAGCGTGCACGAAGAGCGCTTATGCCCGCATTGTGCGCGCTTATGCGCAGCGCGTCCGAAGGGCGCTCAACATTTTTTTTTTTCCTTTTTTTTACTTGTTAAATATGGGTAAAATTTAAATAAAATATGTAGGAATTGAAAAATTCTATTTAACGCTTTTTAACGCATATTCCAGCTTAAGCTTCAAAAGCTTGACTTTTGGGCTCCACGCTTCACGCTTTTTAGAACACTGATTGGAATAGAGCCAACAAACTATGCTTGAAATTCATGAGCCTAACCACTACTTCCAACATTAAATCTTCCATTAAAGAAATCGAGATAGCTAAGGAATACTTATCTACCATAACTGAACACTTTAAGACTACTGATAAAGAAATTACTGGAAAACTTATGGTTGAACTCACCACAACCCGTTTTGATGGTTTCAAAACTATGCAACAACATGTACTTGACATCACTAATCTGGTTGCAAAATTAGGAAAATTGGGCATGACAGTGCCTGATTCGTTCCAACCCCAATTTATCCTAAACTCGTTGCCTCAACCATATGATCATTTTCAAATTCATTATAACACGATTAAGGATACGTGGAACGTGAATGAATTGACCAATAAGTTGGTTCAGGAAGAGGCTCGAATTAAGCAGCAGGGTGGTCATGTTGCTCCAGCAAATTACATGGTTCATAATAATGGGAAGAAAAAATTCGAGAAGCGAACAGGGAAGGACATTAAGAGGGGCCCATCCAATGAATCAGATCGATCCGTACTGAAGAAAGCTAAGAAGGATGTTAAGTGCCACTTTTGTAAAAAGAGTGGACACATTCAAAAGGATTGAAACGCAAGGCTTGGTTCGAAAAGAAAGGTAAAGAGTGGACACATTCAAAAGGACTGAAACGCAAGGCTTGGTTCGAAAAGAAGGGTAAGCTTTTGGCTTTGGTATGTTTTGAATCAAATTTCATTGAAGCACCTTCTAATACTTGGTGGATTGATTCTGGTTCTAATGTCCATGTTTCAAACTCGATGCAAGAACAATGATTCTATTGGTTCAGGAATTATGGTCAATGGCTTATATCAAATTAATCTTGATTCTTCCTTTTCTGAATCTCTTTCTTGTTACCTTGCATCTGAATGTTGGTTTGAAATGTAATGTGACGAATGAAAGTTCTTCTTTCTTGTGGCATAAAAGGCTGGGTCATATATCCAAAGAAAGAATTGAGATTCTTCCAAATCTTGATTTTACTGATTTTGGTACTTGTGTGGATTGTATTAAGGATAAACAAACCAAACATACCAAGAAATGAGCCATAAGAAATAACGATCTTCTTGAAAAAATACATACAGACATTTGTGGATCTTTTGATGCTCCATCAATTAGTGGAGAAAAATACTTCATCACCTTTATTGACGACTTTTCACGTTATTGTTATATTTACCTTTTGCATGACAAATCTCAATCTGTAAATGCTGTAGAAATTTACATTACTGAAGTTAAGAGACAAGTAGGTAAAAAGGTGAAAATTATTAAATCTGATAGGGGTGGTGAATATTATGGAAAATATGATGAATCTGGACAACGTCCTGGTCCTTTTACCAAACTCTTAGAAAAGCTAGGAATTTGTGCTCAATACACAATGCCGGGTTCTCCTTGGAAGAATGGTGTAGCTGAAAGACGCAATCACACACGTATGGAAATGGTTAGGAGTATGACGAGTAATGCTAATTTACCCATATCGTTGTGGATGCATGCCCTTAGGACCGCTGTGTATATCTTAAATCGGGTTCCCAGTAATGGAAACTAAGTTTAAGACATTTGCATGTATGATGCTGCCCAGCGAAGGCACACATTTATAATCGACAAGAAAATAAATTGGATCAAAAAAACCATTAGTGGTTATTTTATTGGATATCCAGAAAAATCAAAAGGGTATAAGTTTTACTATCCTAATCATAGTACGAGAATTGTAGAAACCGGTAATGCTTAATTCATTAAGAATGACAAAGTCAGTGGGGGTGATAAAGTTAAAGAAGTGATTATTCAAGAAATTTTGGTACCAATTCCCTTACTACGAATTTCAAATGACATAGTTCTGCCTAATGTTGTTGTTGATCCAATCAACAATTTAGAACAAAATGTCAATAATCTTGAACTCCATAATGAGACTGTCGTCATTGAACCAAATGTAAATGTAGCACCAGAAGTAGAATTAAGGAGGTCCCAAAGACCTAAGAAATTAGCTATTTTGGATGATTACGTGTTGTACTTACAAGAATTTGAATTTAACATAGGGATGAGAAAAGATCCGGTAACGTATACACAAGCCATTAAATGTGAAGAATTTGAAAAATGGATCGATGTCATGTTTGAGGAGATGAAATCTATGGATGCTAATAAGGTCTGGGATTTTTGGTTGAATTACCGGAAGTGATGTGTTCCAGACCCTCGACAATCGGAGTCATAGCAGCAGGCTTGACAGAAAGTTAAATATTCAAGCCAAAATAGAAGTGCAGTCCAGTCAACCATGTCGGAATTGGATGAATAATATATGTTTTTCGAGTAGAAAATGTCACTAAGCAAAACTCATGGGCTAGTGCCCTTGAGCCCATTGATTTTAGGGCCAAATTCCATCGTTTTGGGCTTCAAATTGGCAAATCAATAATGCAGATGAAGATTTACTATATTTCCATAATTATAGGATTTTTAATTATTTTGTTTCCATTTTGGTTTTTAGGTTATTTTCCTAATTTAGTATTCTAGTTTAATTAGAATTCTGTTTTGAGTAAATTAGCAGTTAGGTTATTTTGCTTATTTATACGCTTTTTTCATTCATTGTAATTTAGACTTGAGACTTTGATTATTGAATAAATATTTTGAGTGCTTTACTCGTTAAAAGGTGGATTCCTTTTATTCTCCAAGAACTTATCAAGATTTCAATTCTTGTGGCGTTCAAAACCCGAACTTATCAAAGATTAACTATCTTTGTGGCGTTCAAATCAGAAACTTATCAAGGAGATTGGGAAATTCCTTGTGGCGTTTCGAAAGTCTTGGTTCTTTATTCCGCATCGTCAAGCCATCGCGTCGTGAATATCGGATCATGATTCATCCGTCCAACCACAACCTGAGTTTGGAACTTTCCGACGTTTCTTCCGTGCTTCGAACCTCATCATCTGGTATCAGAGCTGGACTCTGAATTCAGGTTTTTCTATCCAGTTTAATTCTTATGTTTATCATCGAGTCTGTCATAAGAATTATCCATATCTTGTTGTTGAGTCTTTCTTTTCTTGAGTGTTCTTCGTGCCAATAAATTTTTTTCCAGTTTGATCCATATAAAAATTAACAAAAATTCAAAAGTGTTTATTTTGCTTAATTCTTATCCGAATTAAGTTCCGCTTGTTTTGTTGCGTTCGTGTCGAATTTTCGGATTTATTAAAAAAAAATTATTTTTATTTTTTATTTAATTCCAAAATTTCATTATCCAAAAAAAAAAAAAAAAAAAGTTATTCCAAATTCAAGAACCACTTTCTTGAGTTTCTTTAAATTTCTTGGTATTCATTTCCTTCAAAGTCAATAAAAGTCGTTCTTGCTATTTGATGTCTAAATTCTCTTCATTCTTGAAATTTTTTTTAACGTCACATAATGGATTATGATCCGGGCTCTTTATTCCAAACTAGATGTTATGTGGATCATAAGAGCTGCAGTTTGGCGATTGATGGAAAGTGCTTTACTAATTTCGTTAGTAGCACCGTGGTTGAAAAATTAGGATTACCCCTAGAACCACACTATAAACCTTATAGGATGACGTGGATGAGGGAGTTTGGGAATTTCAAAGTAACCAAACAAGTTCTAGTGCCTATCGCCATGGGAAGGTATAGTGAGGATGTATGGTGTGATGTAGTGCCATTGAAATCTTATCATATTTTATTGGGAAAACCTTGGAGACATAGGAGGGAGGCTGTTTATGATAAGAGTATGCACATATACAAATTCCTTAAGAAAGGGAAAGCATGCGTACTATATGGGTTGACATTAGAAGAGGCACTAAAAGATTCACGGAGGATAAGGAAGGAGAGTGAAAAGTGGTGTAATAGGAGGTATCGTGGGGATAAGGATATTGAAAAGAAGGAGGGGGAGTTTAAGTTAAAAACGGATAAACAAACTCCAAAATTTGATGAGGAAAAGGTGGAGTTGGAAAGCGAGGAATTGATTAGGAATGAATTGGGAGTTGAGGTGGAAGTTCAATATTTGAGCGTTGAATTGGAAGATCCACATTTGAGTAGTGATGAGGTAGTGCACGAGCATGGTGATAAAAATGTGGAGGTAGAAGATGTGGTCGAATTTGAAATAAAAAAATTTGAAGAGGTGGATGAGCTAGAAAATCTTGAGTTAGAGGAAGTAACCGGGCTTGAGAGAAAAGAGATAGAGGGGGGCGAGCAAGAAGTTGCAAAAGGAGAACGAGGTGAAGAGAAGAGCCTCGTGGTTCCAAAAGAGGAATTGACGGTGATAATTCATGAATACAAGGATCCATACCTTGTACCTCATGAAACTAACATTCCCCTCCCCGTTTTATTTAATTCTTTCTTGCAGGTTAATGGTACGTGGAAATTTGGGCAACACCACCAATGTCCAAACGTGTTTCAACTTCAAGTCATTCACTTGACCCCCGTTGAAGAATATTTTTGATTGATCATGTGCAATGGCAGGAGAAATTTCCATTTGATTCAGGAGGTGAAGTGAAACAACAGGAACAAAGCTATGATTCGGGACGAATCATCCTAAAGAAGGAGGGTATGATGTGTTCCGGACCCTCGACAATCGGAGTCATAGCAGACTTGACAGAAAGTTAAATATTCAAGCAAAAATAGAAGTGCAGTCCAGTCAACCATGTTGGAATTGGATGAATAATATATGTTTTTCGAGTAGAAACATGTCACTAAGCAAAACTCATGGGCTGAAGCCCTTGAGCCCATTGATTTTAGGGCCAAATTCCATCGTTTTGGGCTTCAAATTGGCAAATCAATGATGCAGATGAAAATTTACTATATTTCCATAATTATAGGATTTTTAATTATTTTGTTTCCATTTTGGTTTTTAGGTTATTTTCCTAATTTAGTATTCTAGTTTAATTAGAATTCTGTTTTGAGTAAATTAGCGGTTAGGTTATTTTGCTTATTTATACGCTTTTTTCATTCATTGTAATTCAGACTTGAGACTTTGATTATTGAATAAATATTTTGAGTGTTTTACTCGTTAAAAGGTGGATTCTTTTTATTCTCCAAGAATTTATCAAGATTTCAATTCTTGTGGCGTTCAAAACCCGAACTTATCAAAGATTAACTATCTTTGTGGCGTTCAAATCAGAAAATTATCAAGGAGATTGGGAAATTCCTTGTGGCGTTTCGAAAGTCTTGGTTCTTTATTCCGCATCGTCGAGCCATCGCGTCGTGAATATCGGGTCATGATTCATCCGTCCAACCACAACCTGAGTTTGGAACTTTCCGGCGTTTCTTCCGCGCTTCGAACCTCATCAGGAAGGGCACAAGAAAGTTGGTGTAAATGAATTTTTTAAAAAAATGTGACTCTCATGGTAATATCGAACGATATAAAGCTAGACTTGTAGCCAAAGGGTTTAATCAGGAAGAAGGCATCGATTTCAATTAAACCTTCTCTCCAGTTTCTAAAAAGGATTCATTACGAATCATTATGGCTTTAGTTGCTTATTTTGATTTAGAGCTTCATCAAATGGATGTGAAAACAACTTTTCTTAATGGAAGTTAGGAAGAAGTCTACATGGCAAATCCAGAAGGCTTCATTACAGATGGAAAGGAAAACATGGTCTGTTTATTAAAGAAGTCAATATATGGACTAATTCAAGCTTCACGACAATGGTATATTAAGTTTCACAATACCGTTAGTTCTTTTGGGTTTACTGGAAACAATGTTGATCAATGTATGTACCTAAAGATCAGTGGGAGTAAGTTTGCATTTTTGGTTCTATATGTTGATGACATATTAATTGCCAGTAGTGACCTGGTTTATTACGGGAAACTAAGGATTTTCTTTCCCAAAACTTTGAAATGAAAGATATGGGAGAGGTATCATTCATGATTGGAATATAAATATTTCATGATAGATCACGTAGATTTTTGGTAATGTCTCAGAATGCCTATATCACAAAAGTTTTGGAAAGATTTAATATGGCGTCATGCAATCCTAATATTGTTCCAATTTAGAGGGGGGGGGATAATTTTAGCCTAACCAGTGTCCTCAAACTGAATTGGAACATGAACGAATGAAAATTTTTCCTAATGCTTCTCTGGTAGGAAGCTTAATGCATGCACAAGTTTGCATCAGGCCAAACATTAGCTTTACAGTCGGTACGTTGGGTCGTTACAAAAGCAATCCAAGAATTGATCATTGGAAAGCTGCTAAGGGAGTGTTGAGATATTTATAGGGAACAAAGAAGCATATGCTCACATTAAGCCATATTGATCACCTTGAGGTGATTGATTACACAAATCCACTAATTAAAGGGTTACAACTCAAGACATTTAAGCAGCATGCTGACGCAATGAGTCTTGAGTGTAACGAATAGTTTCTTTTCTTGTAAGTGGATTGCTCCGTTCTCTTATGTTGACATTATTTTGAAATTTCATTATTGAAATTTCTGAATTTTATATTTCCATTTTTGTATACATTATGTAAATGGATAATAATAACAGAAATAGTCTTGTAATTAAGACATTACGGGGACCATTATGATTGTTTCGCTATTCACTTCGCTAATTGGATTATTGATAAGTAGTACATGGAAGGAACTATGTTCTTTAATTAACATGGAACCGCTATGACTCTTATAAGTGATTCAATTAACTAAGTTAATTATGATAATCCTTTTAAGTATATTAATTCATCAATTTTTGCGCGCCTTATGATTCCTAAATGAAACCATAAATAGGATTGTCGTATGGACCAAGTGGGAGACTGTTAGAAAATAATATCTTCTCATTATGTGGTTCATATTACATATCCTGATTTAATTAGGTAAACTGCTGAATTAATAGAAACCTAGTTTAATTAGAAGTATTTCCTATTAATAGTACAACCTTGATGGACGGTTGAGATTAAAAGACACTAAGGAAATTCGGCCCATCTCTCTACATATATATATTGAACTCAAATTCAATCATTGTAAGTTCAATTTATGTAACACAATTAAAGGATTAGGTTAAGGGAGAGAAGGCGAATTTCAGATCAATTATTGTTAGGGATTCAATTAAAGCTGTGACATGAATTCATCACTATTCAACATTATTGCTATGGATTCTAGTATGTTTTATGATTTAAAGTAATTAATTTTTATGGTCAAGATCCTGAATATAATTATGTTTAAATCTATATATTCCGTATTAAGATTATAGATTATAGGAAGAGCTGCTTCATTCAACATCATTCCCAGCAGCACAGGTGCTGCTAAGGTATTAAATTATTTTTAAGTTTTACAAACCTGTCTACTGCTCTCATTTGATGGTTAATGGAAGATTGTGTTTGTATCGTAGTAGTTCTCCATTTCCTTAATTTAGCTCAGCCTTCTAAATAATCAATTTCTCCTGTTTCTTGCCTCTTGAACTTGAAGGCTGTTGGAAAAGTTCTTCCTACGCTGAATGGAAAGCTGACTAGAATGGCCTTCCGTGTGCCTACTGTTGATGTCTCGGTGGTTGATCTCACTGTAAGATTGGAGAAAGAGGCTAGATATGATGAAATCAAGGCTGCTATCAAGTAAGGATGCATGGTTTTTCAGTGTTTGTCTCTGTACATGTTGACGTCTCTTTTTGTCAACAAATTAAGGTAGTGGGATTTTTGTAGTATTCCAGCGATAAGTGTATTTATTGAAAATTTGACTAAGTATTCAGCTCTTATCTTGCATGAACAACGTTTGGATAAACTGTAAATAACGGATGAGGTGTAAAAGGTAACAGATCAAATGCGAACGAAGTCCCAATAGCATGAATTCACGTCCAGTTTGATACTGATCTGACAGTCAGGTCGAATCAACGAAGTCAAATGACAAGAGTTTGGAGAGGTTTTTCATTTTTCATGCCCCTGCAAAGAGCATTTATGTCTCTTATTTATAGTAGGAGAGGAGACAAAACATAATTATTACAACATATCACGTCTGCAGTATGTGATTGATATTGACTAATGATATTGCTGACAACATGACAACAAATGATTATACTGACACATTACAGATAACCATGATTACTGACACATAATTCAGCTGATTTGATGTTGCAGCAGTGCCGCCATTTCACCTCGATCGAAAGTCACCTCGATAAATATCACCTCGGCACAAAATCACCTTGATTTTACAGAATCACCTCCCTCTTCAAGTTGAGGTCGGTCAATTAAATCACCTCGGTAAGGAATCGCCTCGATTTACAGAATCACCTCCCTCTTCAAGCTGAGGTCGATCAATTAAATCACCTCGGTTTATCTCGAGTTCGTTCTTGCTGGTCAGGTACAGTTTTTTGATCTTTCAGTTGAAAGTTGAGAGTTGACCACGTTGACGTCCTTTGTGTTGGACTCATTGTCCACCTCAGCACAATGTGCAACAAATGTCCCCTCGAGATAGGTTCGAAAAAGATTTAAGGACGGATGTCGAAATCCTCATTGTCTAGCTGTATACCAATTGACGTCTGCTTTTAATATTTCACACTCCCAATTGCCAGGTGTCGTCACACGGATGGTGTGTCAGTTCTCGGATTCAGTGTCGCCGCCTCTTTAATGACAACGCATCTTGTCATTATGATCGATTAATGACATCTCTCTCCCCTCCTCTTATAAATAGGAGTACCCTCCTCATAAGAAGCTTATTGAATCTCCAAAATTCTCTCTACAAAGCCCAGATCGTTTCTTCACACGACCCGTAGTTCGCCTCGTTAAGAGATTAGACCAGGTTAATACTTACCTCAGGTGAGGGCGTTTTGACATTTCTGCTCTGTTTCTCTTGATTTCAACTTTATTTTTCTAAGTACCCAGCCCGTTCCGTCATGTTTAAGGATGAGTGATAGTGTTAGTTTTGAGGAAAGTGGAGTGAGGTCAGACAATAGAGGTAAAGAGGCCGAACCATCTGTATCTTGGGAGGAAAGTAGGGAAACTCAGTGTCTCTTCCAAAACGATGGGGATGATGAAGAAATACCACAACTGGAACCTCTAGGTATAGTACCACCTTCTCGTTCAATTTTGTCCAGTTCCTTTCGATACCCTTCTACAGCCACGTTCCAACGACCTGACCCCTGTACTAGTTACAGTTCTGATTTTGCTTGTAAGCACTTCTGTTCTGAAGGCACATAGGACGAACTGAACACTTGGAAAAATAAATACAGGATTCCTGGTTATGTCCATTTCTTCCTCCCTGAAAGTTATGAACGAGCTGACCAACCACCTAAAGGTTGCGTTGCGACCAATTACCAAATTCTTGAGGCAGGCCTCAGATTTCCACTTCCATTTATCATAATTGACTTCCTCCACTCCTGGGGTGTAGATCCCACCCAAATCCATCCTAATGGTTGGAGGTATATCCTTGGGTTTATTTCCCTTTACAACCGTTTGGGATACAATGACCTCACAGTGGATGAATTCAATTTTGCTTATCAGTTTCGAGCTGATGGCAAGAAAACGTGATGGTTTTATGCAATGCAGAGGTCAGTCTTTGGGGGACAAAGACTATTGGTTGATCTGCCTGAATCAGTCCGCTTTTGGAAAGAAAAATGGTTCTTCGTAGGGGGAAATTGGATGAGCCCCTATCGAAGTGACGGAATCAGCTCAACTATTCCTGTCCACTATAGGGACAAATTCAGTAAGTTTTTATACTCGTGATATTTTCGAGCTGAATTGTTCTAATATTAATCATTACATTTTTTGCAGAGGTGAGAGAGGCAGAGTTGGATCCAAAAGTCATAGAAAGGATTATTAACTTGAAGGATCGACCTGACCATTACAGGTCGGTTAAAGAGCTTTTAACCGTGGAACGTCTGTTCTAGTCCACCCTTATTTTCATTGATCCATCTGACTATTACCCGCCGCTTCCAAAGTGTAAGTGTTCGATCAACACAATCCAAATTCAATGCCTTATATTTCCGAGGTGTATACTCAGAAAATTTATTTTTACATTTCTTTCCATATCAGCTCGTAAAGGTAAGAGAAAAATGGAGTCAATGAAAGCAAAAAAACTCGCAAATACCAAGGTAGAGGCTCGTAAGAGAGCATCCCAGAAACAAACGGCTAGAACTTCATTTCCTCACAGAGAGGACCCAATTGAACTGCCTCTTCAAAAGAAATCAAAACGAGCTGAGGTCATAAAAGAGAGGCCAGCAATTCCAATTCCGCCTCCACAAACTTCTGGGGACAAAGCAGGATCTTCCCAATCAGCCCCACAAGTGGAGGGTTCATATTTGAGATTGCACCCCGTCAGAGCTGAACTGGCAGAGCTCTCTAAAAGGATCTCGCCCCAAAATTTATAGGGAATTCGTGGCTTCGGCCAATCTGACTCCTGTGGGTTTAATGCGAGTCCCCTTGCAGACCAAGATGGCCATGGATGTTCTAGCCAAAACCTGGGCGCCCTGCCAAGAAAAATTCTGTGAAGACATGCCTTTGGACGACCTGTTAGCAATGAGCACTGCTCACGCCGGCCAAGCTTTGAATTATCTATGCCGGGCTCAATCCAGATTGAACGAAGCAACCTCCGATACCATAAAGTTCAGGAAGCTTGCCGAGGATGCCAAGAACATGTTTGAAGCGGAAGTGAAAGCTAGACATGAGGCAGAGGCCAAACTGAAAGAGGCCCTGGATGAGATGGCCAAGTTGAAGGAGACCAACCTTGAACTATCCAAGTTCAAGGATGAAGTGGTTCCCTTAAGAGAGGAGGTGGCCTCTCTAAAGGACAATGTGGTCCAACTGCAGGGCACAAAGGAGAGGCTTCTAAAGGAATTGGACGAGGCCAATAACATCGAAGCTAGCTTGAAGAGGGAAAAATCAGAGTTGGAGGTCGCTGTCCAAGGCTCCTACAAAGAGGCTGTCAAAAAGTTCAAAGACTCAGTGGAGTATGAACACGACGTGGATGAGACCTACTATCTCACATTCAAAGAGATAGTGGAGGAGCTGGAAGCCAAACGACCCGAGGTGGATATAACCTTCTTGAAGGAGAAGCTCGACCTGGTCTATAAAAAATATCTGGAGCTGATGCCTGACGAGGTCGACGAAGAATCCCTTCTTTCACCACTCTCTGAGTCTCAAGCCAACCTGCCGGAGAAAGTAACCAACATTGAAGAATAGTCATGTATTTTTAGATTAATGTTGTCTTGTAATTTCCATTTATGTTTTTTGAATGAAAAGAGAATTTTATTTTCGCGTCGAATACTTTAAAGTCAAACGAGCTGAATATCAGATGTTAATTCACTTCAAATAACATGCAGAGGTGAATTAAAAACGAAGTAAACACTTAAGCAATTTTCAAATGTTAATTCACTCCAAATAACATGCAGAGGTGAATTAAAAACGAAGTGATCACTTAAGCAATTTTTAACTGTTAATTCACTCCAAATAACATACAGAGGTGAATTAAAAACGAAGTGAACACTCAAGCAATTTTTAACTGTTAATTCACTCCAAATAACATTCAGAGGTGAATTAAAAACGAAGTGAACACTTAAGCATTTTTGAACTGTTCATTCACTCCAAATAACGTGCAGAGGTGAATTAAAAATGAAGTGAACACTTCAGCAATTTTTAACTGTTAATTCACTCCAAATAACATGTAGAGGTGAATTAAAAAATAAGTGAACACTTAAGGAATTTTCAAATGTTAATTCACTCCAAATAACATGCAGAGGTGAATAAAAAACGAAGTGAACACTTAAGCAATTTTCAAATAGTATTTCACTCCAAATAACATGCAGAGGTGAATTAAAAACGAAGTGAACACTTAAGCAATTTTCAAATGTTAATTCACTCCAAATAACATGCATAGGTGAATTAAAAACGAAGTGAACACTTAAGCAGTTTTTAACTGTTAATTCACTCCAAATAACATGCAGAGGTGAATTAAGAATGAAGTGAACACTTAAGCAATTTTTAACTGTTAACTCACTCCAAATAACGTGCAGAGGTGAATTAAGAACGAAGTGAACACTTAAGCAATTTTTAACTGTTAATTCACTCCAAATAACATGTAGAGGTGAATTAAGAACGAAGTGAACTTAATTCACTCCAAATAACATGTAGAGGTGAATTAAAAACGAAGTGAACACTTAACAGAGCGATCGTTTAATAGCAGATGAGGTCGAAAATATTTCACCTTGATTTTTCTTACCAAAACACCTCGTTTGAAAATTAGAGGTCGGTAAACTTTCACCTCGGTTTTTCTTACCAAAACACCACGTTCCCAAAGTGGAGGTCGGTAAAATTTCACCTAGATTTTTTGTACCAAAACACCTCGTTTGAAAAGTAGAGGTTGGTAAACTTTCACCTCGATTTTTCTCCTTACCGGCAATCATGGACAGTCAACAAAGATCCTGATTTGCCTCTCAAGGAGGTTTTTATCGTCCTCTAGACGGATTGCCTTGCAATGTTGATGACATCCTGTCTTATAGGTAGTTACAGAGTATCAACTAAGGTCTTGATTTGCCTCTCAAGGGGGTCTTTCTCGTCTTCTCGATGGGTTGCCTTGTAATGTTGATGACATCCTGCCTTATAGGTACTTACGGAGTATCAACTAAGTTCTTGATTTGCCTCTCAAGGAGGTCTTTCTCGTCTTCTCAACGGGTTGCCTTGTAATGTTGATGACATCCTGCCTTATAGGTACTTATGGAGTATCAACTAAGGTTGTGGTTTTCCTCTCAAGGAGGTCTTTCTCGTCTTCTCGACGGGTTGCCTTGTAATGTTGATGACATCCTGCGTTATAGGTACTTACAGAGTATCAACTAAGGTTTTGATTTGTAAAGATCCATTTCAATCCGCACATTTTGGAATATTAAATTTTTCATTCATCAAGTTACACTTCTTTCTTAACATCAAAAATATTTACATTCACTTTCACGCCCTATCCTAATGGAAATACTTCTTCAAATGTTCTGCATTCCAGGGATGCCGAAGCTGAACCCCATCAAGCGATTCCAGCTCATACGATCCATTGCTCAACACCTTCTTGATCCGATATGGGCCTCCCTAGTTGGGTCCTAGGGGTTCATGTGTGGCGATCGTCTTTCTCAACACTAAATCCCCGCTCAGGAATTTTCTTGTTTTCACCTTGGCATTATAGTACCTTGCATTTCTTTGTTTGTATACAACGTTCCTGATTTGTGCTTATAGTCGCTTTTCCTCCGTAAGGTCTAACTCAACAGTAAGTGCCTCATCGTTACGTTTCTCATTGAAATGAGTAACCCGATATGATGGCAAACCCACCTCAGTTGGAATTACAGCTTCTGTCTCGAAGGCCAAAGTAAACGGAGTTTCTTTGGTTGATGTTCTGTGGGTTGTCCGGTAGGACCACAACACTCCTGGTAATTCCTCTGCCCAAGATCCTTTCAGAGTCTCAAGTCTACTTTTTAGGTTGTGCTTGATAATCTTGTTCACGGCCTCTACTTATCCGTTGGATTGAGGATGGTTTGGAGTGGAGAAATGTTTTCTGATGCCCAGTCCTTCACAAAAGATTTGAACCTTTCATTGTCAAACTGTTTCCCGTTGTCCGTCACGATGGATTGTGGGATTCTGAACCTGCAAATGATTGACTTCCATACAAAGTCTGTAGTTTTTTGCTCAGTAATTTTGACCAATGGTTCAGCCTCCGCCCATTTTGTGAAATAATCCACCGCGACTATAGAAAACATGTTTCCCCCTTTTGTCATTAGCAGTGGTCCAATCAGATCTATCCCCCATTTAGCGAACGACCACAGGCTCATGACCGAAGTTAACTCTTCAGGTGGATTCCTCATTATTGGGGCGAACCTTTGACATTTGTCACACTTCTTTACAAATTCAATCGCGTCTTTCTTCAGGGTAGGCCAAAAGTACCCCTGTCGAATGATTTTGAACGCCATGGCTTGTCCCCCAGAATGATTCCCGCAAATTCCTTTGTGGATTTCCTTCATCACATATTCTGCTTCGTCATTGTCTAAACACTTCAACAACGGTAAGGAGAATCCTCTCTTGTATAAGTCATCCCCAATCAAAGTATACCTTGCAGATCTGATCCTCAAACTTCTGGCCTCCACCTGATCCTGTGGCATTGTTCCTTCTCGTAGATATTAGATAATTTCATCTTTCCATGTCTTCTTCAGGGAAGTTTGCAGGATGACTGAGCGCGATGAGCTTAAGGCTGATTGGGCGACTGTCTCAATTGATATGCTTCCTAATTCAGACGTTCCTTCGCTTGTTGCTAAGCGAGCCAAAGCTTCAGCCTGACTGTTTTTTGATCGAGGGATCTAGATAATCTCTGTATGCCTGAATTTCTTCAGCTCCTCCAAGACCCTTGTTCTGTAGGTCTTCATCTTCTCACCTTTGGCTTCGTACGTACCCTGAACTTGGTTGACTATTAGCTGTGAATCACTGTGCAAAATAAGGCTATTAATACCCATTGCTTGAGCTATGTTCAGCCCTACAATCAGAGCCTCATATTCAGCGTCGTTGTTGGTTGCTTCAAAGCCAAAACGGTAAGAGCTGCAGAAGAATTGATTATCCGGACTGATAAGAACGACCCCAGCCGCTGCTCGCTGTCCTGCCGATGAGCCGTCCACATACGGGTGGGCATGGGTTGGGTTGGGTCGGTTTTTTTCCCAACCCGAACCCAACCCACTACGGTCGGGTTGATAAAAAATCAACCCAACCCAATTACGAATTCAAACCCAACCCAACCCAACCCAACCCACCAAATTTCGGTCGGGTTGGGTCGGGTCGTTCGGTTTGGGCTTTGGCCCAATTAGTAAAAATTTTGAAAAAAAAAAAAAAAACTCATAAATCTATCTTTAATTCAAATTAATTATGTACACTACAATAACCAAAAATATAATAAATTGAACACTTTCTAATAAAATTAAAATAGGTTCAATCAATATTTAAATAAGTCAAGTTTCATTACTTAAAAAAAAAAAAAACCCGAACCCAACCCAATTTTCATGAAAAACCGACCCAAACCGATCGGGTTGGGTCGGTTTGGGCGGGTTCGGTGGGTTGGGTCGGTCTTTGCCCACCCCTACGTCCACATATAACCGCCAAGTTTTATCTACATCTGCGTAGTAGATCTGCGCCATTGGTGTGAACTCCACTATGAAATCGGCTAAAGCTTGTCCTTTAATGCCTGTTCTCGCCCTGTACAAAAGGTCGAATTGTCCCAACTCCACAGCCCACTTCAAAAACCGATCGGACATCTCAGGTTTTGTAACACTTGTCTCAGAGGATAATTACTCAAAACTTTCACCTGATGCTCCAAAAAATAAGGTCTTAATTTTCGAGCTGACATTATCAAAGCGTAGGCCAATTTTTCCATTTTGGAGTACCGAAGTTCGGCATCGTGCAGGGCTTGACTAACATAGTAAATGGGACGTTGAACTCCCTGTTCAGTTCTCACAAGAACTGCACTCATCGCCAGTTCCGAAACGGCTAAGTATAGAGATAATACCTCTCCCGACAGCGATTTCGACATGATAGGTGGGGACACCAATTGTTTCTTCAATTCTTCAAAAGCTATCTGGCATTCTTTTGTCCATTCAAACTCTTTATTCTTCTTGATAACATCAAAGAAAGGTCGGCATTTGTTCGTAGACCTTGACATGAAACGGCTCAAGGCTGCTATCCTCCCAGTCAAACTCTGCACTTCCTTGACTTTTCTCGGCTCTCTCATCCTCATCAACGCTTGTATTTTATCAGGATTAGCTTCAATACCCCTCTGGTTTACCAAATATTCAAGGAATTTTCCTAATCCTACCCCGAAGGAGCATTTCTTTGGATTCAACTTCATTCGATAAGTTCGTAGTACTTGGAACATTTCACCTAGGTGCCGGATATGATCTTCAAACCGGTGCTCTTTATGAGCATGTCATCAACATAAACCTCCATCATCTTCCTGATGAGATCCTTAAACATCGCATTCACCAAGCGCTGATATGTTGCTCCCGCGTTCTTTAGGCCAAACGGCATCATTTTATAACAATGAAGTCCCCGATCAGTCATAAATGAGGTATGCTCTTCATCTGCTTCATTCATTGGTATTTGGTTATATCCTGAGTAAGCGTCCATGAAGCAGAGGAGTTGATGTCCGGCTGTGGCATCCACCATTTGATCAATTCTGGGGAGTGGGAAACTATCCTTGGGGCATGCTTTGTTCAGGTCGGAAAAGTCTATACATAGCCTCCACGTCCCATTACTTTTCTTCACTAGGACTGGATTAGCTACCCATACAGGGTAGAAAGATTCCCGGATAAATCCATTGTTAAGTAGCTTCACCACCTCTCTTGCCAGTGCTTCATATCGTTCAGGATTAAGTGACCTCCTTTTTTGTACCTTTGGTTTGAAATCAGGACTAACATGGAGATGGTGGCACGAGTGTTTAGGATAAATCCCTTCCATATCTGAATGAGTCCATGCGAACACATCCGAGTTATTTTTCAAAAAATTGATGAGGTCAGTCTTGATGTGTTCAACTAATTCGTGTCCTATTCTGAAATTGACATCGGGTTTTGCATCGTCAACTTTCACAACATCCAACTCTTCCACATGTCCCGACTGACCACGATCCTAGGTACCCCTTGGATCCAATGTCTGCAGTTCTATTATCACTTCGTCTTCTTCATTCAGTTCTACAATGGGATTCCCTTTTTTCACCATTTGGATGTTGCTTGAAGCGAAGCCTAAATTGCATTCCCGCGCAGCTCTCTGATCCCCCCTCACGGTAGCTACTCCGTGTGGTGTAGGAAATTTAAAGCAATAGTGATAAATTGAAGCTTTCGCCTTAAGCTCGTGAAGGATTGGTCTTCCCAATGTGGCATTGTAGTTTGTCATGACATCCACTGTAAGACCGCTTTTCATTTTTCTTACAATTTTAAATTTCCACGTAATATTGTGGTGAATGTTATTATAAATTATAATTTTATGATCTTTAACATTTATAATTGGAATTATCTTGCAGTGGAAGGACTTGGACGCCGTCTCGATCAATGTACCAATTAAAATGTTTATAAATTGTTTACGTACAATTCTATGTCTAATTGTTTATTTTAATTGATGCTTACCAATTTTATTGTAATTGAGTAGTAAGTTGCCTAAATTGAAGTTGGGAAAGTTTGGTGACACTTTGGAATTTTATGTGAAAGTTATGAGCCTACATTACAAATTTACGAGAGACGAGGGACTAAATTGCAATTTACCAAAAGTTAAACATTAAACCTAACCTAAAGATCTCTCACTCTCATATCACTCTCACCCGACGCCTCTCACTCGGTCTCTCCCTCTCGTCGCCTATCCCTCGCTCTCTTCTCTCACCCTCTCTCTCGGCTCTCTCTGTCTCGCCCTCTCGCCGCTCCTCTCTCGGCACGCGGTCACCACCATCACCACCACCGTACACCCCCCATCACGGTGAGACTCCCTTCCCCTTCCCCTTTCACGCCCGCACACAACCACTCACGGACGGACACACACACAACACACACATGGAATTTTGTATGTATATATGGAATTGTATGTATATATTGTATTTATATATAATTTCAGTTTGAACTATCAAGATATAAGGTGTAGATATACATTACTGTGTATGTATATATGTAAAATTTTCAGATTTTCAGATTCTATTTGTATGTAGATTTCGAATTTTAGGCTAATTTTGGGTTTGAGTAATGTTCATCACGGATGTATAATTGTTGAATATTGGTATGTAATTTTCAAACTTTTCAGATTGTAGTTTTTTGTTGAATTTATAACTAAATTGGAAATTGTAATGTATTTTCGAATTTAGGAAATTTAGTTCTAATTAGTGTAACTGATAATTGATTTCAGTTAGTTTAATTGAAATTTTTGAATGTTGAGTTAATTTGAGATTTTCAAATTTATTGATATTTAGAATATTAATTGAATAATTTGGTAAAGTTAAGTTCTATAATTCTTACTTTGAGTTTGAATTAATAGATAAGAAAAGCTTTCTAGAGTACATTGGAATTGACTTCTTAATTTCGAATATGGTGTTGTGTGTTGGACCTAGCGTAAGGTCACGTTTGGGATTAAATTGTGAATGAAATAGAAGTTTTAACCTTGCTTAGAGTTTAAAATGTGATTTTGAACTAAAAGTATATTTTATTGAATGAATCGATACAACTAGGATTTTGGTACATTGACGACACGGGCAGTCGAGGCTCCTCCACTTACAAATTCAGAAACGGTAAATGCTAAGGACGTCAAGTAAGTAAACTTCCCCCTATTTTATAGAAGTTGAATGTAAATGTGAAATGTGTAAATGACTGCCTTGTAATCTACTTGCCTTGATGAATTTCATTTACGTTATGAAAGTATGTGTTATTGAGAAGAATGTTCAAGCATGCACATTATCATGTCATTGCATCATGAAGCATGCATTGGCATCGAAATTGGGAAGTCAAATGTTTTAAATGAAAGAAATGTATCAAGGTGCAAGTTTGTTCAAAAGTTATGTATCCCAAGTTTTTTGAAAGAATGAATGGGTGTACTTCTAGTTCATGAAAGTTGCGAGTGGGAAATGGGGCGGGGGGGACCGGTGTACCCGAATTAAGTCGCTCTGCGACGGAATGTTCAACCGTTTACGGTGGACTGTTAAACCGCTTTGCGGTGGGAAAGTGAATGTTAAACCGCTTTGCGGTGGGAAAGTGAATGTTAAACCGCTTTGCGGTGGAAATGCGCATGTTAATCTGGTTCCAAATAAATAATTGCCCACTGTATTCTGATTGACTAGAAGTTACATCAAGTGAGCTCACGATGGAAATGAAGTGAAAGTTTTGAAATGTAAAGTGAAAGTTTTGAAATGTTGAATGTTCTGGAAAGTAAAGAAAAAGGGGATACATATATGGAATTTTTAAAGCATTCATGTCATAAGCATGCATTCATGCATACAGTTTACTTACTGAGCTTTAGCTCACCCCAATCCCTCCCCAACATTTCAGGTGATGAAAGTTAGGTGATCCGAGGAGAACGCTGTCGACATTATTTAATAAAGTTAAATTTATTAAAGTTATCATTTGAATTTATTCCTGAATTCATTATTTTGATAATTGTTTGGTTGAGATTAGTTTAAATTAGTTATGGAATTTCTAATATTGGTTATATTATCACTTATTGTATTTAATTGAAGCTTATTGATGAAAAATGTTGTGTTGAGGAGTTTGGGGATTGAATTTGAAATAGTGTGGTGATGTGGGAGTTTGAAGTAGAATTGGGTTTGTATGTTGAGTATTGGATTTTTATTTGAGTTGAGTTTTATGTTGTAAAATGGTTTTGATGTCCCCCTACAGGTTGGTTAAGTCCAATTTATAGAGGAGACTCTGCCGAAATTTCGGTAAAATTTTATAGTAGATAAATGAACATTTTGTTTGTGTAAACGATTTAAATTCCGCATGGTTTTCAATGATTTATTTCCGCATTAAAAGAAAAAGGGAAGTTAACACCTAGGTTTAAGATTCTTGAACTTGGGGTGTTACATCCACTACCACAAAATCAGCAATTACGTACCTCTGACAAGACCATGTCCCCAGTTCCACTAGTAAAGATATTTCGCCCTTCGGGCAGATGTAGTCACCCGTGAAGCCCTGAATCCTTGTCTTCCTTGGTCGCAAGTTACATGGGTCGATTCCCATCCTTTCAAAGGTCCTCCAATATAATACGTTCACAACACTGTCGTCATCCACCAATGTTCTGTGAATTTTTATCCCACTCACCGGCATCGTGATTATCAAAGCATCTGAGTGTGGTTGGAGCACCCCTCTGGCATCTTCCTCAGAGAAGCTGAAAGACTCCGAATTGTCCGGGGTGATTATGTGGCTACATATCTGGTAGCTATTTCGAGCTTCTCGGGCAAATTCTCGTCTTTTCCTTTTTGATCCGACCTGCACTTGGTTTCCGCTCACAATGGTACGGATTTCATCAGGCCGATATGCCCCGTGGGGATCTGCTTCATGATGGACAAGATATTTCTCTTAATGTGTGGATTGCTTTCCCAGGTCCCATAGCTCAACGGCATATAATTGCAAGCTTCCCCTTTTTATCAATTTATCAATTTCAAACCTCAAATTCTGACATTCGTCTGTTGTATGTCCTACTGACCTGTGGTACTTGTAATACCGGGATGGGTCCAGGTTGCTCGGGTTCTACTTTATCGGCCTCGCTGGCGGAATGATCCCCTTGACTTTCTCATTCATGAAGATGACCTCCGTTGATGCATTTAACGGGGTGAGTTCACATTTCTGCTCAGAATTGTACGGATGGAACCTATCAACTGGTTTGTAATCTCTCTTTTCCCAAAAGTATTTCTTTTAAATTCTTTCTTATCCTCCTTACTTTCCTTCTTGTCTGATACCCTCGTAGTATTGTGGTGATCGCCTTTGGGATCTGATGCTTCTTCGGCATTGATAAACTTCTCCGCCCTATTAAGAAACTCCTGATATGTTCGAGGTCCGTCCTCATTTACTGACCACCAAAAACGAGTCTGTGTTTGCAGGCCTGATAGAACAGCCATCAGTAGCTCGTCATCGGATATTTTCTCCATTCCCATGATCTGTCTGTTGAAGCGGCTCAAGTAGTTCTTTAATGATTCCTCCTTCTCCTGTCTGATGGTTACCAAACTTTCCTTCGATGTGGTTGGAATTTTTGACCCCATGAATTGTTTCAAGAACAGACTACTTAGCTGGGACCAACTAGATATGGAGTGCTGAGATATATTGCGGAACTACCGTTGCGCTCAGTCTCCGAAGGTTAGAGGAAACACCTTGCATATTATTGCGTCGCTTGCCCCCTGATGTTCCATCCAGGACATGTATTGATCCAGGTGCGATACCGGGTCGGTTTCCCCATTGTAACCAGCAAGATGAGGCATCTTCATTTTACCCGGTAAAGGTTGTGACAATATAACCTCCGTGAAAGGTAACGCCCTCTTGGTAGATCGTTCTGTTGATCCCAACACTTCCTGTTTTGTTTCCAGGTCAGACAGCCTTTTCTTTAGCTGTTCAACTTCATTTTGATCTGGTTTGCTCGACGGAAGAGTTGGTGGTTGATTCAAGTAAAGAGTCGAGCTATTAGCTGGCTGGTTTTCTAGGTTTACTTTCTTCTTTGGAGATCCATCCCCATTTCCCTTAGTCTGAACAGCTTTACTCTCCCCTTCTTTTTCACTCCTTCTTGTCGGATTTGGTCCCATCCAACCCAGCGATCTTCGATCTCGTGGATAAGGCGTGCTTTCGCCTACTGCACTCCTTGTGTTGTCCGAGTATCCAGTTTGTTGTTCATCATAATGGGAGGGTCCATTGGATTTTTGTAATTGAGACTGCACCTCACACTTCTCTTGGTGGCGACCTCGATTTTGATTTCTCCTCATCTCTTCCATATCTCTTTGCATCCGTTCAAGCTGATCGAGGACCATTTCTATGTTTGCCTCCGCTAGGGGTCGCAGAAGAGCATACATCCTCGACCCATGAACGTCTCCTTGTGGATTGTTCAATGTTGTGCCCGATGACTCCCTGAATCTTGTCTGCGACTTATTATGATGGGGTAGCAAGTATGTGATTGCTGATAACAAGGATACGGGCCCTCCTTCTAGCGCCAATTTGTTGACGTCTCTTTTTGTCCACAAATTAAGGTAGTGGGATTTTTGTAGTATTCCAGCGATAAATGTATTTATTGAAAATTTGACTAAGTATTCAGCTCTTATCTTTCATGAACAACGTTTGGATAAACTGTAAATAACGGATGAGGTGTAAAAGGTAATAGATCAAATGCGAGCTGAAGTCCCAATAGCATGAATTCACGTCCAGATCGATACTGATCTGACAGTCAGGTCGAATAAACGAAGTCAAATGACAAGAGTTTTGAGAGGTTTTTATTTTTTCATGCCGCCGCAAAGAGCATTTATGTCTCTTATTTATAGTAGGAGATGAGACAAAACATAATTATTACAACATATCACGTCTGCAGTATGTGATTGATATTGACTAATGACATTGCTGACAACATGACAACAAATGATTATACTGACACATTACAGATAACCATGATTACTGACACATAATTCAGCTGATTTGATGTTATAGCAGTGCCGCCATTTCACCTCGATCAAAAGTCACCTCGATCAATATCACATCGGTACAAAATCACCTCGATTTTACAGAATCACCTCCCTCTTCAAGTTGAGGTCGGTCAATTAATTCACCTCGGTTTTACATAATCACCTCCCTCTTCAAGTTGAGGTCGGTCAATTAAATCACCTCGGTAAGAAATCACCTCGGTTTTACGGAATCACCTCCCTCTTCGAGTTGAGGTCGGTCAATTAAATCACCTTAGTTTATCTCGCGTCCGTTCTTGCTGGTCAGGTACAGTTTTTTGATCATGCAGTTGAAAGTTGAGAGTTGATCGCGTTGATGTCCTTCGTGTTGGACTCATTGTCCACCTCAGCATGATGTGCAACAGTACATATTCGTATTTTTTTCCGTGATTTGGTATCAATTGCTCCTCTCCCCCCAAAAAAAATAAAATAAAATAATGCACATACACCCGAGGTCCCCCATTTGATGTTTTTCATGCTTTTTTGACAGGGAGGAGTCTGAGGGAAAGTTGAAGGGAATCTTAGGCTTCACTGAAGAAGATGTGGTGTCCACGGACTTTGTGGGTGACAGCAGGTGAGGGTTCTTTGTTTTACTAATGACTAGTGAATCATCCCGTGCGATGCACGGGAAGAAACGTCTAAATAAAAATAATCTTATTCGAAATTAATGAATCCTTAAACAAAATAAATAACATTCACAAATAATATATAAGTTCATCATTTATTAATTTCATATATAAACATCAACCTTTTAGGGAGAAGTCATACATGCGAAAATGATTGTACCTGACTCTTATTGATAGTCATGGCATATGACACCATCAATGAAATTTTTTTTTTTAAAAATCTAATAAGTATCCTAAAATTCGAATGACTCAACGATATCATTAGAATAAAGAACTTATGTCCTGCATTACTGTCAGATAGAATTTAACCTTATACAATATGATCGTCAAGTTTTGTAACGATTATTCACTATAAATTCACCTTGCAAAATAAACACTTAAATGTAGGATCTCCAGTATTCATATACTCTGAACATTCAAACAATAGATAAAAAAGTTAATAATAGAGATCATGCATATAAAAGATAAAATTCAATATTTTGACCATTGATAATGAAAAACAACATGTATAATAATAATAAAAAAAAAATTGCGAGGTTGACAAAGATATTGCATCAAATTTATGATATTTTAGGTTTTCACTATTTATACAACATAATTATTTTCTAATTGAAATTATAATTTGTATTGATCATCTCAATTTTTAGTTAAGTAAATTGAGAGATAATTTATATATTATTGTGAAAAAATATCATAAAACTTGAATTAAAATATAGAAAAGAATATCTTGGTATGGTTAATTACTTTTTGAAATTTTAAAATTAACAGTTAGGACAAAAATCATTAATAACTATATCATTTCAAACAATATAGATAAATTTTCTAACCGTTAATGTTAAAAAAAATGTGATATGAGACTTTATGTAATAAAAAATTAATTAAAAATTAAATGTAATTGTTATTGAAATAATTTTGATAAATAATGCAATATAGGAATGAACTTTAATATGTATATGTAATAAATAACTTTAAAATAGGATTTAGTTATAAAAATTTCAATACAACGTGATTTATAAAAATACGAATGTGTATAAATTTAAAATATAATTTTAATTAAGAATTTGACATTGGATCTATATGACTTAACCAGATATTTATCCATAAAATTATGACCAATAAAATATCACAATTATTATAAGAAATTAATTACGTATTAAATGTAATTATCTATAAAAATATTTAATAATTTAATAATACGCTATAAAAAAGAGCTCTAATTTTTAGATGTACTAAATAACTAAAAATAAGATTATTTATAAAAAAAACTATACGTATGATGTGATTTATAATTTAGTACTCTCTCCGTCCCATAAAGACAGTCCTCCACTCATTTTCACACAGATTAAGAACAAAAAGGAATATAAAATATTAATTTCACTCTTAAAAAATAAAATAGACTATCTTTTTTCGACGGACAAAAAAAAAATAGTGGACTATCTTTGTAGGACTTAGAAAGTATTATCTAGTAATAAATTTTGACATAATTTTTAACTAAAAATTTTACTTTGGATTTGTATAACTGAACACAAATATTTATTTGTAAGATTGAAAACGTTAGAAGAACACATTTTTTTATGAAAAGAGAGATTTTGACACAAAAAAATCAAATATAAATAAGTAAAACCAAACAAATTATCGTTCTTATACCATAAAAAATAAAAAACAACTTCTCGGTAAAAGCAAATTTAAAAAAAATAATCTAATTTCTTGTTTTTTTTATTTTTTATACAATGTGATATACAATTTCATCAAATATATATACTGACCCATGAATAATATATTTTTTCTTCACTCAACGGCCGAAACCATTAACATATATATCCAACCCAAAGCTATTCTAAATAGCCCAACATTAGCTATCACATTTCAACCCCAACAGAGAAATCTAGAACATAATATAAATAGACTATTAACAAATCCTTTTATTAGTCCAAAATAATTTTGCATTCTATATTGTTTTCGAAGCTTTCTCTTCAATATTATTGTTTTAATATTTTTTCTTTTTTGTCAGAAATTCAAATCTATGTTCAATGACTCAAAATATCACAGGTCTTGAAGAAAATAGTAGTTCCAATCCTTCTTACTTTTTCAAAAAATAATTTACGATTTTTTATTTTCAACTGGTTTGTAATATTAATAACTAATAAGCATTACCACCGCACCAGAAATTTTGAATCATAAAATGTGATAAATAGAAGGTGGAGTGGAGGGGTCATGTTAAATAGTACACATTTTTTCAAAGAAATAACATTTTAATTGAATCTTTTATTATTGTGTATAACTTCATAATAATTATATATAACAGAAATAAAAGAGGTTGTATATCGAAAAATGAAAAAAAAAAAAAAAAGAATATAGAAAACAAAAATGAATAAACAGATTTTGAAAAACGGGAAAAAAATGAAACAAATTCTGAAAAAGGAAAGAAAAAAAACTTGCTTTCCAGTGTAATTAGACGGCGGGAAATAGAAGCCATATAAACACAATAAATATTAAGAATGTAAGTAGACATCAGCGATTTTTAAAAATAATAAATAAATATTGAAGGCTCAATTATTTTTGAAGTGGGTTTTGAAGTTGATTATTGGATGAGAGATATGAGTAGTGTGAACATGATAAATATTGAAGTCCTCAAAATTGGAAAAATAAATAAATAAATAAATAAAATTTGCACATAGCACAAGAGTTTTGGAGGGAAACAGTGAAGTTGACTGGGGTTGACTCAGCTACTTTTATATATTATATAGATTGGGTTTGAATTCTTGTTTAGCATTATTTTTTCTTCCCTTCTTTATTTGCATATATAAACATCTTTCATCCCTTCTTTATTTGAACCTCCAATAATGGAATCATCAGTCTTGATTTGCTTTTGGTTCTACCCTCCGATAGTGTATATGTAATAACTAACTTCTAATTTTTAGTCAAACTTTTACTAGTCAAAGTCATATATGAAATAGTCAAATCAAAATCAAATTAGGACTAAATTATTTTATTTTATTTGTTGGGATTATTTTTCTAAAATTTATATGAGTTGAGGATTTAATTAAATCAAGAAAATAAGAGTGGGGACCTTCATGGAAATATTTAAATACTTACCTATTATAATACCCATACTAGTGTTTCTCCTGTGCGATACACGGAAGTTATTCAAAAATATTAATTTCGTTAAGTATTTGAAAAACTATAATATTTATACATAATTAAAACAAATCTAAAATGCATGAAAAATAATATTATATCACAATACATGATTGTTAATTTCAATAATTTTTATGAGCTATCATTAATTTCAAAGAAAATGCAAATTTAGTAATTTATTTAATTCTATTTCATGTTTGATGTAATATTATGAGTACAATTTTAATTTTGTAGAATACATCAATATATTTCTTACGATTTTTGCATTCTCCCATCATATTTAAGTTTTCCAATTCTCATTCAAAAATATCAATTAAAATAATTAAAAATACGTGTTTAACTTAATCCCACAAATATTTGTATTGACCAATAAAATTTTATTTTTTTACTTATAAAATCAAATAGTCAATAATAATAATTACGTAAATCTAGCAATTATCATGATATGACAATATGAAATGTTGGAGTAAAAAAATTATACTGAAAATCGTATACCATATAATTATTTTTCTTTTACGCAACTATTTAAATTAAGAATGATTAAAAAAATATAATTCATTATTAATCATAGTATTCACATTTTTCGCATTTGCCTATAGTATTTAACATTTTCATGAAATTTCCTGCTGAAACGTTAATTACAATAATGGGTTTCATTATTTCAAAAATAGCTTCGTTGATTAATAAAAGATAATTTATATATTTAAATAATAAATTACTGTCATTTGCTTCTCGTATTTTAACTTTTTTCCCCTCAATTTTCATTCAAAAACACCAATCACATAATAATATATAGGATAAATAATTCCTAATATTAAAATAAGAACAACAAACAAATAAAATTCATCATACAATAATAACATATTAATTATAATAACAATAAAATCAACATCAAATAGAGGCATAATACACTAAACAACTTTAAAATATCACTTTTATTTTCTTTTAAAAAGGGGGAAAAAAAGCAATTCAAAATAAGGAAAGACAAAGAAACCCCAAAAATGTCAAATATTAATATATGCCGTTGTTCGGATATTTCTCCAAGTTTATAAATTGGTTTTTTTTTTCATTTTTCGAGATAAGATGTGTGGTTGAAAAGTGGAGAGAGAAAATATATGCAGTAAGAAAAATTTAAAAAAAATTATTTTATTTTTCCAATAAAATAATCTACATTTTTTTGCTACATTTTACCAATAAAATAATCCACATATAAATAAGAAAGAAATTATCTACTTTTAACATTATATTCTAAAAAAATCACTATTTCAAATAATGTGATTTGTAAAATTTTTGTAGAATGTGTGTTCAGAAATTAAATACTTGTACGTGTGTTAAAAATTATTATTATAAAATAAAATATAAGAATGACATATTACAAAAGACCAAACTAAAAAAATATACATAGCAAGACAAAAAAAGAATAAGCATGTGTTTGGTAAAAGTAAAAAAAAATGGTTTGTAAACATGTTTATAAATTGCACAATTTTATAAACCACTTTTTAAACACACATTTTCTCTTCAATTTTTAACAACTATTTTTTACCTCAAAATATTAAATAAGTAATTTTATAAATTAAACATTTTTATAAGAAAATCTAAATAATATACTTAAGTCGGAATATTAATTGTATTAAAAAATTATAAGTTTTAAGAGAACAATTATTTACAAATATAAAAATAATAAATTTATATAGAAAGTTTAATCGAACAATTCTCCACTTTTTAAAGTTACATTTTGAAAAAAAAAAAAAAATTATTATCTCAAACCTCATTATTTGAAATAATGTGCCATGTTATTATTAGCCCCATGTTTGATATTCGTAATTTCAAATAATGTGGTTTCTAAAATTTTTATAGAATTGCGGTAAATAATATTTTGAATAATGAGTATCAAAATAAAATAGACATTGCATAAATTAGATAAATATAAGATTCTTTTTTTTAATGCAATCATTACAATTTATAAACAACATAATTTCTCAAATTACTTTTTAATCAAACACATTTCTAATTCTCTCCACTTTTTAATCACACGTTTTCTCTATACTTATTCAAAACATTACTTTTTTCAAAACTCCTTTTCTGCCACATTTTACCAATAAAATAATCTACACACAAACCAAAAAAGGTTCTCTACTTTTAACTTTTTTCTCTTCCAATTTTCATTTAAAAACACCAATCAAATAATAATACATGAGATAAATAATTCATGAACATTAAAAAAAAAAAAAAAAAGTTATACATATGCGGCTGTCAGACAACAGCCGCAAATCTTGGAAAAAAATTTGAGATGTCAGTACATTTGACATCCCATTTCAAACGTTAAAAAAAAAAAAGAGTAAAAAGTGAACAGTAAATGACAGTATCTTCTAGTACAAGACTTCTGCACTTTAATATATAGTATAGATATCAATTCAATTGACCAAAACAAAAGGACGAACAGAGGCTGAGGTGCTGAGAAAAATCGGGAAGAAAGAAGAGGAAAAAAAAAAGGAAGGAGGAGCTCGACCAACTTAAAGTGGTTATTGTTTTGGTGTTATTCTACCATCTTTTCCTAATATTAAGAGGTAAGTGGAAAAATATTTATTGTTCAATAATGTGTAAAATTAGGGACTTTAATTTATAATCTAAATGTGAGATATATGTGGAAGTTAGAATGATGATTTTGGTGATTTTAGTAGTATATTTAAGTTTATTGAAATAAATGCTTGCTATTAAAGATTAGGGTTTTATGCCATTGGGTTAAACTAGTGATTAAATTGAGATAAACTTGTATTTTTATTTGTTTTGTGCTAGAAATGGATTTGTTGGTGTTGATGATGAATATTGGTTTAGTTATGAGAAGGGGTAAATAAACTAGTAAGCTTGCAAAACTTGAAAATTGGGATTTAGATAAATGTGGTTCTAAATTTCAAAATCTTAAGTGATATTAGAATTTAGTTAGTCATTAGAAGTAATTTTGTGTTCCTAAGTAAAAAGGGTAAGTATAGTGTAATATGAGAAAACAAGTTTAATGAGTTAATTCAAGAATGAGGCTCTTTTACTATTTTATCTATTAAGGTGGTTTTAAATATTGATGTGAAGATTTTATTTTATCTCAGGAGGTGACGAAGAAGTTGGCGTCATATATCGGCCAAGCTAGTGGACTATCAATTATTCTGTGAGTGGAGAATACTTAAAAGATTTTTCTACGTTATTTACATTGATTTTTCCATAAGTTACAAAATGATTTTTAAATTACTTGCTTTTAGCATGATTGTCAAAACAAATGTTTTAAAATTAAGTTTGTTTATCATGATGATTCTTTTTACCATGTTTTACGAGCATGATAAGTCAAGTTAAGTATGTATGATTTCAAAATCACCAGAAGTACCCGATGTAGTTATCTGTTCTTTTGTTAGTGCACAGAGGGGGCCTTGGGCCTGTGTACTAGCGGATATTATTTGAGATCTTAAGGCTCTGTCATGGAGGGGGCCTATGGCCTGTATTCAGATGATCTTAAGATCCACGCTTATATAAGGAGGAGGCCTATGGCCCTGTGTAAGGGTGCATATATCAGGTCTTTGGGACCCACTTTTGTACCCAGAGGGACTTTGGACCTGGTACGAAGGTCCTTAGCAGTCTACGCACGTATGACTAGATATAGATTTCAGATGATTTAGTTGGGTATCTTTGGTGTGATTTTCTTATTTATTACAGTTTATCAGTTATGCCATAGATGATTATTCCACGATTTTTATGATTATTCTTAACATGTATGATTTGATTTAAAGTAGTAAAAGCTTATGAAATAAATTATGTTTTCAAAAATGGTTAATAAAAGAAAATTATTTTAGAAACTCCACTCACTGAGTTACAAGCTCACGTTTTTCCCTATCTCTTCCTTATAGGAAAAATGTACAGATTTTGAGCAGCTTGGATAGAGTCATCGCCACCAGACGAGCTTAAAAAGTAGGCATTTCTATGGTTAATTCTGATATGGTATTTAGAATTTATCTTTTGGGCTCATGTTATAGGTTGTGATATTCTTTTGTGGCCTTGTTGATAATAGGCCTAGTGATTATGTAATACGAGTTGTATGTATATATATTAAAAGAATTGACTAAGAATTTCAATTGTCTTATTATATTAATGTTATGTTTGCAAGGTTTGGGAAGTCTTTATGATTATTATGCATGATGGTTGAGGATTTGACGTTGAATGACAGGTTTGTTATGTCTATAATATAGGGGAGTTCTGTCAAAAATTTTATTAATTCATATGCGATCAAATTTATTTAAAATGTGAATATGAAATATAAGAAAAGTCAAGTTTGCCTTAGTGGTGGGTCCAACATCTAGTTGTCACCTGCCATTGGCACACGTCACGTTTCAGGTCTAGTAGGATGATCTGGAACGAGTCGTGACAGAATAGTAGATGCCCTCTATGAAAAGATGCTCTTGATAGCTATCATAAACTAATCTTATTGATTGCTCTCTTGCAACTGCAGGTCAAGCATCTTTGACGCAAAGGCAGGAATTGCTTTGAGCAAAAGCTTTGTCAAACTTGTTTCGTGGTACAACAATGAATGGGGTTTCACGTGTATTATTTTATTTCATCTTTGATCCTATCGTGGATTAAGTTTTCACGTCTTTATCACGTCTATTATTTTGTCGATGCACTTTTGACAATGGAGAAAAATAGAACCACATTTGCTGAACGGTCACAAAGTGCTAATTTTCGGCTTTCATTTTCACGAAATAAAGACTTTGAACAAAATAAAAGGTGAACTGGCCCAACGAGCAAATTATTTGCACCGCACTTGCTTTATATCCATGTTTGATTGTCAAAATCATTTCAAAAAGAATCTCACCATAACAGGAGGGGAGGGAAGGAAAACCGTACAAAATTCATCATTTTCGTGTCACAATGGGCTCTGAGAATGTAACTTGTTAAAATAATTAGCATAATTAGTTTATTATAATTATAGTAGTTTTCCTAATTATAGCTTTCCTATTTTAGATTGTATTATGTTTATATATAGTTTTGAGTATTATGATTAAGGCCCTATTCGGCTGAAATTAATAAGGAGAGAGAAGGAATTGAAATTATTTTATTGATTTATTTGTGTTTTTTAGATAAAATGTAGGGTTAAAAATTGGAGAGAGAAAAAGTGAATGGTTAAAAAGTGGTATAGGAAATTGTGTAAATTAATTTTTGTGTTGTTTTTGTCTTTTTGTGAATTAATCTACCGCTGCCGAACAGGGCCTAATTCAATGTTTTGACAATTCGTTTTAGGGTTGCCTCACATCTCTCTTTTCTTTCTTTCTTCTTGATTAATTGATTGAACATATATATATATATATATATATATATATATATATATATATATATATATATATATATATATATATCATTGAGTTTTCTACATGGTATTAGAGCAATTTGAATCAGATTGTTGTTGAAAAACGAAATAATTGTGCAGTTTTTTCTTCCTCGCCTCAAAACCCTAAATCGTCATTGTTTTCACGATTTTCGAGGTACCTGCAGTAGGTATTTCGACGAATCAAGACCATATTCTGAATCAGAAGACGTTGGCGCATCCACCGGAGAGGCGCGTGTGGTGTCACGCGCCGGTTTGAGGAGGCAGGTGAGACGGTTTGTCGGAAACTACGACGGCGCGTGTGGGAGCGTTTCTGGAGACGCGGCTGACGAAAAAGTGATCGACTTCTCATTTTCTACCTTCCCGTGGTGTTGGTTTGAGTTTATCTGCTTGTTTTATACACTGCTCCGCTTCACTTTGTTGGATAGTATCGTTTTCTATCGCTTATCATGACATCTGATGATTCTCTTCAAGCTATTAATGTGCGTTTGGATGGTAAAAATTATGCTTACTAGAGTCATGTTATGAAACACTTTCTTAAGGGTAAAAAGATGTGGGGTTATGTAAGTGGAACAATTGACAAACCAGGAACCAATGATGCAAATTATGCAACGGTGTTAGATACCTGGGATTCAAACAATTCAAAAATTCTTACGTGGATAAATAATTATGTTGAACATAGTATTGCTACACAGTTGGCTAAATATGAAATAACAAAGGAGGTTTTGGACCATTTACAGAAGTTGTACAATAAATCTAATTTTGCAAAACGATATCAGTTAGAGATTGACATTCGGGCATTGCAACAAAAGAATATGAGCATTCTAGATTTTTATACTGCTATGACATTAATTTGGGATGAGTTAGCTCTTACTGAACCAGTAGGATTGAAAGCATGTGAGGATTATACTGCCTATAGAGAGGAGCAACGACTAATTCAGTTTTTTATGGTGCTTCGTAGTGATTTTGAGGGGCTTAGAGGTTCTATTTTGCATTGTACTCCCCTTCCATCTGTTGATTCAGTTGTTAGTGAACTTGTTGCTGAGGAGACACGGTTGAAATCTCTTACTGAAGATGTATCTCTTTCACATTCTGGGACTTTTGTTTTAGCTGTACCATCTACACAGAATCAAACCAAAGGACATGTACGTGTCCCAAATGATGTTTGTAGTTTTTTATAGACAAAAGGGACATTGGAAGGCTCAATGTCCTAAATTGTTGAAGTCGCAGCAGCAGAGCTATTACTCATCACCACAGCAGTCTTATAGATCCAATGCTCACACAGCAGCTGTTGAGACCGTGCCCAATGAATCACCAGCAAGGGCCCAATAGAGGTACAATGGGCCTTGGCCCATGAGTAAAGCTTAGGGTATCTCCTTAGGCCAACTGTCGAGGTGGAACTGCACATGAACATCTTTAGCCGAACTGGTTTATATCTAGCAGAGGTGCTCTATGATAACGCCTCGGACGGGTGATGGGACAGCAGACGGTGTCAGAGAAGTGCGACTTTTCCCTGTTGATTGTGGCTCGACGAGACATTGCCTTTATCAAGAATGTAGCAGGCACCCATCCTCTACCAAATGTAGCAATGATTACTGCAAGAAAGTAAGATCCTCCTCTCCAATAGCTAGGGTAAATACACGTGTAAAGTCCACCACGTGTCGCCATCCAAGACCATAACTTCTCCTATAAATAGAACACTCCATCCACCAAATAAAAGGTTAGCAATCCCATACTCTTAACTAAATATTTTACTCTCACTTCCTTTTCTCTCTTTTACACACTTATATTTCCCTCACCCAATTTATATTCGCTTGAAATGAGCACTGACTTTGGCATCAGAGTGCAAATGGGAGCCACCGTCTGCCCCCTTTACAAACTGATTGTTTGTCACAGTGCGCAGGAGATCCACTTGTTCAAGAGGGAAGAGCTGAGATGTGTTGGTCCAAGGTCCAGCCGGATTTTGTGGTCAACATTTTGGCCCCGTCTATGGGAAACCACACTTCAAGAACCCCTTGGAAAAAGGCTTGAAACTTTGAAATATAAGTTTATTAACCTTGAAAAAGGCTTGAAACTTTGAAATATAAGTTTACTAACCTTGAAAAAGGCTTGGAGTTTTGAGATAAAAGTTTACCTATCTTTGAAAGAAAAGATAAAATCAAGAAACTGCTATGAACATGAATGAAAGTGACGATGATGTTAACCCTCGTAGGAGCCGAGATGCCAACGCAACGAGGAAGAGGCTCCCCAGAGGCCTCGTGAGAACACAAATGAGGAGGTGGCCCAACCTAACCCTCCACGTCGGCACCAGAATTGCCGCATGCTGCGAGATATGACTCGCATGGCAGCCCAGATGTTGGAAATGCAGAAACAGCAGATAGAACAGACTGTTACGATGAATGCCTATATGGCTAGAGGGCATGTTATAAACGAGCCCATGATGCCCCCGCAGTACTCGCAACCGCATTACTCACCATATGATGCGGCCACTGCCTCGTATTATTATCAAGATCCACAGGCATATGACGAGGTGGAATATGTTCCTTTCAACAAAGAAGACCCGGTGTACGAAGCACCAAGAGAACAAGGTCCATCCCCTATTAACCATAGGGAGGCTTCGCCCCCAAAGTCTGGCAGTGTATTTAGCCGAATAGGGGGATTATTCAGGGGCAAGCGAGGAGGCTGAACTGATCAAGGTCGGCACAGTGCAGCTGAGCCTAGAAATAGGCGGGAGCGATGGGATGAAGAAGCCCTTTCTCGGTGCCAAATGCCTAGAGATAGGTATGACGCAGGAGCGGAGAAATTGAGCCCCACACATGAGCCTAGAAATAGGCGGGAGAGGAGAGCTAAAGCAGCTCAGACCCAATCTCATGGTGGCCTTCCGACCTTTCAAAGGCCAAATTACGGCAGAGCTCTGCCACCACGGGGGAGGATTACGTTCAGCCGCCCTACGACCAATACCATGACTCGATGAATTCCGACCATGGTGAGAATAGTGAATTACCGTCATACGAGCTGGACAATGAAGAGGAAATAAGCCCCTTAATGGAGGGCATCCAAAAGTGCCCGGTGCCCCCATGACTTTGAAGTGCCAAAAATAACAAAGTACTCTGGCAGAGATGACCCTGATGATCACCTGTTGAACTATCACGCTAGCATGGAAATAGCCGGAGCCACTCCGGAACTAAAGTACAAAGCCTTTGCTTTAACCCTTGAGGGAAGTGCAATACGATGGTATAAAAAACTCCCTCCTGAAAGCATCTACAGTTGGAGAGATTTGAAGGCAGCCTTCAAAAATGGCTTTGTTTCCTCCAGGCCAGGCCAGGCCACCTCCCACTCTAACGCCTTCAGGATTTAAGGTAAGGAAGGGAGGAGTCTTTGAAGAGCTACCTAACTAGGTTTACAGAAGAAATGTACATTTGTGAGAATATCACCGAGGCGGAGATGTTTTCTGCATTAAAAGGAGGCCTAGACATGACAAGCATGTTTTGGAGGGATGTCCGAAGCAGAAAGCGAGGGATTACAATGCCCTAGTAGATCTGATGAAGGAGGAAATTATCTCATAAGAAATGGCTAGGTCCAGAGATAACCATCCTCAAGGGAGATACAATATTGGATACCCCAATGAAGCGAACCAGAGGAAAGGAGATAATAAGGATAGGTTCGGCAGTAACCAAAGTGGCGCGTCACGTCCATTTTCGGGAACCGGATCCAGTTTTGCGGCGGAGATCACAGAAGCTATCCCAAACTTACACTCCAATGCTCCTGCCCTGAATCCTCCCACAGCTCATGAAAGAATGGAAGGTAGCCGAAGTGGAAAACAGCCTATGATTGGAGCCTACTATGCGTACCACAGGTTTTATGGCCACGCAACGGAAGATTGTAGGGAAATCCACATGTTGGCGGACCAAAAGGCACACAGAAGGAGGGGAAGTGATTTCTCCCCTGACAAATGAAAAACGCAAAGGCCAAGTAACCAAAAGTTCAATCGAGCTGATAGGCAAGCTCCATGGAAAAACCCGACGAAAGAAATGATTGACGGTCGTCAAAGAGACAAGGGCAAGGATCGGAATAACTCCCCAGCAAATGCTAAAAATACAAGGAAGCCACCTATGCCTACAAATGATCTGTCGATTCCCAAGATTGATACGATATTGGGAGGCCCCCATCCAGGTGGAAGCACCAATAACTCCTAGAAACGGTATATCAGAGAGGCCAAGCAGCCTGCTAACGTGAATTATCACATCCATTCACATCCTAAAGGGGTGTCCCGGATAGAATCTATCACGTTTACCCAAGATGACGCTATTGGGGTACATTTCCCGCATAATGACGTGCTGGTTATCCCGGTAGTGGTGGCTCGAAATGGATTGTCACGGATGTTGGTGGATGATGGTGCCTCAGTAAACGTGATTTATGGAGTAACTTTTGATAAGATGGGGATTAGTACCCCACTTATTCCAGTCTCAGATCCAATATATAGATTCACTGGAGATAGCATAACCCCCAGAGGATCCATAACTCTTATAACGGAAGTAGGGCAAGCCCCCACTCTCTCTAGGATACCCATGGAGTTCTTAATTGTGGACAAGATTTACTCCTATCATGGCTCGATTGGGAGGCCATGTCTCATTGACTTGGGGGCTGCAACTCATACGAAGTATATTTGCATGAAATTTCCCACGGAGCATGGTGTAGCAACTGTCAAGGGAAGCCAAACTGAATCACGGGCCTGTTATACAAACGCTATTCCAAAATTTCAAGACCGGAACTTAAACATGATTAGTGATGTGGCAATGGTCGAGGCTGCTCTAGACCCTGAAAGATTGGGTGAAGGGTCCTCAGAAAGTGAAGATGTCACAATGGCGCCGAAAGAGGATCTAGCAGATCTCGACCCAAGAATGACCGGAGACAGTTGCTCCACCCCAGTTGAAAGGATGGAATGCTTTGGTGTTGATCCACTTGATCCAATCAAGGAGTTAAAAATTGGATTAGATTTGCCAGTTGAATACAAAGATCAGCTGAAAAGCTTCTTGCTTGAAAATCTCGATGTATTCGCATGGAAACATGATGACATGATCGGAATCCATCCTAAAGTGGCCTGTCACAGACTCCAGCTTGACCCAAGAAGCCCTGGGCACAGGCAGAAGAGGAGGCCGATGAGTTCTGACAAATACGAGGCCTTGAAAGAAGAGGTGACGAAGCTGTTGAAAAATAGCTTTATCAGAGAGTCCCGGTATTCGAAGTGGGTGTCAAACCCTGTTTTGGTTCCCAAGCAGAATGAGAAATTGAGAGTATGTATTGATTTTTTGAATTTAAACCAGGCATGTCCTAAAGACAGTTTCCCTCTACCTCGGATTGATCAATTAGTTGATTCTATAGCAGGGCATGAGATGCTGAGTTTTATGGATGCATACTCCGGGTACAACCAAATCTCCATGCATGAGTCGGATGAGGAGCACACTTCGTTTATCACGGATAGGGGCTCTATTGTTATAAAGTCATGTCGTTTTGTTTAAAAAATGCCGGGGCCACCTACCAAAGGTTGGTAAATCGTATGTTTTCAGAACAGTTGGGAAACACCATGGAATTATATGTCGATGACATGCTGGACAAAAGTATGGTCACCACAGAGCATGTCCGCCACTTGTCAGAGGCCTTTGACATTTTGAGGAAATATCGGATGAAGCTCAACCCTGAGAAATGGCTTTTGGGGTAGCGTCCGGAAAGTTTCTTTGATTCATGGTGAACAGGAGAGGGATTGAAGTCAATCCGGATAAAATCAAAGCCTTGCTAGACATGCGCTCTCCTCGGAGCCCAAAAGAAGTGCAAAGCTTAACGGGAAGAATTGCGGCCTTAAGTTGATTCGTTTCTAAGTCCACTGATAGATGCTTGCCATTTTTTAAGGTCTTAAAGGGAGGGAAACGATTTTAATGGACCCCGGAATGTAAGCAAGCCTTTGCCGACCTAAAATCATTCCTGGGGCAGGCCCCTCTATTGTCTAAACCCAAGGTCGGCGAGCCGCTTTCCCTGTATTTAGCCGTGTCAAAGGAGGCTGTTAGCTCAGTATTGGTCAGAGAGGAGAATGGGAATCAGCTTCCGGTGTATTATGTAAGCAAAGTCATGCTGGATGCAGAAACACGATACCCAGACATTGAAAAACTTGCTGTAGCACTGGTCATTGCAGCTCGCAAACTCCGCCCCTACTTCCAGTCACATTCCATCCATGTTCTCACGAACTTTCCTATGAGACAGGTATTACAGAAACCAGATGTATCAAGAAGGTTAATGACATGGACAATAGAAATTAGCCAGTACGACCTGCATTATGTGCCTCGGACATCTATAAAAGGTCAGGTATTAGCAGATTTCATAGTTGAGTTCACACATCCGCCCATGGAGATGATTGATAACACGGATAATAGCCTTGAGTGGAAATTGTTCGTTGATGGATCCTCGGCTGAAGGAAGATCCGGGGCAGGGATACTACTAGTAAGTCCAGAAGGATACAAATTGTACAGTGCGATTCGCTTTGGATTTAAGGCCTCAAATAATGTTGCAGAATACGAGGGGCTCTTAGCTGGACTGAAGCTTGCAAAAGCTCTGAAAATTAAGTCAGTAGTGGCCAACAGTGACTCGCAGCTTGTCATAAACCAATTTAACAGACAGTTTTCTGTCAAAGAGCCATCCATGATTGCCTACTTGAAGAAAGTAAAGGACTTAGCTGTCCACTTCGAAAAAATTGAACTGTTTCATATTCCCAGGGCTGAGAATTCTAATGCGGATGCTCCTCAATATGGTGCCAATTGAGCATATATCGATCTCTTCCATCGAACAAGGAGTGGAGATTTTGGAAATAGAAGAAGAAGGTTCTTGGATGAATCCTATACTGGAATACTTGAAACATCAAACCCTACCAGACGAGCCGAAAGTAGCTCGAAAAATACAAATGTATATCGCAAATTTTGTCCTCTTGGACGATCTGGTTTATAAACGGAGTTACACATCTCCTTTACTGCGATGTGTTGGGCCGAAGGAAGGACAGTATATAATGGAAGAGATTCATGAGGGCGTATGTGGAAACCACGCTGGAGCCTTATCACTGGCTCGAAAAGCCTTCAAACAGGGACACTTTTAGCCAACTATGCGAAAGGATTCCCATAACTTCGTCCGCAAGTGCGATAAATGTCAGAGGCATCCAACCATACTGCATCAGCCGCATCACAAATTGACTGTGGTAACCAGCCCCTGGCCTTTCGTGAAGTGGGGAGTTGATATTATTGGTCCTATGCCCAGAGGTGCTGGTAACAACAGCTTTGCAATAGTGGCGATTGATTACTTCACCAAGTGGGTCGAGGCAGAGCCCCTGGTGAGGATTACTAAAGCCAACACTATCAAGTTCATCTGGAAGAATATTATATGCAGATTTGGGATACCGCACTCCTTGGTTAGTGACAAGGCAAAGCAGTTCAAAAATAGAGATATTGACGAGTTATGCGGGGATTTGGGAATCTGTAAATTATTTTCATCTCCACATCACCCACAAGCAAATGGGCAGGTTGAAGTCGTGAACAAGACCATAAAGAATACCCTAAAAAGAAAGTTGGAATAAAAAAAGGGCGCATGGGTAGATGAACTCCCACATGTGTTATGGGCACTTCAGATCACCTCGCACACGGCCACAGGGGAAACGCCTTTCTCCATGGAGTATGGATCCGAGGCGGTATGTCCGGTTGAGATTAGGGTACCTTCTCTTCGTCAAATCTATTATGACGAGGCGGAAAATGAAGAAGCATAAAGGGCAAACTTGGATTTCCTCCTTGAAAGACGGAGTGATTCCCAAATGGTGATGGCCAGGTACCAGGAGAAAATGGCCCGCTACTGCAACAAAAGGGTAAAAGATCGGCACTTTAACATTGGGGATTTGGTCCTTAAGAAAATCCTCCCCTCTACTTAAGAACCAGGAGTAGGGACTTTGGGTCCTAATTGGGAGGGACCTTATAAAGTCACTGCCGAGGTAGTACCCGGTACATACATGATTGAAGACCTATCTGGGGTCCCCTTGCGCAACCCTTGGAACACTGATCATCTTCGTCACTACTTTCAATAAAATTAAGTTCCTCTTGGGCATGTAAATTTTTTTAGCAAGATTCAGTAGTGATTGAATGATTGCAAGACCCCCACATAGGTTTTGAAATTTTGCAACGAGTTACGTTAAATCACATCCAAACCTCTTCGTCAAACATGGCAAATGTTATGAATGGTAAAACTGTTTTGTTCATGAGAAAGTATCGCTCTACCTATGATAATCAAGCGACAGTCAAACAATAAGGGTACTATGCTTGAATTTCATAAACAAGGGACTTGTAAGCCCACATCACGCTTACTGCGTCTTAAATAAAAGTGATAAACCGCCAGCAGCAGCTCGCGTAACTAATAATTGTAGGAAGATAAGATCAAAAGTGCTAAAAGGTCTAACATGAATATGATCAAGTGTTTATCAAGTCAGACCTAACCAGTAAGCATGAATATCTTAAGCTGCTTAGGTCTGAGGGACTATCAGGAATACAAATGTTGTTTAGGAAGTTCGCATTCTTACAAACAATGTCATAAAAAACCAAATATTCCTGCCATACAAATGTTGAATTGCACAAGATAATCAAGATATTGAGCCAATGAAATAGTTACATCATTAATCGCTACATTTCAATTACATTTCAAAAATTTGAGAAATATGTAATATACAAAATGGCAATAATAAATACAAAAAAGGATCATTGAGGGGGGACATCTTCTGCAGAGTTTTCGCCAAGCACGTCCAGAGAAGGGTCAGCAGGATCATCAAGGGAATCACCTTTATCCGCATCCTGTGGTTCGGGGTACAGGGCTTGATGGGGGAGAGGTCTAAGGTAGGGAAAGCTTCCTTTACATCCCCCAAAGCCATCATGGCCCCTATATTTCCAAAGACCCTCTGCATGGCCTCATATTCAGGTGCCTCTTCAAAAGTGTCTTTGAAATTCTGGATCGCCTCTGACACCTTTGCATTCAGAGCTTCTTCCACCCGTGCCGCAATAGTCCGCTCCAAAACCTCCGTGATCCTGGATTGTATGTGCCGTTCCAGAGATGTAAGATCCTCCTCTGCTTTTTACCGAGCCTTCGCCTCTCTCTCCAATTTCTTAGTGGCTGTCACCACCTCAGTTCCCAGCTTAGCTTCGGTCGTATTGGCAGCTTTCAGAGCCTCGGCAGTTATAGATTGTGCCCGGTTAGAGTCATCTAGTTTCTTGCAAAGGGACGACACATCTGCCTCGGAAGCATGAAGATCATGTTTGAGCTTCTCATTATCCTCTTGGAGGCATTTGGCCGTTAGCCTATCTTCCGAGGAGGCCTTGTGGGTGATGGACAAATGCTCCTTGAGGTCATTGATTTCCTTTAACATCTTGTCCGCGTGGCGAAGGGCGGTTTCGGCCTCTTTCTTGTCCCGTTGTGCCTCAAGAACGGAAGACTCCACTTCATTAATTAACGCCAAAGCCCTAACATTCATGGCCTTGGCTGCAAGCAGTTTCCGGGCCGGTGGGACACTTGAAGAAAAAGCAGACCAGCCTTCTATCCAGAATTGACTTGTGGCTAGCGCAGCTTTGGCGGGCGGAGAGTCAGGGGAGTCTAGGAGATTGGAATCAAAGTCTACATCTCTGGGAAGGACGCTGGCTTTAATTCGAGCAAGCTCATCATCCACTGCCTGGGTCACCTCATATTGAAGGCCCGGAATGGATATCTCAGGCTCCTCCAGTGGGTTAGATGATTCTGGCGAAGGAGGAGGGAGTTTGGAAGAAGCCTCTGTACCCCTCTTTAACCTTTTCAAGTGGAGGACTTCCTCCTCCGAAGCGAACTCTGTAATATCCTCGAAAGAAGTGTCTCTAAGTGTGCCCTTCTTGGTCACCTTCTCCCCCCTGGGGCCTCCTCTTTCTGACCTTTTTCCCTTCCTTTTAGGAAGACCCCTTTGGGGATTACCTCCTTCAGTCCTGCCAGGCAGTTGGGGGCCAATAGGTAGCAAGGCATCAGGGCAGGAAAGGCATCCTCTAGCCCTGTAGTAGGCACCTCAGACACTTGTTTAGCCGCCTCCCCATGAAGTGTGGCCAGCATCGATTTCTGTTTCTTTTCCACCTCGCTGCCATAGCGGAGGAGGGGAGGGACCTTCTTAGACATGAGCCCCTTTAAAGAAATTTTGGGGAAGTCCCTGGAACCTACTAAGGCTAGGAGTGGTTAGTCTTAATAGACCAAAATCTGGTATAAAATAAAAATAAAATGCGACTTACCCATAGCTCGCATAAGACCTTGCTTGACGAATAGCTTGTTTTGTTGAATAACTTCTTGAAAGGTGTCTTTGTAGGCAAAGAGACGCCTCACCAGCGGTAACTCCGCGTCAGAGAGCAAGGAGGTGAAGATTGGCCCTGAGGTAATAAACAGAACAAGGAAATGCGTCATATTATGAGCAGGAGAGGAGAAACGTGAATAATGCACCCATAGAAAAATAATAATAGCAAATAATCATGACACAGGATGATAGCAGTATTGGTGGTAAATGAATGAAACAAAGTAAAACTCACGCGGGGAGGAAAGAGTTTGGGGAACTGTGATCTCAGGAGTGGGATCCACAGGTGAGCTTTGCCACTCTCCTATGACCCAGAACCATTGGCTCCTCCAGTTTTTTATGGAAGTGGGGTGCCCAGTAATGATGGGAGGGTAAGAGCCTCGGGGAGATAAGTAGTACCGATCTTTCACGTCGGCCCTCACATCCTTGTCCCTCTTGAAGGACTTCTTCAAGGTGTACAAGGTGTGGATGATGTTTAGGGAGATGGGAGAATCTGGATTGACCTCTTGCCACACCAGCCAAGTACTAACTGCTTGCATCTAGAAGTTCGGAGCCACTTGATATGGGCACAGGTTGTAGCTCCTAAGTAGTGCCCTGAAGAACGGGTGGAGTGGGAGTCTCATCCTGCATGACAGAGCGTCATAGAAAATTGCTACATAACCTGGCAGGGGGCTGCAGGGTCGGCAGGAGGATGTCGGACACACCAACTTGACCTCCTCGGGCAATCTAAACTTTGAGGGGGTGCCCGCCAAGTCGATGCTCCGAATTTCGTACACTATCTCACTACTTTCCCAGGAATCGGGGTTTGGTTCAGGATCCACATGGTATCCCTGACACCTTATTCACATAATCCACCCATTCCTCGACTTGGGCGACCTCCTCTTCAGACAACCCCATTTCCTCTATATCCACCCTAAAAGGGGCCCTTGCACTTAAGTTGGGATCCTGTGGGTCGGATGAAGAGCCAACCGTTCCTTCTCTCCCCATATCTCTATCACGTTTACTTCGGAGCTCTCTTAGCGATGACTCCTCTTCAGCAGATAAGTGGGCCATGTAGGGTTGGTTCTTCTCTTCTTAGCTGCCAGAATCATCCAAATAAATTATACCACTGCATTTCCTATTCCTTCTCCTAATTTTCTCTTTAAAAAAGCGGGAGCTAAAAATTGACAAGGACAAAGGGTAGAAATCTCTGATAGGAATCGCCAGTGCCACTAACTCCTGCGAACCCATTCCCTCAACTCTTTCCATTTTTTCTCAATAAAATCAAACTTACCCAGAGGAGATCGAAGATACGGTAAAAAGAGTTTTCAAATGAACACACAAGGGTTTGAAACAAAAAACAAACACAAAACAAAGAACAGTTACCTAAGAGTGATGCGAGAGGCCTGATGCTCCAATGAATAAAACGCCAACAGGGGGTTTCGGTTGATTGAAGCAAGTAAGCGAGGTCAACACCCTCAAGAAATGAGTTGATGCGTATGAAAAGGAGTAGAGAGATTATTTCCGCAGAAAGGAATTCAGAAACTTCAGGAACAAGGGAGGAGAGAAGGCTTTATAGGAGGGTTCTTTGGTAGAGGCCCTTAATTTGCGAGTTACAAGGAAAATGTGAATAAACTGCGTGCCTTGATAAGGGCGATAAGTTAAAGCACCAACCAACTGAAAAAAAAAAAGAGAAGAAGAAAGGAAGGAAGAAACTATTCAACTGACGGAGTGCACCCCACTCGCAAGAGGAGTGCCTCCTTCCCATTTATTCAAGCATTTTTTGGAAACAAGCGATAATCATTTCCCAGCAATAAATGTGCCGACTACAAGACATGCTAGCATCCCCAACTATCACCCTAAGAGGAAGTGGAAATAAAGGTGATTGTTTTTATAAAATGTGCACGCCGCAGAAAATTGCAAAAGTACCCCATACATCTGAGGCTTGCGGAATGATTCATGTACAAATCACCTCTGATTGATTAAACGATACCAATAGTATTGAGCACAAAGATGATAGGGAGAATTAACAGCTCCATATTAGTCCCCAGCAAAATCGTAGCTGCTAACCTATGGCAAATTCGATCCGCCCATAAATGACCACATCGGATTTGAGGGACTAGTGTTGAGACCGTGCCCAAAAAGGAGCCCAATGACTCACCAGCAAGAGCCCAATAGAGGCCCAATGGGCCTTGGCCCATGACTAAATCTTAGGGTATCTCCTTGGGCCAACTTCCAAAGTGGAACAGCACATGAACCTCTTTAGCCGAACTGGTTTATATCTAGCCGAGATGCTCTATGATAACGCCTCGGATGGGTGATGGGACAGCGGACGGTGTCAGAGATGTGTGACTTTTCCCTGTTGACTGTGGCTTGATGAGACATTGCCTTTATCAAGAATGTGACAGGCGCCCATTCCCTACCAAACGTAGCAATGATTACTGCAACAAAGTAAGATCCTCCTCTCCAACAGCTAGGGTAAATACACGTGTAAAGTCCACCACGTCTCGCCATCCAAGACCATAACTTCTCCTATAAATAGAACACTCCCTCCACCAAATAAAAGGTTAGAAATCCCATACTCTTAACTAAATATTTTACTCTCACTCCCTTTTCTCTCTTTTACACACTTATATTTCCCGCACCCAATTTATATTCGCTTGAAATGAGCACTGACTTTGGCATTGGAGTGTAAACGGGAGCCTCCTCGGTGCAAACTGATTGTTTGTCACAGTGCGAAGAAGATCTACGTGTTTAAAGAGGGAGTAGCTGAGACGTGTTGGTCCAAGGTCCAGCCGGATTTTATGGTCAACAGTAGCGGTTGTTCCATCTGTTGGCTCCTCTATACTTGGACCACCACCCTCATCTAATTCCCGGTTGACTAATCTTAGTGAGTAGTTTCAGAAGTTTTTAGCCTCCCAGCCACATGCCATGTCTGCCTCTACTCATGTAGGTTTGTCCTCTCAGAATTCCTCAAGTAAACTTTCCTCATGGATTTTTGACTCGGGTGCTTCCAAGCATATGTCTTCTAACTCATCACTTTTTGACTCTTTATATCCTTCTACGTCGTCTACATTTTTTATGACTCCTGATGGCTCCTCGTTGTCTTTAGCAGGCGTTGGTTTTGTTCATACTTTTAATCTATCTCTTTCAGATGTCTACTGTGTTCCTGGTCTTACTTTAAATCTTATCTCTGTTGGTCAATTATGTGATTCTGGACATTCTGTTCACTTTACTTCTACTTCTTGTTATGTACAGGATCTGAAGTCTCGAAAGCTGATTGGGATAGGCCATAGGCAAAGAGGAGGACTTTATGTCCTGGATAGTCTGAGACCAGCGCATGTTGCAGCCTCTAGTATTGACTTCTCATCGTTTCATTTGAATTCTTCTTCTTCTAATTTCTATTTATGGCATTCTTTCCTTGGACATGTGTCTGCTAGTCATTTAAAATTTTTAGCTTCTAAAGGTTGTTTAGGAGACTTGAAACCTCATGACATTTCTGATTGTAGTGGTTGCAAACTTGCTAAATTCTCTGCTTTACCTTTTCCTCGTAGTGTTTCTTCTTCTGTTGCATCATTTGATCTTGTGCACTCAGATGTGTGGGGCCCTGATCCTGTTTCTACTAAAGGAGGGTCCCGATATTATGTTTTCTTTATTGATGATTGTAGTCGTTACTGTTGGGTATATCTTATGAAGCGACGTTCTGACTTTCTTTCTATTTATCGTTCATTCAGAGCACTCATTAAAACTCAACATTCTGCTATCATTAAATGTTTTCGATGTGATTTGGGTGGGGAATATGTCTACTAATTTTCGTGAGTTGCTTGCTCTTGATGGTACAATCCATCAAACTTCCTGTACTGATACTCCTCAACGGAATGGTGTTGTTGAACGTAAGCATAGACACATTGTTGAAACTGTTCGTTCCCTTCTTCTATCTTCCAAGGTACCTAGTCAATTTTGGGGAGAGGATGTTCTCATCGCTGTCTATTTGATTAATAGGATACCATCTTCTCACACATCTGGTTTGTCACCATTTCAATCTTTGTTTAGTTATTCTCCTGGTTATTCTCTCTTAAAAGTCTTTGGGTGCACTTGTTTTGTTCTTCGTCCCATAGCATAACTTAGTAAATTAACTCCACATTCAGCTATTTATGTCTTCTTAGGATATGGTGAGGGACAAAAAGGTTATCGATGTTTTGATCCTGTTAGTCACAAGTTATATGTCTCTCGTAATGTTGTGTTTCTTGAACACATTCCGTTCTTTTCTATTACTGACAATACTTCTCATATGACTACATTAGATATAATTTGTATTGATCCATTCACCGACGACATTGATAGACCACCTACACCCACTCCTACTATCTCTTCTCCATCTTCGTCACATGCTACAGATACACATGCGCCATCTCAGAATGTCCTTCCTTCTCCTATGGCTCCCCAAGCACCATCTGAGGCTGAGAATCCGTCGTCTCCCCCTCCTCGATATCCTCAACGTATACGTAAGTCTACTCACTTACCTTATTTTGATTATTCTTGTTACTCTGAATCCTTTTGTTGTTTCTTGTCTTCCATTCATAAGCTTTCTGAACCTTCCTCCTATAAAGAAGCAGCTTTAGAAAAATTCTTTGAAAAAACTACTATGCGTCTTTATGGTGCTAGTGGTAAAAAACTCAACATTCAATATAAACTTTCAAAAGCTCATGTTTGCAATTCAAACATTTGTTTCAAAAATGTCTTTTACTTGGTGAAAGATTTGGATTAAGATGTGATTCTTGGTACTCCTTTCATTGTTCAAATTTACCCTTTTCAAGCTAACAAAGATGGTCTTCAAACGAACATTTTTGGTCAAGATTTGGTTTTCAAATTCATGCATCCTCTATCTTCCAAAGATGTCAGTGATCTCAAAAATGCATCAATTTCTCAAATTAACAATATTTGTTTCAAAGAAAAACAAATTTTCAAAAAGGACAAATTTCCAGATCAAAATTCACCCTTTGGATTTACCCCTCACTTTATCCAAAAGGTCAAGATTCCTTATTTCCCACTCCTCAAAAGAAATCAAAATTACCAAAAGCATTGGGTCCCAGAAAACACCTTTGTCATCCAAATTGTCAAAAGTGTCATCATCGGTATTCTTTTCATTATTATCCTATTGTCCAACTCTTTTGTCCGAAAGAATGTGTCAGACATAGGGTTCGGTGGGATTCCAAATAAGCTACATCAACAACAGTTAATTGTTTACTTTTTCTGTTTTTGGATTAGCTTTCAAGATAAGTTTTTCAAAATTTATTTTCAAAAATCATTTTTTGGATGACCTTTTCACAGACAAATTCCACTATAAAAAGGTGAGATTTCGAGTGATTGAAAGGCCACCCCAAAAGAGTGATCAAACAAAAGGTATCAAGATTGATTGGTACAATGATGCGTGTCGCAATGCACCAAAATAATAATTAAATATCTTACTCGCAAATTAACAGGTTTGATTGTAATAGCGGAAGTAAGAGTCGATCCCACGAGGAACGGGAACTAAAATAGTGCTTTGTCAATTAGAATAGATGGGGGGTTTTCAAGTTCAAGAATTGTAAATAACGTGAAAATAAAGTGAAAATGTAAATTAGATAAAATAAAAGTCAATTGGTTGCAAACCCTAGTTCTCAGGTTCAGTTGTATTATATCGCAATGTTATCACTTTCCAAATAACGCGTGTTCAAATTCCCTATTTGATTTATTACCCGTAAATAGTTAATAAGCTCTAACTATTCCGATTCTCCCTTTATTGCATTTAATTAGAATAAGCTCTCTAATCAAATATTAGCCATTGAATAACCTAAAACAAGCTCTTTAGATTTAAGACAACAACTATATATTGGTTGAGGAGAATTAGGATGATTTAGATTATCAATCACACAAGCTCGTGACAATTAACCCAAGTTGGAATTCTTTATGAAAATATTAAATTTCCAATTTCTACTATGATTTGAATAAAAAGACAATTACGGATCCAATCATTCAAAATAGCAAATCTCAACACAACAAATTAATTGATAAGGCCTTAATCAAATAAATAATTGTATTGATTGAATTAAAACGCATAAGAATCCAACAAATCAAAATAAAGGACTTAGAACTACGTTACTAGTTTGGAAAAGCAATAACAAATTGATATAAAATACAACTTCCCCTTCGAACTAGGTATGGAAGCTTAGCCGAGCATAGTCATGAGGAATTCTATATTTCTCTGTCTTGATTCACCTTCTCGAATCTCTGAATTCTTCTTCAAAATCTTCAAGCAAGCCGTCCTCCTTCAAAGCAATAATAATCCCCTTTTCTTGTCATGAACTTCCCTATTTATAGCCTCAATTTCGTGACCTAGCTTTGGGAGCAAGAAATCCAAAATTATGGAAAGAATTGAAAAAAGGAAATTTTTGACTTGAAGATTTACGGCCGTAACATTCCTTTTACGGCCGTAAAGTGGTTTCTGCTTATTTTCAACTTGCTTCACGACACTTTCACGGTCGTAACCTTATTTTCTTACGGCCGTAACACCTTTTCTTGCGGCCGTAAATATATTTGCACCTAAGTCCCCAAACTTCATTTTGATCGCATTTTGGTCCTTTTTCCTTCTTTTCTCTTCCTTTGTGATCCTATACAATATAAAACATAAAATGCATTAATAATACTTAGATAGAATCACATTATGGCATATTCAAGGATATAAGTGTATAAAATAAACGTTAATATAACACTTATCATACAACAAAGTTCTTGAAGACATGGCTTCCTCCATGGCCAGCTCCTCAAAAAACAAAAATAAGGGCAAAAAGGTTGCTCTTACTCCTCTTCCTTCAATCGAATCTTTTGTTCAAACTTTCAACAAAAGTACCTCCTCAAACATCCCTTAAATTTCTACTGCAAACAACTTCTCAGTCCTTGGGAAAATTTCTCAAACTCCTGAGAAATCAAAACCTTCAAACTTCAAAAAGGCCATTCTTGCAGGTTCTGGAAAACTTCCAGAAATTAACAAAAACCCTTTTCAATATTTCACAAAAAACCTTTATCTTTCCGTTCTTACAATGGAACCTTCTTGGATTGAAAATATTCTGATATCAATGAATGCTTATCAGATATTCTTCCTCCTAATTTCCATTTCATGCCTTCTTCTCTTCAAAAATCCCGTGAGTTCTATGAAAAAATCCTCCTCAAAACAGGATCAACTATTATTACTCACACTCCAAACAAACAAAATCCTCAAAATATTGATTTTTCAAAATGTTCAATTATTAAGGTTTTGTCATATGATGACTGGAGACAACAACCTTGGGTTGAGAAAAAGATGAACCTTGCAAAAGGTGAAACTTTCTCATCTCGCTTTAACTACCTGGATTATCAAGATGCCTGGTTTAATGTCTTCTTGTTTAGACCAGTGAATCATTCTTGGTTTATCCTTTTTCATCAAAATTGTCAAAATAATTTTCCCAAATGGTTTCAAAATTAGTTTAATTATTTTGGGCTTGAAGAGAGTATTCTACCCAGTCTCCCTTTTCAAGGATTTAATCATTTCAAAAATGAGGCTAAAGATTGCTTAAGCCTCAGGAGAATCTTCTCCTTCAATTTACTTTCAATTTTAAAGTCTCGTGGATTCTTTGTTGGGACTTTTTTCTTCTTCAAAGTTCAATTGATTCTTTCAGTCCTAAAAAGATTGTTAGAAGATTCAAAATAAAATGGTGGGAAAAATTTCATGAAACAAATTGTTGTCCCAAGGCAGTTCAATCATGGATTAATCAAAAATCAAATGAAGGACTTCCGTCAAAAAAGCTTTAAGATAAACATGCTGATTTTCTTGCTGAAAAAGGAAGATTATTAGCACTTCTTGCAAAATGTACCAGCCCTGAAGAAATGTCAATTTTAGCTGAAAAATTGCTGGTCTCGCTAAAAATGCTTCTTCAATTCAAGATTCCTCAGAAACCAGTTCAGAGGCAGACTTCGACGTCGAAGACAGTTTCTATCAAAATGAAGATGACTGTTATGGGATTAATTTGGATGAATCCCTTCAGGACGACTTTCAAATTACCAAATGACTACATGGACGTAGTTTCCTTGATGACCTCAGAGAATTTTGAGTTCAAAAATCAAAAGAAATTGCACTCCAAATTATCAGAGTTAAAAATCAATGACCACTTTAATTAAAGAATCTCTTCTTTATTAAAAGGATAAATTCATTTTAACTTTTCAAACTTTCGGTGGAGTTGGTGAAGTGGATGTACAGCTTTTTCTAAAAGTTGCAGACAAGTCACTGTTCAATCAACGACTTTCAAGCTTCAATCACTATTCAAGATTCCTACTTTTTGGAAAGTAGTCGACAGAGCACTGTTCAATTAAGACTTTCCAGCTGTAGCTTACCTTTCAAGATTCCTTTCAATGTAACTTTTCATTTTTAGTTTCTATAAATGTAAGGTTTCATTTCAATTGTAATGCAGAATTAGTTTTAGTCTCGAAATTAGTTTGAGTTATAAAAACTAATTTCTCTCTTCAAACTACAGAGAGTTAGTGAGCGATAAACATTCTCTTTGAGAATACTTTATCCATAAAGCTACTCTTTCAATATTCTTGTAACGTTCTTCAATATTCAATTTCAAGTTCAAGTTATTTTCAATTGTTTCATTTCAGATGAATCTTTTTCTGCATTTTGATTATAGTTCTTTCATATTATCCGCAATATTCCTTGTCTACCTAACCTGGGTTCTATTTGGTATCAGAGCCATTTAGGTTCAAGTTATCCTTGGAGAGGGTTATTTCTTGTTTTGTGTTTGTTTTACAGGTTGAGTGGTGCTAGGCTCGAAACCCGGGGGCAGGGCAGCATGACAGTAAGACCCGTGTAAGACCTCGTGGGGTGTTAGGTAAACATATTCCGACCAACACTTACCCTGTATCTCATTCATTCTGCAAGTTGTAGTTCTTTTCAAGCTTACCTTGTTCAAAAATGTCCTCTTTTTCTAGTTGGTTCAAAGGATCTGGTAATTCTAGAAATAGAGCTAATAATTTGTCAAACAATTTTCAAAATAACGAAGAATCATTTCAAAATGAAAATAAAACTTTTCAAAATACAAATGAACTTCAAATCTCTCAAATTAAACAATTACTTCATAATTGGACAATTCCTAAGGTAGACAAAGGATCTATCTATGAAATTGGTCGATTTGATTTTACTCAAAATTACATCATCAAAACACATGAGCAAACCATGCATGTTTTGGGTCAAAATACTGAACTTTCATTATTTTCAAAAATTTCCATACAAGAACATCGTAAGAAATTTCAGTTCTTACTTATTGGTCTTGTTCAAATTGCCCTCAAACCTCTGTTCAGACTTGGTCTGGATATTCCTGTCTTGATTACACTTCGTGATCAAAGACATTCAAACTTCGAACATTCGCTCTTGACCGTCATAGAATCAAATCTAGAAAGTGGTCATGTCTTCTCAAACTGCTATCCTAATTTTACTGTCAGTCTTTTTGATAAGCATATCCTTAAGACTCTCAAACTTCATGTTCAAACTAAGAATCTTAGTTTGGATGAATCAAACTCCTTTGCTGTGATATACAGAGTATATTACAAGCTTCTGGGTACGAATCTCAACATTCGTGCTCTTCGTTCTTCTCCAAGAAACGAATCGCTTCTTATGGAGGTGAATGATCTTCATACTAACACCATGATTCCTAAGAGAATTCCTTGGAATCTTCAAACTAGGAGCTTAGAATGGGATATTCTAAGAGCCAACAAACCTGGGCCTCCTCCTACTTCTGATACTCCTAATCAGATTCTTTCATTTCCTGATGGAAGTGTTAGGATGATTTTTGGGGAATCATCTTCAAACATTTCAAGATCTAGTTCATCTAAATCTTTTCAAAATTCATTTGTTCTTCCTTCAAGATTCTCAACTTCATCCAGCAGACTCAAAGATGTCAACTTTGAATCTGTTATTCCAAAACCTCAATATTCTGAATCTGAACAAGATTCTCCTACTACATCTGATATGCAGCCTCCTTCTGAAGAAATTCCTCTTCTGAGAAAGAAACATCACAGAAGAAGTTTATCGTCTCAACTTAACGTCATTTCTTCTAGCATTGATAGAAGATCTGAATTCAAACATGATCAAACTCCCAAAGTCAAAAATCTTCGAAAAAAATTTCGTCAAAATTTCTCAAAAGAAGAAATTGAATCTTACTGGGAAGAGTTCTTCGCTCAACCAGAAGATTTAAGTTTTTACAAATAGATTAATTTCAAAGTTTTTGGTAAGAAAAAGAAATCTTCAAAATCTTCTTCCAAATCAAAATCTTTTTCGAAATCCAAATCCATTCAAACTTCATCTTCAAAAGAAAAAATTTGGAAAAATTCTTCAAATCAAACTTTCAAATCTGAATACCCTCCTCTTGAAGAAATCATTTTTCCTCGTGGAAATGCAGAAGTTACTACGTCTCCTTTCAAACAAATTCCTGAAGATAGAATTGACAATGCAGCAGCCAAAACTATTGATGTCAAGAATCTTCAAATTCAGAATAATTACACAAATATTGTTCTTTATTCTATGTGTTCTCAATTAACCAGAATTGAAGCCAATTCTGACACTGAAAACAAATCCAAAATTCCCTCGAATGTTTTTTGAGCCATTAGAGATTCTCCATCTTCTTCATCTTCTTTGAGTAATCAAATGTTACTCTTTCAACCTACCAATCTTACTCCTGATCTTGGAAAGAAATCTTTAAGCACTGATTCTGAAGTGATTAAAGAACTTGCTAATCAATTTTCAAAATTAAGCGCATCTTCAAAAAAACATTAACACTATTGACATTTCAGATGTCGAAAACCAATTTGTTGAAGAAGAGCCTCTTCAGATCAATAAATTGAGAAATTTCAATTCTTCAAAATTACCCACATTCTATCAGCGTCCTTCTCAACCTGATTTACTTTTTGAAGAGTCCTCTTTTAAAAGGAAAGTCACTGAGACTTATTAAGGTGATGAAATCGTCGAATGGAATATTGATGGTATGACTAAATACCAGATTATTCAAACTATCGAAAAAAATGTTTGTATGCTTCAATGCGTATAGATGTCAAAAGATTGAAGAAGTGAATGCCTGTAATAATCTTATTATAGGATTTACTGGACAATTAAAGGGATGGTGGTCTAACTATCTCACTGACTCAAGTCGGTTAGAGGTTCTTAATGCCACAAAGATTGTTGATGGTCAGACTATTTCTGATTCATTGATGACCCTTGTTTTTTCCATCGTCAAACATTTTTTCGGATCTCCAAACTTACTTCGAGATAGATCATCAGAAATTCTGATGAATTTGTCTTGTCCAAAATTACATGACTTCAGATGGTACAAGGATATCTTCCTAATCAGAGTCATGATTCGCGACGACTGCAATCAAGAGTTCTGGAAAGAAAGATTTTTATCTGGACTTCCTAAGCTTTTTGTGGAGAAAGTTCGCAATTCAATCAAAACTCAATTTTCCAATTCAATTCCTTATGGCGACTTAACATATGGTGAACTTATCAGTTACATCAATAAGGAAGGGTTAGCCTCTGTAATGATATCTGCAAAGAAAATCGTTTTATGTCAAAGGAGAATACGTTTTCTTGGACATACGATTTTTCAAGGTACAATTACACCAATTCAAAGATCTTTAGAATTTGCAGACAAATTTCCAGATCAAATCCTTGATAAGACATCACTTCAAAGATTTCTTGGATGCGTTAATTACGTGTCAGACTTTATTCAAAATATCAGGATACTGTGTGCACCACTTTTCAAAAGACTGAACAAAAAGCCATCACCTTAGGGGCAAGAGTGTACCTTAGCTGTCCAAAGTATCAAAAAAGCAGTCAAAAGTATTCCTTGTCTTTCAATTATCGACCCAGATGCCAATCTTGTCGTTGAGACAGGCGCGCTAGATTTAGAGTTTGGTGGAGTCTTAAAGCAGATTCCATTAGGGTCAAAATAGGAACAGTTAGTTAGATACTATTCCGGTGTCTGGATTGGTCCTCAAGTTAACTATTCTACTATCAAAAAAGAAATCCTTTCAATAGTCCTTTGTGTGTCAAAATTCCAAGATGATTTAATCAATAAATCATTTATTCTAAAAACTGATTGCAAAGCCTCAAAAGAAGTTCTTCAAAAAGACGTCAAAATAAATTGTTCATACGCGGGTTGTAAGTCATTGCATTTTTTAAGGTGAGACTCACATCTACAGCAAACCCTACTGCACATCGATACTGACTGCAAAGTAACTTTTTTTTATTGCGATATCAACTGGTGTATTGCAAATCCATGCATGTTGATGTCTCATCAACTGATTTAACAGCGTCTTGGATTGTTTTATTATTAGTGAAAATTAGTCATGCACCCACCTTAATTCAATGCTTTTTAATATGTAACATCCAAGAAACTGTTACATGATTTATGACACCTAAAATAATTTTATTTGGAGAAATGTCACCATTTTAAAAAAGTAGGGAGGGAATGAATTGTAACGGATACAGAAAATCTAGGGTCCACTGTAATCCCCCAGATTTTCCTCAATTCAGTTAATGAAGAGTTTTATCACCATGTTTGTAATTAAAAAAAACAATTTAAACCCAGACACTAATTGTGGAAGAATCACCCACTGATCTACATACCCAAAATCTTATTTTCTGTCTAAAGAACCATGTCAAGCTGATTTTTCCGGTGAAGATGAAGAACATGCAGCAAGTATACTATCCACACAACATTTTTTGAAGTGCTTGTAATATGAGTATCATTAATATGATTCATCCAGTCAAGCTACAGTCATTACCATTTAACGCATTCAACCACACTATTGTACAGGTAGTTTCACAGTGCGGTTCGATAATCTACATTTTTATTGGTTAGAATCCGGCAATAGTTCCACTCCGTGTAGCAGAAGGTGTGTGGATGTATATATGTGAAGATGAAACTTGTTGATGGTGGGATCTTTCTATGTCTGTTTGATTGGATTCTGTAAATCCCAACATGGCTTAAAGCTGGGTGCATTTGAAGGCAACCTTTGTTGGGTGGAGACGGAGATCCCCACAGAAAGATTGGAAAGCTTGTGTAAATCACATGCAATCTTTGCACCATTCTACCTGGAGACAAGTCGGGATTCATATGCTATAATAAACTTCATGTTTGAGATTCATAGAAATACTAATATGATATTAGGGGTTGCGGAGAAGCGATATTAGAAAACTTACACATTCGTGTTTCCATGGGGAGGAGCTACAATCACATTGCAAGATATGATGGTTCTTGAACGTTATTCGGTTTTGGGTGACTCGATCTTGAGCCTCACTAGAGACTTAGAGTTGGAAATGACTAGAGATAAATTACTTAAAGCACGTTCAATATATTTTCCGGGGTAAGGCAAAGAAATCCATCCAGTCTGCTTGGATTGTTAAATTCATGGACTATGGAAGTAAAATCAAGCACGAAGTATTTCTTGCTCACAGGATTTCTAGCACTACGTCCCAAACCTAATTCAAACCTAATTCAACTAAACTTGGTGGGCTATGATTGGCTCGATGGAATGACTTAAAGAAAATGGGAACCATGAATGTGTTATTAGCTATAGATTGTGCTTCAAAAGAATTTTTTTTGGCACCCATACATGAAGGCTGAAAACATTTCTTTACCTCACATGGTTTACAAGGAAGAAGAATATTGGGTATTTGTGTTGACTCTTGTTTCGGTGATGAATTTGAGGGGCTTGTTCGATGCTTGAGAACTAGCGAGTTTGTTGTCCTAGAAGTAGGTTACATAGAGCAGAATCTCCCACATCGTGTGGTAATACAATTTGGCATGGATAAAGATCATCTAGGTTGTGTAGGACGTGCTAATGAGAGAACTGATATTGATTGAAGTAATTACACTAGGACATATGCCATATTTTATATACCAGCACGGCTTTTTGAATCAGATGTTACAACCAGATAAATGAAATGGTGAAAGAATTTAAGGTTTACTAGAAGTAGTATGACTGAGACTTTTAAAGATGGAAAAGGTACATCCAGGGGTTCTAAAATAGAATAAGTGATTGGCTTCTCCTGAATGAAATCAATGGATGATGACCTTGCTTCTCTTTCCAGATTTCCTCCCAAGTCAAATAGTATGAAAGCAAGAGTTTCAAGCAGTAAGAATAAAAACACAGCATGTAAGACTTTAAAGGAAGAAAGCAACGGAATTAGGTTGTTACAGTGGCCATTTTCTTGTTACAATATAAGGAGTGAACATTTTGTATATATGCATAACGGTTGTAATTGTTTCTCGTGTTTGAAAAAAAAAACACTATAACGATAACATGAGATGAATTTGAATGAATTAAACAGCAAAAATTGGAATCAACAACAATTACTAATGAAATATTTTTTATATGCTAGTGCTTGAATATTCATTTCTCGGACAAATTGATCATTTATATCCACATTTTTTTTCTATCATGTATTCACATGTTATTTAAGTCAGACTATCTTATGTATGTTAATGCTCAGGCTAATAATATCGTTGCATACTCTTAATACTTCAAATACCTCACTATAGTTAGAAGAGTGATATAAGATAGCACTAAACTGGAAAACATCATTCGGTAATTCTTATTTTAAGTGATATGAATAAAGGAGAATGCAATAATACAATGAAATCAGTCATTTTTTTCTATTATTAAACTAAAAGCAGCCTTCAATATATCTCAGTTAGCAGTACACTTGATTGCTCGTATATTAACTTACAACACTAATCTCGGACAACGCCCCATGATTAAGCAAGGTTGCTCCCAAGCAAATATGTTTGGCAGGTTCAAATTATCTTATACGACGAGAATCGATTGATTACGTACAACGATTGAGTCGATTGGTAATTCCTAGAAAAATTAGAAAACATAATTTGTTAAGAATTCATCCAATGATTGTAGGCCACTTTCAGTTGTTTCTCGACTAATGAATATCTCTGGAGATCAAAGAATCAACTGACTGTTCCCGTCAATAGCATCGTCCAGCACAGTGCTGTAAAAATTTGTCTAATAATGTAAGTTTCACTATAATGGATTGATTCTCCCCCCTCAATTTTGTTGAACACGTTGCGTTGCTTGAAGAGAGATGAATAAATGAGGAAGACAACTACATTTTGATGAATTCACAGATTATGTAATTGGCATGATCGGAGAATTCGTCGAAATGGGTATCAAGGAATCAATCCTTTTTGAATAACCCTGTTTGAATTTGATTGGCTTTGATCAGTTGCCTTCTTTTTTTATTGTTGTAACTGAAATGCATTATCTTGGGTTTTAAAAGTAATCCTAATTTGTTGCTTTAATTTAGGATTCTGTATTATCTTATTTTTCAAAAGAAAAAATAAAATAAATAATAATAATTTAAATTGCTTAAATTTAGGATGATGATTTTATTTTTTTTTTACAAATTATTTTTTTCAAGATGTCATATTCACAATATAAATATTTGATGTGTCAATATGCAAAATCAAGTTTCATTAGACAGTATCGGTGCAACTTCCATTATTACTGTAAGAGCAATTGGACCAAATAAATTTTTTTTCAGTCTAAGAAAATAAAGCTCAATACAAAATTCATTTGCTGGAGACCAATTTTGAAGCCCACCGGATCAATCCATTAAAGCAGCTGAAGCCTGAAGATTGGAGCCCAAAACTAAAGTCTGCTACCCAGTTTAAAGAAGGGCTAATTACGGCCCATAGTGTTTTTTATTATTAATTTTTTAAAATCAGTTAGTTTTAAAATATTTTACAAAATCAGGTATCGATAATAAGTAAATAAAACCAGAAATTGAAACCCTAATAGTTCAGTCTTTCTCCCTTCGTGTCTTCAACCGTTGCTCTCCATCCTGTTCGTGAACTTCACCGCCATATCTCCGTTCCTATATCCATAATAAGCAGCCCAGTCGTCTTTCATTCCTATAATCTTCTTCCTATGGACAATACTCGCTTGACTCCGGAAAAAACATCTAGAGATGGTGTCGAGTTATCATCGTCCAAAAGCACGGCTTCGAAGAAGAGGCGTAGAGTAGATGCCAAGGTCGTTGACACAAGTTCATCAAAATCGAATGTTGCGAAGAAGAGGCCTGGTGGAAATGTGTCCAAGAAATCAGAGAATATGACGGCGGTAAACTCGTTTTTTAACTTTAATGCGTAGAAGTAAGGAAATTGTAACTAAGTAGTTGTAGTTTTGTAACTTAATTACAGTTGCAAAAAAAATTGTAACGTAATTACATATGCAGTCATATGTAGTTTTGTAACCTAGTTACAAATTGTAATTAGTTACATTTTGAAATTACAGAGACTACTGTTTTTTTTATGCAAGCATTTATTAATTGTAACCTAATTACATACGCAGTCATATGTAGTTTTGTAACCTAGTTACAAATTGTAATTAGTTACATTTTGAAATTACAGAGACTACTGTTTTTTTTATGCAAGAATTTATTAATTGTAATTTATCACACGTATAGGATTGGGACTTTATATTGCAACCGGAACACTGGTTTAGATCTAGCATGGTGGTGGCTAGCCCCAATGATGTGATTAGAAATTTAAATGCTAGATTAAACAATGTACAGAAAAATTTATTCCAGTGCACATGTTTTGGAAGATATTTGGATATGAAGGATATCAGTCTGCAGCCCCAGCTTATTCATGTTGTGTTGCTTAGGGAAGTTAAGCAACAAAACAGTGAAGAAATGTGGTTTGACATTGGGAGAAAAAGAGTGAAGTTTGGGGTAGAGGAATTTTGTTTAATTTCGGGGTTGAGATGCTCGGGGGAGATTGACAAGTCAAAGTACATGTCTGGTATTTGTAGAATTAGGGAAGCTTACTTTGAAAAGTTGGATAGTGTGGACAAAGAGGGTATTGAATACAGATTTCGATTTTCTGAAAATATTATCTCTGATGAAGATATGGTGTTTCTTGCCATTTTGTATCTGATATCTTCACTTTTTTATACGAGCAAGTCCCGCAAGGTTTTTGATGATGTTATTATGAGAATGGTTGATTCAGCAGAGAGGGATGTAATTCCTTGGGGCAAAGATTTGTTCAATGTAAAGCTGAAATCTCTGAAGACTGTAATGAAGAAATCGGCCGAGAGCTTTGGGCAGGGAGCCGTCCATTAGTTACAGGCTCAATGGTTTCATACTTTCCTTTCAAGTATGGATATATGAAACAATTCCATGCCTGGGGCTTAATATTTGTAAGAAGATTGATAAATCGTTCCCAAGGATTGTTAGCTGGTCATCTTCAGCACATGTGACTGCCACTACCTTTGCTGACAATTTTTTTGGAGATAGTGAGGTGATTACATTTTTGGCAATATATTTTATTTTTATTATAATTTTTAATGTGATTGATTCATAAATTTTCTTTAATGAATTGCAGCTGGAGGTGAAAATTTTTGAACCTAGTAACCTGGAGTTGGCCCAAAGATACTGTGAGGGGTTGTTTCCAAAGCCTCACTTGCCATTGGATTGTGAAGAAGGTGTGGAATGCACAGTTGAGTTCACACCAGAGGCGAATGTTGCAAATGGAAACACGATTGGTGAGCAGTCACAATTACCGAACATGGATCCTGGGAAGGGTGCACAGCCATCAGGTTCTTCTGATGAAAGAAATAAGGTTTATTATTTTTATTTTTCTGAATACTAATAATCTAAACATATATCACATTTAGAAAATGGGAATGGGCTTATATGATGTGTGTTTGTTATGTTACAGGGGGATGACGCACAATTGATGGAGGAACTAAGGAAACGGTTAGAGTATATTGAATTAAAGGTTCAGAGATTGGAATTTGAACGTAGTGACCGGCTGGCTGCTATCGAAGATAGGCAGAAGGAGCTAGCTAGTAGTATGACAACAATGAAGTCTGAAATTTGTAGCTTGACAACTGAATTCAAAACGATGATTTCTGATTTTCTGGATATTTTAAAAGAAGGGGTGAAGGATAAGAAGTCACAGTGCAATGCTGCCCCTAATCTGGGACAAAAGGTTTTAATTGTTTAGTTACAGTTGTAATTCATTATTTTTTTGTAATTAACAATTGTAACTTTTAACTAATCACAATTGTAACTTTTTCTAACTAATTACAATTGTAGCTTATGTAAGTAATTACAATAAGTTACAATTGTAATTAGTTACAATAAGTTACAATTGTAATTTGTAACTAATTACAATTGTAACTTATTGTAACTAATTACAATAAGTTACAATTGTAATTAGTTACAACTGTAACTTATTGTAACAATTGTAACTCATTGTAACTAATTACAATTGTAACTTTTTGTAACTATAAATACGATTGTAACTTATTTGTAACTAATTACAATTGTATTTAGTTACAAAACGCAACTAGTTACAATTTTTGAAATAAATAATATTGTGACTAGTTGTAACTAATTTCAATTGTAATTACAATTAGTTACAATTTAAATTAATAATTTCAATTATAGTTAATTTGATTAAAATTTATTTGTTTACTGTTTTTTTTTTTTTCAAAGAATGTTGATGGAAAGGATCCAGAAAAGGACTTACCTTCAAGGGTGTTGGAGCCTGAGCTAGGAAATCGTGTTTTAGATGATGATATTCATTCACCTAATTTCAATCTTGGCATTAGTAGTTTAGAGGAGTCTGTTCATGACACTGAACCAAATAAATTGGGATCTGAGGTAACTTTTATTAAACTGCATACTGTATTGTAACTAATTACAACTACAATTGTCTACAATTATGAAAATAAATACAACTGTAACTAATTGTAATTAGATACAATTAGTTGCAATTAGTTACAATCTAACTAATTGTAATTAGTTACAATTGTAGTTAAATTGATTAATATTTACTTTTTACTGTTTTTTTATCGAAGAATGTTGATGTAAAGGATCCGGGAAAGGAACCACCTTCAAGGGTGTTGCAGCCTGAGCTAGAAAATCGTGTTTTAGATGATGATATTCCTTCACCCAACTTCAATCTTGGTATTAGTAGTCTAGAGGAGTCTGTTCATGAAGCTGAACAAAATAAATTGGGACCTGAGGTAACTATTATTTAATTGCATATTGTATTGTATCTAATTACAAAATGTATCTTATTTGCAATTGTACAATTGCAATTAAGAGCAATTGTAACTAACTAATTTAACTTGTAGTTTCTCAGTATCTGTTATCTTATTGAGTAATTTTTTGTTTTTTTTACTGTGTTTTGTGAAGGATGTTGATGCAAAAGACCGTGAAAAGGACTCACCTTTGAGGGTGTTGGGGAGAGAGAGAGAGAGAGAAAATCCTAGTGATATTATTGGTGAGAAGCCTTCTCATACTATTAATATTGGCATTAGTAGTTTAAGGGCAGATGTTCGTGAGGGTGATCCGGATGATTACGATTTGTTTTTTACAGAAGAAGTGTTGAAAGAGCTGGACAAAAGTGAGAAGCTTTTTATAGAGAAAAAGTTGGTATGTATTTTTTTTTATGTTTTGATTACAAATAAATAAATGCGTTGCATTATTTTAATTGTAACAATGTAATGAGTTCTTTTTCTTTTTATTGATTTTATTTCTCCCTCATTTGTAGGTTGATGATGAGGACAATCAGCTGGTTCCTATAGTTATTTCAACTGAAGTTTCTAATCCTTCTTTACCTGATCATGTATGTAAATTTATCAGTCGGGTATAATTAGTTTTTAACAATTCATTAGCTGATATTTATACTTTTATAATGTTTATCAGGGTCCCGATGAAGTGAATGAATTTACCCCTGAATCTGTAGACATACCAGTGAGAAGGAAACTAATAAAATCCAGACTCTTGCAATCCCCTTTTACCGGTAATCTGTCTACCCCACAAGAAGAGGGAAGTCCCTTGAACAAAGAAGCAAGATGTGCTTTTCAATTGGGTTTAAATCAGCCAAATGAGGAAGACGTTGTTGCATTTGACAAATGGTTTAATATTGGATATAAGAAAAATAACAGGTTAGAACAATCAGAATTGTCATTTGTAATCAGCTAAATTTTTTAAAATAAATACTATTGTTAGTTACAATTGGTTACAATTCTAACTTGCTAATTTCAATTATAGCTGATTACAGTTTGTATGTTGATTACATATAAGAAAAATGTGTAATTTTTGTAGGAAGAAAAAGTTCCCAAATCCCGACATTAAACCTCCTCTAAAGCTTGGTGTGATGGACAGCAATTCAAAATATTGGTGGTATGAGTTGCGTGAGAAGGAGAACTCACTGGCTTGCATGGTACAATTTGTAAATTACTTTTTATTTGTTGACAAGTATGGGTTGAAGAGTATGTGAGTTGTTTTTTGATTGTGTTTTGTCATTTTTGTGCAGCACATTGATGAATGCTTTTATCACCTGCGAAAAATGGCAAAGTTTGGTAAAAATATGAAGAATAGGATAACAACTACTGACTGTTGCTTTGCTTCGTGCGTTAGAGGAATTTACCCTGAATGGTCTAAAGATCACTCGAAACTCGCGGACCAGGATTCCCTTATCTTTTATGCATTTGGTGAGCAACTATTGGATGGAACCAGCTGGATTGAAGTTGATACTGTGTTAATTCCATTGTGCATGAAGGATCATGCACATTGGATTCTTGGAGAGTTTGACATCTCAAAGAAGTGTCTGAATGTATACAACTCATTGGATAGTTCATTTAATGGGGACATTTTGACAAGGGATGTTCTGCCGTTTGCTGAAATGCTTCCTCACATAATGATCAGTACTGACATTTGGAGACCAGAAATTGTTGATGGCAAAGAACACATAGACCCTCTACAAGTGAATATTGTTGGTGGACTCCCACAGCAAGATAATGGGTTTGTATCTGACTTAATTTTTTTTTAATGCACCAAATGGAAATATGTAACTAATTACAATGAGTTGCAATTGTAATTAGTTACAATTGTAACTTTTTCTAACTAACAATAAGCTACAATTGTAATTAGTTACAATTGTAACTTATTGTAACAATTGTAACTCATTGTATCTCATTGTAACTAATTACAATCGTAACTTTTTGTAACTAATTACAATTGCAACTCATTGTAACTAATTACAATTGTAATTAGTTATAATTGTAACTTATTTGTAACTAGTTGTAATTGAAATTAGTTACAAAATTGTAACTCATTGTAACTAATTACAATCGTAACTTTTTGTAACTAATTACAATTGTAACTCATTGTAACTAATTACAATTGTAATGTAACTTATTTGTAACTAGTTGTAATTGAAATTAGTTACAAAATAAATGTAATTCAAGTAATCACTTAATCACTTCTAATAACATACAACAATCAAAGCTACTCAAATTCAATTACAAATCAATTTGTAACTAGTTACAAATCTGTAATTCTATATACGAACTATCATTATAGTTACAATTTGTAATTCTATATATGATGTAGCGCCCCGAGTTCCGTATACCCGATTCACTACGTCATTTTCTGTCTAAATTTTTTCGAATAATATTTTTGCGGAAGAAATAATTGAAATTCATTTTTGGCAACATTAAATAAACTGTAATGGCCGCTAAAATTGAAAACATTTATGAAACCATTTGAAATAGTAAATCGAACCATTAATATTGTAAAGAAATTGCCAATATCATAATTTCTCAAATAAATGAACTTCTCTAAATTATTCGATTGTTTGGAAAATACGGAAATCATTAACGTCAAACTTTCAACCGTTCAACGATTATTGCCACCATCATTCATCGCTCGCCACCGTCTCCGAAATCTGCAAAACTGTTAAAAAGTAGGGTGAGTATTTCATGGGGGAAATACTCAGTAGACTCATCGCAAATTAATTTAATTTATAAGATGATTAAACACATAAATCCCGGCTCTTTATAAAACGGGCATTGATAGAGCTTCTTTATAAAACTGTTCTTGATAAAACTCATATTGTGCATTACAGCACGGGACATATTTTGCAAATCATATGCTCTTTGAAAACATCTCTTTGAAAACCATATACTTATAAAAACATTTTAATTATGCCAAGCATAATTTCTTTTGAAAGCATAACATAAGATAGGATTGAAATCCTCATAAACATAAATAGACACAAGAACTTTACCGAACTTAGGTGGCAAGAATTCTTATGCAGTAAAATCATAATAACAGTAAGTTTTCATCATAACATAGGATAAAATCGAAATCCTCATAAACATAAGAATTTTACCGAACTTAGGTGGCAAGAATTCTTATGTAGTAAGTATACCAAGCATAATTTTTCTGAAATTCATAGGGATCAATTGCATCATAACATAAGATAGGATCGAAATCCTCATAAACATATGCGACAGGAATTTTACCGAACTTAGGTGGTAAATCCTCATAAACATATGGAAAGATAGGAATTTTACCGAACTTCGTGGCAAATCCTCATAAACATAGGAGACACAAGAATGTTACCGAACTTAGGTGGCAAGAATTCTTATGTGTAGCGCTACTAAAACTCCGGTCCCCTTAACATATCATAACTTATCATATGGGACCCAAAACAATCTTGGTAGATTGATTTCATAGCAATGATCCAAAAAAAACATTTTCGTGAAGCATAGGGTATACTTACTTTTCGTAAAAACATAAAGTATATTTTCTTTTCATAAAAACATACTTACTTTTCATAACAACATAAGGTATATTTACCTTTCATAACAACATACTTGCTTTTCTTAAAAATTGACTTTCACAAGTCACATGACATTCATATGAAATCATAATTTAAATCAATTAATAAGTGCGAGTCTACCTCAAATCCGACGAGTGCAAAGTTGAGCGGGAATGACTTCAATTTCTTTAAATTCTCCGTACGCTTCGTCTTAAGCCAATAAGTCACTTTAGTCTATCAAATATATAGTTCAAAATGATAAATTATAATTTGAGGACTAAAATTGATGTTTTGAAAGTTGAGGGACTAAAATGAATACTTTTGAAAGTTCAGGGACTAAAATAGATATTTTGAAAGTTAAGGGACTAAAATGAATACTTTTAAAACTTGGGCTTAAAAGTAAATCAGCAGGTACTGAAATAAAAGAGTTTAAAGTTAAAGGGCTGAAGTAAATCATTTTAAAGCTTTGAGGCTGAAATGGATGAGTTTAAAACAGTAGGGACTGAATTAAAACAATTTAAAACATCAGGGACTGATTAAAACTCATTTAAAACTTAAGGGCTGAAATTGATAAGTTTTTAAAACTGAAGGACTGATTTGAAACAATTAAAAACGTTAGGGACTGATTTGCAAATTCTGGAAATAAATAATATATCATTCAGATCTTTTCTCTCTCTCATAACTCACTCACTCTCTCACGATCTCTCTCTCGCGCGATTTCAGCAGCGACAGGCGAGAGAGAAAGGCGATCGGTGGAAATTCTTTGGAATCAACGGTGCTATAGCCGGCAGTTCGCCTGCGCAGGAGGTGGCCAACGACGAGGCTCCGCTAGGCTAGGTTTTGGTGGAGTTTAGGTGCGATTTGGGGCTGAAATCCGAGATTTTAGGTCGGGGTTTTTCCGGCGAAAATCCGGCATTTGAGGTAGGTGGTTATCTGGTTACTCTGTTTCTTGGGTTTGGGTTGATTTGGTGATGGCTATCCGGTGGTGTTGATTGATGATGATGATTGTTTGATTTGGAGATTAAAATGGTGAGCGGAGGTTCGATTCTTGGTCGACCTCTGAAGTGAGGCAGTGGACTTGGATATTACGGATTCAGAAATGGTGGTGGGTGGAAAAGTGTGGTTGTGGCTGAGTGGTGATCGATCTTGATGATGATGATGGGGTTGCTGGAAGAAACTGCAAGATTGGTTGAAGATGTCGATGAATTATGATAGCTTTGATTAATTGGTAGTGGTGTTCTTTGTTAGGTATAATAATAATAATGATGATAGTTTGTATGTGCAGGACGGAAGAATGCAAATTGAGTTTGATGAAGAACATATAAAATTAGAGGAAGAGATGTAGATAGTTAGGTATTAAGAAAAGTGGGAAAACATGGGGAATAATTAGTTGGTTTGTTGATGATGATGTTTTTGGACTGAAAATACATTTGAGAATAAATAGATTTTGAGATAAAATCGAATTACGTATTTGGACTTAAAATAATTTGAATATGGAAAATTGAGATATTTTAATAAATTTGGAATTCAAAATGATTTTGAAAATAATACTTTGAATAAATAACATAATTTTAGAAATTCGAATTTTAATTTAAAATCGAACAAATTCGATATTTCTTGACTTGGCTAGACGAATTCGTCGCGGCGTTAATTTCAAAATAATAAATGAAATAGTAGCGACACAATTTTCTAAATATTAAAATAATTATTTATTGCATAAAAATTCTGGGTCGCTATATATGAACTATCATTATATAGTTACAATATATGGCTGACTTACTATTATTATTATTTTTTTAACATACAGGCATGACTGTGGCATCTTTATTATCAAGTTTGCAGAGTTTATAATTAATGGAAAGAAAATTGAAGAGTTTGACGCAGAAGAGGCAAGACACCAATTGGCAGTACAATTGTTCAAATATGCAAAGTGCAGTGAAGATGTGCCAAAAAAACGTGGTCGCAAGAAGCCGAAGAAGATGGAAGATGCCTAATGATTGTGTTCAAAGGTTTTTTGTAAAGATGTGCAGAAGATGATCGTTTGGTGATTCTTTTTGTGAAGAAACTAGAAACTAATGTAGGTTTGTAAAGCAGCTGTATGGATCCATCTGACATATTTTTAATGCTGGGTTAACATTGTGTAACATCAGAAACGTAGTAGATATGTAAATATTGAACATGAATGATTTGTCAAGCAGTAGCTAATGATAGAGACTGGTGGTAGATTTTGCTTTAGTCTACTTTTGTTCTTTTTTAATTTGATCATTAGGTCTATTTTACAGTATGTGATTAAGTTACAAGTTATATTTGATAAAATTCAATATATAATTGGGTACAAACTGGCAATTTGTAAACAATTTACTGATTTGTAATTAATTACAAATTGTAAATAAAAAAAAACGTACGATCTAATTACAGTTTGTGATTAGTTACAAATTACCTAAATGAAGTTACATTTTTGATTAAACTTAATGTATAATTAGCTACAAACTGGCAACTTTTAATCATTTAATTAATTACAAATTGTAAACAGTTACAAATAAAAAATGAAGTTACATTTTGACTAATTTCAATGTATAATTAGGTACAAACTGGAAACTTTTAATCAATTAACAGAATTGTAATCAATCAACAAACTGACAAATATAACAATATTGAATTGTAATAACTCAACAAACTAACAAATATAAAGAGAGTCAAATATAATATATATTCTATATTTTTCGACACAATCTGATATAATGAATAGTATAATGTCAAGCTTTCTAATGTAAGGAATGAATAGTATCAATCAAGTAATATAAAAAGAGAGTAACGGTTAATCTGGCTACAATTTCAGGACCCCACAGTTCTTATTCTTTTTTGTCTTCAATGGGATTGGTTCTTTACATGTTCTTTTATTATGTGAATATTCACCACACCTGCTACACCTCGTTGCATTATGCCCTTCTGCCACCGATTTATATCTTGTTTCTTTAGGCCTTCCTGGTGGTCTTCTTGTAGAGGGAGGAAGTACAACTAGTGATGTTACGTATTCAGGAAATATCCATTGTGACTTGTCTCCAAGTGGAAAAATGTCCCCTTTGTATGCTGATACGTAGAACTCTCTTGTATGGTAGGTTGAACAATAATTGTATGCATCAAGCCCTCTTTTCCCTATCACTGCTAGTGCATGGGAACATGGCAGTCCATCAACCTGGAACCGCAAACAGGTGCATGTCATGTCTTGGATATGTACTGTGTAGGATGTCACGCATCAATAACTTCAAATAGTGCTTGACTTGATGAATGAATATGGGGAAAAAATTGGCACATCAATAACATCCTTAAGGCAAAAAATTGTTACATTGATCAAAAAATTGTACTCCGTACCTTCATCCTTGAACACTCAAAAATGTTTGCCCGTAACACTTTTTCTGGATTGGTTGCTAGTATAGTGAATGTAGCCTCAGCATTCGTACGATTTTTGTTAAACCAATTTTGTAATGTACGCCTTAGGAATTCCAACAATGTCTCAATGGTTAGTTTCTTTGTTGTTTTTATTACTGCATTTACCGATTCGACAATGTTTGATGTCATTGTTGAGTATCGATTTCTTGCCATATATGCCCTTATCCATCTTTCATGACCAACTTCCTCATGCTATTGTATGCAAAAAGTCAAAATCTTGTGTATGTAACAACAATATCTTCAGAGAAATAACATTTCATAATTATAATTTTAAATAATTTACAATTTGTAACTAATTGTAACTATTTAGTGACAATTGTAACTAATTAATTTTTGTAGTTACAAAATTGTAACTAACTAATTACAATTTGCAGCTTTGTAGTTACAAATTGTAACTAAGTAGTTGTAGTTTCGTAACCTAATTACACTTGCAAAAAATATATGTAAAGAGTAGCATAAATAAACAAAACATACCAGGTAACGTCGAATATCTTTGTCAATTTTGTCCAGCTGGTTCATTTGATATTCAAATTCACCTATTGTATATGCTCTTGCTACAGCGTTGAATGGTACTGCTATCTCTTTAGACTTCTTTGAGTATTTTTTCTTTAGGTTCTTCAACAAGTGATAAGAACACGGTCCATGAAATGCATTTGGGAAAACTTTTTGGGTTGCATTCCTAATGCTAGGGCATCGATCTGATATTATACACAAATCTTCTCTTTCACCATATGTTTCTTTGAACCTTAAAAAGAACCATTCCCAAAAGTTATCATTTTCTGAATCTCCAATCCCAAATGCAAGTAGATAAATGTTATTGTTTGCATCTTGTCCACAAGCCGTTAATAAAGTCCCACCATAATGCCCTGTCAAAAATGTACCATCAACAACAACAACAGGCTTGCAGAATTTCCAGCCATATATTGAAGCAGCTAAAGCTATATATAGATACCTAAACTGATTGTTTTCATTGGTTTCAAATCTTGCAATAGATCCTGGATTCTTTTCCTTCAACATTTCTAAATAAGCAGGTATCTTCCCATAAGAATCTTCAAGATCCCCCATTATAGCACAAAAGGCATGTTCCTTTGCCTTCCAAGCCTTTTGATAATTCAAATCCAGACCATATGTAGTTAACATATCATGCATGATGTTAGCTGGCATGTATATGGTCTTTGTAGAGGTGTATTTATGCTTAATTACATCACCTATTATTGAGCTTGTTGCCTGTATATGATTTCCCAACATTATATCCAATCCGCACTTATGACCCTCTTTTATATCTCTTATCTTGAACATGTCAGTTCTACAAAACTTTGATGCCCTAAACATCCAGTCACAATCAGCACATAAACATTTAAGAACATACTCCTTTCTGTCTGATCTTTTCACTATGAACTGGAATTTTTTGTTTATAGCATATAGGGCCATACTCTTCTTTAACACAATCTTAGTGCGGAATACCTACCCTTTTTCAATTGCATCGCCTCTTGGATCTGTAATCACCTCTTTATCATCTGCAATAGGGGTAATTTTTGTGGTTTCAACCATTTCACAAAGTTCTTGAGCCACATCATCTAGTGTTGGTATTCTTGTTGCTGAGATCTCAATTGCACCAGTTTGGTGTATGCTAAGTATGGATGAAACCCCAGAGTCAGTAAGTATAGTGGTTAACTCATTAGGAACTGGTGGTAAAAGGTCTGTGCCACCATAAAGTTGCTCAACCTCTACACACAATGGAAAACTTGTTAGATCTTTGGCCTTCCTTCTCAGCTCTAAATAGAAAGTTAGGGAACTATCATCAACAATACTCATTGGCTCCATGTTTTTGTCCACTATATATCGTATGCTCAATCTATTCAACAGTGGATCCAAATTTAATCTTGTGAAAACAACATCCAACATGCTGTAGTATGTAGTTGTAGTGGATAGGAGGATCCCTGCTACCTTTAGGCCTGTGTAGTTGTTGAACTCATCCCAAAATCCACCATAATGTATGAAGACATTCAGTGAATCCATAGCTGCACATAAAAAATGAAGTTTGTAACTAATTACAGAAATTCAATCAAGTTGTAATTTTAAAAGAAGGGGTGAAGGATAAGAAGTCAGAGTGCAATGCTGCCCCTAATATGGGACAAGAGGTTTTAATTTGTTTGGTTACAGTTGTAATGCATTATTTTTTGTAATTAACAATTGTAACTTTTAACAATTTACAATTGTAACTTTCTCTAACTAATTACAATAAGATACAATTGTAATTAGTTACAGTTGTAACTTATTGTAACTAATTACAATAAGTTACAATTGTAATTATTTACAATTTTGTCTATTAAGTAATTACAATTGTAACTTTTTCTGACTAATTACAATAAGGTACAATTGTAACTAATGACAACTGTAACTTATTTGTAACTAATTACAATTGTAACTTATTTGTAACGAATTACAATTATATTTAGTTACAGTTGTAATTCATTATTTTTTGTAATTAACAATTGTAACTTTTAGCTAATTACAATTGTAACTTTTTATAACTAATTACAATAAGCTACAATTGTAATTAGTTACAATTATTAGTTACAATTGTATCTTATTGTAATTAGTTAGAAAAAGTTACAATTGTTAATTACATACAATTTTGCCTTTTAACTAATTACAATTATAACTTTTTCTAACTAATTACAATAAGATACAATTGTAACTAATTACAATTGTAACTTTTTCTAACTAATTACAATAAGATACAATTGTAACTATTTACAATTGTAACTTATTTGTAACAAATTACAATTGTATTTAGTTACAGTTGTAATTCATTTTTTTTTTTTGTAACTAATTACAATTGTAGCTTATTGTAATTAGTTAGTTAGAAAAAGTTACAATTGTAATTAGTTACAAAACGCAACTAGTTACAATTGTAAATAATTGTAATTACAAGTGAAATTGGCTACAAAATAAATGCAATTCAAGTAATCACTTCTAATAACATAACATACAACAATCAAAGCTACTCAAATCTGTAATTCCATATATGAACTATTATTATAGTTACAAGTTGTAACTATAATAATATCATGCTATCGGAATACTTTATTTATAAGATCTATCATGCTCTCGGAATACTTCTGCAATGGTAATGACGAACCTGGAATTTAAGTATAATGTCCTTGAAATATGTATCTCGGTAAGAATGTGAAAATCTAGTGCAATGATGTTGATAATCAGCCTCGCCAACGGATTTGAAATAAGAACAGCTAGTCGCCGATCGATTTTTAAGACATCAATGTAGCCGCGGTTCGTGATTTTAGCATGATTTTTGGATGGATTCTGGTAGAGATCGCCGTTCGAATGGGTTTAATATCGCCGTTCTGATTAGTGGTTATTGTAAGAATCTATATCTATATATATATAAAAACAGAAGTGCCGTCAAAAAAATTTTCCCGCCCATTTTCAGTTTCTATTTTTGGAATTTTTTTTTTTTTTCAATTGAATTTCCGGAATTGGGAAATGAGTTGTTGACAATTAATGAGACATTTAATGTGGGAAAGTGTGTAATGCATTGTAAATAGGCACTTGACTATATGTATTGAATGTTAATAGTTTGTATATATATATATATATATATTATTTTAGGAAACTATATTCATACAACACATTTTTTAAAATTTACATCATAGTTTAATTGTAAGATAGATTTCGGTATTTGTTTAGTTTTTCTTTTATATCCTTAACTTTTTTTAATCACATTGTTATTTATAACATTCAATTAATTAATAAATTTTATTTCTAATCGAAATTTCTATTCAAATATTCTGCTAATTTGCATTGAAAGGATGTGCAAATTTTTTTTTAACTTTTGTATTAATTATTTATTTTGATTATTTAAAAATATGAGAGATAAATAAGTTTTTTTTGCCAACAAAACAAATATATTGAACAAAAATCATCTCAAAAGACAAGATATGGAAATTAATAAAGAGTTGATGATAAAAAAATTATAAAATTTTTTAATATAACTATTATAATTTGAAGTAGTTTTATTATTTGTAAAATTTTAATAATTATTTTAATATAATATTATTTTTTATGCATTTTGTATACGGGAGAAATTATGTATAAGCATTAAAAATTAACAAGCACTTATCAAAATTCATATTGTTAAATTACAACTTCCATAGATCATTTTTGTTTTTCAGTCTAAAATACTTTCCAAAAATTGGAATGTATTAATATTCATCATTAATTGCTTTATAAAAAATAGATTTTATAAAGAAATTAATACATTTGGAAAACTACACATTAACTTTGAAAAACAAAAATAACTTTACTTTTTCGTGCATTATTTGTGCATTAATTAGATTAATATTTTAATAAACTTTAATATTTGTTCTTTTTTGTTTAGTTAAAAATATTAGTGACAAATAAGTTTGTTTACACTTCTTAATAGATTTTTTTTCCAGAAAGCAGTAATTTTTTTTTTAAGAAAACGGTGACTATTCATTTTTTTTAATTATTTGAATTAAACTTACTTGCATCAACGTAAGAGGTACTCATGATAATTAATAATTTATTGAAACTAAAACTAATTATTATGTCATCACATTGATATACATTTGAATGGTATTATGGAAATCATTTTACATAGTGAAATTAATTACTATGTTATGGATGACCTGTTGACTGCATTTGGTCCCTGTTTGAGACTCATTATTTGGAATAATGTGATTTTGAATAGTAAATTTTTTGGAGAATGTGTAGTTAAAAATTGAAGAATATTTTTGGACTTATGTGTAGAATCGTAGATTATTTTATTGGTATAATGTGTGGTTGAAAATGAGTTTTTAAAAAATGAGATTTAAAAATAATAGGTACCAAACAGGGGCTTGATGATGCGTTTAGTGCAATGGGAAATGAAATTGAAATTATTAAGGATGTTCATTTTAATACTTAAAAACGCAACTCCAAACAATGTGCAAATATCTATTATTTTCGATAAAAAATAATATCAATTTTTTATCGAACAACAACTTCATTTTTTATTTTTTATTTTTGTGAAAAAATGTGGAAAACTTAATAATCATTTACTACTTAAATATCCAAATATTATATGATCTAAAATTCTCGGTATAATTTTTTGACCTTCAATGTTATCCAGTTGCCATGTCATGATAATTGCAAGATTTGCGTAAGTATTATTTTAACTACTTGATTTTATATGTAAAATTATAATGTTATTGGTTAAGAATGAATACTATTTTTTTAATAATTCTTAATTTTAATAGTTTTGTAAAGGTTATATGGTACGATTTTTGCTATAATTTTTTTACTCCAACATTGTCGATTGTTATATCATGATAATTGCTAGATTTATGAAATTGTTATTTTGACCACTTGATTTTATAGGTGAAAATATAATTTTATTGGTCAAATGCAAATATTTGTGGGTTAAGATTCAGCACGCTTTTATAATTATTATGATTCTTATTTTTGAATGAAAAATTTAAAGCTTAAATACGAGAGGAGAATGCATAAACCATTAGAAATATATTGATACATTCCACATAATCAATATTGTATCCATAATATTAAATAAAAAACATGATACACCATTAAATAAACTACTAAATTTGGATTTTCTTTGAAGTTGACCATAACTCATAAAAATTATTGAAATTAACAATCATTTTTATTGGTCAAATACAAATATTTGCTCTTAAGATTAAACAAAAGTTTATAATTATTGTGATTGATGTTTCTGAAAGAAATTTAGATAAAATGTTAAATACGTGAGGAAAATGCAAAAATTGTGGTTAAAAGCGAATAATATTCTTTTAATCATTCTTAATTTTAATAGTTGTGTGAAGATTATATGTTATACCATTTTCGTTATAATTTTTTTGTCACCAACATAGCATGTTGTCATATCATGATAATTGCTAAATTTATGTAATTATTATTTTGACTACTTGATTTTATAATTAAAAATATAGTTTTATTGGTTAAATACAAATATTTGTGGGTTTAAGATTAAGCATACATTTATAATTATTGTGATTTATATTTTTGAATCAAAATTGGAAAAACTTAAATACGAGAGGCATAAATCATGAGAAATAATTGATACCTTCCACAATATATTTATATTTGGCGAATACTTTAGTATTATTTACTAATGTATTAAGTAAAATACTAAAGTATCCGACAAACATAGCATCCTCAATATCTCACTTATTTTTATTTATGGATTAAAATGGTGTAGTATTGAATTTATAATGCTTATACTAAACTTAAAAGAAAAGTGTTGACATATTTTATTACAAATCAAATTTGTATTTTCAATTGGAAAATTGCATTCGTACAGGGCCTGTACCCGTAGGATTACTCTTTTCAATATACCAAAATTATTCACTAATTTTACAATATATTTTGTACGATACAATATCCGTGCATCGCACGGGTGATGCACTAGTGGGTTTAATGTTTATACCTGATTTTCCTAAATAAGTTTTATAATGTCGAGATTTGTTTTAGAATAACTGATATTAAATGATGCGAACCCCTTCGGTGCGTTGACCAAAAATTTTCACAACAATATTGTATCAACCCAAGAAAGCTAAAATAGGTAATAAATGAGAAATCTTGACCCAAGTTTAACCTAACCAAAATTCCAAGGAAAGTTAACCCTAGCCCAATGGAGAGATTAAGACAAATTCCAAGACTTGTGGAATAAATAACAACAAATACACAAGAACAAACTCTCAATATATAAGTTGAAAATAAATTCCAAGAAAAGTTACAAGATAAAGAAAGGATTATACCTCTCCAAAGCTCCAAAGGAGTGTTCTTCAAATGTCAAAAACTAACTAGGGTTTGGAAGGCTTCCCAAATATATACAAAAAGTGAAAGATAAAAAGTTTGAGAAATTGCACAAAAAACCCGCTATTTCATTCGGAGGACTTTCGGTCGACCGAAACTTATCTTTCGGTCGACCAAACTTATTTCGGTCGACCACCTGGTCGACCGAAATGGTAGTTTCGGTCGTTCATTGGTCAGCCGAACCCGCCTGCAGCAATGCCTCAAAAACCTGCAGAGTTTCGGTCGACCGAAAGTTCCTGTTCTTCCAAAATTAGGCAATTGACCTCGATCTTGCTCTCTTCCATGTGGACTTGATTTCGTAGCTTGAAAATGAGTCCCGCCATCGACTTTTGGACCTCTTTAGCCTTGGATCTTGTCATGGGCCCCACCGGTATTCTGATAGAGGGTTGACCTGTTTGACTTTGACTCGATTGACTCCCTGGATTCTCATCATCCCCTCCCTCTTGAAAAGGATTCGACCTCGAATCTTCACCTGCATCAAAAAGGGATAAGTCAGATACGTTAAAAGAAGCTGATACATTGTACTCACCAGGAAGGTCAAGCTTGTAGGCATTGTCATTGATTCTCTCTAGGATTTGGAAGGGGCCATCACCACGTGATTGTAATTTTGATTTTCTTTGAGCCGGAAACCGCTCCTTCCTCAAATGCAACCACACCCAATCACCGGCCTCAAATGTCATTCGTTTCCTACCTTTGTTGGCACTGGAGGCATATTGTTCATTCTTCTTCTCGATTTGGAGTTTGACTTTCTCATGGAGAGATTTTACCAACTCCGCCTTTCGCTTCCCATCTAAACTACCTCTTTCATCAATAGGTAACGGAATCAAATCCAAAGGAGTTAAAGGGTTAAAGCCATAAACAATCTCGAATGGAGAAAAAGAAGTAGTAGAATGAACACTTCGATTATATGCAAATTCAACAAAAGGTAAACACTCTTCCCAATTCTTTAGATTGCCCTTAAGGACGGTGCGAAGAAGTTGTGTTAAAGTTCTATTAACCACCTCAGTTTGGCCATCGGTTTGGGGATGACAAGTTGTTGAAAACAAAAGTTTAGTTCCCAATTTCCCCCACAGGACCTTCCAAAAGTGGCTAAGGAATTTAACGTCCCTATCCGACACAATGCTCCTAGGAACCCCATGGAGTCGCACGATTTCCCTAAAGAATAGGTCGGCTATATGAATGGCATCATCAGTTTTATGACAAGCAAGGAAATGCGCCATTTTACTAAACCTATCTACAACCACGAAGATGGAATCACTACCTTTTTTTGACCTAGGCAACCCTAAAATGAAGTCCATAGAAATTTCCGTCCAAGGTTCACTAGGGACAGGTAGGGGTGTATATAATCCATGTGGTTCTACCTTGGACTTGGCCTTTCTACAAGTTATGCACCTAGAACAAATTCGCCCAACGTCTCTACTCATTTTTGGTCAAAAGAAATGTTCTTGTAAAATTTCAAGGGTTCTCCTTACCCCAAAGTGACCCATTAATCCCCCGCCATGGGCCTCCCTTATCATCAATTCCCTCAATGAGCAATTTGGCACACAAAGTTTACCTTCTCGAAACAAAAACCCCTCATGCATATAAAACTTCCCAAATCCAACCCTCTCACATGATATAAATATACTAGCAAAATCCGCATCATGCGCATACAAGTCCTTAATGCTCTCAAAACCCAACAATTTAGCACTTAAGGTCGTAATAAGAGCATACCTTCGAGAAAGGGCGTCGGCTACCACATTCTCCTTACCTTGTTTGTATTTGATGACATAGGGAAAAGTTTCTACGTACTCCACCCATTTGGCATAACTCTTGCTCAACTTCCCTTGCCCCTTCAAGTGCTTCAATGACTCATGGTCGGTGTGGATGACGAACTCTCTAGGCCACAAGTAGTGGTGACATGTTTCTAACGATCTTACCAACGCATAGAGCTCCTTGTCATAGGTGGGGTAGTTCAGGGCGGCTCCACTGAGCTTCTCGCTAAAGTAGGCAATCGGCCTTTTCTCCTGCATCAAAACTGCTCCAATACCTGTGCCTGAAGCATCACATTCAATCTCAAAAGTTTTATCAAAATTAGGCAAGGATAAAACCGGGGCGGTGCACAATTTGTTCTTTATTTCATTACAGGCCTTTTCTTGCGCCTCCCCCCATTTAAACCCAACATGTTTTTTAACAACCTCGGTAAGTGGTGAAGCTAGTGTGCTAAAATCTTTGACAAAACGACGGTAAAAACTAGCTAACCCATGGAAGCTTCTTACCTCGGTGACACTTGTGGGAGTGGGCCATTCCTTAATGGCTTTGATCTTCTCCTCATCGACCTCTATTCCCTTAGTACTAACTACAAATCCAAGAAAGACCACTCTCTCCATGCAAAAATTACACTTATGGAGGTTAGCATACAATTGTTCTTGTTGCAAAACCACAAGTACACTTCTCAAGTGTTCAATGTGCTCATTCAAATTTTTGCTATAAATGAAAATATCATCGAAGTAAACTACCACAAATTTCCCAATGAATGCACGGAAAACACGGTTCATTAATCTCATGAAAGTGCTCGGTGCATTAGAAAGACCGAAGGGCATAACCAACCACTCATATAAACCATATTTAGTTTTAAAAGCGGTTTTCCATTCATCTCCTTCTCTCATCCTAATTTGGTGGTATCCACTTCTCAAATCGATTTTACTAAAAATGCAAGAACCATGCAACTCATCTAGCATATCATCTAACCTAGGAATGGGGTGTCGATACTTTACCGTTATGTTGTTAATGGCTCGGCAATCGACACACATTCTAAAGGTTCCATCCTTCTTGGGCACAAGTAGCACGGGAACGGCACAAGGACTCATGCTCTCACGAACATATCCTTTACCCATCAACTCCTCAACTTGTTTTTGGAGTTCCTTGGTCTCCTCCGGGTTGCTTCGGTATGCCGGTCTATTTGGAATGACGGCTCCAGGGATGAAATCAATTTGGTGCTCGATGCCTCTAATGGGTGGAAGCCCACTAGGCATCTCCTCCGGGAAGACATCCTCGAACTCCTGCAACAAAGAAGTAGCTAAAGTGGGGAGGGAAGTGTGAGGGTCATCAAGTGTAAGGAGGGACTCCTTGTAGACCAACAAAAGAATTGATTGATTTTCTTTTAAAGCTCTCTCTACATCACTTTTACTCGCATAAAAATTCATTTTTTTCCCAATATCTTTTGCTCTTTTTCTTTTTTCTTGCATCCCCTCTTTTCTTTTTTCACTACTTTTTTCCCCTCTTTTGTTCTCACTTTCTTTCTGCCCCTCACTCAACTCCATCTTTTTTTTTCTTCCTTCTTTTTCCTCCTCCTCCTCCTTCTTGAGTTTCAATTGGTCCTTGTAAACTTCTTCCGGACTCAAAGGTAGGAGTGTCACGGGTTTTCCATTCATTTGGAAACTATACCGATTTTTTCTACCATCATGCAATACCCTCCTATCATATTGCCATGGTCTCCCCAACAATATATGTGTAGCTTGCATGGGCACCACATCACATAGTACTTGATCCTCATAGGTCCCTATGTTGAAAATAAGCAATACTTGCTTGCTTATTTTCAACTCACCATAATCACTCAACCATTGCAACTTATAAGGATTAGGATGTGGCATTAAAGGTAATCCCAACCTCTCGACCATACTAGTGCTAACTACATTGGTGCAACTCCCCCCATCAATGATGAGACTACACGCTTTGTCCTTCACAAGACACCTAGTATGGAAGATATTCTCCCTTTGCTTAGCCGTCTCATCCACCTTGGCTTGGGTGTTGAGAGACCTAATGGTGACTAAGGACTTGGGGGGACTAACAATTCCCTCCACCTCTCCTTCCTCGCCATCACTATCTCCTCTACATGGCTCCTCCTCTTTGTCCTCTTCATCTTCTGAGTACCACTCCCCATTTCAAATAATCATCACCCTATTGTTAGGGTACTCTCGAGCATAATGCCCCCGTCCTCTACACTTAAAGCATTCTATATCCCGACTCCTAGAAGTGGTAGGAACAACTTTTGGTTTATCCTTGACGAAGCTAACTTCCTTTCCCTTGGAGGTGTCAAGATTGTCCTTAAGTGGTGCCTTATCAACCTTTTCACTCCCCCACTTAGACTTCCAATTGGAATTAGGACCCCCGAAGAATTTTTCTTGTCCCTTTCTTTTAAATTGATCCTTCTTCTTCAATTGAGCCTCCACTTTAATAGCCATGTGGACCAACTCCTCCATCTCAACATAATGGTGTAATTCAACCACATTGGCTATCTCCCTATTCAACCCACTCATGAATCGTGCCATAGTGGCTTCTCTATCCTCCTCTATGTCGGCCCTCATCAAAGCTTTCTCCAACTCCTTATAATAATCTTCAACCCCTTTTGTTCCTTGGGTAAGAGTTTGTAATCTTTGATATAACCCCCTATAGTAGTGACTTGGTACAAATCTTTTTTTCATAAGGCTCTTCAATTCATCCCAAGTATCCACACTACCCTCTAAATTCCTTCTCCTAGTGAGTAATAAATTATCCCACCAAGCTAAGGCATAGTCGGTAAACTCCACTACCGCTAACTTAACCTTTTTATCCTCGGAGTACCTATGACATTCAAAAATCAATTCCATCTTCCTCTCCCACTCTAAATAGGCATCCGGATCACTCTTCCCATGAAAAGAAGGAATTTTCATCTTGATACTACCAAGATTACCATCCACTCCATCCCTACCCCTAGGGTTCCTCCCATGACCTCGACCAACTCCCCTCACATTCCTTCCTCCTCTATTCCTACCCATGTTCCAATTTTGGTCACTACCACCTTCACTCTCCAATTCATCATCATCAACATCATCATCCTCATACTCATCTCTAGGTCTTCTCCTATCACCCCTCCTAACATTATCATCCCTTGGGAGTGGAGCTTCCCTCCTAATTTCCAACCTTGATAACCTCCCTTCCAATCTTCCCCCCATATCGGCCATGGTGACCGTGAGAGCTTGTATCATATCCCTCAACTCTTGAGTTTGTGCATTAGAATCTTGTCCACTCGAAGTATGTGCATTAGCCATGGAGTGTAAGTGTGCAAGTGTCCTCACAAATTAGGTTTACTCGTATTTCACTCAATTAGGCTTTTTCCCTCTAATGAACTCACCACTCTTGCCTTTTACCACTCCCCACTTTCTTACCCAAACCTTCCAAGGAACGTAATTCAACTAAATTGAGAATTCAACTCTTGTGTAGCACAAATTCCACAAACAAAAAAGGAAGCAAAGGAAGGATTGACACAATAGCAAGTAGAATTTAGTTGCTTGCTATTATACAAGGAAGTAAGGAATTGAATCTTGACCACTAAGATGTTCAAGGATATAGTCACAATAACTTAATGTAAGACACAAGGAATTCAATTAGGAATGTGTTTGGTAGTTGAATGGTAGGTTTTAATATGAAAACACTCCTTGAAACATTTTGTCAAACACTTAGGATGCAAACTTGAATAGTTAGGAATTTTTCAAGTGTATCCCAACAAACTTTCAAATTGATAATAACAACAATACCCAATATGTAGGAATCATGAAATGTTCATGGAAAAATAATTTTCCCCCAATTTTTTTTTTTTTTTTTCAAGAACAACAACAATAAATGTAAAGATTGGACTACCAATTTTAGAGCCAAGCTCTGATACCAAATGATGCGAACCCCTTCGGTGCGTTGACCGAAAATTCCCACAACAATATTGTATCAACCCAAGAAAGCTAAAATAGGTAATAAATGAGAAATCTTGACCCAAGTTTAACCTAACCAAAATTTCAATGAAAGTTAACCCTAGCCCAATGGAGAGATTAAGACAAATTTCAAGACTTGTGGAATAAATAACAACAAATACACAAGAACAAACTCTCAATATATAAGTTGAAAATAAATTCCAAGAAAAGTTACAAGATAAAGAAAGGATTATACCTCTCCAAAGCTCCAAATGAGTGTTCTTCAAATGTCAAAAACTAACTAGGGTTTGGAAGGCTTCCCAAATATATACAAAAAGTGAAAGATAAAAAGTTTGAGAAATTGCACAAAAAACCCCGCTATTTCATTCGGAGGACTTTCGGTCGACCGAAACTTATCTTTCGGTCGACCGAACTTATTTCGGTCGACCACCTGGTCGACCGAAATGGTAGTTTCGGTCGTTCATTGGTCAGCCGAACCCGCCTGCAGCAATGCCTCAAAAACCTGCAGAGTTTCGGTCGACCGAAGGAAACTTTCGGTCGACCGAAAGTTCCTGTTCTTCCAAAATTAGGCAATTGACCTCGATCTTGCTCTCTTCCATGTGGACTTGATTTTGTAGCTTGAAAATGAGTCCCGTCATCGACTTTTGGACCTCTTTAGCCTTGGATCTTGTCATGGGCCCCACCGGTATTCTGATAGAGGGTTAACCTGTTTGACTTTGACTCGATTGACTTCCTGGATTCTCATCATTAAAAATACAAGTCCCTCAACTTGTGTAATTGTGTACTTAGCCCTTTAAAGAACCAATTACCCGGCCCAAGACCCGGTTTCTCAATCATCCAACAGCCGGCTAAATGTCAACTGTTGAATCTCTTTAACTCATCCGAGCCGTTCAATTGATGATAAGGTGATTGACTTTTGATCTGATCATTCACTTATTCCAGATTTTTCGTTCTCTCTCTCTCTCATTTTCTCTCTTCTGTCCATCTTCTTCGTGGTTTACGTTCAGAGAGAAAAAAATCTTAATCTCTCGCTTATTCTTTGTAGTTTATATACCATGATTCTTTGTTGTTAATCAGGGTCTATACTTTGTGGTTTATTTACTGTGCTTAAAACTGTAAAACTTTGTGGTACTTTGTGGTTTCTGCATGAGATTTGTATATTCTGAGAGATTTATTCTTGATCTGTAAAAATCGTTTTAATACTTGTTTTTATCAATAAAGTTTTTTTTTTTGGGTTCTTATGTTAAGATCTTTCTTTGTGGTAACTTTGTGGAGATTCTGAGCCTTGAAATCTGTTCAAATGGGGGGTGTTGACTGTTGAGAGCAAGTGACATGGTATATCTGCAGGAGAGGGGAGAGATGAAACTTTTCAACCTTTTTTTTCTTTATTATTATATACAAGCACACTTTTCCGTCAACTTCGGACGGGGTTATGTTCACCCGTTAAAGGGGGTAAACAAATTCATTCTCGTTTCCATCCATTGAACAAAAAATGCTCTTGTATCGTTGTGCCAGCCTATATAGACATATTTTTTTAAATGCTGTGGGGTCCCTCCCTTTCAGTTTGTAAAAACAGGGTTTGCGGAAATTTCAGCTCGGACCAGACAGCCTCGAATCGTATGATCAACACAAAGTCAGTAACTGAAAACTAAAGAACACGTTCAGAAAAGAATTTCGGAGACAAGTTCATGGAATCATTTGAATGCAATGCGACGGGATGTTATAATTTGAATCAATGCTACTTTATATTCTACGGCTTCGGTAAAATGGAAAAGCTACAAGATAGACTGGATTCCACAATGCCATGGATTGGCATGTATATTGCAGCAGCTTCTGCAGCTTGCTCCCTTGCAATGGCAGCTGACACCATCCATGGTTTTCGTAGTAAAATGCTTTGGTTCCCATGTAAGTACTTCTCTTTCAATGCCATGTCTTTGACATTGTTAGCTGTTGCATTGAAACTACCAGTGGATGTTACTGCTAGTGAGCTTGGGGTTCATGACATGCTTGCACGGGTTAGTAGCCTCGTTTTGATGTCAACTGCTATGGCAAATTTCATGACATCTTTGGGATCCATGGACGTTAATGAGATGCTACTAAATCTAGCTGCTTTAAGTATTATGGTAATTACAGTCATTGTCAATGTTTATATCCACCTTTTCCAATGGAGTTCTTACAACAAGATGGATGTTGCTGTACTGTTCAGCGAAGAAGTTGTGGCAACTGCTATTATGTTTCTTTCACTTGTTATCTTATGTTCTTCGGCTTTGACAGTTTTAACTACTAGAAGTTATATAGAATGCAAGTACCAAGAAATGCACAAAATAGTTTTAGATGAAGAGAAAGTGGATGGGCCAAAATTTCCAGTTGACAAATTGAGATTAGTGGTCAAAAAATATTGGGTGATGGCAGAAACTGGATGCCCCCAGTTTGTAATGGCACGTTGTATGACGTGCGCTGCTTCAGGTTTGATGTGTGTATTAGTTGCTCTAACTTTAGTAGTAGCTCATATTCGGATGCCATTAGTATACCAAAGAGACGGGAGTATTTCTTCTACAGGACGCTCGATAATTTCTTCTAACTACAAATGGTCAGTCAATTGGATTCTATACGTTCAGTCAACTGGAGTGGCATTCGGTACTATTGCCCCTGCATTCAGATGGTTTACTGCTGCCCGGTTCAAGTGTTCAGATATAGGCAGGAAAAGCTTCAAAAAGGAGTTGAAAATTGAGCCTTACTGGACTCGGAAACTTGTGGACTGGAGAGAGAGCTCATTACCTTTAAAAGTTCAAAACCACAAAATCAAAAAACTTCTTCATGCTTTAAGAAGACTAGTTCTGAATTGCTGCCTTGGAGTGCAGATTCTATTGGTTTGGGAAAGCAAACTTGTTCTTCTCATTTCTGCCTCATTCTTCCATATCATCAAGAAGCTGAAGATATTTGTTATTGGTACTTCTAGTGAAATCGGAGGATCAGAATCCGGTGGCGATGCACAGTTGGATCTTACTCGCTATGTTCTTCTACTTCAAGGAGAACCAGGGATTCCCAAAAAGACCCTCAAAAACATTGTGAATGAGGTGGACAAGATGGCACAGAATGGGAAAAGACAGAAGCCAATCAATCTTATGGAACTTGTACAAAAATCTAACAACTTCAATGGGGTGAGAGAATTTGACAATAATGGAGTTCCAAGTTTACATTATCGGGAACCTCCTAATAGCTGGTCTCTACCTTTGGTGACACTTGCATGCATTGCAATCTCACTTCCCAACATCCCAGATGACCGTGCTAATCAGTTATTGAGGTGCATCCGCCAAGGCCTTTCCTTGTTAAAACTTGTAGAGGAAACCCTGTATGAAAATGGGGCTTTAGCAATCATCAGAAATGCAGCAGATGTTGTTTGGGTAGGAGTTGATCTATATTGCAAGTGGCAAGATAAGGATCTCCGCCAAACAAGTCTCCAAAGCAGAACCTCCAAGGAAACATTAGAAGATCTTTCCAATGAATCTGAAAGGACTGTTTTGAAGTTCCTCAGAGAAGAAAACGATTTCCTAATGGATAACCCTCTGAATTGGCCAGTTAAGATTATAGCAGCTAACTCAATGTACAGGATCGGTCGAACTATTTTGCTGGCCGGTGGCAGTAAGGAAACAGATGAGGGACTGTTTGACCATTTATGTGTTATGATTGCGGATATATTAGCAGCTGCCCTTACCAATTTACCACATGTTATAACTATGAAATGCCACCATAATTCCTTGAAGGAAAGTCAAAAGAGTGTTCGTCAAGCTGCTCTCCTTCTTGGTGAAACCGAAGAAATTCTACAAATTCTTGAGGAGCGTGAGATACCAAGCATGGATCCTGATAAAGCAGCTTACATTGATGAGTGGCGTAGTTTTATCAAGAGAGATAATGGGAACTCACTGGCCCCGATTTCAAGCATTGGAAATGGAACTCAACAATCCAATGAAGAACATGTAGCTATTGAACTTCATGGCTGAGTCGAGAACACAAACAAGCAGACAAGAAACTTACATAGGTTGTGTCCAACCTCTGCAGGATTCTCCCATCCTCCCCCTTCTATGGTTAGCATTCTTAATGGAAACTATCTAAATTTAATGTTGTAATTTTTTATTTTTATTTTTGCATTGTCCCTTAGTTTTTAATAGAATATGAACATTATTTATTCTGGATTATCTTCCAAGGATGAGTTTATCACTTCTTATCTGCATGCTATATATTGATATCTCTTGAACCTCTTCTAGCTGGAATAAGCTTGAGACGGTGCAATAAATAATCTTTAGGAGTCTCAATAAGGCCCTTAAGTTGGTCCTCCTTTCCTTTTGAAGGTTGTATCTTTTTTCCATGTGTCCTTCGTAAATGCAAGAGGGACACCTTTTTTTTTACCAAAAAATAAAAAAAAAATCACATTCTTTCCAAAATCTTAAGTCACAATCATAGTCGGCTAGTCCCCAACCCAAACTTAACAGATCGATTGAAGAACAAAGGTGAATCATATTATCGTATTTGGTGTTGTGCATTGTCTGGTGAAAATCTTGCAAGCCTCTCTATACAGTCCTTTCTTAAATTTCACTTTACGAACTTCTCTCTCAATCCTAGCCATTTCCTCTTCGACTACTCGCCCGAAGAGACAGCGAGTCGCCTTCACACCGAGGCCATCTCCATCCAATTCGACCCTGTACTTCAACCACTGCCAGTTCTGCACTCTGCTTATTTCAGCTGTTGCTGCATCCTCCAAGAGGTTGTAAAGAGGAACAGACCTGGTTCCCCTTGAGTCATGCGGCTAAGTATTGGATACCGACCCCGGTGTTGAGACAGAGGCATCCCACGGTTCGTGTGCCTATTGGCCTCTGCAGGAAGTCTTCTTTGGTCAAGTTAGCCGCATCTTCACGCTTCATGGTGTGAATTTGGTTCGCCTTGTTAGTTGTTGCCAATGCTGTTCGTGAAGACTTCCATGATGGCCGGGATCAGTCCCGGGTGGGCTGTCCAAGTTCCATCATGCCCAGCCTTCACTTCTTTTGTCTGTCCTTACCAATTCAAAGCTGCCTCGTTTGCCACTTGATCGTTGGAGTCTGAGCAGCCTGCTCCAGCAAAACGAGTTGGAGCTTCATTCAATTAGGATATTTAGGAGAATCCTTGCAAGAATAGATCAGTGTATTCGACATTTGACACATCTCCAAGTCTTGAAAAATTCTACATAATTCTTAAGCGAGAACTTGTATCTTTGATTAGTGTAAGAGCATTTCCGAGACAACTTCAAACATTAATCCCAAACTCAAATATAATTTTAGCACTCAATTCTGTTTGGTAAAAATTGTTTGTAAATCTTGTTTATAAATGGTCAATGTCAACATCTCATTGGTCTATTTTTTTTAAAAAAAAATCAACAATTTTTTACACGTCGTTATTTATAAATAATATATATATAAACAACTGTTTGTAAAAGGTTTACCAAACAGAGGTTAACTTGTAAGAAGTCCAGACGACTACTAACCATTCCTCCCATGGCATGGACACCACGCCTATGACAGGTTCTGATGAGAAAATGATGTAGAACAAATGGTTGAATGGATAGAGGAACAATTGAATATATAATCCCATTGTCACAAAGAGCCATCGGATAAGTAGCCACCAGATAAGTTGCAAGAGGAACTTGTTCAATGGATCGGAAAGGGGAGAAGAAGCAAACGGGTATAACGGAAATTTAAACAACCCTGGGAGACGACGTCATTTGAGGAAGGAAGCAGCATTTTCAATTTTAATAAAAATGTTGTAACGTCTTTAGAATTAGAAACACGAGTTTAACCAAGTTAAAAGGCTAAACACTGTGGAATTGGTTGGTTAGTTGGATCATTACGCATTTTTCTTCTTTCTTCATTTTCGTATTCTCTTCCTCATCTTCTTCTAAATTCTTCTGATTCTTATCTCACTTCGTTGTAATTTGTTCAATTCAATATATTCGTAGCTGGGTCGTTAATCACCCAGCTTATTTTTGTTGATTTACGGTGTCTATCAATTAATTTCTTGTGGGTTTGAGCTGAATTGAGACACCCATCTCCCACAATTCAGACCAACAGAATGGTCTCTTAGTTCATGAAGAATTTCATCCATTTGAAAAACTGCCGGCAGCGTTTCGATCAAAACGGTGGCTCTGATGCTTCCCTTCTCAATTCCAGCCAATACATTGTTCCAAATTTCTGCCTCCCTGTTTAAAAAATCACTCTTAAACAAAGTTTTAGAGGAAATAACACAACTGCTAAACGATTCTAGAGTGAGAAATAATATGTTGAACTTTCTATATTTTATTGGATAGAAAAATCTAATTGATTAATATGTTGAACTTTCTAATTTCTATATTTAAACAGCCATATTTACAAAGATATTTACAATGTTTGTAATCTCTACATTCCCCTCAGTTGAAATATTGTCTGATTGTGGTTCGAAGAATTCATCTGAGGAAGAAGGCGCCAAGATTGATAAACGTAATTCTCAGCTGATGAAAGTGCAAAAGTCAAAATAACAACTTATCACAGATCACGTTTTTATAAGTTGCAATTCTCTATTCACCTTTTTTTTACTATTTTTCATCTCACACATTGTGACATTAATTAACACCTCTTTCAAACACTCGTGCACCAGATATCTGGTACAACACAGGTGCATGGCCCGACCTATGGGCCCACAGGCATAATTTTTTTAGGGGCGCATATATATAATTTTTTTAAGAATTAAATACACAAATACATAATTTCTAAGGGTCTATTTTTAGATAACAGATATTTCAAAACATATTTTAACAATATATAAACTTATTTTCAAAATCAGGTATTCTATCCTACATATATGTTGAAGATTCGCTTTCGAAGCACAAAGTTATATGAGAGAGCAATAAAAAGAGCGTCCCGAATATAGTTCATCATGTCGTCGAAGTAGAAGAAGAGAGGAGTACGATGGGAGACTGGGAGCTAAGGTCTTGGGGGGAAGTGGTATCGGAAAAGGAGGTAGTTGCGGAGCTATTATTGGTGGAGATAGTGAGGGTTGGCGTTGGTGGCGACGGTGGAGGTGGAGGTGGTTGTCAAGCCATTGATGAATAAGGTGAAAAGAACTCATTTCGTATGAATGGAGGCAAAAGGTGGTGATCATTGTTTGAGCCCCATTTTTGGAAGTGATCAAATCTTTTGGTTCTTCTGTTGATTCTTCTTTTTAGAATTTCAAATAAAGAGAGTTAAAATTTGAAGTATATTGTAACGCTCCAGATTCCGCGAAGCCCGGGACGTCACTTCGTCCTTTAAAACTGATTTCATTGCGGAAATAATTAAAAATTTCAAATATCATATTCATCATTTGAAAACTTTAGCGAAAACTTAATTAATTGGAATATAGAACAATTCATAAAACTTTGGTCTCAATTGTTTAAATAAAATTAACGATAAATAATCCAACCAGTAATATTCGTAAGATTGACTAAAAAATTTCATCATTTATTATATTTTCCATCGCTGTCATTTCATTCGCCGCCTTCTCCGAGATCTGCAAAAACTGTTAAAATAATGGAATGAGTATTTCGAAAAATACTCAGTAGACTCATCGCCAATAATTAATTTACAGAATAATTGAACACGTAATTATGCAATCATACAGTGACATCATCATCATCATATTCTTGAGCTCTTGTATTTTCAAAATCAAGGCTATTAAAATCATAGGGTGTGGGTAGTCTCGTCTCGTGCACTTAAGGCACATAAGTTATGCATAACATCATCATTTCTCATCATTTCTCATCTTATCTCATAAGAGATATTCTTTTCTCGTCTCATGCATCAAAGCATATAAATCACGTTATTTCACATAATACATGTAAATTATAATTTAAACTAATTAGTGGGGGCGAGTCTACCTCAAATCACGAGTCTGAAAGTTGAGCAAGAAAGTTCACGTTGTTCTTCTTAATGTCCAAGCGCCTCGTCTAGCCAATAATAAATAAACCTTAAAGTGATATTTGGAAATCAAACGTTTCAATTGAAAGAGTTTTAAAAGAAGAAATAAAACTTTAGGGGTTGAATTAAAATATTTTAAAACTTGAGACTGAATTAAAAGGTGTTGAAAAACATGAGGGCTAATTAATAACAACTCTCTTTTAAAATAAGGGCTAAAATAACATATTTTAAAATCAGCGGAACTAAAATAAATACTTTTAAAACTTGGGCACTGAAATAAATGATTTTAAAAGTGAAAGGACTGAAATTGACACATTTATAAAACTTGGGGGCTTAAACATTAAAATTTCAAAATACTATAATATATATAAAATTTCATTATCGGGAGGGGGAGACAAATTTCCCCTCCTTCGAATTCCGAATCGCCGGCAGCGTAGCCGGCGATATCGCCGCCGATGTGTGGCGGCGACCGGGTTTGTTGGTGGTTGGTCAAGAGGAGTTATTTTGGGGCGATTTTGGTGCGAGAAATGAGGTAATCGGTGGCTTGGGTTCGAAAATTGGGAATCGCGATTTCCGGCGAATGTGGGGTCGAGCACGCCGGCGGTCGAGGTAAGTGTTTGGGCTTGTTTATTTTTGGTTTTTGGTTGTTTGATTTTTGGGGATTTCGAATTGAGGTGGTGTTGGCCGTGGAATGGAATTCGCAGGCGGTGGCTGAAAGGGTGGTTCTTGCAGGTTGAGGCGGTGACGGTATACTTGGTGCTGCTGGCGATTGGATGGTGGATTGATTGAATGCATTGGCTGTGGTTTATGGTGATTTGGTTGTGGATGGTTGGCGGCGGATGTGGTGTTTTTGGTGTTGAGGTTGAGGTCTTGGCTATGGCAGTGGCAATAGTGATTTGTGGTATGTTGAAAATTCATGTTGGTTGGGTGAAAGGGCTGTGGCAGAGGCTGTGGTTTGACTGTGGAGTGCTGGGGTGGTTGGGCAGTGGTTGATTGGTATCAGGTTCGGTGGTGGACCGATGGTTCGATCGATGTTGGTTGATTGCAAATTGGGGTTGGATGATGGTTAATAAGAAGGCAGTGGACAAGAGCTGAATTTGGAGTTGGATGATGGTGGTGATTTAGTGTTGATCACGAAGGAGGTGATGGAGGTGGAGTTGTGAAGTTTGAAATGTTTGGGTGGAGATTTAATGGTGATGGTGAATTGGAATTGTGGTTGGTGGATTCATAAATGGAGATTTGTGGTGGAGGATTAGGCAGAAAATGAAATGGAAAGTGGTGTAAAGTATGGTGATTGATGATGATGAAATGGGTGGAAAAGAAGAAAACTTGGGATGTAATTAGGTTGAATGGCTAATTGTGAGGGATTGGGTAGAGATAACGGGGAAAATGTGCTTGAATATGAAAATAGAAGTTGGGGAGGAAATTTTGGGATTAAAAATGAATGTGAATTGGAGATTTTTAAAAATAAATAATAATTTGCGAATGAATTTAAATTGGAGATAAAATATTTTGGATTTAAATAATAAAAATTTGGATTAAAATCCATAATAAATAAATAATGGAAATAAGATACTTTCATAAAAATTGAAATTGAACTACAATAAATTTAAATGATTTAAATTTTAATTTAAATGGTTAGACGAAAATGTGTTTAAAATAAATAGGTAAAGTCGTAGCGACATATTTTAAATAATATTTATTTAAATAAGTCATGGAAAATTCTTGGTCGCTACAACCCTACCACCTTAAAATAATTTCGTCCTCGAAATTTTAAACTTTCTTGATCTGAAATACTTGGGTACTTCAAAAATTTCTTCTTTCTTAAAATCTTAAAACAACAATATAACTGGACGAGAGCGCTGATTTTGAAAATAATGACCATTAAGATTGGAGAGTCGTAGTGACAAGTTTGGTAAAACATGTCTTTTAAGTTTGAAAATTTCTCGATCGCTACATATATAATAAAAATGAAAAGTTCTATAATCAAAATATTCTAGCTAGAAGTACTGTTATTCAAAATAGATCAAAGCCAAACATAAATTCTTCAAATTGATCAAAGCCAAACATAAATTCTTCAAAGAAAAATAGAGGATATAACCCCATATATGGGGATTTATGCTGATATATCCCCATATATGGGGATAAGTGTGGATATCCAATATATCAAAATGTCGTTATATATCTTAAACAAATGACAATTTTCTATTGTAACTTAATTAATTTCTATTGTAGTTAATTATATATTATAAGTCACACAAAATTTCATTTTTTCTTGTAAAATTAATTGAATTAGTTATAAATTATAATTTGTAACTTAATTACATTCTACGAAATTTTATATTTTGTAATTAATTACCATTTGTAATGAATCACAATTGTAACTTAATTACAATTTTGTAACTAATTCTCGAAATTTCATTTTGCTTTTAAAATTAATTAAACTAGCTAAAAATTGTAATTAATTACAATCTTTAATGAATTGCAATTTTTAATTAATTACAATTGTAATTTAGTTGTATATTACAAATTCCTCAAAATTTCATTTTTCTTTTAAAATTAGTTAAATTAGTTACAATTTGTAACTTTATTTCAATTTTATAATTAATTACAATTATAATTTTTGCTAAAATTTATTGAACTAGTTACATTCACCTTAATTACAACTGCAATTGCAACTTAATTACATTCTATATTAAATTACAGTTTACAATTAATTATAATTTTTACTTTATTTCAATTTTTATAATTTATAATTACAATTGTAACTAGCGTAACTATCTCAACCCGACCACCATGATGGCCCCGTCTAAATAGCACCAACACCTCTCAACACCACTACTAAAACTACCTCAATTAAAGAAAAAACCAAACAATTTGCGAGAGGTAATATATTAAGGGAAAATTATCCAAATGCAGTGGAGGCTATTTTATTAAATCCCAGATGAACGATTGAAGATCATTTAAGTCAACGGCAAACAACATTGATCTCTGGTGAACTAGTTGAATGATTGAAGATGAAGGATAAATGTATTGATTGGTCAAGTAGAAAATCCATAATATCTCGAATAGCTTCGTCATCCTAAACCTTTATCTGTAACACTCCCTTAGCCTACATTTGGTTTAGAAACTTACTCTTGAACAAACCACAACTAGAATTTTGTACTAAGTATCAAAATAATTTTCAAAATCAGATTTTTTTTTTTTTAAATCATAATAAGGTTTTGTAATTAATTACAATTGTAACATTATTTCAATTTTGTAATTAATTACAATTGTAACTAATGAATTAGTAAAACGTTAGTATAATTTATAATCAGCCACCGCCACAATCGTTGTCGACGGACCACAGTTGAAAATACAATTCTAATTTTATTTTAATTTTGTAATTAATTACAATTATAACTTTATTTTATGATTAGTTAGAATTGCAATTAATTATCACCACCACCTAAAATCATCACCACCAACCATCACCATCACCACAAACCATTCAAGAACTGCTTAAACTTTAAACTGGAACTAATAGAATGTCGGAAGCATCTTGTTGTTTATCAATTTTCACAGTTGACTGCTTCCACGACACTCTTCAAACCAGCATACTTACCCGATCATCACTGCACAGTCCACCTCCTCTACCTGCTTCGTCTTCACCAGAAATTTCACAGTTATTAATCCTCTGTCACCACCCCGGATCATCATTGAAAATATGGGTGGGAAAAAACCGACTCAACCCGTCGAACCCGCCCAAATCGACTCAACCCGATCGGTTTGGGTCAGTTTTTCATGAAAATTTGGTTGGGTTTGGATTTTTTTTAATTTTTTTTTTCAGGTTGGGTCGGGTTGCGGGTTGGGTGAATAACCCGACCCAACCCAACCCAACCCAAAAAAAAGACGTTTTTTTTTATTATTATTTAAGTAATGAAACTTAACTTATTTAAATATTGATTGAACATATTTTAATTTTATTAGCAAGTGTTCAATTTATTGTATTTTTTGTTATTGTAGTGTACATAATTGATTTGAATTAAAGATAGATTTATGAGTTTTTTTTTCAAAATTTTTACTAATTGGGCCAAAGCCCAACCCCAACCCGACCGAAATTTGGTGGGTTGGGTTGGGTTGGGTTGTGTTTGAATTCGTAATTGGGTTGGGTTGGGCAAAAAACCGACCCAACCCAACCCACGCCCACCCCTAATTGAAAAATTCTCATGGCATAAAAACTATTTCCCGACTAATTTAGCTATTTGGAGCCCTCTCACGATCACTGTAATCACTACATCTCACAATCACATATTTCCTGGGACTCAAATTTCTACCACCATCGCTACAATTTATACTTCACAGGGCAACCGCAACTCTTGGATTACCTGTTGCTCCATTGCAATTTGAGGGGAAGTTTAGATGGAAAGGTTCGGCTGCAACCAGTGCTTTCCATCAACAAAAAGGCTGTTAAGGCTTAACAAACATGGAAGACGTGCGAAAGAGAAATATGAATGATTAGGGTTTAGTTTATATTTATTCACCTGATTTAGTAAATTAGTTTGGAATTAACTGATTTTAAAAATTTAAATATAAAATATATGAATAGGCCTAATTAGCCCTTTTTTAAAAAAAAATCAGCCTAGGCCCAATGGTTAATGCCCAATAGCTAAGTAACTCAATAAGACAATACCAAATCCAAAAAAATGAATTTCTATTATTATTTTCAGTCTTTTTCCAAAAAAAAATTCCCCATAAAGCTCGAGGCCCATATCTTCTAGAACAAACACTGTTTGTTTCAGGCCTATAAAATCACAGGTACGTCAGGTGGAATATTTTTCCTTATTTTATAGATTACCATTGATCTTATTGACACTTATACAATCTAGATGATAGACCTAGATCCTTCTTTTTTTCGTGTATATGTAATACAAATGTAAACATTAATTTAGTGATTAAATATAATTTTTCAACTAAATTGTTATAAACTTCATCTTGGTATCAGAGCCATAAAATGGCCGATAATACCACCAACTTCAACTCAGATTCAGCTTCAAACGCCAACCTAAATACCCAGGTACCCGTACCTCCATTGAAGGGAGGTAACCAAAACTCTCCTTTTGGCTCAAATCTAAACCAAACTCCATATGTGAAATTGGAGAAAAACTACTACTTATTATGGAAGAATATGATTCTTCCAATAATAAGAGGACATAAGTTGGAGGACTTCATCACAGGCAAAAGTGTATGCCCAGCTAAAACTATTATAGTACAAGAGGGTACTGGAACTGAAGCTAGAACCGAAGAGAAAAGCAACCAAATTTTCAAAAATGGAAATCAATAGATCAACTATTGATTGGATGGCTATATTCTACCATGACTGTTGAGATTGAAATGCGTGTTCTGGGTGCTGAAACCTCAGCTAAACTCTAGAAAGCTGTACAAGATAGCTATGGAGTCCAAAATAGAGCCAGAGTGATTTACTTGACTGGAGAATTTCAAAAAAAATCAGAAAAGGATCACAAAGCATTGATACTCATCTAACTTAACTTTTGTTAAGATGCTAGTTGACGATCTTGAACTAGTTAGAAGAAAGATTTCAGAAATAGACTTATTCTTTTAAATTCTAGTAGGGTTAGATGAGGACTATACACCTATTGTAATTCAACTAAATAGCAGAGAAAATCTAACTTGGAGTGAACTACAATCGAATTTGATGATGTTTGAAAACAGGCTTGAACAACTAAACACTCTGAGGAATGATATGGCTGGGATGACTCTTGGACAAGGAGTTGCAAACATGGCACAGAGACCTCCTAACTTTCACCAGTTCAACATGAGTGGTTTCCACAATCAAGGAGGTAGATTCACGAATCATTACAACAAAGGAAGAAGATGTGGCAGAAGCAGAGGGGGAAGATTTAATCAAGGAGACAGCAGACCTATATGTCAAATATGCGCAAAACTAAGTCACAAAGCTAATGTCTGTCTACATAGAATGAATCAAGCCTACAATGGAAATGCTTCTCAGCGGAACAAATTCACTACTCCACCCTCAGCTTATGTTACATGCCATTCTTAATGAGTCTACATGGTTTGCAAACACTGGAGCAAGTCACCATATTACCACCAGCAGCAACAACCTCAACCAGACTGAACCATACACTGGACAAGAGCAGATAATGGTTGGAAATGGTAACCTTCTAAATATTTCACACACTAGAAATCTGACGATACCTACTTTATCTAAAACTTAAAATCTTTCAATTAAAAACTATTTACGTGTTCCAAAAAATTTTAAAAAAATCTTGTCAATGTTTTACAAATAACTTTTGATAACAATGTCTTTATGGAGTTTCATCCTAACTATTGTTGTGTGAAGGACAACCTAACGAGGGAAGTGATATTGGAAGGAAAACTTAATGGTGGAATCTACCAGTTCAATACTCCAAATCCGGTGGAATCTACCAGTTCAATGCTCCAAATCCGAAGCCAAAGCTCAATCATCAAACACTCCAAATCAAGTGCCCGATGATGTGTGATGTAATCGCAAGTGTACGATGTCGCATCCAAGTAATAAATTGGACTTTTTGAGTCCGAGTTAACCTCCCATTGGGATTGTAATTAAATATCGAAATTGTGTTAGTTCTCGTCTTATTTGAACAATAGAATATGGGTTTTGAATATAACTAAACTAAAAGACAAAATAAAAGAAAAGACATTTAAAGATTCTAAATTGATATTTATAAGCGTTGGGACATTCGATTTCACATAATCAATATTTTTAATTCCATTATCTAGTTTTATTCCTATTATAGTACTCGATCAAATTCACTTATTGTGATGCTCCAAAAATTTCAAGTTTTTTCAAAGAATAATCCCTCCACATAAAATAAAATTCAATTATATAAAAGGTAACAATATTAATTTTAAAACATTTCTATAAAGATCTTGAGTTCAATAAAAGAGTGGCAGTTCAAATAAAAAAGTTCTTATTCGGTGGTAAGTTCACAACTCACAGGTCGTCACCTAGCGCAGCCCTCTCTGTCAAGCTATCTGAAGATTTTCGTCAATCCATCTTATATCAATAGCTACCTGAAAGGTTAAATGACATGGGGTGAGCATACACTTGCTAAGTGAGTAGAATATGGTGCAAATGTGTTATTGCACATTGAAACATAATTCAGCATTACAAGAAATTGATGCATATGCATATTCTTTTCAAAATTAATGTTTTCAGGGCCCGATTATAAATTATCTCCTCTACCCCAAAACGCTTATCATTTCCATAACCCGGATATCGATAACATGGCCATAACACATCAGATTACATATGACTATTTCATCCTCTAGGGCTTCTACATCCCTGTCATCTTTCACCCTGTTCAACTCCAACAGTGATATTAGATCACCATGTCGTTCTTCGCAACCCTTGGAGTCATGAGGCGCTCCCGATATCATCAACATTGATATCCAAAACAACACATTGATTACCGAGGGGGCTAGAGTTCAAATCTATAATCATCATGCACAAAAACATTTCTTTATGATTCATCATCTATCAAATGTCACTGCATTTTCAAAACATGAACCGAATGTAATTTCATTGTATCGTGTTATCACATTATACCATATAATAAGGTATATCGAATATTCAGTACCTTAATTCAATGATTCAAATAACCATTTTCAACTCACATTATAATTGAATCATAATTCACATAAACATATCCACTCACTTATAATCATATAATATAATATAATTTACATATTATTCAAACAATCCAAATAAATACATCTCACTCACATATTATTCAACGAATCCAAATAAACACATCCCACTCACATAATCACATCTCACTCACAGTTATTGGATGAATCAATCCTTGAACAACTCCTAGGATGACTTTCATTTGGTAAGAGGATCCTTTAACTAGATATGAATGGAGTATGTGAAGAAACAAGTACATACCTCCTAGTAGATAAATATCCATGAGTTGTACAATATATCAACGAAAAGATAATCGAATCAGGAGTTCAACGCGCACATTACGGATTGTAAATCGGAGTTGTAAATCAGAAGTTCTGGTTGAATAAAGTCAGGCTACCGGGATGTCCGTTTGATGTCGACACTTAAGTGTCAGAATGCCATTTTTAAGCTCAGATGACCATGATGTAGACAGAAAACCAGTAGGTGCCGATACTAAACATATTTTCAGAATCTGAAAGTCAGTTTTCTTGATTTCTTTGATCCAAAATCATTTGTTTTGATAAAGGACTTTGAGAAAACATGTTTACCAATAAAAAAGATAGATTATAACGGATTGAAACATGATTTTGGCATGAAATCAATACCTAGGGTTTGAAAGAGGGAAGAACGATTCAACGGTGTTTTGGATCTGATTTTCTAATATGTTTCTTCATTCAAACTCATCCCTATTTATAGAGGAAGAAGGGTGCAGGAACTTGAAGGTTGAAGCTTAATATAGAGGATTGGAGCCTTCCTTCAAGGTTAAGAAAACATAATTTAATGGCCAAGTTTGAGGTGGCACTGTGTTTTCATGCAAGCTAGAGATGGCTAGGAAGGGGTAGAGCTGACTCATGTAAGCCATGGATGAAGATAAGGTTGGAGGAGCCACCTCATGCTTTTCTTTCTAGATTTTACAGTTTCAGGGTGCCATGTTTGATGTCAGATTTGAGGTAGTAAACGAAATCCAAATTGGGTGTTCTTGGTCTCATTTCAAAGTACTCATGGAGTACTAATTTGTGTCACAAGATTTGGTTAACTGAGGTGAGAGTTATGGCGTCTCAAAGTTAGCCCTTCGAAACTACCTTTCCGGGTATAACGATCGAGGAGCCAACTTTGAAAATTCACTTAGAGCTGTACGTTAATCAAATTGATGAATGGATTTCAGATTCTCAAAGTTCACTTCGAGTACTTATCTGTACATATGAATTATGCATTTATCGATGGTCGAAAGTGAACAAAAGAACCTTCTAAAGAAAGGAGTTTAAATGCGGTTTTTGTAACTTTTCATCTAATTAAAAATCCATTTTTATTTCTTCCAAAATAATTATATAAATCCTAAAACACATTTATTCCGTCATAATTTACAACTAAGCACGTCATAATTTTTCGGGTTATTATACTTATACACATGAAATTCCTCTCTTGGGTTTAAATCAACTCTACCTAGTTAGTGTACCGTGTTAACAAACAGCAGGTCGTAATGACCAAGTGCATATAATACAAGAATTCATGTAACGATCGCGATAATAATGAATGTATATCTCTATCGTTAGTCCAATTAACGGATTTTATCCCTAAATCTAAGTGTTATCTCACCTCTCGAATTATGAAAACACTCATGATATCATAAACAAGTGATCAATTCATTCATGCATTAACACAAAGATAAAATCAACACATGCAATCAAAAGCGCAAAACTAGAATAATAGAATTAAAAGCGTAAAACTAGCTACATCGAATATCCCAAATTTGAAATTAAGAATTCATCAATAAAGAAGTAAATACGCAATAGTATAAATTACTACGCATGAAGAGTTTATCAAATTAACAAGGAAAGGAAATCTTGCACCAAGTATTTCGCTTCCCGTTGATAATCTTCAATTCCCCCGCCTTCCTCTTGATCTTTGCCTCCAAGGATTGAATGATAGAATAATGAATTGTGTAGTTGGTAGGCTGTGCAAAAGTTCTGAATTCGTGCCTCCTAGGTTGTATATATAGATAGAGAAGAGACCTAGGCAAAACAATGAGGAAATCCACGCATGGGCCAGGGCCGGAAAGAGGCGTGGCTGCGCAGGAAAAACTCTAGTGGCCGCGCGCAGTTAACCTAAATCAGGTTCTGTTAATTTTCGGATTGTTGCGCAGTCGCGTGGCTTTTGGGCTCATGGCAGCAGTAGAACTTGTTCAGCGCGTTTTCAACTTTGATTCTTGTTTAAGATGGTTCTCGTTCTTCATTTGCTTCCAAGTCCTCCAACTTCCAATTGTGACATTTTAGCCCCTATACTTCTGATTTCTTATCTTTTCTTCCTTGCTTTCCTCAAAAATGTGTCCAATTTAACTCATCCAAAAGCTCATCATTTTCCATTCATTGCTTCGTTCATGTGATTTTGGGATTATTTCTAAAATATAAACAAATACAAACAAATCAATAGCTTTTATTCTAAGATGACAACATATTATCCTAAATTGGACATATAAATAAGTGTATAAATACACTTATCAAATACCCCCAAACTAGAATTATTGTTCGTCCTCAAACAATGTAAAACTAAAATACAAAGGAAAGAATGCAAATAACAAATGTTTTTGGTTTTATAAATTTCATGTACTATGATCTTGTTTTGGAGTTGATTTTATTGGGTTATGAAATCTGAAATTTGAAGTGATGAAGATAGAAGTTTCCATTTTAGATTGAGACTTAAGAATGGTTGAATGCAAGAGTAGAAATCTTGTTTCATGTAGGGTGTGATTATGTTTAGTGTGTAAGTATCATAATTCTAATTTGGAGTTGATTATAAGGGATTTATTATGATCTTAGATATATTTCATATAAGATGTAAGTTTTGCTTGAAGAATAAGAATATGAAAAGATGAGAAATTGTAGAAAGTTTTAAGTTGATGATTGAGATTTCAAGGTGACTTTAATGGTTGCTTTATATTGAATTTACCATGATTATAGATCTGATTTATTTGGGAAACATTGATTTAGTTTGAATTTGGATATTAAATCATGTTCTATTTCATGCTTGAATCATTTTTATGGCATACATATATCAAAATCTTTAATTTTGGAGTTAGATATAAAGTTGAAGTTCATAGTAGCAAGAAAAAAGAATTGAACTTGGGTTTTGATATTTAATGATGCTTTGATTTTATAAATGAAACTTATTGTTTGGCTAAGTATTGCCTTCTTGCTTAAGCATATGATTGAAATTGGATAAGATGATTTAAAAAGGTTTTTAAGAATCCATTGGAGTTCCATAATTAAAAGATCCTTTGTAGGTATTGAAGCTTTAAGAATTTGATGCTAAATGATGTGGGATTGAAGAATATATCTTTTTATATACTTGAGATAGGTTTTATGATTTATAAGTAATGGTAAATGAGTACTACCATTAAATAAACATAGAGTAAACTTTATGTTTAATTTTCATAAGTAGAAGATCGTTTTATACCTAAGATTTTGGGGAATTAGAAAAATTCAGCTTCTATATTTATTTTATATTTGAGATTTATGAGGGTTAAATATGGAAGAATATGTTTTAGATCATAAGAACTATAAGAGGGGATTATTAATGTTGCAAAATATGAATCCTTAGTCTCTTATGTGTTAAAATATGATTTATGCAATATGATAATATAAGATAAGTTTGAGAAGTTGATTATGTACCAAGTCTATAAACGACGATTATTATGATGTTTGATATATCACGCTACATCTCATCTTCACTAGCATTCATGATCATTTAACATTAAAGAGCAAAATATGTTATTTCAAAATGAATAAATGATTATATATATGATCTTTCAAGTGATGATAGTATGATGTTTGATGTCCAATGTTTGCATCATTTCATCATATGCATTCATGATCATTAAACATTTTAAAGAGAAAAATGATATTTTCAAGAAATGATCATGACCAACTAAGAAGTCCCTATTTAGGTTATACACTTAGGGAGAAAGTCTCTATTTGAGGTCAGGGCTATTAGATGCCCTTCGGAGAAAGTCCCATTTGAGCTAGCATGCTCTTGAGCAAATTGCTCTAAAGAAGAATCGAGTTAGCGTGCTTGTCAGTATAAAAGAATACTCTTGTGACCTTGTACTATTAAGAAAACACTTTTGCACGATGTATACGACCCTAATATGGGAAGGGCCACTAAAGTAAAAGACAAAGAAAGTATGAGAAAAGTGAAGCATTTTGTTTTTATGCATGTCACTTTTCAAATAAAGAAGAAAGAAAGTAAAAAGTGTCAATGATTATTGCATATCACTTTTCAAAGAAAGAAAGCAAGCATGAGAAAAGTGAAAAATGTTTTCACTCATGCATATCACTTCATGCATTGCATTCATACCATAAACATTATTTTGATTATTTGAATGTGATTATATGACATTAAGTATTGTGAATATGATGTAGGTTGATTATTAAGTAATAGTCTCTAAGTAATTAGCCAATCAATAGAACAAAGTATTATGAATAGGATATGAAATGATAATTAAATCATAGATGTTAAGTGGATATGGTCCTATTTACTTACATGGGAGATGTTGTTCAAAGTCGAAAAATAAAGTGTATGGAGTCGTATGGAATAATCGTATTGATGGGTTATTTGTCTTAAAATACGGTTCTTGAGGTTATTCCTTTATAAGTGGAGAAATCTTGAATTCAAAGAGTTAATGATAGAAATCTTATGAGATATTGAGGCTAATTGATGAGATATAAATTAGAAGATATTTAAAATAGAAAGCATGTTAAGTATTGATAAGTAAATGTTGGGGATGATACATGTATTAATGATTTTCATACACTTTATGTTGAAATTAATAGCTCAGTATATTTATCAAGTTTTATTCACTGGACCATGTGGTTCATAATTGTTTCATGTTTCTTTTTATAGGCAATGAAGCATTTATTTCATGGGTGTGTGGATTCCCTATCGAGAATGCTGGCTAAGAATGAAGAGTACTTATTGGTAACCAAAAGAAATGAAGCATTAAGCCCTTTTGCACTTAGAACTATTTTGGGATGAAAATCTTATTCTTCTAGTATTTAAAAGTTAAATATCATTTGAGGCTCGATTTTGAAATGTATAGGTAGATTTTTATGTAAAGAAATGAGCCTTGTATTTTAAAGTTCCGCATGATGTTTAATTATTATTTTTATTTTTATGAAGTGTTGAAATTGTTTTTGACTGGGTTGTTATTAAAATATTAAATTAAATTCAAAGTAAGAATGATGATCCTAAAAGTGTAATCGGATAAATTCACTGTTTGTGATACTTAATATGATTTTAAACAAGTTTAGAAAGGGTGTTAGTAAATGTAGTAAATCTGCCATGTTCTGAAAGTACGCTACTAGTAGCCACCGTAACTACGTTTTCAGTTCATTTTATGCTGCTGGTAGCTCCCAAAAAAAAAAATTAGCCAAAATTTTGGGGTCGTGACATAGAGATTGTAACCAACTGTGACTTTGTGTGACTATTGAACGAGGATGTAATGTGACCTATTGTTGTGTCAAATATGATTATGTATGACTGAGTTGTTGTGTGACCAAATTGTGACTTTATGGGACTGAACTGTAACATCATGTGATCGACATGACCTTATGTGATCGAACTGTGACTTTATATGACTGAACTATGACATTGTGTGATCAAACTGTGACTTTGTGTGACCAACTGTGAATTTGCGAGTAGGGTGGGTGTTGGGTGAATTTTGCAACTAAATTTGTAATTGTCACTCAATTGCGACTTTGAATGGTCAACTGTGACTTTGTTGATGGGTTCGGTGGGTGGGTGTGGTGAGGTTGTGTTGAAAATTGCAATTAAATTTGTAATTGTTACTGATTTGACTTTGTGTCATCAACTAGTTTGCGGAAATTTGTAATTGTGATCGAACTGTGACTTTGTGTAATCAACTGTGACTTTGCGGGGTGGGTGGGTGGGGTCGAGATGGGTTTTGCAATTAAATTTGTAATTGTAATTGAAATGTGACTTTGTGTGATCAATTGTGACTTTGTGGATAGGGGCGGGTGGTAGTGGGGTGAAATTTGCGATAAATTTGTAATTGTGACGAACTGTAAATTTGCGTGATCGGATGGATTGGGTTAGGGGGTGGAGGTGTGGTGTGGTGGGGTGGGGTGGAAGGTTAAACTTGCTATTAAACTTGTATATTTAATCGAACTAGTATTTTAATCCGTGCGATGCACATGAATATATTTGTGATAGTGATTTCGATCAAAATTTATGAAAATATGTTAATTATACAATTATATCAAATAAAAATATAGTACAATGACATTTTAATAAAAATTATTATTATCGAATTCAAAACCTTAAAAAAGACAAAACTAATCAAAATTAAGAAATCTTGATCTTTATAGGATTTTTCTTTTTAAGATTTTATTTTTCCTATTAAAAAATTATTTTTATTTATTATTTATTTGTTTGTTGGACTTTCTTCTTCTAAATAAGTTATTTTTATCTTTTTTTTTATAAGTTAAATTATTTTATTTTGAAATATAATATAATATAATAAATAAAATTAACAACCATAAATCTATATTTGTCATGAATTGGTAATTTTGGAATTAAATAATATTGTTATTATATTTTTTGTGTATTTAATTTTATCTCTAAATGAGTAAATTTTGTTTTATTCAAATATATATATATATATATATATATATTTACCAAGTTACACTATGATTAAGCAGAATATTTTTGAATAATCTTTTTGAACAAAATTTCAAAATTACGGATTTTGAATACTTTTTATTAGTGTTGTCTTTCTTAAAATGTGATTTGGAAAATTGTGTGAATTATAAAATGATTTATAAACCTTTTTTGCAAGTTTATTGAACACATGCTTAACATAATTTTAATACTGATAATTTCAAATACATTCAAACATGCGAGATTGATTATTTTTAACTCTTGTTATTTGTGGTATAAGACGCAATCAAAGTAAATTTTTAATAACAATGCAAATAATAATAATAATAATAATAATAATAATTTTTTAGTTAATTTGATTTCAAATGTAATATATTTTAACTTTTGATGAAATTTATTTTTTAATGTATTGCTTAGATATAATTTTACATTTCTATAAAATTATTCGATTTGAAAGAAAATTTCTTGATTAGTCATTTAATTTTTTTTATATAATCTAATTGGAAAACTTGTAAAAAAATACACAATATAAAACTAAAACATTTTCGGGTTATTTAAACGTTTTTGAACACATTTTATAATATAATTTTATATATCTAGAAATAATTTAATATTAATTTACCAATTTACACTGTGATTAAGCAGAATATTTTTGAATAATCTTTTTCTTTTTTTTAACAAAATTTCTAAATTTAGGATTTTGAATTCTTTTTTTATAACAATTGAAAAATATCTATTTATTTTTTAAATTAGACTTATGATACTTTCGATGTAATTTTTTTCATATTTTTCTCAAAATAAAATGAAGTTAGGATACATAATAATAAGATTAATAATTATATTAAAATCAATCATCCTATTAAGTAAAAACACATTTGTTATAAAAATAAAAAATAAATAAAATAAATAAAAATTCAAATTGTCATTTTTTGGAATTTGAAGGAAGCATCTCTATTTGACAAAATCTTTTTAAACAACACATTTTTAAAATACTTTTTAATCACACATTTTTTCTCTCCACTTTTCAACCACTAATTTTTTACTTCGAAAATATTACATTCTTTGATTTTTAAGAAAAAAATTTAACGTTAAATTATTTTTATATAATTTAACAGTAATCAAAATGATTTTTTTTATTTTTTTGAAAATAAATGCATATAGTGTTCAAAAGTGTAATTCAAATTTGTAATCATTACAATTTGAAGTTTGAATTGTTTAACCATTAATATTAATTGCACTTTAATTTAATTTTTTTTTTTTGCAAAAACTTTACATATTTAGAAGTAATTTTAGGCGGAAAAATGTGTGAATTTTGTTGACGGTTACTTTGTTTTTATATATGTATAGATTGTGATTAACTTTGAAGAGCATCAAGTAAAGTCCCATAAAATCGCCAGGATTACCCGCTGTCCCCCGACTTTTCTCTCTCTAGACGACCGCCAAAGAGAGTTTAACATTCATATATTTACAGAATCAAGTGCTCAATACAAGGGAAAGATGCCGCGTACTACGACGGTGGAGAGTCCCGGCTGCCCTTCATTTCGAGCCTTGATTACAGACGTTCTTGGGCTTGTAAAGGGTAAAATATTGAAACAACTATTTATGCTTACAATAAAAAACAGCGTGCTGTGGTTCAGAAAAGTTTAATTGAACTCAATTAGTGTTTTTGTTCTGCTACTGTTGGGCGTTTAACAGTTATTGAGACACGGTGTGAGCAAAGTGGAGCTGCTGCAAAGGTGGTGGAGAGATGGGGTGACCCAGATTCCTCCAAAAGTGTGCTTGCTGCTTCGATTCTGGATCGAAAGACGAACCCTGTAAGTTTTTTATTGGCAATCTTTTGTAACAGTGATTGTAGTTTTAGCAAGTGCAGTTGCTTTTTAGTAATTCTGAATCTCGTCCAAAATTATAGTTGCAATTAAACTGTGTACTCTTTATATATATATATATATATATATATATATATATACAAAGCTTTTCCCCTGCGCTCCAAGCGCAGCGGCCCCACCATAGGGGTTGTCGGCTGACAGCCCTTTCCATTTTTTATTTTTTATTTTTTACTTCGTTTTTTTTCCTTTCTTTCAAAAGTTTTTTGTATTATTTTCAACACAATTAATCGACAATTAATTTGAATAAAAACAAAACGAACATAAATTAAAATAGATTTAACATTAACGATCTTAATTAAGAAAGATACAATTTGAAAAAAATACAACGAAAATGCAACTTAATGATAGTCATTGTTATCAAACCCTTGGAACTCCCATAGTATTGGAACTCCCAATAGTCATTGCTAGTAATGTTGATGTACATATTATCTTGATTATCATTCCATGAGTATTGTGGTTCACATGGCTCGTCCACCAGTTGCGTCCTAATGTCATGAATAAAAAAAGATGAAATATATTATGGGGGAGAAAAATAAAGCTTAAACATGATATTGTCTATTAACTCACCTTGGTTGTAAAGTTGGACAAGTTCTTCTATCATGTCCACTGCGACCACATCCACGGTAATTTCTCCGTGATTGGGACATGGCTACCTCCTTCGACGACTTCAATCGCTTTCCGCACCCTTTCGTCCTAACCAGAGTAGGATCGACCACATGTTGAGTACTTTCTTTACCCTTGTTCTTCATCGTACTCTTCCGTATATCACCGCCATCGTCGACATCCCTAACATGCAATTTCAAGTTCTGAAACCCATCCATTAGAAATGTGGTTCAAGCATCGGTCAATGCTCCCTCGTCCACCAACTCTAATGCAGTGCGCGAACATACTGTGGCCTGAAATTAAAGAATTCTCAGTAGATGGATCGACAATTGGTTCAAAAATGGGAATTGCTTTTGCAGTCTGGGTCCATCAACGTACAATATAATGGTCTGGTAACAACATAAACTGTTTCTTGATCATAAATGAAAGCATGTGCCGACACGGATATCCTTCGAACTCAAATAGCTTACAACTGCATGATGTAATATTAGTCATTGTGAAGTAGGAAACTTCACGTTCTCGATCAAATGTTTTTCCACTCTCAAAACGCCTGACGGAATACGTTTTGAGACCCTAGTAATTTGAACTCTTCGAACAAAGATAGTGAGTACTCTGTGCAAGCTCTTTCTGAAAGCGCAAGAAAATTGTCTTTGTATATATGTTGGCCATCTGGACTTCCATTGCGAACGAAGTTGTCATCCGAGGAGGTCCGTGTGATTTGCAACCAATTCGCCATGTCGTTGGTGAGCCAAGGCATTGGAAAACCTTGTGATGAAATCCATCAATGTATTTTTTTTGTCCACATATTTTTTGAAGAATGCATGGTTGCTTTCTGATCGCTGACTGCTAGACATCCCTGCAGAAAAGATGTGCTTCACGTATGCTGGTATCCAACGGGCTCTTATTGCATACATATGGCACAGCTACTCGTTATCCCCTAGTGGAGTGGTCAGCATCACTTCAGACCAGCGATGTTCAAACTCCCCTATATACCAAAAAGGGACTGTCGGCCCTTTGGCCGACCGTCCCTATTTTTTATTTTATTTATTTATTTATTTATTTTTGTCTTTGCTTTGCTTTGTATATTTTTTTTTTTTCATATTTTAATGTACTTTTTTTTGATGTATTTTTATATAAAAATTTTTCAATTGTATTAATTTTTTATCTATGTTTTTTCCTTACATGAATTGTCAAACCAATCTCTTTTTTGATGTATTTTTATATAAAATATATTCTATTTTTTTTTTTTTTGTATAATCTTTTTTAGTAGAATTGTCATGTCAAATTTTTTTCATTATTTTTTCCTTGCATGAATTGTCTCATCAATCTCCTTTTTTGATGTATTTTTGTATAAAATCTTTTCAAATTTTTTTGTATACACTTTTTCAGTTGAATCGTCATGTCAAATTTTTATCTTTGTTTTTTCCTTGTCAAACCAATCTCCTTTTTTTATGTATTTTTATATATATTACATTTAACTTTTTTTTTGTGTAATATTTTTTCAAATTTTTTTGTATACACTTTTTCAGCTAAATTGTCATGTCAAATTTTTATCTTTGTTTTTTCTTTACATGAATTGTCAAACCAATCTCCTTTTTTTATGTATTTTTATATATATTACATTTAACTTTTTTTTTGTGTAATATTTTTTCAAATTTTTTTGTACACACTTTTTCAGCTGAATTGTCATGTCAAATTTTTATCTTTGTTTTTTCCTTACATGAATTGTCAAACCAATCTCCTTTTTTGATGCATTTTTATATATACTACATTTAACTTTTTTTTTTGTGTAATATTTTTTAGTAGAATTGTCATGTCAAAATTTTTTATTATTTTTTCCTTACATGAATTGTCTCATCAATCTCATTTTTTGATATATTTTTGTATTAAATCTTTTCAAATTTTTTTGTACACTCTTTTTCAGTTGAATTGTCATGTCAATTTTTTTTTTTTTAATTTTTCTTTTCTTGACTTGTCAATTCAATTTCGCCTTTTGATATATTTTTCTTTACATGACTAGTCATTTCATTCTCCAAATTTGATGTAGCTTTTTTCGATAAATTCTCATCTTTTTTAGCCATTATTATACCAACCAAATCATTTCACTCTCTTGCAACATTTCTCCAGCAGATTTCTTTCTTTCATTACAAGTTCATTTCAATTTTTTTCTTTTAGCAACATCTTTGTTTCGGAATGGAATGGGGCGATAATGTATTTGTACCACAAGTGAATGTTGGTGCGATTTCGCGAATTGGCAAGAGTTTGAAACACTAGACGATGTGTACAACTTTTATAGTACACGTATTGGTAGTAGCCGAAAGAATCCACAAACGAATGAAGTTGTCTGGAAGTCATATGTTTGTTTCAAGCAAGGCTAGAAAGATGAAACATACCAAATGAAATTTAAAAATTTGGTGGCTCGTTCGGGAGAAAGGATGCGCGGAGACTCTCGTTGTGGATGCACCGCCAAGTTAACTGTTCTGAAGAAGGAAACTCAAAATTCTTGGTACGTAAGTCATTTCTCCGAGGCGCATAATCACTCACTTTCCACACCAAGCAAGGTTCACCTACTATGTTTGCATCGCGAAGTTTCGACCACGAAGAAAGCACTTGCGGAACAGTTTTCACAAGCAAATATTCCTACTTACCAACAAATCAGACTCATGGAGATAGATGCTGGTGGTCTATCTTCGACTGGTTTCACTGAGCAAGATTTTAAGAACCATCAAAGAGACCTTCGAAGGGAACACATTGGGCATGATGCAGAAACACTAATAAAATACTTCGAGCTGGAGAAAAGAAAGGACCCCAGCTTTTACTACGCATACGAGACGGACGAGGATGGAGTTTTTGCTAGGTGTTTTTGGGCAAATTCCGATTCCAGGAGCTCATACGTCTACTTCGGAGATGCTGTCGTGTTTGACACGACCTACAATACCAACAAGTACTCCATGGTGTTCGCACCATTTATTGGTGTCAACCACCATCGTCAAACTATTGTATTTGGATGTGGCCTACTAAGTGATGAGAAGACGGATTCTTTCATTTGGTTGTTCTCGAAGTTTCTGGAAGCCATGCCAACACAACAACGTCCTGGTGTCATTATCACTGATCAAGATGTTGCTATTTCGAGAGCGGTCAGTCAGGTATTCCCCGACATTCTACATAGATTTTGTTTGTGGCACATTTTGAATAAGTTTTCAGAGAAGATAGGTGTTGTACTTTATAAGGAAATGTACCATGATTTGGTAAACATCATATTGGAGTCTGAGAATTCGTATGAGTTTGAACATCGCTGGTCTGAAGTGATGCTGACCACTTCACTAGGGGATAACGGGTGGCTGTGCCATATGTATGCAATAAGAGCCCGTTGGATACCAGCATACGTGAAGCACGTCTTTTCTGCAGGGATGTCTAGCAGTTAGCGATCAGAAAGCAACCATGAATTCTTCAAAATATACGTGGACAAAAAAAATACATTGATGGATTTCATCACAAGGTTTTCCAATGTCTTGGCTCACCAACGACATGGCGAATTGGTTGCAAATCACACGGACCTCCTCGGACGACAACTTCGTTCGCAATGGAAGTCCAGATGACCAGCATATATACAAAGACAATTTTCTTGCGCTTTCAGAAAGAGCTTGCACAGAGTACTCACTATCTTTGTTCGAAGAGTTCAAATTACGAGGGTCTCAAAACGTATTCCGTCAAGTTTTTTGAGAGTGGAAAAACATTTGATCGAGAACGTGAAGTTTCCTACTTCACAATGACTAACATTACATCATGCAGTTGTAAGACATTTGAATTCGAAGGATATCCGTGTCGGCACATGCTTTCATTTATGATCAAGAAACAGTTTATGCTGTTACCAGACCATTATATTGTACGTCGATGGACCCAGACTGCAAAAGCAATTCCCATTTTTGAACCAAATGTCGATCCATCTACCGGGAATTCTTTAATTTCACGCCACGGTATGTTCGCGCACTGTATCAGAGTTGTTGACGAGGGAGCATTGACCGATGCTCGAACCACATTTCTAATGGATGGGTTTCAGAACTTGAAATTGCATGTTAGGGATGTCGACGATGGCGGTGATATACGGAGGAGTACGATGAAGAATAAGGGTAAAGAAAGTACTCAACATGTGGTCGATCCTACTCCGGTTAGGACGAAAGGGTGCGGAAAGCGATTGAAGTCGTCGAAGGAGGTAGCCATGTCTCAATCACGGAGAAATTGTCGTGGATGTGGTCGCAGTGGACATGATAGAAGAACTTGTCCAACTTTACAACCAAGGTGAGTTAATAGACAATATCATATTTAAGCTTTATTTTTCTCCCCCATAATATATTTCATCTTTTTTTATTCATGACATTAGGACGCAACCATGTGAACCACAACACTCATGGAATGATAATATGTACACCAACATTGCTAGCAATGACATGGGAGATCCAAGGGTTTGACAACAATGACTATCATTAAGTTGCATTTTCGTTGTATTTTTTTCAAATTGTACCTTTCTTAACTAAGATCGTTTATGTTAAATCTATTTTAATTTATGTTCGTTTTGTTTTTATTCAAATTAATCGTCAATTAATTGTGTAGAAAATAATACAAAAAACTTTTGAAAAAAACGAAGTAAAAAAAAAATTCAAAAAAGAGAAAAAATAAATAAAATGGAAAGGGCTGTCGTTAAAAAATAAATTTCATTACAAAAAAAAAATGGGGCTGTCAGCCGACAGCCCCTATGGTGGGGCCCCTGCGCTCCAAAGCGCAGGGGAAAAGCTTTGTGTGTGTGTATATGTATAATTATTACTTTTATTGGAATTTTAGTTGGAATTTGAATATCCAAGGTAAAGAAATGCCGCAAGTATAATTTATTTGTACTCAACTATGTACCTTTTGCAAATTACAATTCCCGTAGTGTTATTGGTACAATCGGATACTAAATGGAATAGCCGTGAGTTTAATGTCATGCCATGTTAATATTTTGATTGAATAAATTGAAACCCACCTTTTTATTGCTGTGTATTATTTGGGGGATGTGCTTTTGAATTTCATTTTGATTGGATGTCGAGGTGTAAGTCATTAAAATAGTGTCAAAATATTGCAGTTTTATGTGATTATTATGGATCACTTCATACGGAGTCCAACATTACTCCCACGGACTGGGTTTATAGTGCATTTGAAACAACTGAAAGTGGAAGTTAAGAAAATCAAGCTTATTTCTCGTTAAGAAAGTAATGTTGTGTACTTACACCCATATATGTTGATCTCATCTCATTATACATTAACTAACAGTTCTGTAAGAATTCAAAATTTTGGCTCTGGAGTTGCTTCAGGGTGCATTTGAAAAATTACTGTTCAGTAATTTGATGATGGATCAGATTCCTTTATGAACACAAAGAAATGACTTATTACAAAGCTAAACTTTTATTGTCTAACCAGTAGTGGGATATACTATTGATTCTACGCTAGCTAGTGGAAGAAAAAGACCAAGAGGCACAACTGCCTTTTTAGATATACTTTTATCTATTCTGGAAATATGTTAGTACCTAAAGGCCATGAATCCACAAATTTTAATATTGACATTGAAGTTGTAATACAACCTCTATGCTGTGAGAGTTGAATATATTCCTTTGTCTTGCACTTGCTATAAGCTTACGGACCATAGATCCTTTTTATCGTTTACGTTTGGTGACAACTTCAAACTCGTATATCTGAATATTGTCATGTTTCTATGTGGCATTAAATCATAAACTAATTGAGTGAGGTCTCTCCGTCTTGTGCTTCTTTTTGAACAGTTTTTGCATTTTTCTGCAATTTCTCCCAGTCAAATATTTCTTTTTGTTACTTATATTTTAACTTCTTCAGCTGCTGGGTGTTGCACGAAAAAATGGTTTGTTAAGTATTCCTGTTTAAAAATCTAGTACATATGTTGGGTTTCACGAGTTCTTGCTTGAGTTTCAAGCCTTCTCAGACATCTTTGGATTGTAAATTTGCTTGACAGATAGAGGTGATTAGTGTTATAAATGGGGAACTTCATCTTTCCATTCCTAATGTCTGTCAAGATGGGATTAGGCCTGAGTATGATCCCATTGTTGGATTGCTTTTGTTCAAAAAGCAGAGATCAGAATCAACAACAACGAGGTAATAGAACTTGCTTTTGTAGTTTTATTTTGTTAGTTAAATTTTGTTTACATGGCATTTCACTTAGAATTTCTCTTTCAATACTACTGGTGGGTATTCAATTATATTTGGTGTACAAATTATACTACCAGCACAGTTTTATAGTAGTGCTGCATGCAGTTGGTTTTCGTTTTTATCTTCCTTCTCCATCTCTTCATTTTGCTTAATTGAACATCGTTTACTTCTTGCTTTTGGACGTTATCTACACTTCTTATCAGGACTGATTTATAGGAATTATTTGTACTCTTGCTTTGTGTTGGTTCTATGTGAACTCTAGTATGAACTGGCTGTCTATATGGATCGAGAGTGGAGTCCGTTTTAAAGAAAATACATATATCTTCAAAGTGAAAGATTCAAGTCCTATGATGTTATTCAAAAGACAATTAGGTGTAATTAAAAAAATAATAATAATAATGATACGTCCAAGCCTTACCTTTTGGAAATATTTTCTTTTTCTTTTCTCCAAAACTTTGATTACACTATTAACTCTTGTGTATGGACTTTGCCTTGTTTATCTTCTTAACATCCAATTTTATCTTTTATTTAAACCTTTCTCCTTGTTTGCAGTTTGCATGTAGAATCTTGAAATGGACTTATGTTAAAACAATAGAATTCAAAATAAGCACATCTATAATTTCATTAAAATATAGTCTATTGATGATAAAATTATGAAAGAACAGATTTAGATGGTTCAGAGACTTGGAATGAAGTAATATAGAAGGATTTTAGCCTAAGGTTTTGTTGTGTTGAGTTTGGTGTTTAGAAAATTTAAATGCAAACAAAAATATAATAATAAACAATAAACAATAAGAAATTGGCACTGTGGATTATTAAATGTTTTAATCCAAAAAAATAATATAACTTGATGCTTGCAACATTGTTGTTTTCATTTTGTAGATTACATTAGTAGCCTACATACTACAATGTTCACAAATATTGGTAAGTTTGGCTATTTGCTTAACATTTGCGATAGATTCATAAATAATTGCAATGTGAAAGGATGAAAAAGATCGAAGCCAGATCAATTATTGAAATTCAAACTGAGAGAAAATAGTATTTAGCTGAGCCGAATAATTGATGTAACTGAATACTAAAGGACTACAGTTTTAAAAAATGCTTTAACTAATTAAGACTTCTTTGGAGATATTTCTCCAAACTGGGGCTTCATTTATCTTAAAACTTTTACTAGGACTTAGGCGGTAGGAGTTATCTGTAATTTTTTCTTTGCAAACCATTTTCTTGTATACATACCTTGTATTAATGTTTGGCAAGCGTTCCTATGTACCGCCGTGTCTGGACTTAGGCTGGCTTCAAATGCCCCTGCATCATGGTCCGCTTAAGCTACGACATTGAGCTTTCCTTGTTTCGCCACTTTTCATGCTGCATTTACTTGTCTGTATAGTCCCTATTTTGTTACGTTGTGGATGATGCTGTAGCACTTATCTTAATTTAGGTCATGCACATTGCTTACATGCACCACAAATGGATCTGTAAGAATAGAATCTTTCGAGGACAGCAAATTTCCAGCTGATTCTATCCGTGATCCTTCTCCAACGACGTTGAATGTATGTGGGTCAGGTAATATTTTGTGTTCAAAAGTGGAAGAGCATGAAAACTATGCTTTGTTTGGAGGGTGAGTTTCTATAAGTATTTAATTCTAAAATTTAAGTTGATGGTAATTTAGCATGGTCCAATGGATTGTGAATCTTGTTTTTATACTCAGGAAGGGTGTTGAAGTCAATGTATGGGATCTTCAAAAGTGCACTAAAATCTGGACTTCAAAATCTGTAAGTTACTAAGTTCTTCCCTAATTGTTCTATCTTTTTGGTTTGAAAAATAATTGTCTCAAGCATTTTGTTTGCTCAAATTATCTTGTGCAGCCCCCTAAAAACAGCCTTGATATAATTACCCCAACGTGGTTTACATCTGCAACATTCTTAAGCGAAGACGATCATCGTAAGTTTGTGGCTGGCACCAAATGTCATCAGGTACTGTCCTACAGTGACTTCACCACTAATACCACAACAAAAATCTTAGTAGTTTTAGTTTCTCTAAGGGAAGCAGTCTTTATAGTTAAGGCTATATGACAAAATAATCACTTTCTCCAGTGCAAATTCATTATGCGAGTCCCTCCATCCTCTGGTGGGATTGTGTTGTGAAATTTCTAAAAGATTTAGTAGGCAATTATACCTGAGGCACACTTGACTAACGGTTGTCAGAATTTTGCAAAAAATATTCTAATAAATTTTCTTCCTTCGCATTTTTAGTGGATGTTAAACACCTGTTTACATACATCAATGATATGCATGGTGGACAAGGATAGAGTACACTGAATGTATATATGAAATGCATGTTCTGATTTGCTACTTTCTGATGGAAAACAGTGTTATATTTAGTTAATAACACTTCATTGCATAAAATGAAGAATATAAAATTCAATCTGATTTGAACTTATGCCCAACAAATAAGATATAGGAAGTTATCTGAGAGAGCTACTTTAATTGCTTGGATTTTAGAATTGAAGAGGCTCCTCTATTTTTCTTGTAGGTTAGGATCTAATTTCATCTGCGGCAGAAAGACCGGAAAAGAATATTTTGGAGGAAAGGGAGAAGATAGATAGAAAGGGAGTACAGAGATCATGCTAGTATAATAAAATGGTAAAGCAGTGTTTGTCTACAGATATAATGTTTGATTAGATTTATCCTCATTGCAAAATGCAAGTTAGCAGAACACTTTAAAAAGAAGTCCAAGTCATTGAACGAGTATTTGAGTTGGTCATTAGTAAAGTCGTCTGTTCTGATGACTATATTTGGCATTTAGTGTGAAGTACATTATTTTGGAAAAAAATTGTTTTGAATAGTGATTGATATGATATTGTATGGTTGAAAAAGAAAGAAAAGTTTTGGGTTTATGTGTAAAATATTTTAATATTAAAATGTGGTAAAAATTGAGTACTGTAGAAAAAATAGTTTTTTTTTTTTTTTAATGAATACCAAACAGGGGCTTAGTGTGCAGGATGTTAATGCTTATAAAATTTTATTTGTTTGTCGAAGGGTGTTGCTCCTTTTAAAGAATGGAAAATACAGGTTGATATCACTTGTATGAATTTGGCAGGTTCGTCTTTATGACATTTCTGCTCAGAGAACACCTGTTATGTCAATTGATTTTCGAGAGACCTCTATTAAGGCTGTTGCAGAGGAACTTGATGGATATACGGTATATATAGGAAATGGCTCAGGTGACCTTGCTTCCGTTGACATACGCACTGGTATGCTTCAGACCTTGTACATCTGTTGTTGATAGGGTGGGCAAAATAACCGGAACCGATATGACCGAACCAGAACCGAACCGAAAAAATCGGAACCGTATGGTTTTAAAAAAATAAAATAGGAAATCGGTTTTGGAACCGAGAACCGATTGGTTTTCGGTTCGGTTCTCGGTTCCGCCTTTAGAACCGAAAACCGAAGTTAGAACCGGTCTTTGATCCTTATTTATTATTTTTTTATGGTCTTAATTGGTTGTTCTAAAACTAAAAATCAAAAGAATTTGTAATTTTTTTCGGTAAAGTGAAAATGATTAATTTCTTTTTATGAAATTTGTTACGTCTCTACCTCATTGTAATACTTAACTTCACACTTGGACTTAAATTCTTAATAAATGAAAATCGAATGAAACTAACTTATTAATAAGCGAAATTGTAAATGATCATGATGGAGTTAATTAAATATTTAAATACAAATATAAAATAATTAATAATAATGCATTTAAAACTCATGATTCATCCTACAAGTGTACTATATTGTCATGCTCGAAAAACCTTTTAGGTCATTTGTTTTCTATTTTTGTTTATGAATATCTTCCGTTTCATAGAGAATCCTATATTTTCCTTGGGGTGAAATGATTTTCGAAATCCTTGATCTTGGTATATTCGGTATAAGTTTATTTCAAGTTATTGGCTCACTTCCCGAGGCCTGATGCTCCTCGATAAGGCTCTCGAAAAATAATTATTATTGTAAAACCGAATTAGAACCGAAACCGAATGGTTTGGTTCTTGTGATTCAATGGAACCGAATGGTTCCATTTTGTAAGAACCGAAAAAGTATGGTTCGGTTCCGGTTCTTGAGATACCCGAACCGAACCACCCGACGCCCACCCCTAGTTGATAGTTACTTTGAAACACTCATTTAGTGTCCGTTTGGTCCCATATCCTTTTTTCAAAATTTTGGGTTTTGGAGAGAATGTATGATTGAAAAGTGTGAAAAGTAGTGAGTTCCATAGAGATATGTGGTTGAAAATGGAAAATTTGAAAAAAACGCATTGGACCAAACGGGTCCTTATTCTCCACTTGTTATGTTTGGCTTTACTTATTCTTAAAAGTTTACCCTCCTTTTGCTTTTTTGTTCTTTTTGCTATTTTTCGGTATCCCCCCCCCCCCCCCCCCCAACACCCTGGCTCATATCAGCATATATGATGCTTCCTTGGCAAGATTGTTGGATTATGATGTGTGAATTTATAACCAAGAACTTCTTAGGTGGCGTTCTGTTTGTATTTTATTTTATATTTTTATTTTCGAAAATATTTTGTGTTTTGTGTTTTCATTTTTGTTTTCAAATTTGCTGAAAACGTGTTTGGTTTGTCATTTCTGAAAACTGTTTTTGAAAATGAAAAGCTGGAAAACACGTTCTGTTTGAAATTTTGCAGAACACTATTTAAACTATTTTTAATTAATTTGCTTGCAGAATACTACTAACTCCAACTCAAATTTCCTTTCACAATACACTAAAAATATGGTTACATGCAACACACTAATGTGAGCATTAAGAGTCTATATTAATACAGCTTGGTCAGGTTCGGGACTTGAGAAAGCTCTACTTCTATTAAATTCAGAAAATGTAAGTTCTTTCAAAACCACCAGAGTCCATTTATCATTGCATTTTTTGAAATATAACAACAAGAATTCTCATTTAATTTTTTTTTTGTAATGTTGATATTGAATTCAATAAAACTTTATTTAAACTAAGTTCCAAGTTAGGATAATTCTAAAAAAAAAAAAAATTCTTCATTTAGGCTTAGTTCCAAGTTAGGATAATTCTAAAAAAATAATAAAAAAATAAAAACTTTATATTAAGTTTAGTTCTAAGTTAAGATAATTCTATAAATAAAAAAATAAAAAAAAATTCCCAAAACGCGTTTTCCGCGTTTTGGACATTTTTTGTCGAAATACACACAAAACGCCCAAAACAATGTTTCGGGCGTTTTCCGTTTTGTGTACAAAATTTTTTTTTGTTTTTCAAAATGCGTTTTCAAAAATGGTAAAGAGAACGCGTTTTTAGCGTTTTCGAAAATAAAAACAGAAAACGGCCTCAAAACAGCAAACAGAACAGGGGCTTAGTCTCTAATTTGAATCCTTATCTTTCCACCCCCCTGATATTGTTTAGTCAAGTTCTTTCATGCTTAATACAAATTTACTTGAAATGATTCAATTGCTTTTGCGCAGTTGCTATGTCTTGCTGACTGATAATATTTTTACCCCATTACCTTGAAAATGTAAATCTTTGACCACTTTTAACTGTCCTCTTCCGCCTTTCCTTTTGGTTCTTGAGGAGTGTGTACCATACCATTTTAATTTATTTCATAAGCTAGCAAGCTTTACAGAACATGTGTTTATTTCTTTGTATACTATTTGAATATTGTAGGGAAATTGTTGGGATGCTTCAGTGGAAAATGCTCCCGAAGTATAAGATCTATAGTCAGGCACTCAGAACATCCCATAATTGCCTCATGTGGTGAGTAAATCAACATGAAAGCATCCTCATTTTTACTATTGTTTGTGGGCCTTTTCTCCTGTTCTAGAAATGATAACTTAAAATGCTAAAGCTCGTTCCTTATTGTTGCCTATTTCTGCGTTAAAATTTGTTTGAGAATATAGCCTCAGGACCAGCAGCTTGTGTTATTATCCTTCTAAAGGATCAGTGGTTTCTTTGCCACTTCGATTATGTTCAGATTTTCTGCAAGTTTTCTCACGTAAGTTAGATTTTTGAGCTGGAAGGACTAGATTCTTTAACAGGGTTGGACAGTTACTTGCGCATTTGGGATATATAGTTCAAGGCAACTACTGTCTACGGTATGTCATCACATATATTTTGCTTATCATTACTGGTAACTGAGTTTTGCAAGAGATATTTCGTCTCCAAGGATCCTGAGAGGGCTAAAGATGGAATATTTCTCTGTAAATTATATTTTCCAATTATGTTTTTAATTGGATGCAGGTTTTCTTGAAGCAGCATCTCACCAATGTTGTTTTTGATTCTCACTTTCATACTGAAGGTCTCGAGCATTTATTGATTTTATCACTCTTTTTACGTTTTTTCTTCAAACTATAGTTTAGGCAGCTTGAGGCACAGAAACTTTTCACGCTTAACTTCTTCCCCACAAGTTCTACTGCAAATTTTCCTAGCTAATATTTTGCAATGTCATGGTGCTTGTCCAGATGTTGCTGGTTCTGCTCCTGAGCCACAAAATGTGGACGAGGTACCTTGCCAAGACGAAGATGAAACAATGCCCACAAAAAGGAAAAAGACATCTAAAGGGCACGAGGATAGTCGAAGCAAGAAAAAGAAATCCAGGAAAAATAGCAAGGAAGATTAAAAGCTGAAGATATTAACATTTCATCACCTGAATGCGTGCTCAAAAACATCCTACTGGAAATGTGTGAACAGTTGATACAAAATCACTGAGAGGCGAAAAATGACCTATTGCTCATCATGGACAACATTACAGTTATCTACTTTCAATATAAAACAGACAAGTGTATCGAAAAATGACCTATTGCTCATCATGGACAACATTACAGTTATCTACTTTCAATATAAAACAGACAAGTGTATTTAATATTTAAAATTTTCCACTTGGTTATTTTTCATTAGATTTGAACAATTATTATGTTGTTCACAGTGGGCAACAGAGCATGACTGTACTTAGAAGTGATTCAGCTGACTAGTTGCTTTATTATCTTTTTAATATGAAACTAGTATTTTCATCCATGTGAGGCACGAGAATATCTTTGTAATAGTGATTTCGATAAAAAAATTATGAAAATATGTTAATTGTACAATCTTATCAAATAAAAATATAATACAATAACATTTTAATACAAAATATTATCGAATTCAAAACTTTAAAAATGACAAAATTAATTAAAATAGGAAATGCAACATCTACAAAATTAATCAAAATTAGGAAATCCTGATTTTTATGGGATTTATCTTTTTTTTCTTTTAAAAATTATTTTTATTTATTATTTGTTTGTTTGTTTGGCTTTTTCTTCTAAATAAGTTATTTTTAATTTTTTTTTATTTGTTAAATTATTTTATTTTGAAATATAATATAATATAATAAATAAAATTAACAATCATATATATATATAATTTTATCTCCAAATGAGTAAATGTTGCTTTATTTCTAAATTAATTTTTTTAGAAAATTTTGTAATGTTTTAAACAATTATTAATTTTTTAATTAAAATCAGTTCGACCTGATTCAACATTTGATCCTTGATGTGTTGCCTTTTTCGAATTGAACTGATTTTAAATTTTCTGAATATTGAGTATTATATAACTTAAATGATATAATTTAAAATGAATGAAATATTAAGGAAAAGTAAAAAAATATATAATAAAATTTTACATTTGATCTTTATGACTTTTTACAGAAAAAGTGTTTATAATTTGTTCTCACTTGTTATCTTGTATTAAACTTCTCTTTAATTATTATTGAATATAACGCAATCAAAGTAAATTTTTAATAACAATGTAGAAAAAAATAGTTAATTTGATTCCGAACAAAATATATTTTAACTTTTGATGAAATTTATTTTTTAATGTATTACTTAGATATAATTTCATAGAATTTTTAACAGTGTTCCCAAATTAAAACATTGTCATTGCACAAAAAATAATAATAATATAAAAAATTAAGAATAATATAAATGAGCAGTGTATTTCAAAAAAATTATATAAAATATTCAATCAAATATGTAATTATTCGATCTGAAAGAAAATTATATTCAATCAAGTATGAGATTATTTGATTTGGAAGAAAATTTCTAGATTAGTCATTTAGTTTTTTTTTCTATATAATCTAATTGGAAACTTATAAAAAATACGCAATATAAGGAATGTTCTTAAGTTCTTTAAATTAAAATATTTTTCGTCCTTTAAACTAAAATTCGGATTATTTAAATGTTTCTCAAAACATTTTATAATATAATTTTATATATTTCTGGAAATATTTTAATATTACTTTGTCAAATTAATTATAATATGATTAAATAGAATATTTTTGAATAATCTTTTTTTAATAAATTTAACAAAATTTCTAAATTATGGATTTTGAATACTTTTTTATAACAATAGAAATTATCTATTTATTTTTCAAAAATATAACATTTTAATCAAACATATTTTTCTCTCAATTTTTCAACAACTAATTTTTACCTCAAAAACATTATATTCTTTGTTTTTTTAAAAAAAATAAATAACTACCATAAAAGTGTAATTCAAATTTGCAATTATTACACTTTGAAGTTTGAATTGTTCAATCATTACTTTTTGAAATTGTTCTAACTCCCATTGCACTTTAATGAGTTTTTTTTTTTTTTTTTTTGCAAGAACTTTCCAAATTTAGCAAGTAATTTTAGGCGAGAAAGTGTGTGTGTATTTTTTGTGACGGTTACTTTGTTTTTATATATAGATAGATGTGATTATTTGATTTGGAAGAAAATTTCTGAATTAGTCATTAAGCATTTTCTTTTCCATATAATTTAATTGGAAACTTTTAAAAAATACGCAATATAAGGAATGTTTTTAAGTTCTTTAAACTAAAATATTTTTCGTTCTTTAAACTAAAATATTTTCGAATTATTCAAATATTTTTCAGCACATTTTATAATATAATTTTATATATTTCTGGAAATAATTTAATATTAATTTACCAAATTAATTACGATATGATTAAGCAGTATATTTTTGAATAATGTTATTTTTTATAAATTTAACAAAATTTCTAAATTATGGATTTTGAACACTTTTTTATAACAAACGAAAATTATCTATTTATTTTTCAAATTGTCCTTTTTTTTGAATTGGAACAAAGCATTTCTATTTGACAAAATATTTTTAAACAATATATTTTTAAACTACTTTTTAATTACACATATTTTTCTCTCAATTTTTCAACTACTAATTTTTACCTCGAAAATTTTATATTCTTTGTTTTTGTTTTAAAATAAATAAACAACTATCACAAAAGTGTGATTCAAATTTGTAATTATTACACTTTGAAGTTTACATTGTTCAATCATTACATTTTGAAATTGTTCTAACTCTCCCATTGCACTTTAATGAGTCTTTTTTTTTTTAATTCTTTTTTTTTATTTTTTATTTTTGCAAGAACTTTTTAAATTTAGCAAGTAATTTTAGGCGGGAAAGTGTGTGTGTATTTTTTATGACGGCTACTTTGGATTAATCATTTAACATTTTTTTTTATATAATCTAATTGGAAACTTATAAAAAATACGCAATATAAGGAATTTTCTTAAGTTTTTTAAACTAAAACATTTTTCGTTCTTTAAACTAAAATATTTTCGGATTATTTAAATATTTTTCTGCACATTTTATAATATAATTTTATATATTTCTGGAAATAATTTAATTTACTTTACCAAATTAGTTACACTATGATTAACCAAAATATTTTTGTATAATATACATTTTGAACTACTTTTTAATCGCACATATTTTTCTCTCAATTTTTCAACCACTAATTTTTACCTCGAAAACATATATTCTTTGTTTTTGTTTTAAAATAAATAAATAACTACCACAAAAGTGCAATTCAAATTTGCAATTATTATACTTTGGAGTTTGAATTGTTCAATCATTACATTTTGAAATTGTTTTAATTCTCATTGCACTTTAATGAGTATCTTTTTTTATTATTATTCTTTTCTTTCTTTCTTTCTTTCTTTTTTTTTTTTTTTTTGCAAGAACTTTTCAAATTTAGCAAGTAATTTTAAGCGAAAAAGTGTGTGTATTTTTGTGACGGCTACTTTGTTTTTATATATAAATAGACTAGTATTCGCACATGTGCGATGCACGGGACAAAATTTAGAATTTCACCACTATTTGACATATATATTTTATATAAATTAATGTAATGTGTGATTTAAAAGTTGTGTGATCGTGAAACGTGTTGTTAATTAAAATTACAAATGTTAACTATGACATAGATTATAATTTTTATCGTATTTTTTATGGGCTTCGTTTATACCCGTCCACGTGATACACATCTTTCCACAGTTTTTAAAAAAATAATAATAAAATGTCAAATTCTTGACAGAAGCAATTCTTTGTTCACCTATTTCGGTATTTCAAAATAGATTAATGGAATATTATCACGTTTCTATTTATAAACAATTTTTTAAACGAATTATCAAATAGACGTTTATCAAGAAATGTGTGGTTATGAAATATTTTTAATGGAAAAATAAACAATGGGAATAAAATGTGTTACAAAAAGTACACGTGGTTAAAAAGCTATTTGAAGAAATGTTAAAATAATTTTCGTTAATAGTATGTAGTGATATTTCAATTTAAAATAATTGATAATATTATCCTAGTCATTTATCGATTTAATCTGAATTAGCAATATAATTTTATTGTAGTTTTCTTCATTGACTCGAAACATTGAGCGAATATTTGGTAGATATATTCGGCATTTTCTTGATCAACATTATTTCAAACTTATTATTATTATTATTGTAAAGCAATCATTTTTAACTACCCATTTTATCAATAAAATAAATTTACCAAATGGTGGCAATAATTCATAGGCTCATTATTTTATTTCAAATTTAGAATTCATTTTTTTATTACTTATGAAACTTTATTAAAATAAAAATTCATTATTTTACCTGAATTCGAAATTTGAAATAAAATAAAATATTGGTTATTTAATTAAAATTACAAATGTTAACAATGACATAGATTATAATTTTTATCGTATTTTTAATGGGCTTCGTTTATACCCGTCCACGTGGTACACGTCTTTCGACAATTTTAAAAAATAAAATAAAATGTCCAATTCTTGACAGAAGCAATTTTTTGTTCACCTATTTCGGTATTTCAAAATAAACAAATGGAATATTGTCACGTCGCTATTTATAAACAAATTTTTTAAATGAATTATCAAATAGAAGTTTATCAAGAAATGTGTGGTTATAAAAGATTTTTTATGGAAAAATAAATAATGGGAATAAAATGTGTAACAAAAAGTACACGTGGTTAAAAAGTTATTTGAAGAAATTTTAAAATAATTTTCGTTAATAGTATGTAGTGATATTTCAATTTAAAATAATTGATAATATTATCCTAGCCATTTATCGATTAAATCTGAATTAGTAATATAATTTTATTGTAGTTTTCTTCATTGACTCGAACATTGAACGAATATTTGGTAAATATATTGGTTATTCAATTTATAGGAATAAATGGTTAACAATATTTATTTTAGGTCACGTTCTTTGTGTTGGAATAGACACTACATGACAATATATCATCTAATATTTTCGATTCTTCTTCATTTTCAATATATAGCATTCATTCATTCATTCTTTTTACTTTTCTTTCGTTAGTTGATAAGAAATAGATGATAGTGCAATATGCTTAAAATATATTTGGATAGTTCATGGTTAATCTTGAGTTTTGTATTGAGTAAATTTTGAGCTTTTCTTTAGCATGTCAAATTTCAAATTTTCTTAATAATAATGAGATAAAATCATTTTCAAAGTGACCGTTTATATTCTCTAAATAAGAACAATTTTGAAATTTATATAGATAATCACAATTTTTGTTTTTAATCTCTATAAATCATGAATTTCCATTTTAGGTAAGCGTAAAAAAGGCAGGAAACTACGTTATGTTTTACTTGAAAACTTTACTGTTATAATAAAGATATAAAAGATTTTGAAAGAATACTGTTACCGTTTTTATGAACGGGACCAAATGAAATGTCAAATTTTTGTGCCGATGATTCTTCATTTATAACCTTGTTCCTGGAGATAGCTATTAGACAGGCACTCTTAAATAACTGAGATAGATGACGACGAACTTCTCATTATGCTGGATGCATAGAGTGAGTTTTTGATCCACGTTTCTTGTACAATCACAGTTTTTACCATGTTCTACTAACTGCTAGTGACATCAATGGAAGAAAGAAACCCATATCCAAATATTCCAATATCAGAAATGAAGAGAATTGCATGGAAATCCACAATCAAAACCTCCCATTTGCGAGGAGGAAGTGATTGTCCAAGAAGAAACAGCAGTATTATTCATTGAGACGGGGCCTCGTCCTTCTTCTCTCCCGACAAGTACCTAGAAATATACAAGTAAATAGATTAGTTGAATGCTTTATGACGGCTCTTTAAGCAAGGCAAACATGGAAAAAAGTTTACTAGCAATGGAAAAGAAAACCCAAAAAGACAGCTAATTTCATGAAAAAGTTAGCTTACTGTATGTCCAAACAACATGAGCATAGTTGGTCCAACATATTTGACAAGAGGAAGATACTTCCCAAGTGATAAAACCAAGCCACCACATGAAGGAAAAAACGACCATGATCCGAAGTATATCACCATTTACGGGAAATGATACTTTTACACAAATGTGTATGGCCTCACCCCATGTGAGGGGTGTGTCAACCAATGTGTCAAATATTTTGTACATATAGCATGCTCTTGCCCATTAATATGGGCGTCTGAAGAGACGAGGAAAAGACACACAAACACTGTTTATGTATCAAATCAGATCACATCATAGAATACTCACCCTTGACCCTTGGCCCAACGGGAGAGTTGATAAAGTTGCACCGACTCATTTGAAGCATGGCAGGCAAGAAGTAAATAGTTGCGAGGCTGAACCATCCATGCAAATCTCATGAACAACCCAGAATATATGCACATTGCTGCAGCATCTCAAAACAGAAAAAGTTAATTATAACTCTCAATTATTATTTATTATTATGATGCTACCGTCTGAAAGCCAATATTTCAACCTGCAGTCATGTTGCCAGATATCATTTCTGGAGGTTTTTGCATGTCCACAAGCCCCTGCAAAACTAAATAACATCATTTCTGAACCATTAAGCAAATGAAATTAAATTTGTTGTTTCAGGTGGAGAGTAATACAGCAATAACAAATCCCCAGTTAGCGACGGGACCCCAAAAATGAGTCGTTTTGGGACCAACGGGACTGTTTAAAAATGCTTTGAAGGAAGCCATGTAGCAGCCTGCAACTAAAACCTTGCATGGTCATAACAGCAAAGTCAGACATTAAGAGAAATATGTTAATTGACAACTAAAAGTAACACGGAGAGCTCCTTAACAAAGAAAATGAACTAAAAGTACTTATTAGACTATGTTTCATTTAATTGGAAACTACTGGCCAGTTTATGTGGCTAATATGGAGATATAGGAGGCACCTTGAAGCCTCTAAGAAGCTCCGGAGACAAATGTAAACTAATGATGCAACTCAAATTTGTCAAATTACTTTTTCACGAAGCTGAATCTCTCCCGCAAATTACAAGAAACGACAAGGTACGACTGACTTTGACGAAAGCACATTATTGAAAGTTTAGAACATCCATCAGATGACAAAGGAGATGGATAAAAGACCACTATATAAAAGATTAACAAGGTCTTCAACATTTGTTAATGGATAACTTCGATAATGACATCGAGATAAATAGAAGGAAAAAAAGAAAGAAAGCAAGCAAGAAAGAAAGTAATCTATTTAATTCAGGGAAACGGTGCATGCCTGTCATCATATAGCTTCACATTTAACTATAGAACTAAAGCACCAACTTATGAGACCATTTCATCGAACCATATGTTAATTATTATTTTCTCACTCTTTACTACCGCGAAGATGCCTTACTACTCAGCACATTTGCAAAGCGAATCCAAAAAAGGCGATAACTGCTTAGATATAGAACAATGAATGAACCAACTCGTACTTACTGTTTTTGCCTAACAAGATCCATAAATTCTTGGACACGGTATCTGAATCCAACATGTAAGTTAAGAACTAACATGATCCATGGAAACTAACCCAGAAGCACTCAAAATAGAGAGTGCAAAAAGAACATCATTTATTGTTTCTCTTCCATCAACTCCCGCTTCTGAAGAAAGTTAGTCAAGCAGGCGTCTTTGAGTTGAACCTTCCCATGATCATTATATTAAGAGGATACTAGGAACCATGAAAATCTAAGGCTGTGTTTGATTAGGCTTGCATGGAACAGAAAAGAATTTTCAAGATTTTCCAACTTTCATGGAAAACAAAAACCACCACCCCACTAGAACCAATTTTCCATGGAAAATAGGCTAAAATATGTTTTAAAGTTTTGTACCGTGAAATTCAATTTTAGGAAAAATATAGTGTATCAAACAGCCATGATGAAAAAATAGATGGAAAATTGCCATTTTCCATGGAAAACATGGGCTATCAAACATTGCCTAATATCTACACTTCATCTCAAGGACAGGTTCATTCATCCCGAAGTATGCCACTAGCGGTCAAGGAAAAGCCCAGAGGACCTTACCCGACTTTGCCAACTTAAACAAATTATTCGACAGAATAAATTTTTTGAAGGAGTTCCAAATTAATGCTAATAAGTTACTAACTAATCCAACGAAAATTAGAGAACTTCAGAAATGTTGTAACCAAACACAAATATTCATCTGCTATATTTGCTTTCAAGATCATTCAAGATAGATACAGAAAAAGTAAATCATTGGTTGCTAGTTTCGTCTTTCAAGTCTTCTCCCCCCACCCTCCCTCCACCCCCATCCCAAATTCATTCAAATGAATTCGAAAGACAAAAAATAAAAAATATCATTCAAACCCAAACAGGACGTGCTTTCTTATAGTCAACGAACTAAACCTATAATGAAACAAACAAATCGGTAAACTAATCAAATCCCATGTAAATATACAGATCCTTCCGATAACTAAATGATTTATAAATCCACACACAACACATAAATGCACGCACAAGATTAACGATTTGTATGTATCTCTATTCAAAGATCGTACCTTTACCACTTGAATCTGTAAAAAAAGTCTTGGGCTGGTTCCCGGTGGGGTGAAGTTTAAAGAAGGGGAAACACAGTTCTATTGGGGTAACCGTGTGGTGGTGAGGGGTAAATTCATCTAGTGATTGCTATTTTTACCTTGGACCACCAATTTTGAAAGGTACTTGTATCCAACTTTTAATGAAGTTATCTATCCAACATCAAGTGTTATCACAATGTCTATTGCACCCTTATTTGAACCATGGTATGTGATTCAATTTGACGAGACTACACTAATTCTTGTTCAGTTATCAAATTTCAGTTATAACATGTAATACAATTTGATGATTTAGTAGTTGTGGGCGTCGGGTGGTTCGGTTCGGGTTAGGGATGGCAAAAAAATCCGATCTGAACGGTACCCGACCTGAACTCGCCCCAAATGGGGCGAAAAAAAACCCGCCCCGCCGACCCGCGGGGTCGGTTTGGGATGGAAATTGAAAACCCGCCACCGGTTCAGATCGGGTCCAACCCGCCCCGTTATTGACCTGACCCGCTATAATAAAAAATTAAAAATAAAATAAAATTAGAACTCGTTATTTAATTCAAGACACTGTATAAGTTAATCATTAAACTAGAAGAATGAACATTAAGTCATTTATCATTTGGAACTTGTCATTTAATTTATAAAGCATGATTTATTTATTTATTTATTTTATCATATTGATTTTTGTCTAAAATCAATATGATAAAAAATGGAAGACTTACCAACTAAGGTAGTTGTTGAGCATCAGTAACTCAATCGCTGCATTCATTTTTTATTTTTTATTTTTTGACATTTCATTCTTATTAACTAAATTGAAAATGGGTCCAAGAATTAAAATCCATCAAAAAATTATCATTAGAATACATAACGATAGAGAGGAAAGAGAAGAGAAGAGAAAAAAAATCCGGGTCGCAAACGGGTCGGCAGAGGAATCGACCCGCCCCGTATCTAGCGGGTTCGTGGGGCGGGTATGGGGCAGATAATGGGTTCGCGAGGTGGGATACGGAATGGCCGACCCGACCCGAATCCGACTCATTGCCATCACTGATTCAGGTATCTCAAGAACAGGAATTGAACCATACTTTTTCAGTTCTTGTAAAATGGAACCATTAAGTTCCATTGAATCGCAAAAATCAAACCAGAACCAAGCCATTTGATTTTGGTTTGGTTTCGGTTCTACAATAATAACTATTTTCGAGTGCCTTATCGAGAGCATTAGGTCTCTGGAAGTGAGCCAATAACCTGAAACCGAATATACCAAGATCAAGGATTTCGAAAATCCTTTCACCCCAAAGAAAATATAAGATTTTCCATGAAACGGAAGATATTCATAAACAAAAATAGGAAACAAATGGCCTAGAATGTTTTTCGAGCATGGCAGTATAGTAAATTTGTGGGATAAATCATGAGTTTTAAATGCATTATTATTAATTATTTTGTATTTGTATTTAAATATTTAATTAACTCCATCGTGCTCATTTACAACTTCGCTTATTAATAAGTTAGTCTCATTCGATTTTCATTTACTAAGAATTTCAGTCCAAGTATGAAGTTAAAGGTTACAATGAGGTAGAAACGTAACAAATTTCATAAAAAAAATTAATTATTTTCACTTTACCCAAAAAATTACAAATTCTTTTGATTTTTAGTTTTAAGACAACCAATTAAGATCATAAAAATAAAAATAAACAAGGATCAAAGACCGGTTCTAATTTCGGGTTTTCGGTTCTAAAGGCGGAATTGAGAACCGAACCGAAACCAATTGGTTCTCCGTTTCAAAACCGATTTCCTATTTTATTTTTTTAAAACCATACGGTTTCGGTTCGGTTCGGTTCGGTTCGATTCGGTCATATCGGTTCCGATTTTTTTGTCCACCCCTATGATTTAGTGAGAATAAAGATGTTACATATCACGATTGAAACTTTTTAGTTATGTAGGACGTTTTGTTAAGAATTGAAAAACTGCTAAACATTGAGCGATGGACAAATAACTTTATGAAAAATTGGGTGAGCGTTCAAAAACCTTTCAAAATTGAATGGTTAAGTAGTATTTGATTTAAAAAAAAAAGTTAACATAAATTTTTTTAGTAAGGGATTGAATTAACAAATGGGATAGCATATTTTAATTCGACCAGATACCATACATAGGTCCCCACATAGACGTGCGACCCGTAAGTGCATTTTAATGAAATAATTAAATTTATAGAATAATTTTCGCACCATTTGATCAAATTTATTAAAACTCATTTTTTTTCCCACTCATTTTTAATCATAGACTCACGACTATTATTAATTTTTTAACCATATTTTCATCAACTTTTATCTCTCTCATTTTTTTTGTCAATTCGAACTGCTTTCTGGTCAAATGAGCTTTGATAGCGCTTTACCTAAAGTACTTTGACGATCAATTTAGCAATCAACTATGGTAATTAGTTATATTAAGTGCAATTAAGCCTCTGTTGGTAAAGGCAAAAAAAGAAAAAAAATTTGATTATAAACCAATTTATAATCAACATAATTTTTCAAACCACCTTTTAACTACATATATTATCTCTGTTCAATTTTTAACCATACATCTCACCTCGAAAAAGGAAAAAAACTGGTTTATAATCACGAACAAAGATCCGAACAGAGGCTAAACAACTTCGCAGTGTGCTTGAATCGGGCATTTCACATTCATTACTTGAAGGTATTGACTTCTGTGAGTTGTTTATTATCATATAGGAAAATGATTTACAGTGAAATTAGTTCCAGGATTCCTTGATGAGTACAAAAGCAGTGAGTACAAACTCCGATCCTCAGTGATTACACATACACTCTGGCACGGGATATGCTAACACATCTCTGTCTATCCTCTTAGTTCTCTGCTCAGGTTGCCCCTTGGAGTTTCTATGCAGCCTCTGTATAATGCTGCTAAATTCTTCCTCGGAAATGGACATGTCCTCGAAGAAAGGAATCATCATTCTCTTGTTAGGCTTTACGTGTTTCCTGTGTCCAACGTACGCGCGATGGCCCTGCAAAATCAGACAACAGAATCAGTTTGCTAAACCGTGTTTCCTGTTTCCTATTGTCATTTATAGTACCTGCAGAGCACGGCCCATGTTACCTCCATGGGAAGGCATAAAGACGTCGCTGCTGAGAGAGACAATATAGTCGATGGCTGCTAAAACAGAAGGTCTGTTCGTGTACGGACTAAGCTCATCCCCCCGTGACAACATCTGCTTTGTTACTATATTAGGAAACTCTTCTACAAGGGGCTGCAACGCATAGGTGCCCCCGAATGGATCCCCTCCTGCCACATATATGCGAGCATTGCTCGGCGCTCCTAAAGCCTTCAGAAGCCTGCACTTTCCCTCTATTAGCCATAGTTCATAATTTGAAACAGTTTTGAAGCACTTTTTGGCTTACCTTGCAACTTCTAGAGCATTAAGAGGACAAAGTCCTGCAAGGCGTCTTGCTGCGTGGCTCATATTCAATTTATCAGTTAGGAAATCGGGATGAGACTCTCGATCCCTGGCTATAATGTGGTCATATTTTGGTCCTAAACCAGTGAGGCATCCTGCTCTGATCCATACATCCTTCTCTATCCGTAAATGAATGGCGACATAAGGACCTTCAATCCACATTCTCCTAGCTATTTGATTGCCAAGCTCGCGGATTGGACTTGAGAATCTTAAGGCGTGAAACGCTACCTTTTGAGAAGAAAAAGGAGAGAAATAAATACGTCAATCTCATGTCGATTTCTAATCCAATTTTGCAACGGAGAGAGATTTTTCGATATTACCTTACATCGGAGCTTCTGAAGGTCGGGTGGAAGACTCTTGGAAAGCTTAGAATCTAACCCTTTCAATATGAGAAGGCCTTCTTCATTTAGCTACATTTGCCAAATGAAAGAGACTGAAAGTTCAGAATATAAGCTCAATTTATGAAACAGACTGAAAGTTGAGAATATAAGCTCAATTTCTCATTCTCTTACCTGTCGAAGGAATCTTGCACGTATCCATGTTGGCGATACATGAAACGGTATTTGATTTTCAACTGACTGCTTTGCAACCAAATGAGTAGAAGGAAGGGACGTAACAATTCGAACATCAGCTTGTAAAGTCTTCTTAAAATGTTCCACATCAAAAATATCAGAAAATTCACTGCAAAATCGTAAGTCGAATCTTGATATATACTCGAGTGACATAATGTGTGAAAGAAAACACTGAGATTTTGATTAGTATTATTCGAACAAACTTTTCAAGAACACATTGAAAGATATCTGCATCTTATTATCAGATTTCCTTGAAATGAAACATCAAAATAGGCAAAATCCTGTTTACCTTTCGTCTCCCCAAATGCGATTAACCTGTAAAACTGGTACCACCAATGCAGCTTCTAGAACCCTCGCGATGACAACTGCATCGACAATCTGATTTCTCTGTTGGTTCAATCCTCCTGAAACCACCACAACCAAGAATTTCCTCCTCTCCTTTGAAATTCTAGCTGATGATTTTCGATACCCAAGGCTAAAATCCAGGCAAGGGCGGAATCCTTCACCATCGGGCTGCTGCCAGAACTCCCTCTCCTCGTCAGAAAGGTTACCGTAAAATCCATGTGGAGGCAATGGCACCATAGCACTGGTAGATAGTGTCGGCTCGTCATCAAGAAGATTATTGGAGTAGTGTTTAACTATGGACGAAAGCGAAGCTAATACAAATGGGGACAATGGTGATGAAGGTGAGATCACAGAACAAGGAATCGATTTCTGAGAAATGGGAATGAAAGTGAGAATGCATATTCCTAGAAATGTGCAGAGAATGAACAGAGAAAGGAAGAACAGTAAAGTGAGATTTGCCGATGAACAGTGATTCTTCTGGTTTCTTGAATTCTTTTTTGGAGAGAAAACGAATGAATTCAATGGAGAAAATGAAAGCAAACGGGTGAAGAGTAATGGGTTTAGATTGATCAAAGAGCCCTTGATGTTCCTTGTTTTCCCCATGAAAACTGATCGAATTTCACAATTTTCTGCTGCTGTAGTAAATGCTTCTTGATACCGGGATTTCTATGAATCTATGTATTTCTGGAAGGAAAAAAAAAATGGTTAATGAGTGAACGAGGAATTCAATCAAGAAAAAAAAAGGGTCAATCAAGAGAAAGAAACGGGATTAAATCAAGAAATGGGATGAAGAATTTGTGTATGTGACTTGCACACACTGATGATTGTTTTCTAGAGAGGGAACAGAAAATCAAAGACGGGGAATAACTGAGATCGGTAGACATTTACGGGAAGTTCAAATTTGCCCTCGTATCTGTTGAATATTTACACGATATTATATACAAACTTAAACTATTATCGAGGTTGATATTATCATTCCATATTTACACAAATGAGTTAGTTGCATCTTTGTTTCATTTCGCGCCCAAAAAAGGAGCCTATGAATTAGGGCTGTACAACGAAACCGTCAAACCGTCAAATCGATATCAAATCGCAATTTCGAAATCGTTGGTTCGGATCCACGCGGATCCGTCAACGTTTCGGTTTTGACCCAAACCGAACCGCTTTCAAATGGTTTGGTTTAGGTTTCATTTTTCAAAACCCGTTTCAAACCGCCAACCCGCTAAAAAATTACAATTAAAATTTAATTTTTTAATTGCAAAAATACAAAAAAATTTACTGCTTTTATTTCCAATTTTACACTTTTATTTTCAATTTATATGAAGGGGCACCTTGCTTTTCCTTTATTGTTAAGAAAGACATTTTGTTAGTGCTAACAACTAAGTACTACCGATGACTTTCTTACTTTATTTGTTTTTTATCCTATGATTTTTTTTGGGGGAGTATGCATAAACTTGCTCATTATTTATTTTTTCTTAATTATAATATTCGTCTTCTGTTAATTTAGCAAGTCATGACTTGAGTATTTATGGTTATCTAAGCAAAATTAGTTGTATTTGAGATCTTTTATCATCAGTTGTAATTCATCAAACTCTAAATTCCTAAAGCATCATTCTTTCATCATGTAGTTCAGTAGTTTTACTTGAAATACAGTATATTTGAGTTTAAGTTGTTTTGTTGTGAAATAATAGGAAAATCTAGCTTAAGAATGGATTATGTTATCTATTAGGTTTTTTTGATATTATTGTGATCATTTGTTTGTGATTGTGCCTTTGTATCTATTTTAGAAGTTGTTTACCCATATATTTTAATTTTGTTAGTCTTATAACATTTATCCGTAATTTCGTTGGGTTATTTGCAATTAATTTTGATGTCTTAATTCAAGATTTTATTTCAATAGTTATTTTAACTCGATTTACATATATTAGTTTAGTTTCGTTTACAAACCGCGGTTTAAAACCGCACCAAACCGCAAAAAATGGTTTGGTTTGGTTTGGTTTAGGAAATGAAATGGTTTGGTTTGGGTTGGAAAAATCTCAAACCGCTTTAAACGGTTTGGTTTGAAAAATTATCAAAAACCGCCCAAACCAAACCGTTTACACCCCTACTATGGATAATTGCCTTCGATTGTGTTGAAGTTTCCAAGTAGCAACTCCGCTCCGATACCTAACAATTACTCACATCCAATGAAAAATAGTTAGATTTTGAATTTTAAATATTAAAGACAATTAACTGTTTTACATTAGAAGTTGACAATTTTTATGTTGCCCAATAAATTTTGAATTTTAAATATTAGAGACAATAGACTGTTTTACATTAGAAGTTGACAATTTTTATGTTGCCCACATTGGGTAACAGAGCATTTTCATTTCAAGTAGTATTATTAATGAATTTTTACATTAAGATTTAAGATTTATTATTTTATTATTAACATGAAATTATTATTTTTTTATTAATATTAGGATATCCTAGGTGTGAATCATCATTCTCTTAGGTGTGACTCAAACTTGCCGTGGATGTTGTTGAGCCATGAGAATCTTGTCTCATGTTTATCTTTCAAATTTGATTTATTGTTCACGGTGGGTAACTCTTATGTTACCCACCGACACATGATAGTTTGGCATTGAAGGATGTCGAGCTGCCCATATGCAGGGACGGATATAATGCAGGCCCAAGTGGGTGCTTGGCCCCCACTGAGATTCGAAATTTTTTTGAGTTGAAATGGGCCGGCTCACATGAATTAATTTGGCCAAAAAAAAAATTGAAAAGCCCAATATCTTGCTGCCTATTTGCTCCAGTCTATAAACCAAGATAGATATTTCCCAAATCAAAATCGAAATTTCCTCCACCGCTCCAACATCCACGCTCAGTGCTTCAACAGGCTAGCTCTCGCTCTGCAACCAGAGTCAGTCCAGCCTCCTACCATCGACATCGACCATCCGCCCCTGCGCCACGCGCTGTGCCTCCTCGCCGACTCCGAGAACACCCTGCCTCTCGACTCTCCCCCAGTCGCCAGTCAGATTGCTTGGGTTGGGTGGAATTTTTCCAATTTCAAATTACCATATAAGTTTTAACTTTTAATTGATTGATTATGGGATCTTGATTAATGATTATTTCTTGACATCTTGTGATTCTTGTTTGTCTTTTTACTCTTGAGTCGTGTTGTGTAATTGTGTTGATTGCAGCTTTGACTTTGAGCTTCTTTTTGTGCAGTTTAACTTTTTTTTTTTTTTTTAAGAATCTGTTCCAGTCAGGCAGTCACAGTGACGAGATGATTATAAGTGCATTTTTGTTTTTGATTTATTGGATGAAATTAAAAATTGGGTTAAAATTTTTGGTTTATTGCTTTGGAAGTTTGAATTGATTATTCATTATTGATGTATGTATTGTCATATTTCAGATTAATAGATTATGGAGAGATATTTATTAAAAAGACATAGTCAAGAAAATGTTGTTGAGGAGAGTTCAAATAGTGTTAACAAGTATTCAAACACATTTGTAGGAAGTTCGAGAATGGTTGAGAGGAGCTCAACTTTGATTGAGGAATTTGATGTGCACAACTTCCCTCTGATCCAGGATTAAGAATTCCAATTTTGAATTATGCTCCTAAGATTAGAGATCAAGTTCGAAGAGCATATTTGTTGAAAGGTCCTTGTCAACCATTGAATCATTCATTTCCAAAACGGAAGTTTGGAGAAAAACATTTAGAAGATTTAACCCTTCTTCGTTTAGTGACTTTGGTGATTGGTTGGAGTATAGCATATCTCAAGATGCCGCCTTTTATCTCTATTGTTATCTATTCAAAGCTACTAAAGGAAAACAGTCGGGGGTGATGTTTTGTTGGTGAGGGATTTAATCATTGAAAATACAATGAGAGGCTTAAAGTTCATATTGGGAAGCATGATAGTGAACACAATGGAGCTCGAATGATGTGCGAAGCATTGATGAATCAAGATCTCCATATTGAAACGGTTTTGCACAAGACATCAGAACAAATTAAAGATGATTATCGCATTCAACTTAATGCTTCAATTGATTGTATTCGACTTTGTTGGCGACAAGGATTACCTTTTCAGGGTAATGACGAATCAGAGAATTTCTTAATCCAGGTTACTTTCTTATTTTCTTGCAATTTTTAACTGAGCATGTTGATCGTATGAAAGCTGTGACATTGAGTAATGCTCCTAAAAATTAAAAATTAATATCACCTAGCATTCAGAATGATATAACTAGTGCTTATACTGTTGAAACAATAAATATCAGTTTGAAAGATATTGGTGACTCATTGTTCACAATTCTAGTTGATGAATATCGTGATGTGTCATCAAAGGAGCATATGTCAATTGTTTTACGTTATGTAGACAGTAGTGGGCATGTAAAAGAATGTTTCATAGGAATTAAACATGTCACAAGTACCACAGCACTATCACTTAAGGATGCCATTGATAAGATGTTTTCTAGATACAATTTGAGCATATCTAGATTGCGATGACAGGGTTATGATGGGGCTAGCAATATGCAAGGCAAGCTCAATGGCTTAAAAACACTCATTTTAAATGAAAACCCATGTGCATATTACATACATTGCTTTGCTCATCAGCTAGCACTTCTCAGTGTTGCAAAGAGGAGTATTGCAATTGCTAAGTTTTTTCGTGTTGCTACTGATTTGTTAAATGCTGTTGGAGGATCTTGTAAGCGTTTTGATATGCTTAGAGAATTACAATCCAATCATATTGTTGGGGAATTAGAAAGGGGTGAAATTGTAAGTGGTCGGGGACTTAATTAGGAAAGCAGTCTTCAGCGCTCTGGTGATGCACGTTAGGGTTCACATTATAGATCTTTGATCAGCTTGCTTGCCTTATTCTCTCTTGTGGCTGATGTACTTGAAATGATTTCTGAAGATGATGCTTCTTCTTCTGATCATAAAGTAGAGGCATTCAATTTGTTGAAGTCCATGCATTCTTTTGATTTTGTGTTTAATTTACACATGATGAAAATTATATTGGGAATTTCGAATAAGTTGTCACAGGCATTACAAATGAGAGACCAGGATATTGTGAATGCAATGGACCTAGTGAGAGCGAGCAAGCAACAACTCCAAATGTTGAGAGACAATGGATGGGATTCATTTTAGGAAGAAGTTTATAAATTTTGTCAGGGTCAAAACATTGGTGTTCTCAATATGGATGACATGTTATGTGCATTGATCCCCATGGCCGCCCACAACGTAATCCACCAAAGGTAACAAATTTGAATCACTACCGTGTGGATTTATTTTATGTTGTGATTCATTTTCAAATACAATAGTTGAATGATCGTTTCTCGGAGGTTAATACAAAGTTACTACTTTGCATGACTTTTTGTGTTCACAAGACTCATTTTTTTGCTTTTGATAAGAAAAATTTGATCTGATTGGCTGAGTTTTATCCACAAGATTTTGGAAAGTTGGATCTTATCATCTTGGGGGATCAACTTGAAACTTATATTGTTGATGTCAGCTCTAATGTTGCATTTCAAGAGTTGAAAGGTCTTGGTTATCTTGCAGAGAAGATGATTCAAACGAAGAAAAATATTCATTTTCCTTTGGTTTATAAACTTTCAACTTTGGCTTTACTTCTGCCAGTTGCTACTGCTAGTGTGGAAAGAGTGTTTTCTGCAATGAATCTTATGAAAGATAGTTTGAGCAACCGAATGAGTAATGAGTGGATGAATGATCATTTTATTGTTTATGTTGAGAGAGAGAGATATATATATATTTTTGAAAATTGATAAGGAAGTTATTGTAAAGCGTTTTCAGAGTATGAAAACGCGTAAAGAACAATTGTAAGCAACTTTTTTCGTATTTGTATTTATTATTAAACTTTTTTACAATCTCAATTTCTGAAAATTTTTGCCTCCCACTCACTTAAAATCCTGGCTCCGTCCCTGCCCATGTGCAAATCACGTAAGCAGCTTAGCATCTTTTAATGTCGAGCTGCCACGTCCGCAATAGACAACATAAGAGTTTCCCACCGCGGGCAACATATCAATTTCGCTTTATCTTTATATTACTATATAAAAGGAGAATAGTTGGCAAAGATTTCCCGCCCAACCCCCCCCCCCCCAAAAAAAAGTCTCGCCCAAAAGTATTTCGGAAGGTGTTATAAATAAATAAAAAAAAGTCGACCGCGAGTTTGGTGTGACAAGACATTTACAATTTGTTTGCTAAAAATGACTGACTTGTACGGTTGTACCTGAATTTGTTTGACAACGATATTGTCCCTCGAAAATCATTGCACAACATTTTCCAAAAAATAAGTGTTGAGGGTTGTTTGGTAAATGTACTAATATGAGATCTGCCCAAAAGCACGTAAATAACGCAGAAGTGGCAGAGATTAACAAGACTTGGTTGCTTCAAGAAGTGGGAAATTATTAAAGTGTTATAGTAAAAAATTTCCGGATATAAATATTAAAAAGACTTTTTACTACAAAAAAAAAAGAAATATAAATATAATCCAGATATAAATATTAAACAGACTTTTTACCAAATTATTGAAGTGTTATAATAAAAATTCGTCGGCTTATATTAAACATTTTTTTAAAAAATAAATATAAATATTAAACTTACTTTTTACTATAAAAAATGATGAAATGACAAATCGTGCATTGATTGCTCAGACGTAGCATATGTTGACATATGGTTAACTTGACCTTATTGTTTTGATCATAACAAACAAAAATATATTGTGTTGCTAACAAGTGTACTTCAAGTGTTTCATGTAATGATAAATATTCAAAGTATTCAATGTTCAAATCGTCTCTCAAATATATAAATCAAAATTATGTGATCAAGCACATGAGACGCAAAGAATTTCAAGAAAGAATCGAAGATATTCAAGATCAAGATTCAAGTCGGAAAAGCATAACATGATGATCAAGAATTCAAGCATACAAGATTAGAGTTCAAGTTCTAGAGTTGATTTAACATATGTAAATGTATAATACTCTCGATCTTTAGCGATGAAATTCAACGATCTAGAAAATGAATTTTATGCATCAACAAATTTACTTGAAAATTCGTCACTTACATAAAATATTTTTTTATCAAGTCAATATTGCTTTTCAAAGGTTATTTGATCTTAAATCATGATTATACTATGTTAAACCACTTTGAAAAACAAGTTAAAAACCTAAAAATCGTGCATTTTCATGTTTTTCAAAAGTCAATTTTAGGTCAACCGAAAGTCAACCTTCGGTCACCGAAATTGGTCAACCGAAACTCCAATGGTTGAAATTTCATAACAGCTACTTTTATAGTTCGGTCGACCGAAACTCCAGAATTGATCAACCGAAAGTTGCCGAATTTGATTTTATTGATCTATAAATAGCTTTCTCTTTTGCTTTCAATTTTAACAATTAAGAGGAGATTTTAGAAAAGATTTCTTGTGAAATTCATTTTTCTTACTTGATTTATATTCATCTATTTTGTTTAGAAAACTTTGATTGATCCAAATTTTGTTTTATCAAAATTCATTAAAGTTTTTGAAAAAAAGATTTTGTGAAGATTCTTGATTTTACATTGTATAAACTTCTTCGACATCTTCACGTTATATATTAGAATTAAAATGTAAGTCTTTCTTTGTTTCAAACTTGTTTTAATCTTTTAAAAGAGAGAAATTCTAATTAAGGAATTTTGATTATTTGTGCTACATTTTTCATTATCATTTGATTCATCAAAGTTCTATTGCCTAAAGACTTTTAGCTTAACTTATTGTTAATTATTCAAGTGCGGTATCTCTTGATACTTAGTTTGATTCAATAATTTAACAAGATATTATTTGAAAAACTTTGTTTGATTGCATTGAACTTTTCATTATCATTTGCATTAAAAATTTTATGTAACACTGAGCTTAATTCATTACTATCTATTGAAGTGTTAGTCTAACTCTCTTGGTACTTAATTTGAGTATATCATTTGTCAAGAGAGTTATTTAAATTGTAAATTCAATTCATTATATCTTGTGGTTTCGAGAGCCTTATGAAAACTCGATTATTGGTTAACGGTAGGTGCTCCTTGTTGTAAGTCACCTAAGGATGAGTGCTCCTTATTGTAAGTCACTTAAGGGTAGGTGCTCATTATTATAAGTCACCTAAGGGTAAGTGTCCTTTATTGTAAGTCACTTAAGAATTTGGTACTCCTTGTTGTAAGTTACCAATAAGTGAATTTGGCCTTACTCGTGATGGAGCTCGGTAACAAAGGACGTATATCACGTTGGTTGATTGAACCTCCATAAATCGCGTTTGCATCCTCTTATCCCTTTTACTTACTTACATTGTCCTTACTTTATTCCTTCAATTTATAGTGTGCAACTTTATATCTAAGTGCTATACTTGCTTTTATCAATTAAGTTTACACATTTATATCAAACTACATTGATAGTTAAGTTACTAACAACATTAAGTGTTCATAGTTGTACCTATTGGTTTTTAAGTTTGAAATTATTTATCGAAAAACTTTTATAAACCAATTCACCCCCTCTTGGTTAGTTACTCTTGAGCTAACAGCATTGAGTCGTTTTTAATAATTGTTTCAACTTTTTAAAGTTCAATTTTCGATTTTACCCTTTATTTTAGAGTAGTGTGTAGAGATGGCAAAAAAACCAATCCGAATGGGGCAAAAAAAACCAGCCCCGCAGGTTGGAGGGCAAATTTGGCCACCCCGACTCGAACCTGCCTCGAACAAATTAATTAATAAAAAAAAATAAGAATTTAAAAAAAAAAGTAAATGGGGACGACGGGGTTGACTCTCCCCGAAATTCACGGGTGGCGGGTTTGGTAAAAAAAAGGTCGGGAGTACCCGACCCTAACCCGCCCTCTTGTAGTTGTATGGGAGAATGCAGAATTAGTTGGAAAGTAAAACAACATATTCATCATCAATGTCCCTTTATGTGTGTGCAGTGCCAAATATATAAACTTATAAGATTCGCATTTTTCCATTTTACAACTTAAAAAGAAAACAGAAAATTCTAATGGTTTTAAAGATGTCGTTTCTTCCTTGATGATTCCGGCCACTGATTTCTTCACTTTCCTTTGCCAGCACCTTTGTTGCTCCTTTGGCATTTGGTCGCTGGCTAGTAGTAAAACTATTTTATCAGCGTTATGGAATTCCTCTCCTTATCTAATTTTTATCCACAAGGATGAAACTTTGGGCACCTTCTCACAATGTATGCAGCATCCTCCCATGTGGCATCAGTAGAAGTTGAGTCTGTCCAATGAACAAGCCATTAGGCTGCGGAACCATCTCTTCTAGTAACCATTTTGGTTTGCAATACCTCTTTAGAAAACCTCTCTGCTCCACCTTTCTTTAACTTGTCTGGCCATTGTAATATTGGAAGTGGGTTGTCTCCTATCTTTTTCTTCATTGGTGATACATGGAACACAGGGTGCAACTTGGAATTAGCTGGTAGTTCTAATTTTTAAGGCCACTTTGTTGATCTTTTGGCTAACCTTATAAGGCCCATAATACCCCGTAGCTAGCTTTTGATTAGTTCTACATGTTAGGGACCGCTATCTATAGGGATGTAGCTTCAGGTACACCCAATCTCCCTTACAGTCCGCTTTTTATTGGCATATAATTTCACCATAGCCTGAGCTTGTGCTAGGTTATCTTTAAGGAGCTGATCCATTTTCTGTCTTTCCTAAATTAGAGTCTCGACCTCTGCTACATTAGTGTTAGCCCAAGAGTAACTAACTAAGAGGGGGTGAATGTGTTTATAAAAAAATTTCGATAAATAATCTCAAACTTAAAATCAATAGATACAAGTATAAACACTTAGTGCTGGAAGAGATGCAAAATAACTTAACTATCAATGTAGAGTGCTATAAAGATGTAAACTTAATTGATAAAACAAGTATAACACTTAAAGATAGTATTGCATAATATAAATTGATAGAATAGAGTAAGTGTAATGTAAGTAAGTAGAAGAGATAAGAGGATGCAAACAATATTTAAGGAGGTTCGATCAAACAACTCGATCTACATCCTCCGTTACCAAGCTCTCCGTCACGAGTAAGGTCAAATCCACTATAATGGTAGCTTACAACAAGGAGTACCAAATCATTAGGTGGCTTATAACAATGAGCACACATCATTAAGTGTCTTACAACAAGGAACACTTATCCTTAGGCGACTTACAATAAGGAGCACCTATCCTTAAGTAACTTACAACAAGGAACACTTATCCTTAACAAAAATCGAGTTCCACAAGGCTCTCGAAACCACCAAATATAATGAATTAAATTACAATTGAAATAACTCTCTTGACAAATGATATACTCAAATTAAATCTCAAAAGAGTTAGACTATTACTTCAATAGATAGCAATGAATTAAACTCGATTATTAGAGAAAATTTTTGATGCAAATGATAATGAAATGTTCAATAAAATCAAACAAAGTTTTTAAAAAAATATAATCTATTGTTAAATGATTGAATCAAGTTAAGTACCAAGAGATGCTAACACTTGAATAATTAACAACAAATTAAGCTCAAAGTGATTAGCGATAGAACTTTGATGAATTAAATGATAATAAAAATTATAAAACAAATAATTAAAGTTCTTCAATAGAAATTCTCTCTTTAAAAGATTAAAACAAGTTTTGAACAAAGAGAGACTTACACTTCAATTCCAATATATAATGTGAAGATGTTGAAAAAGTTTATACAATGTAAACAAAGAATTTTCACAAAAACTTTATTTTAAGAACTTCTGATGAATTTGATAAAATTAAGTTTAGATTAACCAAAGTTTTCTAATAAAAATAGATGAATATAAATCAAAAATAATAATTTTTCACAAGAAAGCTTTCTTAAAAGCTCTTCTTCATTGTTATAATTGAATGCAAGAGAAAATGTTATTTATGAATCAAAATTAATAAAAACAACAACTTTCGATTAATCAATTCGGTCAATCGAAAGTACAAAGTAACCGTTATGAATTTTCAAAACGTTATGATTTCAGTTGATCAAAACAGTCATTTTGGTCAATCAATGGTCGACCGATAACTTTCGGTTGACCGAAGTATAAAAATTTGGAAAAATTATTTTTATGTCAAAATGTGTCTTTTTACAAACTCTATCACTTTCGGTTGACTGAAGTATAAAAATTTTATGTCAAAATGTGTCTTTTTACAAAATATATCACGTATTTGAATCAAAATGATTTTATACAAGTGAAGAAATGTGATTGCTAAAGATTGAGAGCGTTATATCTTTACATAGGTTAAATCGACTTAAACTTGAACTTTAATTTTGTATGCTTGAATTCTTGATATTTATATCATACTTTTCAACTTGAACTTGATCATATAGTTTCGATTGATATCGTTGAGGGACGATTTAAATATTGAATGCTTTGAAGATTTATTAAAAATAAAAGAGGAGTTGAATATGAAAATGAAAATGATAAAATAGGATATCAAGAGCAACTTTATACATCACAAGAGATAGTAAAAAGTTTTAAAGAAAATTTGATAGAAAATTTTGCTAGAGGTATTGTAAGATCTATAATAATACAAGATATCCAAGATATAATTGATAAACTAGAAAAAAGGAAGAAGAACATTTCAAAATATAATATACCATTTGAACTAAGCCTGGATATCATGACTGATATAGATATTATCAATTCTCAAACACTGATAGAATTTGAAATATTACTTGAAAATTTATAGATTATTTTACAACTACTTTATACCTCTGTGTTTGCAATTTTATTTTAAAAATGCCTGAATATATACAATTAAAGGTCTAGATAATTTGTTAGAAAGAATAATGAAAAAAATAAATAAGATTATATATCAATAAATGGATATAGTTGAATCATCTGAAGGATATTATATACTTTCAGAAAATTGTGATATATATATTATAGACTATTCTAATATATCAAAAAAAAAAGAATGTATTTATATAATAAAATCATGACCAATGATAATACAATCTTGGTATAATGCCTAGATATACAATCAAAGGTTTAAATAACATATTGGATAAATTGAAAGAAAAAATGGAAGATATTAAACATCAAATGAAAAGTGAAAACATATCTTCTGAAGAATATAATAGGCTTTTAGAAAAATACGAATAATATATTGCAGATTACTGTATTTTACTAGACCAAAGAATGAACTTATATGAAAAAAGCTTGTATAATAATTTATCAACTTGAAAGTTTAAATTTATGGACACTTCACAAACATCAACTTCTAATAATAATGAACATAGATTGTATTTAGAAAACAAAGAAATTTCATTCTTATTAGCTATTGTTGAAAACTCTAAAAATATATATATTCTATTGGACAATCTAAACTAAAAAATATATACGAAGATATTGACTATACTTGCTTAAATAGAATAGAATTTGATTCTGTCGAAACAGCTAAAAATATAAATATATTTCATAGAATTATAAAAAAATACGAAGATATAGAAGAAGAAGTTTCAGATAGAATAACATTCGGATATATAATTAAAAAAGATCATCCCAAATCTTTTGAAAAATTATCACAATATAGAACATTTTTAGAAGAACTTAAAAAATATGAATATAATAAGAAGTATTGAATTAAATCAACCAAATTAAATTAAGAGATGTATCTTGCAAAGAAAATAATTTACTTCATTAAGGATAAAATAAACAAATTATATATTGGTGACCATTTATGTAAAATATAAATTTCACGTGGTTATTTCAATAAAACACCCTCCTATGTGTATAGTGCCAAATATATAGACAGGTAAGTGTCGCATTTTGTCATTTAACAACTTTAAAAGAAAACAAAAAATTCAAATGGTTTTGACGACGTCGTTTCTTCCTTGAAGATTCTCGCCAATGATTTCTTCACTTACCTTTGTCAGCATCTCTGTTGCTCCTATTGCGTTTGGTTCCCGGACTGGTAGTAACTTTTTTTTTATCTAACCTATCAGGATAAAATGAAAAACATTTACCTGCACTCGTTTATCAGATTTTGATTACTGTTTTCTTTATCGTTCTTACCTTTTTGAACTTCTACTTCAGAAATCTATCATCTATAAATCCATGTTGGATTTTAATATCTAGTATTAAATTATACATGGGGGTTTAGGCATAGCCGGACCTGCTTAGAAACATATAAAGTCCTTGTTTCAAGGTTCACTGGCCTATGTCTTTTTGGACTGATTTTTTTTTTCTTTTTTTTTTTTTTGGGGATTTCAGCTCAGCCGCCCAATCCTCCACAGCGCACAAGCCACAGCCCACTAATTTGATCAAATTCAAATCCAAATGATTACACAGTTAGAAGAATTATGTTTAAGTTGTTTTATATTGGTTAACACTTTTGAATATAAAACTTTAAGTATATGAAATATCATATTTTGTTGGTCGTTTTATATTAGTTAATAATTTTGAATTTTTTATTTTTTGCAATTTTATAGTGAATTTTTATAATTTGTTTTATGTGAATATAAATTTAATCTTTATTTTCAATTTTTTTCTCAAATTTTTTTTTCAGGGGCCCGTAAAGCTCAGGGCCTATATCTTCAAGAACAACTATTTGTTTCAGATCTACAAAATCACAGTTACGACTCTGAATTTAGGGGCAGAGCCAACTAAGAAAATGGGGGTGGGCCAATATTAATTTATATTTTTAATCATAAAGGTTTTTCCAAGAAACATTTCAAACTGGAGTGAGGCTGGCCTCTCGACCTAGTAAGCCCTCTTGGACACGCTCCTGAATGGATTTTACATGAATATTGTTCTAATAATCACTGAATATATATCTTTATCTTCAATTGATCATTGAAGTATAAAATATCGAGTCTTAATCATTAAATTTATCAAAATGTGGAAAGTCAGTCGTTGGTATAACTTTTGTAACGAACTTGATGATGTGGCGGGCAGAAAATACTCCTGACGTCTAGGGGTGGGCATTAACTCACCAAACACGCTAAAACCGTCCAACCCAACCCAACTCGATCGGGTTGGATCGATTTTTGATAAAAATCAGGTTGGGTTGCGTTGTGGTTGAGTGAAAAACCCAACCCAACAAAATTTTTTTAAAAAATAAGACTATTTAAATTTCAAGAATCTCAAGCACATTTTATAATTTGGATGAAATTCAAATATAGTTTGAACATATTTTAGTTTTATTAGCAAGTATTCAATTTATTATATTTGAGTTTATTGTATTTTACATAATTGATATGAGTTAATAGTTGATTTATGGGCTTAATTTTTAAAATTTCAAGATTTTTTGCTAATTGGATTAAAGCCCAATCCACCCAACCCAACCCAACCCGACCGAAATTTGATTGGGTTGAGTTTGAACTCATACTTGGGTTGGGTTGATTTTTTATCAACCCGATAATAGTGGGTTGAGTTTGGGTTGGGCAAAATACCGACCCAACATAATTCACGCCCACACCTACTGGCGTCACTAAACTTTTAAAAAAATCTTCGACTAGTCACGTATAAAATATTTTATTGTGTGACTGTAATTGAAAATGAATTTGAAAATATTTTTATTTTTCCCTTGTTTGGTAAATATTAAAATCTAAATTTTTATACATGTCAAAGTCAACAAATTAATATTAATCACATTTTATATGAACTTATCTTTTTAACCACATCATATTATAATAATTATAAATTATTTATTTATATTTTGAGGTAAAATACGTGATTAAAATGAAGAGAGATAAATGTTTGTAATTAAAAAATAATTTGAAAAATTATGTTATTTATAAACCGATTTATAAATTGTAATAAATGTATTTCTTTCTTAAACAGTTTTTTCTCGTTTATAAATAGATGTACACACAAAACAACAGCAAGCTCTGATTTTTGTCCAACGACAGGGACTCTGATTGCCATTAATTACCGTGTACAGTGCTGCTTACAATTTTGGACCACAACCGCCGAACAGTAACGACGTCCGAGTCTCAAACGGTCAAGCTTCGAAACTTGGACCGAAACCCAACGTGACGACAACGTTGGATTCCTAGTTTTTAACTCCCCAAAGTGCCCCCGAAACTCAAGAATCTGCATTCCTTTTTCCCCAAAAATTTCCGAAGCCCTAAATTATCCGTACAGCATCTTCTATATCTACATTCACACATTTCCTCGTAACCAAAGTCTCAACGATGGCTGCGACGGCGGAAGGACAAGATAAGGTATTGGCCACGGCGCAGCGCATCGTACAGAGCCTCCATAACACTTCCGACACCGACGACATGCTTCTTATCCTCTCGGCGTTTGATAACCGTCTCTCCACGCTGTCATCCTTTGTATCATCGGATGACTCTTCATCGGGTGCCCAGAAGTATGCCGCCAACGCCCTGGACCCCCGCTTCGAGGCTGCCGAGCAGATCATTTTGAACGAGGCTGATTCGGCGTCTTTAACCGATGATTACCTGGCCGCTGTTGATGAGCTGATTCAATCGACCGAGGAATTGAATTTGAATAATGGAGATGGTGAACTTCAGGCTGGGGTCCAAGCGGCTGGCGTCAGATATGACGTTATGGACCGGGCGGAGAACGCACTGCAGGTTGCAATGATTTTTCTGGAGGATGAGTTCCGGCACACTCTCATTCGAAACACGGTGCCCCTGGACCCGGAGCGGCTTCACCGCTCTTTTTATACCTCGTCGACAGTAGCCATTGCGGCTTCTGATTGTTTTGATGATGATATGACCAAAAGCCTGGATGATGTCAGTAGTGGGCGGTACAGCATCCAGCGCCGCCGCCGCCGGGAAGTGAGTTTTGGGGGAGATGATGTGTCCCTCGATTTGATACACCAGGATGCTGTAATTGATTTGAAACAGATCGCAGATCGCATGATCCGATCAGGGTATGAAAAGGAATGCTGCCAGGTCTATTGTACAGTCCGCCGTGATGTTCTTGATGAATGTATGGCGATTCTCGGGGTAGAAAAGTTGAGCATTGAGGAGGTCCAGAGGATTGAGTGGCGTTTGTTGGATGATAAAATGAAGAAATGGATTCAAGCGGTTAAAGTAATTGTTCGGGTTCTTTTGCCGAGTGAAAAAGATCTCTGCGAGGGGATATTTATTGTGTCTGATTTTATCAAGGAAGTTAGCTTTTTGGAGACAGCAAAAGCCTGCGTAATGCAGTTGTTGAATTTTGGAGAGGCAATCGCCATTGGGAGGAGGTCCTCAGAGAAACTGTTTAGGATTCTCGATATGTATGAAGCATTGGCGGGGGTTTTACCAGACTTGCAGTCACTATTTATGGACGAAGAGGCAGGTGACATGGTATGTAGCGAGGCCAAAGGTGTAATGGATTCTTTGGGTGAGGCTGCCATTGGAACATTTGTGGAGTTTGAGAATGCAGTACAAGCAGAGTCTACTAGGAAGACATTGCAGAATGGTGAAATTCACCCACTCACTCGATATGTTCTGAATTATGTTAAGTTGCTATTTGATTATAGTGATACTCTCAATGCACTTTTGGAGAATGCAGAGGATGAGTTAAGACAGGTGGATAACGGGAACTCTGACAATTCAGAGTTGAAAAGCATGTCCCTGATAGGTCAGCGCCTGTTGGCCTTGATTACGTCTTTGGAATCAAATCTTGAAGAGAAATCGAGGATATATGAGGGTACAGCAATGCAGTATATATTTTTATTGAATAATATACTGTATATCGTACAGAAAGTGAAAGACTCAGAGCTTCGAAACCTTTTGGGGGACAGCTGGATTAAAAAACGACGTGGTCAGATTCGACAGTATGCTACAAAATATCTCAGGGCATCATGGAGCAAGGCCTTATCTTGCTTGAAGGATGAAGGAATTGGGGGGAGTTCAAGTAATAATGCATCAAAGGTGGCTTTGAAGGATAGATTTAAAAATTTTAATGCATGTTTTGAAGATATCTATAGGATTCAGACGGCTTGGAAGGTACCAGATCCTCAGCTTCGCGAAGAGCTCCGGTTATCTATTTCAGAAAAAGTGTTACCAGCTTATCGCTCATTTTTGGGTAGGTTTGGAAGTCATCTAGAAAGTGGGAGAAATGCTGGTAAATACATAAAATACACTCCTGATGATTTAGAGAATTATTTGTTGGATCTATTTGAGGGGACACCCCTTATTCTGCACCATATGAGACGAAAAAGTACATAGAATGCAAGATTGGAAACGGGTATGCTTTCTGCCCTGGTCAATGAGTAGTTGATTCCCCTACATTCAGATTGGTCATGTACTTGTTTGTTTGGATATGTTGAACACATTTTTTTTTGGGTGAAAGATGTGTACCCTTCTCATTATACTGTAATAATTCTGTACATCTACTCTGTTTTATGTGTTTGAACTGAATTTGTTTTACGTATTTATTAACATGAATCATATTTAGCCCCTGATTGGTACAAATTAAAATATGATTTCAATCTAAGTCAAAAGTAACAATCAATCTCAACCGCATATTTTATAGGATTTACAACTTTTCAACCATACATCTCATCAACTTTTATTAAAAATCTAATTTTAATCTCCACCAAACAAGGGCTTAGATCTGGAAGATATCTTGGGAACAATCTGATATTATCTGGAAGCTATTTTAGTCTATTAATGATCAATAGTACCTTGCAGCATTTAGGACATCAATTTATTCTTACCTAGAAGGGGAGGGAGGGGGGTTATGAAGCTGGCTGTGGCAGATGCTGTGTAGTTTTCTCCAAATGGAGTTTTGCCTCCTAAATGATTTTTCTTTGTAGAATAGAGATTTTTTATTTGTAGAGATTCCAGTTTTTCCTAGATTGGTTCTATGCTTAGTTGCTTACTGCTGGTTCTGATTATATGACATGATATAGGCTATACCATAGAACCTTTACTTGGTTTTGAGTGTGGCTGGTAATGGATTATATGGGACCCAGTTTATTGTAAGGTCGCCTTTTTCTGGGTTAGATTACAAGTATTCTGCCTTCAAAGTGTCTAGAATGCTAAAAATTTAAATATGAAGCACATGCAGAAGTGTGAACGCAACAGTGAATTGCTTCTGGCATAAAAATTGATTGCGTGGAATTAAATTAAACTGAAAATTTTAAATGAAGGAAGGCTGATACTGTTGGGACCTTTATTAACATTTAACTCCAAATCTCCAAGGACCGAAGTCCCAAGTGATCGACAGATTACTACTTTTTTGCCTTCCATTTTTTGTGTTATAACTACAATATTTTATGAACTATTGTTCTGTATGTAGGAATCACCTCAAACATGATATAGACAGTGTTTTAATCATGATTTTGACCCCAACTTAACTGAGGTTGTTACCTGATGCTTACCGTCAAGTAAGCACCATTGTACCAATTTACTATGGAGCGAGCAGAAAACTTAGGTCCATAAGAATGATTTGATCTTAGGAGAAGAGGTTGAAAGAAGTAGATTAGAGGTATACCAAAATTAATATGGTATGTTGTGATTGTGTATATCCAGTTGCATTGGATCTTCCAGTAGATGTAGCACTGAACTGAAATGAAAAAGGATTAATGTAGCCTGTCCCAAATATTTGAGGAGGAATGCGTTTTTTAATTCCATGTGTATCTGAGATACACACGAAAGTTGAAAAACGTGCAGGATCATCAAACTTGCAAACCAATCTATGATCCGATCAGATTAACCAAACAGAGTTTATTTCTGTCATTATGTAGGCAAAAGAGTCATAGGAATCTTTATAGCTACTTATGCTAACAAAAATTAAGCATAACTCCTCTAAGCAGGAAATATATTTGCATGGAGAGGAACTTATCTACCAGAAATATCACAGAATCTCGAGAGGTTTTGAAAATTTATGATGAATCCTTAGTTTGTTGTTGACGTCTTTATGAAGAATACATGCAGTTTTACACCCTAAGAATTAACCTCAATTGAGTTTGAGATGCCATCTTTTACTCCTTTCCATCTAGGTAACGTGGCCGTGGAATTATCATTCTCCATCACTCTAAACGTCTGTCATTTTCTCCTTGAGTTTCAAATTGTGTCTCCCAATCTTTTTGAAACTGTTTGAAAACAATGTTTGCTTTATGGATTTTTATGCTACGTAATTGTAACATCATTTAGACTGACTTGTCTATTTCTTAATTTTGAATGCTTAGACAAGACAAAGCTACTTGCATGCTCTTTTTATGTCATAGCTTTTCATGTCAGATGTTTTCAACTCTAAGCTGGACAATTTTGCCAGGTCAAGCCAACGCAGCCAATTCAAATGGAGGGAGGACTTAATTTGCAACCAGGTAGATGTTATCAGTTCTAAAGAAATATCAACCTTTCCCATAAATTATTATGACAATAAATTTAATTTATTTATATAACGGTGTGCGTTTTCTCAAAATTCATCGAATCTATAATCCAAGAGGAAAATAGCAATCTGATGTTGATACCATGATGCTGTTGATTGAACTGTCAATTCCTTGAATGTTTGTGCTTAGTTCTTCTCTTCCAGAGATGATCTGATCCAATTGCTACTGCATTAAGCACGAAGCCTCCTGTCTCCCTGTTTCTTCAATATGAACCATCCCTCGTTTATATGACTGCTGCTATTTAAAGCTTGTAAATATTTTGTAACCTCTTCCTATTTAGAGCTTGTTAACACACTACCTTCCAAGAAAACTACATTATTTTCAATTCTGTTCGAAATCACTAATCCACGTTATTGTTTCTTATATTCTCTTATGTGGGGTAGTTTCTTCTATTTTTCATACGTTAGAACTCATCCGTCGCACCCTTTTTAACTAGGGACGCTTCATGGTGTTTGCCTTTTTTTCTAAGTCCAACTAGTGAGTTTAGTTTGATTTGCAGAATGATGCTAGCTTACACTTCGTTTTCTTTAATGGTGAGGCCTACGACCTATGTCATGTGTCAAAACTCTTCTCTGCTATTTTGTGCAATGAATTGTGAATCTGAGATCTGTACCAACAGGGAAATTGTGAGTGTATAGCTGGAGCTTTTTTCAGAGATTGACGTTATTTTCTCTTTGAAAATATATAGTATGAGTATGATGCTTCTGTGATATATATATATATATAAAATATATTTTCCGTGGTTCTGCCTGTGGTGCTCGTATAACTAGGTCTGTTAATTATTGTCGACTTACATCATGCAAGTTACAAGGGTAAATTGCTTTTGTTTAGTCGAATTTTTCTTTTACAAAATTCTGATTTTCGAGTATCCCGTATCCGGTGTAATCTATCAAATCATACTGTACTCCACGGTTTGACTTTGGTAATGATTGTTGCTCAACAAGCTTCTGGAATGAAAATGATAATTGTTTCTTGGAATTTTCGTACTATCCATAGTAAATACAAATCATTTTCCTTGACTATAGATGTAAATGACTTTTCAATTGTTTTACATAGTTTTCGTGTCGTGATGAGCTGTTTTGCACTATTCAAAGACAAAGGCTTCTTGAGCAGGGCAGATTCAAGAATTTAGTTCGGTGGACACAAATTAAGTAATTGTAATAAATTAAATATATGCTATTTTATATATAAATAAATGTAACAAATTAAGTAATATTGTTGATGTACGAAAGTGAAAATCAACCTCAAGATTTGTGGTGCACGAACGTGAAATTCAATTCAAGAGATTTTTCGCATGATTAATAATTTTTAATTTTTAAATGCGATGCATTTAATTGAACATAATTTAATGCATATCTTAATATATATAATAACAAGATAGTTGGTCCAAGTTTTTTCGTCACAATTGATGACGTCATTTTTTTCCGATCAAAATATGACATTTATTTGTTTGACTTAAGATCATTAAATATCAATTATATCGGCATCATTGCATTGACACTCATTCTCCACTACATGAGAATCAGTACATTGGTACTAACAAATTGTTTAATCAATTCTATAATACATTGATTCATTAGTTGGATCATTTTTATATGAATTTCAAGAACAAATTATGTAACATTCAAGAATGTAAAAAAAAAACAATTTCCTTTTGTGAAATAGATTTTTTTTTATCATTATTATATTTTGACATTACTAAAAATATCTACAAAAATATTATTTGTAACGTTGAGCAACATTAACGCAAGAAATAAAAAATATTGTTATTTTTCATAAATAAATTTAATACACGTGCAATTCATTTTCATTTATTGATTGAAGTTCTGCATTATCTAATTGAAAAGTTTTAATATCCTAAATTTTAAGGATTGATATAATAAAGTTCAATAAAAAAATTATGTCTATTCATTTTTTGGGAAAACATTTTTTTCATGTGATCATTTTTTGAATTATGTTAGACATTCATTAATTCACATCTCATTTTTTAAAATTCGTTTTTAACTATATTTTATTAATGAGATATTCCATACATGATATAAAAAAAAAAAAAAAAAAAAAAATCTCTACTTTTTAACCATATATTCTCCTATAATATACATTTCTATACCACATTTCTTTTTAATTGTATTGTATGCAATGACCATGAATCGTAATTGTTTAAAAATTATGAACCACAATTATTATTTTTAAAGAAGTTTTTTTAATTTACATTGAATTTTGCTATTGAATACTTTTTTGTTTCTTCATGTTCTTTTCCATAATATATGAATTTAATTGTTTTTGTTATATATTTCTCACATTTTCATTAATTATTGAATGTATTTAGTTAGTTATTCATTAATTAATATTTATAATTTTTTTTGTTCTGTGCAACGCACGGGTGCAAATACTAGTTCAATTATATGTCAAAAAAAATTAGTAATATAAATAAAATATATATAGTGAATCTTTTTATCTTTATATCTTAATAAATTAAGAAATAAAGTTTCATCATTTTTTACGGCATATCATTATTTTTTTAATATTTTAATAAAATTGTAAACCGTTGAATTGTTTTATCTATTTACGAGAAAACATGCAATGAATTAAGCATTTTAGAAATTGTACCGTGAACACATTAACTCAATTTCTGGAATTGACGTTCAATAAATGAAATTTTCTTTTTTAAAAAAGCTTTTGAACTATAAAATTAGGCTCATACAATATATGTGCAAAACTTAATTTACATATTCTCCTTAAAATTGATGATTTTCTTTTCATATATTGTTCTTCATCATATTATTCCCAAAAAGAGGCGTATGATAGACTTTTTTTGTATAATTTGATTTTTTAGGCATTAATTATTAATTTCAAGTGTTTTTCTAAAAAAATAATCATCAATTTTAATAAATATTATTATATTAATTTATTATTCTTTCTTCATATTGATAATTTCTTTATTTGTATTGTTACATTATTATTTTAATAAAAATTACTGATCGATCAATTGTTTAATGAAAATTATATAAACTAATTGTTAAAATCTGTAATATATTTTTGCATATTTTAGTTATTTAAATTTATAATAAAAAATAGAAAAATGAACAAAACTAGTAAATAAATAAAAATAATGTGAAAATAATGAATGAATTGAAGAAATCTTAAGTTTGTAAAATTAACACAACTTAATTGGATTTTCTTTAAAAATTCGTATAATTATTATTTATTTTAATTTGATGAGAAAAAAACAGAATATAAATAAATTATCTATGACTAAAGTGAATTTAGTCAACTAATTATAGATAATATTATAGGACTTAAATGATATAATTTAAAATGAATTAGATATTGAGGATAAATTAAAAAAAATAAAATAAAATTTTACCTTTAGTTTTTCATATGATTTTACGGACTATATATTTACAATTTGCTCACACTTGTTAGCTTGCATTAAACTTCTTAATGTGATATTTAATTTGACACCCATAAAATAGAAAAAAAGTAATATTTTGATATTATTAATAGCATACCATAGATGTCAATGTAATTAATAACACATGTAAAATAATAATTGCAAAAATATTTAATATACTATTTTTAGCAAAAAAAATTCAAATTAATGTTTATTTGGAGGGAAACTATGTGTGTAATTTGGCGACGACTATTCTACTTTTATATATACTAGTACTAGTATTTCACTCGTGTGATGCATGAAAGTTATTATCCACGAAAGTTGTTTCACTCATGCGATGCACGAAAGTTACTATCTACAATATCGATTTCAATAAGTATTCATAAAATTTTAGTGCTTATACATAATCAACACACACACATAAATGCATAAAAAAGAATTCTCTATTACAATAATTATTAGAATTTAAAAAATAACATAGGTAATTCAAATTATTAAAAAATTATTTGAATAGTAAACGTCAATTTATATAATTAAATAATAAATTATTATTGATTTCAATAATTTTATAAATTATTAATAACTTCATTGAAAATGTAAATTTAATAATTTTTTAATGAAATATCATATTTGATGTAATATTTATGTGCACGAATATTGATGCATATGTAAAGTATTAGCATATTTCTCATAACTTCTACATTTGCTTCTTATATTTTACGTACTTTTTATTTTTCATTAAAAGATGTCAATCACAATAATTAAAAAAGAAATAGTCAAAATATTTGAATTTAACCAATAAAACTTTATTTACAAAAATAAGTAGTCAAAATAATAGCTTTGAAAACCTCGCTATTATCATGATACGACAAGCGAATAAAGTTGGAGATTACGAAATTATAACTTATAATCTTCAAAAATTTATTAAAATTAAGAATGATTAAAAAATATTAATCATTCTATTAATATTATTAACTAAAAAAAATCAAAACATTAATTCTTCAATATTAACCTTCATTCAATAACTTTTTCTATAAATTGTTTATAAGCAGCAAATTTTTAACTCACTTTTTAACCACATATTTTTTCAAAACTATTTTTCAACCACACATTTTACCTCAAAATAGTTGATGAACAGTGGCTTAATTTATTAAAATATTTAATAATAATAATATATATAATATATATTTAGAAAATATGATTTGTAATATTAAAGATAACAAATGATTTGATCATTAATAATTAAAATACAATTTAATTATTCATAAAATTTATAATATTAAGAACAATAAATAAATAAATAAAATTAATAATTAAATAATAATTTTAATATTGATAACTAAAAATATTGATTGAACTCATTCAATATTAATATTAATGCTAATAATAATAAAAATAATAATAATAATTATAACCAAAATATACAAATAACAATAACATCATATTAATTATTTACTATAATACCAAAATATAAAAAATTTAAGAATTAAATTCTGCCAAGCTATCCTACTTTTATAGATAGTATAGATTTTCACCAGTGATGAACTGAAATTGCTATCTGCAATATAGATAAGTATTCATAAAATTTAATGATTATACATAATCAGCACAAATACAAAAAATACAAAAATAATTTTTTATTACAACAATTATTAAAATTTAAAAACAACATAAATAATCCAAATTTTCGAAAACTTCATTGAATAATAAATGCAAATTCTATAGTTTTTTTAATTGTTTATCATGTTAGATGTAATATTATGAATACAAATATTGATACTTGTTCAAAATATAAATATATTTATTATAATTTCTGCATTTGCTACACACATTTAACTTTTTCACAATTTCTGTTAAAAAATCACAATAAACTATAAATATGACAAATGAACATTGAAAATCACGAAATTATTATATCATATAATCTTTGCACAATTATTAAAATTAAAAATTATTAAAAAATATTAACCATTGTATAGTATTTAGTATTTACTATAAAATAATATTAGTACTTTTATATAAATATATAGGTAATAAATGCATTCTCACTAATCCACTATTTTCCCTTTATATATAATCTAGATCTAGATTGAGATTAAGATAAAATTAAAATTAAGATATTAAGATTTGAATTAAAAGTTCAAATACAGATACGAACACGTTTATATCATTTTTATTGAACAATTTATTAGGCTAAGTAATCATATAAACAAGCTCCAATTACAATACAGAAAACTCAATCAAGAGATCTGTCCATTATTTGATAGCCAAGAGGTGTACAAGAAACACAGAGAGACTAGAAATTAGCCAAATCAATGGCCAAAATAACAACTTATTAAATCAAAATTCCATTAGAAAGACAAACCCGCTGAATTCAGACCCTACTGTTGGCAGGCAGGGGCAGAACACCATCGAAAAAATCGCCGAAGTATCCACGAGGCTCGTGTGCCAGCTTCGATATTATGTCTCTTAGTGTAATAACCCCCTCTAGCTCACCACTCTCATCCACTACATATATCCGATGGATCTTCATCGAATCAAGTTTAACAATAACTTCTTTCAGCGTCTCATCTCTCCGGCATGTAACCATGCCACTCAACAACGGAGACTCTTTTTGATGCTCTTCTAGATAGCGTCTAATTGCTGTCAAGAAGTTCTTGGCTGTAATGGACCTGTAATAACATGTCAAATTATTCAGACTTAATCGATACAATGTACAAGAATCTGGTCACGAATCATCACTAAGAACAACAGGTCGTAAGCATAATAAGTTAACAACCCAAAATACGAACCTAAATTCGTTGTAGATTTCAGGAGCGATGAGAAGGAACTGAATATCTCTGATGCTTATATTACCAATTGCCTTATTTCCTCCACTTTGTACCACTGGTAGCCCTCCAACTCCCTTTTGTCTCATTAGTTTAAAGGCTTGCAGCACGGGCTCATCCTCGTGCACCTGAAGAAGATACATACAATTGAATGAAGACGCACAATTATGATGTACAGATCTATAATGTCAAAGAATATGGTAGTCCTTTAAGCATTTTAAATATTAGTGTCAAATTAATGTCTTAAATCGAAGCCAATTCGATGCAATATGGAAAGAAATACAAATTACTACCATCTACATGTGTTTATTTCAGATTGAAAAATGACAGCAGAAAAATTGAATAATGCTATTCATCCATTGGATGTGGCACCAATTCATTTGTTAGTTCAACGCGCATAAATGTTGAAGCCAAACATCATCTCTGCACCAACCTATGAGTTGGTGTCACATCCCACTGGGACTCAACCCCAGTGGGGATGAATAGCATTGCTCAGAAGAATTATGTCTCGATGCAAATAGCAGATTCGTGTCAAACAATGGACTCATTCACATGGGTTTATCGTACCTTAATAATCTGACTAGATTTCATTAGTGGTAGACCAAGTTCAAACAGTTTTTTGGAACCCCAGCTTTCAAACCAATGAAGTCCAGAACATTCTTCCAGCATGTGAATAACAGCTGATTGGGTGATGATGTTGTCAATCTTTACTTCCCCTAAATCAACCACAGGAACACTCTTCATTCGGTATTTTGATAGCAGTAGAAGCATAGTCAAGAAAGAGTTAGATTTCTGTAGAGCAAGAAATGGAGCCCAGCGAAAAGATCCCGAGATATCCCCAACCTGTTTATTCATCAATAATGCAAATAATTTACTTCAGAAGAAAGACCAGAAGACCGAAATTAAAAACTGTCATTTCAAGATCACGAGGGATAGTGAAGCTAGCGCAGGAAGAACGAGTAACCTTTGTGTCCTTATAGAAGTCGGAAGAAGTGAGCAACTCGAAAAATTTTCCACAAGTTGTTGTAGGGGAGTCAGGGTGTATACTTTTAAACTTCGGTGAAGACATTCCATTAGTTGCCGCTTCAACAGCAGGACCAAAATCATTTCCCGAGCTATTCATTGCCAAATCGAAGAAATCGCCACCTTCCATCTTTTCTGACTGTCAAAAAAAGTTAGCTACCTATTTAAAGCAACGAATGTCAAAAAGACCACCGTTCTTTTACGCAATAATTACAATTTATAAATCAATTTATAAACAACACAATTTCTCAAATTACTTTTTATCCACGTACATTTTCTCTTTCCAATTTTCAACCACACATCTACCTAGAAAACACCAAAATAAACAAAAACAAAAAAAATGGCGGCTGTGACCGCCGAACGCATTGGTATTCAGGTTTTGCATAGGTCTACAAACCTGATGTAATATCCACACAACAATGCCAGCAAACTCTGCAATGCCTATGTATCTGTCAATCCAACTTGCATCTTCAGGCGCTTTGCAATCCACCACAGGTGCACTGAGGATTTTATTCCGGGCCAGTAACTTCACAGCTTCAGCCAGACTCGAGTCCGAGCTTATCTCGGTAACTGTACATAAGTTAAATGAGGCTGACTTAGCAAATAATTCTCTTCTCCTTTCTAATAACTTAAAGTTTTATATGATGAAATTATGTAATACAGTATTAGAGCATTCAATGATCGAGAGATCAGTCCCACACCATTACCAATATCCCATTTTTTATTTTTTATTTTTTTAAGCTATCTCACATATTAATCCCACATAAAGATCAAGGCTTCTTCAGTTCTTCGTTTTCTTCCTTTTTTTTCCTATTTAATTTCTGGGGAAAAAAAAATTATAAAAGTAGAGTAAGCGCCGCCCACAGTTCCAATTCTACTCTTGTATCATTATTAATTCACACCAGCACACAGTTTTCCACTTTCTTGATCACTCAATTTACCTTTGATCATGCACCAAATCAAATTAAACATACATACTTAAATAATCAATCCAATCAAAATCAGTATGCGAGTTCAGAAAATAAGCATCAAATGAAAAATTCTTTCATATAATCATCAAATATACCTCCAGAAATCAGTAAAATTACCTTGGTTAGAAGGAGCAGGAGGGAAGGCAGAAACGGGAATACTCTCAAAGCAAGCATTAAGCTTCTCAGTAGGACTCAACTCGGGCTCCTGTATATCCCACAAATCCTCCACCTGCATACCCAGTTTCGCTTCTGGGCTCCGCGGCGTTTCTCCGCCCTGATCGGCGTTCGCCACCATCGCTCTGTTAAGTCAAATTTCTCTCACACACACAGGGAAAACAAATCAATCAAAAGTGAAGCTTACACTACTGAATGACAATATTTTAAGATACTTGTTAAATGTTGCTTTCTTGAAAAGTTGACGCTGTGATGATTGTAAACGAGAGCAAAAAAATACGTGAGGTGTTGTGCTATGGTGTTATGATGTGTAGGTTAAGGGGACCACGTATGTTATCCTTGACCGTTTAATCTTATCATACGACACGTGTATGGATTCAATTGGTAAGGTGGGTCCATCATTTGGCAGAGTTGCCGTGTCAAGGAATTGAATCCAGTGTAAGCCGGTCCTGCTTTGACTCTTGTCTTAACAGCTCACACTTATCCGATTTTGTAGCACAGCCACTTGCCATTATTTTAAAAAATAAAAACAGACAAGAGAAAGAAATTAAAATAAAAAAATGGATACTGCCCATATGTTATTTTTCTTATATTATTAATTATGGTATGATTATATTTGTTTATTTTTATTTTTAGTCCTGTGTAAATCGTATTTTAATATTTTACTAAGGGTGTCAAAAAAAGTTCGTTGACTATGGCAATTCGGGCTCGATTCGTAAAAAGCTCGAGCAAAACTTTGCTCGTAGCTCATAGGACCGAGCCTAGGATGAGCCTAGGCTCGAGCTGAACCTCAAAATCGCTAGTTAGCTCGAGCAAAGGTCAGCCCGTGTTACAGGCCAAAATTGGCCTGTATTGATGGTCAATGCGGGCCAATTTTGGCCTGTTTAGCTTGCTACAATGTTGCAAGCAACATGATTCAGTGTTGAGTGTTGCCTTCACACAGCAGGTGATCTAACTACCTACTTCGTGCAATTGTATTTGCGTGTTGCAGGTGTGGCCTACAACACGCAATCAAAATAAAAAAAAAATGATTCAAAATTTGACCTTTGCTGTTGATTTCACTGCCATAGTCATAGTCTCACGTTGATTCCAAATCTCTTCCAGGTTCTAGCAAGTCATTTCGCCTTTGTTGTTGATTCAAAATTTCAAACGAAATTGAAAATAAAATGAGAAAGAGACTAAAATAATTCTTTACACCAAATATATAAATAAATAAATAAATAAAATACCGTGTTGAAAGCTTGAGTTGAGCCCCCAAAAAATAGGCAAGCTTCGGCTCGGGTTGGCTTGAGCCAAAAAAACTTGAGTCAAGCTTAAGCCTTGTTATTTGACACGTGAACCGGCTCGTCTCGGATCATTGACATCTCTATATTTTATCCTGTTTGGTAAAAAGCATTTTATTTGTAAACAAGTAAAGTAGTGTTTTCAAGGGAGAAAAATGCGATTAAAAAGTGATTTGGAGAAATTTGTATGGTTGAAAAATGATTTGAAAAAATGTGTTATTTATAAACCTGTTTATAAACAGTTTATCGAACGGAGATATTTTCTTTTTTTCTTTGTTTGGACTTGATGTCTTTTGGTGTTTGTCAAGAGGGTGATGCTATGTGTACATGGCATGTATACAAACCCTGTACAAGGAGAGTTTCCCTTGTCAAAAAACTCGTGTTTGTAGCGTGAATAATCATGCTAGCAACTCATGTAATTTGCTTGTATAGTATATATTTCACCCGTCTCATAAAGACATTTATATTTGTTCGTCCCAAATTATATGTCACTTTCCTTATTGAAAGTCTAAATATTCATAAGTTTTCTAATATGCCCTTATTTAATATTCATTGTTATCGACAATATAAAATATAAAAATAATTATATTTATTACGTTATTTAGCCTCTGCATGGTTCCCATTTTGTCAATCTTATATTTCTGCAGTACTCAATTTACACCACACGTCTTACTTTTTGTCTATAATTTTTGACTTTTCAGCTCAATCTACACTCCACATTTTTTAAAAACTCAACTTTTTTTCAAAATTTAATGGGAATCAAACAAGGGCTTAATGTAGTGATATATCAGTAAAATGCAATAAAATCTAATATTTCCAACAACATTAATTATATTTTCTTTATTAATGCGAAAAAAGAAACAAGCTTATTTGTTATCTTTTCTTATATCTGAACTATGATTGTCTTAGGTTTGAATTATTACACGTAAAATGATTACAAATATATATCTTTTCTCTTCTCTTCACATATCTATAGATAGTATATTTTCTTTTCTTTTCTTCACATACTAATAGATATTTTTTCTTAACATGTGAAATGGTTATAAATAGATATATACTCTTCTCTTTTTGGTTTTCGTATTCTCATTCAGCTTCATATTGTATACCATCAAGAGATTGATTATTTTTTATTTGCTCGATTCAACATTCAAGTGTTAAAAGAGTTGAAATGTTTCCTAATCTTCTCTATGTCACAGTATTTGTCTAATATAATTGTTGATATGGACATGGTTAACATGTGACAATTTTATTTTATTATTATGTGCTAAAAGTATCTCCATGTGAAGATTGTAATTGTCTTGAAAAAATACTTCTATTTGTAATTATCCTTTCTTCTTTCTAAATTATGATTGTCTTAGGTTTGAATTACACATGAAATGGTTATAAATATGTATCTTTCTTTTCTTCTCTTCTCTTCACATATTTATAGATAGTTTTTCTTCTCTTTACATGTGAAATTGTTATAAATAGATATACATTCTTCTCTTTTTATTTTTGTATTCTCGTTCAGCTTCATAGTGTATATTATTAAGAGATTGATTATTTTTTGAACTTTGTATTTTACGTAAAATAAATTCACGATAATGTATGCAAAGATAAGAGCAAAGCACGTGCCTCGCAACACTAGTTCTTAAGAAAACTATCATAAAATGAAACGTGTGTAGAAATTTCGATCAACGAACCACAGTGTTCACTTTCTAGAATGTGCATTCGTCAACTAACTTTTATAATTATTAATTTAGTCATCATACTTTATTTAACACAAATGTACAATCTATTTTTATTTTTATTGATTTTTTTAGTTTTGTAAATTGTTTATAAATAATTTTTATAAATTACAACGTGTCAACATTTTGTTAGTCTTTTTTTTAAAAATAAAAAATAAAAATTGTGAACTACAATTTTTGAACAATTGAAATTGTTGAATTTTCAAAAAAATTGATCAATAAGATACTGTCATATAATTGTTTATAAACAAAAATTATAAACAATATTTACCAAACATAGTCATTAATAATGTATTTATCAATCAATTCAACTGATTTGATGATATGTGTGTGATCTTGTGCGACAAACAAAATCTATTAAAGGATATTAAGATGCTAAGAACACGACATGCAATTTCTCATATAGAACATGATATTCACATTTCATTAATTATCCTAATGGTTTTCCTTCAAATACCAAAAATCAAATTAGGGTTAAAAAATAGAGCAAAATCAAAGAAAAGCCTCTGTTTGTTAAATTTTTTTGTTTAAAAACATGTTTTTTTTATGTTTTTAGGTAAAATGTGTGGTTGAAAAATGGAAAGAGAAAATATGTGTTATTAAAAAGTGATTTAAAAAATTATGTAAAAAAAAATATATTTAAAAACATGTTTCCCAAACACATGATTTCAAAGCAATAAGCATCCCAGCATGCCTTTGTAAAGATGGTTTAAAGTGTTCGTAATATAAATTATTTTCAGTGCACATTTCACTCATATGCAAGCGTGGAGCTAGTTAAGGTCCAACGCGGTCCATGAACTGCGCTGGACCTTGGGTCTGCCCCGGGTCCGACCCAAACTAAAAATAAATAAAAAAATTCAATTTCTACTCTGCAGAACGCAGAAGCAAAGCAGAAGTCCCCAAATCTGACTCTTGAAGCCGCAATGCCTGTCATCTCCAGTGGATTCCTGCAGATGGATCTTTACAATTACCAAATTAGGCATTTCCTTGCAATTTACAGCTATCGGATTATTGAAAAATAGAGGCACAAACCATGGACTATTTTCCAACCACATCTTGCCACTGCCACCGCCTCCGCGAATAGCTTGACGACCACAAGCCCGTCGACTCTGTCGCTACTTGCCGAGGTAGTCTACTGTCTACTCTATTGAGTTTTGACTTTTGAGCTTCTATGTAACTGGGTTAATGTTAAATATTAAGGGTTATGCTACAGTAATTCCACCCAAGCTTGGGGCAATGATGGAGTTTAAATAGCATTTTCCAAATATTAATTGTTGGCACAAATTCTTAGTGGAAATGGATATGTCAGCTTTTCCAAAAATGCTTGCTTTTAAAAGGAAACTAATCTCAAACTCTCAACTACTTAAATTGGCAGAATGGTTCTCAAACTTTGAATTTGAAGTTAAACACATCAAAGAAAAACACAACCTCTTACCAGACCTTCTTTCCAGACCAAAAGTTTCCCTCGTACTACCTGCACAACCAATTCTAGTTAGACTGACATTTGACGGGATAAAATAAAGATTTCTACTTTAAAAAAGTAACGCGTCATGGTTCGTTCAGGTTCATGGTGTCTTCTGCCAGTTATTATTTATATAACAATAGCATGACTCTAAAGTTCATTTAACGTATACTAATTTTTTTCATTTGAAACTAGTGATTTATTTCTCATGTCTTGTCATCTACTTGATATTGATTTGGAATTGAGAATATTTTTAAATGATTTAATTAATGATTAGTTTTGTTTGAATTTTTTGTAATTTGAGATTTGTGATTTATTAAGTTCATTTAATTTTGAGATTTGTGGTTTGTGAAGTTTATTTGTGAGTTTCTGATTATAATTTGTTTATTTTAGTAGGAAAAATTATGTCGACCTTAGATAGATTCTTTAAAAGAAAATTCGTAGTTGAAGAAAATGTTGATGAGGGGGCTTCAAATAGAGTGGATGTTGATGTTACACAACTTCCCACCGATCATGAAAATAGAGTGGATGTTTGTGAAATTAAGTTTTCTCTATTTGGTTTATTTAAAAAAAATATATATCGGGAACACTACCCCTGAATCCTCTGTTGTCACCCAGCCTCATTTAATTTTCACCCACACTGACTGAAAATCTGACTCCACCCCAGCTCATATGCTCATCGATAAAAAAAATTATAATTTTAGGGAGATATTTTTTTGAGACATTGTTAAGTGATATTATGACATGACGCACATTTATTAGGTGATAAAAAAGTAAGTGGTGAGGTTGTTATTTTCACCAACCAATGAATGTGTGACATGTTACAATATCAATTAAAAATATCTCCTTAAAATTACTCTAAAAAATAAAGGAAAAAGAAAAAACGGAAAAAAGTCAATCTATTTAGCATCGACATGCCTACTCATTATGATCGTCCCTTGACTCTCGCACTTAAATTCCAAATTTCTCCTCGTATGTGTGAACATAGGTAAATTTCTTCAAAATGTATGTATGGAAAGAAGTAGCTCGAGAATAATAAAGTGATAAACCAACCAAACAAAACCAACCCCGAGTTTTATCGCTGTTAAAAATTCCATCGATTGCAAATTGAGAAGTGACATTTGTTTAAAAGGTCTAATCAACCTATGTATTCATTTAAAAGGCCTTAGTTCAATATTATTTGTGCATAATACCTAATGATATAAAAATAAGGAAAATACATTTTGTAAATTACTAAAATATCCTTGTCATTTTATAATTCCAAAAATAAAAAGCTAATTGCAAGATAAGTCCCTTAACTTTTAAATCTCAGACAAAATATTGTTCTTTTTAATTTTAGTCTGAAGATAATTGCAAGATAAGTCTCTCAAGTTCTATTTCGTACATTTTAGTCCCCAACATTTGAATTTCATGTCATTTATACCCCTAAAAAATTGCAACTCGAGTCCTTCATCTTTCAACCTCTTGACATTTTGATCCCCAATCTTAAAATTTGTAAATTGAGGTCCTCTTTTATTATAACATGTTAAATGTTGTTATGAACAAATACAATCAACTTTTAAGCCTTTTTAGTATATTTTTTTTACTATTAATTTTTCTCACATCTTATGTACGCGGTAAAATAATTTATATTTTGTGTTTTTTATGTAATAAAGTATAAAATGAAAATCCTTAAATTATCGATTTATATATATAAATATTAATTAAAAAGTAGTATAAATAATACGTTTTTATTTAAAATAAATAGTATTAAGGAAGATTAAGAAATTTTATTATTAAATCGTATTATGCATAATCTTTTCTAACTCTTACGATTGTGTCAAATTAATTAATTTTAACTTTAATAAAAATAATTATTTATATGAAAATTAACCATTTACTTATTTATTTATTTATTAAGCTATGAATAAATTTATAATAGGCATTTTCAATTTTTCCGAAATAACTTTTCGTATGATAGGAAATTTATAAAATAAGATTCCTATAACAAATGAAAGTTCGAGAAGAAAATGACTCTCATATTAGAGTCTAAATAAATGACTCACTTTATTTACTATTTTGATTATTTATAAAGATAGTGGTTTTAAAATGTAACCGTTTTAATTTAACTCACCATCTACCAATTATTGATCACGTTCCCGTCTACACTATTTCTGTTGTCAAATTTCTTAATTCAGCCACAATATTTTCAAAATCTCTTATTGATGAAAATGATACGTCTATGTTTAAATGAGTTATTGAGGTAATGAAAGAAAAATAAGTTAGATAATCTATAAATATAAACTTTCACTACCAATTATCATTAGAAAAGTTATTGACAATTGGTTTTTAATCATTAAATATAATTAATAGTACAAATTTTAGTTGATTTAAGATTGTAATGATTCAATTTTAAGAATTGTAAAAAAAAAAGTATATTGAATTAAAATAGATTAAAAAATACAAATTGTTAGATAATAAATTAATTTAATACTAAATAATTGAAAAACTTTAATAATATGAAATTATGTTATAGTTAGCATTGTAAATTTTTAAAAAAATAAATTCATTTTTGATGTTAATATGGGTGACTAATAGGGATGGCAAAAAAATTCGGAGGACCCGAAATGACCCGTCCATAAAATTATCCGTCCCGTCGGGTCCGTGGGGCGGGTTTTCTGCCACGCGACGGGTTTCGGGGGGGACCCGCCCTCCCCGACCCGTGTAACGCCCCGAATTCCGCAAACCCGGGACGCCATTTCGTCTTTTAAAATTGACTTTATTGCGGAAAATAAATTTAATTCAAAGCATCACATTCATCATTTGAAAACTTCAGCGAAAACTTTATTAATTTAAATATAGAACAATTCATAAAAATTTAATCCCAATTATTTAAATGAAATTAGCGATAAATAATTTAAAGAGCAACATTCATAAAATTTTCTAATAACATCATCATTTATTCAATTTTCCAACGCTGTCCCTTTCATTCGCCGCCATTTCCGAGATCTGCAAAAACTGTTAAAAATGGAATGAGCATTTCGAAAGAAATACTCAGTAAACTCATCGCCAATAATTAATTTACAGAATAATTTAACACATACTTATGCAATCATACGGTGACATCATCATCATAGGCTATTTTAATAAAATCAAGGGCTCTTTGAAAATCATAGGGTGTGGGTAGTCTCGTCTCATGCATTTAAGCAAGTAAGTTATGCATAACATCATCATTTCTCATCTTATCTCATAAGATATATTCTTTTCTCGTCTCATGCATCAAAGCATGTAAATCACGTAATTTCACATAAGGCATGTAAATTATCATTTAAACTAATTAGTGGAGGCGAGTCTACCTTAAATTTGCGAGTTTGAAAGTAGAGCAACAATATCACGCCAATCTTCTAAATCACCAAATGTATCGCCTAGCCAAAAGAAAATTAAATAAATTTAGTATTTTGAAATATTTAAAGTGAATAAATAAAGTTTAGGGGTTGAATTGAAATTTTTAAAGAAATCATGGATTTTAAAAGTGTAGGGGCTGAAATGGACTTTTCAAAATTAGTGGGCTGACTCATAGGATTTTAAAATGCTAGGGCTCAATTAACTCATTTCAGAAGTGTAGGCATTAAATTAAAGGACTTCTAAAACAAAGGGACTGAAATAGACACATTTCAAAGTTTGGGACTTAAAAGCAATTGCAACAAAGTCAAAATAAATATAACAAAATTTTCACTCTCTCTCTCTCTCTCTCTCTCTTCATTTTCGTTTAACCGGGAAGAGACAAGAGAGGGAGGCGACGGGGGCTATGGGTGATGGGTTCGCCCCCTCCAAATCTGACCGTCGGCAGGGCCGGCGATGGTGCACCGCTGCGCGGTGGCGACGACGAGTGAGGGAGAGGACAAATTTGGGTGGTTTTGGGTGCGGTTTTGGGTGCGAAACCGAGGCTTAAAGGATCGGACTCATGGGTTTTCCGGCGAAGGAACTCAGGCCATTCTTGAGGTAAGTTATGGGTTTAGTTTATTTCTTGGTTTTAGGTTTGATTTTGGGTTTTCTTGAATTTGGGTAGTAGTCGATTTCGGTGGTGGTGGTTGTTGGTGTGATTTTTGGTTTGGGCTATAATGGTGTTTGGCTGGTGGTGGTTCACGGTCATGAGCGATGGAATGGGGTGGACCATGGTGATGCAGGTTGCTTGAGCTTAGGAAAGGGTGGTGGAAGTTGTGGTTTTGATCGAGGTTTGGTTTGCTAAGGTGATTGCAATGTGAGGCTCGATGGTGGTTGATTTGTGAAGAGGCAGTGAGGGTGGTTTTGCAGACTCGATGGTTTTGTCTGTGTGATGCTTGTCCCCTTAAACCCATCGATTGGATTAGGGGCCATGAGGTATATGAATTTCAGACAAGGTACAGCCATGGTGTGGGGGTGTATGCGTGTGTGAAATCTGAGATTTCAGATTGTAGGAAACAATCTATTAGTGGAGGTTGGATTGAGGATTTGTTTTGTGTATTATGCAGTGTGGAAAAATCTTCATCCTATTCATGGCTATAAATTGGTTTTTCTGGCATCAACATGTGAAGTTCCAGTGATTTGATAACTAAACATTTTTTTTTAGGAAATGAATTCATACCCAGAAGTTTTATTGTGTGTGGTTATGGGAGTGAAGTGCAGTATATACAGTGCTTTTGCTGTCTTCAAATGGTAGGCTAGAGTGAGGGAAAAATTGAGGAAAGTGGGGAAAGAATTATGGAATTGAAGAGTGATTAGAAATGTTGACCAGTTAGAGGAAATGAACATGTGAATGAATTTTTGGCTGTGAATGATAAGAAGAAATTGTGGAGTGATGATGGGGAAGATAAAGTGTGAAAAAGGGAGGATTCTTGGCTGGTAATTGACTCAATTTTTTTGGTAAGTTATGACTGGTTTTGGTGTAGGCCAGAATTGTTTGCATATGTAAGGGGATTGAGGGTGATCATAGGAAATAAATGTCCTGTATATGCAAATGGAAGTTGGGGAGGAACTTTGGGATTTTTTAATTTGAAATGGAACATGAATTGGGGATTTAAAGCATTTTAGACTTAAAAAAATTTGAATCCCATAAATTGAAAATTGAATTTTAAAATAAATAATGGGCTTTAAAATAAATAATGAAAATGATTCCTTTTAATGGAACTGGAATTTGATTAAGATAAATTTAAAATATAATTTTACTTCATTGGATAGGCGAATACGTTTTTAAAATAAATGGACAAAGTCGTAGCGACACATTTTTAAAATAATATTTATTTAAATAAGTCGTGAAAATTTCTCGGTCGCTACAATCCGCCCCGTGACCCTTTTTTTTTTTTTTTTTTTTTATAAATATTGAAATGAGAAACTAAAATAAATTTGATGAAGTTCAAAAGAATTGAACCTTGATGAAATTTAGGGATATAAGAATATACAACCACGGTACCATTATATTGTTTATTGATTTTTTTTCCTTCAAATATATACATATTATCTTTAAAGTTCAAACTTAAAAACTCTAACTAGTTCGACGCCTAAGTTTTTCACGTAAAATTTCATTACTAATTTTTTTTAAAAAAAAATTTAAATATTTTCGGGTCATTAGCGGAGCGGGGCGGGGCGGGGCGGGCGCAGGGTTACAAGTTTAAATGTTTTCACATAGGTTTACTACCTTTCAAAACTTTTAGAATAACATTTTCCTCTCTTTTCCATATAAGTGGCATATCGAAATTCGGCAAACCACGAATAATGTTTTTATTACCCTTAGCAACTATGGGAGTCCTATCGAGTTGCCGTCGACGCTCGAATTGTCGATTTCAATGTAAACGACTTCTATGTCTTTGATGTTACCCCCTAAATGACTCCCGACCCGTTACAGTTTTCCAACAACTAAAACAATTTCGAAGACAAATTACATAAACAGAGATGAAGTCGAAGTTGCTCTTCCAATACGAAAATCGTTTCGAGCAACGGTCAACTCGTAGCATCGTTAAATAGTCTAAAGATAAACACCTTCCATTTTTGACCGATTTTGATCACGGCACAGGCAACTAATGCCCACATTATGCATTTTCAGATAAGTTCACTTCATTTTAAGACTTTTGAAAGAAACTTTCTACTATCTTTTCCATATAAGTGGCCTACCAAGATACAACAAACTACGAAAACATGTTTTTATTACCCTTTAGCATCTATGGGAGTCCTCCCGAGTGACCGTCGACACTCGATTTGTCGATTTCAATACAAAATAGTGAAATACTTCTATGTCGTTGATGTTACCCACTAAACAACATCAGAGCCGTTACAGTTTTCCAGCAACTAAAACGATTTCGAAGAAGAATTCCATGAACGGAAATGAAGTCGAAATCGTTCTTCCAGTACGAACGTCATTTTGAGGAGCGGGCAACTCGTAGCATCGTTAAATGGTCTAAAGATAAACTCCTTCCATTTTTGACCGATTTTGATCAAGGCACAAACGACTATTGCCCATATTAAGCGTTTTCAGATAAGTTCACTTCCTTCTAAGACTTTTGGAAGAACTTTCTCCTCTTTTTTCCATATAAGTGGCATACCGAGATTTAGCAAATCACGAAAACATGTTTTTATTACCCTTAGCAGTTAGCATCTATGAGAGTCCTCCCGAGTTGCCTCGATGCTCGAATTGTCGATTTCAATACAAACGACTTCTGACTCATTAGAGTTTTTCACAAAACTTTTGAATTTCTTCGATTCTTCTTTTGTCAACAATTAATTGCAATTAGTTTCTCTTACTTTACTTTCTTGAGTTAAAATTCACGATGTGAGTTCCGGGAACTCTCATTTGCCTCTACTTTTTACATTTTAGCTAAAAAAATAGTCATCAAAGTGCTCGTAATTTCCACACTTTTGTCTCATTTTCACAAATTTTGAATCTTTTTTTGAAATATGATTAAATAGAAAGCAATTAAGTAGATTTTTTTTTAAAAATGACAAAAAATTATTCTAATTTAGATACACAAAAAAATGTATAAAATATACTTATTGTCGACTGAACGTTTTCCAATCAGTTATGGTTTGCTCATGACCAATGATATCAAAGTAGAATTTCATGAATTGAAACGAAATCGAACTTGTTCTTTTAAAACAAACGTCGTTTCGAGAAGTGTAGCATTGTCCTTATTTGATAGTGGGGTTCACCCCGTGTAAATATTGTCGGGAGTGTAGGGAGTGTAGCATTGTCCGGGCGTGTAGTTTTGTCTTATTCGATTGTCTTCGACACTCTTCAGCTTCCTGCAAAGAATTTGACTCCATTCCTTCTCTGCAAGTTTTTTTTTTTCTTAATCTTGTACGGTGAGATTGATATGAGCCATGGATTGTAGTTGCTCGGGGTCTCAACCTTCCAATTCGAAGGATGGCGGCGGCGGAGCTGCCAAATTCCTCGCCGACCTCCCCTCTCGAGGCCTCTTGTCCTCCACCGTCGTTTCATCCAAACCGGTAATTGTTGTTCCGTCAAGACCCTAATTTTGTTGTTTTATTTATTGTTTTTAATTTATTCCCTCATGGGTATGATAATTTTTCGTTATACGTGTGATACTGATCTCTTAGGTTGTTCATTGTGGTTAAGCCTGGTGATTTGAGAAGACTTTGAAGGGTTTTTGTTTTATGTACTGAGAAAGACAATGCTGATTCTCTTTTTATTTAATTGAGAATCGAGTTTTACTAAATTGATAGCAGTGCTGAAATTTAATTTGTTCTGCGACAGTGAGTTATTATCATTTAGTTTATTTTAATCTTAAAAGGCCAAAGTGAAGAAAAAAATATTCTTTTGCTTGAACTTTCCGTTTAAAAAAATTATGAAAGTTTTGTATTTGGGAAGTTTGTTTCTGTTGTTTGTGGGCTTACTGATAGGTTTTGAATATGTAAGTTTTAGCGGGTTGTGATTCAGCGATCATTAGAAGGTGCGATGGAATGAAATCCTAGAAGATTATGTGTTTTCTTGTATATGTCTATATGGATTCACACATAATGACGAATAAAAAAATTTACTAAAATTGTTCAAAGTTACAACAATAATAATGTATACCGTCAAGAGTTCAAATTAAAATTTGTTCTTCTAGCATTTTTAGATGAAAATATTAACAATTATAATAATTGGGCATTTTTATTCAAAAACTTGAGTTATCTACTAAACTAGACTGTAGGACCTTATATACTTTTGGGAGCCTTCACATATTGGGAGCCTTATGCGGTTGTATAGGCTACATGAGGCCATGGCCGGTCCTGCAAGAATCAAAGTAATTTGTGATAGGAGAAAGCTGTCTGCTGGCTGTCACTGAAACTTGGATTGTAAGAGGAATAAGATTATTTGATTTCCAATCAAGAACGGTATTTACTTGATTTTGTAACTCTCAGTCTCTTGGAATCTCAGTCAGAAGCTTTATTCATTTATAATTATCGACAAGCCAAGTCATGATAATGTAGGTTCATTATTTTTGACAAAGTTTTATTTTTATTGAATTGAATGTTGGAGTCTAGTTATTAACTTATTATTCATTATCTTCTCATCATAGAACTGTTGCTGCTCTATTGGCATGGGTGTAAACTGATTATAGTACCTCTTTTGGCAATACTTTTAAATATTCTTCAGTTTTTTATATATTTGTTTGTTTTACATGTTGACAAATTTATCCAGGTCAGCATGCGGGTTTATATTTGTGATCATGATACATCACCTCCAGGTTCTTTTCTACACATGTTAAATATGTTAAGTTTGTGTTTGATATTGTTTAAAAATAGTTTTTTTTTTTTTAATGAATAGTGATTTTTAGGAGAATTGATGGTTGAAATTTGGTTGAAAAGTCAAATATTATGGGCTTGACTTTTATTAGATGATTGAGATTAATTACTGTAGAAAAATGAGAAAATTTTAAATGATACCAAACAAGGGCTAAATCTTTTTGCTTTTTCAAGATACCTGTTTTCATTAAGATTAGAAGAACTGACACTGTTCATTGTTTGTGTTGCGGAGAAGTAGCATAAAATCTTAACTCATACTGTTATAGTATGATATTGAAGCAACTCCAAGTACCTAAATTTTGCTTAGATCTATGTATAACGCATGCTTTGGGCACAAAAGGTCACTTCTTGTTTATACTTATTATACTTTTGCGACTGGAACTTAGCTGTCATCATTAGACTTCACTACTTATGGCCTGTGTTGCTTGGACTCGCCCATTTGGCATGCATACTCTTGTCGACACGACGCGACCCGGGTGCGGGTACGAAATCCATACCGGATCCTTCAAATTTCAAGTGGACACGGCAAGAAAGAAGACCGGTGCGGAGACGCAGTGGTCCAGTGGATGTGTGTTGTGTGTTTTCATGTGTGTTGGGTGTGTGTGTGTTCATGAGGAAGAAGGAGATGAGAAAGGACTTACCGGGGTGGTGGTCGTCGGCGAGTTGGTAGTGGTGATCAGAGACGGCGAGAAGAGAATTGAGATAGGCTTGGCAATGGGTCGAGCCGAGCCGGTTCGGCCCTTTAACAACACTGATTGGCTCGCGGCTTGTATGAGCCGAGCTCGGTTCGTGTGCTCAAGGGCCAAGCTCGACTTGGCCCACGAGCCATGCATTTTTTTTTTAATTTTTTTGTGCATTTTCCTGCAAAAATACGCGAGCCCACAAGCCGAGCTAGTAGGCTCGGCTCGTGGCTTGTGTTTGACGAGCTGTTTGTGAAAAAAAAAAAAGCCGAGCCGTGCTTAGCTCGTTTTCAGTTTCGTTGTTTGGCTCGTGTTTGAGCTCGTCAGTTGGACAAGACGAGCCGAGCCGCTCATGGCTCGTGTTTTGACGATCCAGCATACGAGCGGCTCGGCTCATTTGCCATCTCTAAATCGAGAGGAAGATGAGATAATGTCGAGAGAGGAGGCGGCGGCATCTAATAGTGAGGGTTAGGTTTAATTTTTTTAACTTTGTAAAATTGTAATTTAAGTTCCTCAGTTATATGTTAGCATATAATTAAGGTCAAAACTTTAATTTAAAGATTAAATGTCACTAAAAGTATTCTCTAATTTCAATTGAATGCAATTTTGACACCCGTGAAAATCGGCCCGGATTGACCCGGGATCGCGGGCCGACCCATGACCCGTGCAGGCGGTTCACGGGTCAAGAAGTTGTGAACCGCGGGTTTTGCGGGTCAAACCTTCGCTGACCGCGGTTAACCCGCTGGCCCGTAAAAATAAAAATAAAAATAAACTGTTTTTATTAAATATGGTAACATTGAAAATCTCTCTTCTTCTAGAAACTCTAATACAACTTTTAAAGTAAAATCTTATTTTTTTTCTCCCTAATAGCTAAAAAATGTAATTGTTATTTGTTTATATTTTATTTAAATTTGCAAATTTAGAAGTAATTCATATAACATAAACTATAATTTTAAATTCTACGTAAATATTTTATGGTATAAATATGAATTTATCATTTTAATCATTTTGTATTTAGAAATTTGACAAAAAATTTGCTATAAATATGAAAAATCTATGTTTTTATTCATACGGGCTAAATCAGAACAAACCGCGACCCGCATGGGCCAGCGGGCGGGCCTGGGTTGTAGTTCAAAATTTGCGGGCTGACCCGTAACCGGCCCGTAACCCACAGCGGGCGGACCTTTTTTTCAAGCGGGTCGTTACCGGGCTTGTTATTGGCGAGTCGACTCGGACCACCCGGATTGACAAATCTGTAAACAAGTTATAAATTTTCTAATGGCAATAAATAATTGAAGTTTAAAATCCGTACCTTCGTACCCTTTTCCAAAATTTGGACTCTTTTTAGCCGTGTCTCCGTATCTTTGATTTGCAAAAAGAAGGATCCGACACTCGGATCCATACCCGATACCTGAGTCCGAGCATCATAGCTTATGGCGAGGGAGAAGGAGAAACTTTACCATGAGTTGTAACGCCCCGGGTTCTAAACGCTCGGGACGCCACTTCATCGTTTCAAACTTACTTTGAAAATAATGATTTAGCGGAAAATAAAACAATAATTGAAATTTCATTTCACATAATTTTATAATTTTTTTTGACTCAAACGTAAAAAAGTTCAAACATGGAAAATAACTTGAACATAATAAAATAAGTTTATAATTTCAAATAAAACATTCTAAAGTCTCATTAATAGCCACCATCGTACGCCTCGTCGCCAACTCGGTCATCTGTAAAATTTGTTTTTGGAAAACGTGAGTATTTAAAGAAATACTCAGTAGACTCGCGCACAATAAACATTTAACATTATAAATTTAAAACACATAATCATGCTATTCAAGTCTCAGGTGTCTAACGATCACCAGTATTCTCATGAACAAGTAAATAAATACAAGTTCAAGTCTCATGCATTTAAACAAGTAAATTCTCGTAACATAGTCTCATGCTTAAAAAGCAAGTAATTCTCATAAATACAATCATACATGCTAAACTTATAATCAAAATAATTATTGATCAGCACTTTTGAAAATGTAAATTTGTAAATCAGAGTCTACCTTAATTTCTTGAGTATTGAGCAATCGAGAATAATACTTTTATTCTCTCGCGCCTCGTCTAGCCCTATAAATAAATGACTAATATTAGACTTTTAGATAAAGAAAACTTTAAGACTGCGTTTGATAGCAAGGGTGAAATTTAGGTGGAAAGAAAATAAATTCTAGGGAATTTGAAGTTTAATATGTTTGATTGGTTTAATTTTCTAGGTGGAAAAAGTAGGGAATTTTTCAACTTTTGTTGTTTGATTGACATTATTTTCCATGGAAAGTAAAGTAAAATTTATCTATTTTAATAAAAAAAAAAATCCTTACATTTGTACTTAATAATAATAATGTTAATTTTTAGAAAAAAAATAAATCAATTAATAATAACAAAAATGATTAAACGTAACGAAAATGGTATAAGATTTTCCATGGAAAATAAAACCTCATCCCCCGGGAAAACGAATTCATCCAAAACAAGGAAAATACCGGATTTCGAGGCAAGTGGAAAAATGAATTCCATGGAAAACTTAGGCAACCAAACAGCGCAAAGTTGGAAAATCACGTGAAAAACCATATTTTCCCTGGAAAATCTCGCCTATCAAACACACCCTAAAAGTAGATTTGTGTAAAAGAAAATAGAGTTTGAAGAACTTTAGGGACTAAAACGTGAAAATTGGATAAGTTAGGGACTGTTCGTGCAAATATGAAATTTTGGGATTAGGGACTGAATTAAAGAGGTTTTAAAAATGAAAGGACTAATTCATAAGACTCAGAAATCTTTAGGCTGGAACGCAATCTATGGGCTGAAATAAATACTATATCAAACTGGGGACTGAAAAGGCAATTTTATAAAATCAATATATATGTCAAATTTTCTTTTCTCCCTCATTTCGAACAAATTGAGGTAAGGGCAAGAGAGGGAGGACATCGACTCTGCACGGTTCAAGACCTACTGGACACCCTTCGCTGGCGATCTCCTGGCGATGATGCTGCCATTTAGTGGCGGCGATGAGGTGGGTAAGGGGTGGTAAAAAGGGTGGATGTTCTGGGCGAAACTGAAGCTGCTAGGTCATGATTTGGGGCTGCGATTCCGGCATCATTCCGGTCATCTGGCGGCGGTCGAAGGTGGTGCGGTTTGGTGATGTGGGAGACAACTGGGCTTGGGCGAATTTGGTGTAAAAACAGAAGGCCAATCTGAGGCTTGGAGGTTCGGATTTTTTGTGCTTCCGGTGATAACAACTGCTAGTGATTGAGGTAATTTTATGGGTTGTGTTTGATTCTGGGTTTTTGGTTCGATTTGGTTGATGTTCGAATTTGGGGCAGAGATTGTGGTGGTGTACTCGATTTTTGGTTTGGGAAAAGGCTGTCACGGTTGTAGTTTGTAAATTTGGTATTGAGTTTGTGATTTGATTTTCGATGGTGAAGGTTTGAAAGCTCGGTTGTGGCTTGATAGAAGGGGCAGTGCTGGGCGATTGTTGGTGGCGGGTTGGCAGCGGCTAGTTGAATTAGATGAGGCTCGGTGGTTTTGAAAGCAGTTACTTTGATTGTGAAATTGATTGAGGCAGTGGTTGGTTTGAATCGGTTTGGTGGTGGCTTGATGATGGAGATTGTTGGTTTGGACGATGGAGGTGGTTGGTGTGTTATGAATTGTGGCAGTGGGCAGGGGATGTTGCGATGGAGGTGCAATATTGGTTTTGTGCTATACCAGAATGATGGGGAGGGGATGCATACCAAGAAGGATTTGATGTAAATGTGTTTGTGAACGTGTGTTGTGATGGGGATGAAACGAAGTATATGCTGCTAGTTTTTTGACAAATTTTTGGTAAGTTTGGTTAGGCAGCATATGATTTGGGGAAGGTTGAAGGGATTTGCAAGAGAATTAAAGTTGATTGATGACTGAAATTATGGGATTAAGAATCAACCAAACTGGGGGAAAACGTGTGAGTAAGAAATGGGAGGAAATGGTGTTGATTTGCAAGAGGATTAAGGTTAATTGAGGGGCTGAAGTTATGGAATTATGGGAGGAGGGAAACTATCAAAATGGGATAGAGTAATCTGTGACTGGGCTTTTTATAAAATGGGCCAAGGACTTTGATTGGGTCACATTGAAATTTGATAATAATAGATTTGATCCAAGATGAATAGAATTTGGGCTTAAAGTTAAATAATAAATTTGGACTATAAAATAATGAAATTGAGACACTTTTAATAAAATTTAAATTGAACTAAGATAAATTAAAATAAATTAAAATTTCACTTAAAATGGTTAGATGAAAATGTGTTTAAAATAAATGGGCCAAAGTCGTAGCGACACATCTTTTAAAAATAAAAAAATATATTTATATAAAATTAGTCACGAAAATTCTTGGTCGCTACATGAGTACTTTAAGCTAACCATTTTTTCACGAGTGTAATTTTGTGGTGGGCTATTTGGAAATTAATGAGGTAGAAGAAAGGATGTGTTAAAGAAATGTTTGATTGCACTATATTTGTGAAGAAATAAAGATATTGATTATGGACAACAAGCTTTTAAGGTAAGTAGTGAATAGTAGTGGAGGAAAGGATGCATTCAAGAGAGGTTTAATTGCATAATTGGTGTTGGATGTGGGTTCAGAGATAACTTAAATAAAATAGATCTAGACCATTAAAATTAGTTAAAAGCTAAGGGTTGTTTGTAAATTTCTTAGTACAAGGATTGATCCCCTATTTTTATTAACATATATACATATGCATACTCGTATATCTATGTATATATGTATATCGAGAGAGAAGGATAGTTAACTTTGAAAAGAAAGTGGACTCTTTTATCTTTACTCTCTTCTTTCAGTTACTTGTACACATTTTCTACTTCCCTCTCTCAATCTCACTCCCCTCTCTTCCTCTTATTTTATAGAGTTGCTTTATCCTTTGATTCAGTGGAAAATGCATCACAATCAAATAAAGTTCGTGTATTCACCTTTTCAGACATAATTTTCTAGTTTTGAAATTTCGAAGTAAGATACACAAGGTGCACATGGTTGAATTCTTATACTTCATAATATCTGCATAAACCTACATAGAATGCTTATTTATCTTTGGGTCAATTTAATGAATGGATATCCTTGCAGGATATGGCCTTGGGGCCACTCTTAAGTAAATCCTTTGGGGGTTCTAGGAGATTCGTTGAGCTATCTGTAAATATGACCCATTTATAGAAATCTAAGAAATGATTTAATATGATATGTTATGATTTATGATTATATTATGTTTGAACAAGAATTGCACCTAGCTTGTTGAGCGTTTTCCAAAAGTACGCATGATAACAAATTTTCAGGTTAGTTTGGGTTAATTGGATGTGATTCATTAGAAAATGCATCACAATCAAATAAAGTTCGCTTATTTACTTTTTTAGACATAATTTTTCTACTTTTGAAATTTTAAAGTAGTTACACAAGGTGCACGTGTTTGAATTCTTATTCTTCATAATATCTACATAAACCTATATAGATGCTTATCTACCTTTGATCAATTTAATGAATGGATATCCTTGCACAATATGGGCTTGGGGGCCACTTTTAAGTAAATCCTTTTGGATATGGGTTCTAAAAAATTCGTTGAGCTATCTGTAAATATGACCCATTTATTGAAATCTAAGAATTGATTTAATGTGATATGTTATAAATTATTTGAACGAGAATTGCACCTAGCTTGTTGAGTGTTTTCCAAAATACGCATGATAACAAATTTCTAGGTTAGTTTGGGTTGATTGGATGCGTGATTAAGCGGTGAAGCAGGTTTGCTAGGGGACTCTTCCCTGATTGGTATAAATTAAAATCAAAATTTTAATTTGAGTCAAAGTTAACAATCAATCTCAAACATACATTTCATGGGATCTACAACTTTTCAATCACATATTTCATCAACTTTTATCAAAATCTACTAAAATATATTTTTTTAACCTCCATCAAACAGGGGCTAAATAACATTCAAAATAAAGATACTGCTAGAACTTTCTTTCTATTATTTGCAGTGAGCTTTTTGGAGAAAAAAAAACTTGAATGTTTGACCGATTTGTCATTTGCTCTTACGTGTCAATCTATAAACCTTAAATTATTTTGTTGCTTTAGTTGTGGTGTATGGGCAATTTGTGTAATTGGCCTGTTCGTGACTTATTAAAATGTTGATTGAGTATTATGAAATGAAATTTTTTTCTTTCTCATGCTATGAGTTAAGGAGATGAATTTAGTAACTCTCCTGCTTCTTTTAAATTTTGGGTGTACAATAATGTTTTAACTTTGGAACTTGCTTACAAGAAGTTCAGTTCTCTAAATTTCCGTCTAGCATATTTATGCATCAAATTTAGTCATGCTTCGGATGAAAATAATGATTTACTCGGTTGGGATTTCTTGTATCTTGGGGCAACTTGTGCTTAATTTCAGCAATTGCAAAAGTGCACTAAAATATTTGAATCACGTTTCTTAGTCATCTCAAGTTAGGGTCATGGATCTGGGTAATCATAACCTAGTCTGTTAAAATCTTTGCCATTTGCAAGTTTATTTGGTTCTGTTCTCAAGTAATGCATCTTTGATCTCCACATGCGGCCATGCGGTTGGCTAGTGTTATAATGGTTTTGCTTCTCTTCTATGGCACAATCCATTATAAATAATAAAACCTCTCAGCATTTTTTTTCGTATCAGATGACCAGCTTATAAAGACGAATGAAATGAATATATTGATTAGGTCTCTTATTCTTAAGAATCAGAAGAGCGATTCTTGTTCAAAAGATGGGAAAGGTATTGCTGAAAATCAAGGTCTCAGGAAAAGGTATTAAATACATCTTGTTGTGGGGTAATATTTCTTTCTTTTTGAAATTTTCCCACTTCATCTTTCTTCCAACTGTAACTCTTTAGGACTGCTGAGAGACCTTTGGATGGCAAGGCATCTAAGAGGGCCCTGTTGAGCACTGAACTTGAAGGTGAGCTGTTGATTTCATACTGTGTGTGTTTTAATACACGGAACACACGTTGAACTGACGAACTTTGAGAAATATCATTCCACTACTGAGTTTATCGTGCTTAGGTGGCTTGTTTATTGTTACATGATTTCACCCGTTCTGTCATCCTCTTGCAAGTTTGAAGAGAATGGAGATGATTAATGGATCTGATCTACTTCTGATGGAAATCTCTCTAAAGTTGTTAGTGTCTTCATATGAAATAGTCACGTTGCTTATCACACTGTCTAGAAACTATTAGGTGTGCTGGAAAATTCTTGTGCGGAGCTTTAGATAGCTCAATCTCTATTTCAAATCGTGAAGAGCATTTGAAAATGTACAACTCAGGATTATGTATTCTTCGAATTAAGCTTTTGTTGGGCTGAATTAGAGTTTATCCCAAGAAGTATTGATTGACAAGCTGTGCTCGAGTTTAGCTTAAGTTAATGAGCTTAAATGCACAGCTTGTTTCGACTCCTGAGTTATTTTTTAGAGTATCCAAACTGAAGCCAACGTATATCTGTATTAAAATCCCTATGATCATGAACTGTTGATTTGGCTTTTGAGTACACCATTTGTATTATATGTATTATTGCCATCACTGGAGAAGAGATGTATACATTCCAGTTGGAGTAATGAAAATGATGAACATGCTTTTAAAAAAACAAAAATCTAATATATCTGTCAGTACTTTGTTGCTTACAGTTGCACTCGTGGCTTACACATTATTATTCCTTGAAATTTCTAATTAATCTTTGAACAACATGCAGTGGGATCACAATCTTGTGAGCCCGACAATCTACATTTTTTGACCGTAGAGAGACTGCGTGCTCTTCTGAGGGAGAAAAGTCTTCCCGTGAGGGGAAGAAAGGCAAGTACCATATTATTTCTCATGTAGCCATACGAGTTCGTCCCAAGTTTAATGTTGCCTTGCCTCTGATCATGGTATCATCTTTTAAGTTGTTTTTTTCTGAGAATTCGGACTAATCAACAGATAGGTGTGCCAACGAGTTGAGCCGGCTTGCTAACCGAAGAACAAGGCTCAGGCTCAGCTTGAATAAAATAGGTTTCTAGCTTTTTTGGTGGCTCGGCTAAGATTTTTAAGCTTGGGCTTAACTGAGCAGGGACCGGCTCGTTAATTTAATTTATTTATTTTTTTAAAAAAAATCTAAATTATTTTTACAAATGTAAATTTTGAACATGTTATAATAATTGTACATTAAAAAAAATTAGAAGAGACTTAGCTCTTGTGTGGTGGAGATTAAAATTAGATTTTTAGTAAATTTTAATAGAAGATGATGGAATGTGTGTTTGAAAAGTTTTGGATCTTATGAAATGAGTGGTTAAAATTAATTATTAACTATGACTTGGGATTTAAATCAGATTTTAATGAAACCAAAAATGAATTCAGTCTCTTTTTTTTTTTTTATTTATTGTCAGCCGACTACTTTTCGCTGCAAAAGCAACCTGGTGAGCTGCCTGCACAAAGCTTGAACACTGGCTGCCCCTGTACATAGGCCAAAATGGCCAGCCCTTGTGGCTCGGTACACATGGGCCGACCCCAGCTCGAGCATTGGCTCGTGCCTCTAGCCATGGGCAAAGCCAAGCTCAAGCTTTTTACAGGTCGAGCCCGAGCTGACGAGCCTTTTTGACATCCTTATCAACAACCTCAATTTAGCTTTATTTTTTTTATTTTTTTGATAATACTCAATTTAGCTTTTTGATTAGCATGCATAGGTTTATTCTAATGTATATCCATTCATTTTTGGGTACAATCATGCTTGCATTTCCATGGACAGAATGAGTTGATTACCCGCTTGAGAGCTGCGAATGGCTAGGATGCGGCCTAAGCAATCAAAGTGGCTGATGGCCCTTCAATTCCGTTCAAAGTTTTGTTTTAGAAGTATAGGTATAAATAAGTACAATACACTGTATCTTATCTTAAAAAAATTTCATTTTGTCTGTTTACCAATTGACCATAGTACTTTCATTAACTCGAGTTGTATGATAATTACACCTCGCAATGTACTTGTGAAATTGCAAATCCAGGACAAGTCCTCTCATTTCCACTTTCTTTGATATTGTTCGACTTTTAAAGAATAATATTTCTCATGATCACTTGAATATATATCAAGGTGGTTACACTGACTCGGTCACATGATTTTATCCATTGAATCTTTTGATAAAAATGGTATACATTTTCTTTGGGGGATCAAGGATGGTATACAAATTTTAACCTTGTAGAGAAGTGTGAAACTTGATAACTTGATATAAGATTGTATTCTATCCAGATATTGTTTTAGTTAAGTTTGTGTGTAGATTGTGCAAGGATAGGGAGCAAAAGGAGGCGGCCAATCCTTCCCATTACGTTTCTCCAATTTATTCCGCTCCTCCTGGATATTCAATTAAAATTTTTAAAGATTTTTATGAATATGAATTTTTTCAAACGAGGACTTCTGTGGATTTTTAATAGAATTTTATGAAATTAGTGAAAGTCTTTCGAAGACCTACCTATAAACTTTCATTTTAAAAATAAAGGTGTAAATCACATCTTGAAGACTCCAACCAACCTTGTCCTGAGTTCGTGATTGAGGAGGTTAATCGCAAGTTATGCCTCCCAGAGTCAGGGTGGAGGACTTGATGGTAAGTCAAAAGTTTGGGTAACTCCCGCTGATGACAAGACATAAATTCAATATTTCAGAATTAGAACCCTACACATCGCGGTGATGAACCTTATCAACCCTCCTCTTTGCTACTGAGAGATGTGTCATGAGGGCGACTTTCATTTTAAACTTCTATAGACTTTTGTAGAGTTTATGTGACTTTTGAAGAGTTTCATTTAAAGTATAATTTTTTAGGTTGAAGACTGATCTTTATCTTCTTCCGCGACATAGTGAAAATATTTTGAAATAACAAAAAAGTAAATTGACTTAATTAGATAAATAAATAATTAGAAAAATATAATTATATAATATTTAAAAAGTTTTTTTTTTTAAATAAAGAATTATTAATATGTTAGGCCTTTAAGAAATAATTAACATACCAATATATTAACATAAATTTTTTTACAAGTTAATCTTTTACATATAAAAAAAATTGGATGATGAAAAAGAAAAGGAATTGTTATCAGAATTTTTAATTACAGATAATATTTATTCGTAAAGAATGAAAAGAAACAAATGATAACTTTTAATTACAAATAATATTTATTCAGAGAGAGAGAGAGAGAGAGAGAGAGAGAGAGAGAGAGAGAGAGAGAGAGAGAGAGAGAGAGAGAGAGAGAGAGAGAGAGAGAGAGAGATAAATAATAAATTTTTAATCAAAACTCTAAAATTCGTAGAGGGAAGAAGAAAAAAAATATTGAAAAAAAATATATAGAAAGATATTTTAAAAAATATTTTGTCAAAGTTTTTCAAAATCTTGGAATGAATGAAAGACAATTTTTATTACTTTACTTCTGTACTTCCTCTTAAACTGACACTTTATAAAAATCTTAAAAAGTTACTGACATTTTTAATACCATGTGATTTTTAAAGGTTTTTAAAAAAATTTAATTGAATAAAAATGTCTCAATTGAATACTCATTAGGAGTATTTGAAAATTTCAATTGAAAAGACTCCTTGAGTTGCAGCTTATAAGAAAATCCTTCAAAATCGAGTTTGACAGAATAAATAAATATCTTCAAAGTAGCAAAAATTCTCGAACTTCAAGATTTCGAGCTACTGAGCTGAACAAAATCCAATTGAACTTGTATCTACCAGCTAGAGTTCAGGATTTCTCAAAGAAGCTCGAGTTGAAAAAAAAAAAAAAAAAGAACTAGATCGATCAAATCGAAATCGTTCAATGAAACTGATCGATTTTCTAAACCAAAAATCAAGAGCAAAACAAAAAAATGAAGTAAAAAATATCCGAGTTTGATAATGTTCCATGAATTTTGTTTTCTACCAATATGAAGATATTTCAGTAAATTATAATTTTCGTGTTCTTTTTTTTATCCAACACTAGTATTTTTACCCATTGCGATGCACGGGATTTATGATAGTAATTTCTATCAAAATTTATGAAAATATGTTAATTATATCATCAAATCAAACAAAAACACAGTACAAAAACATTTTAGTATAAAATATTATCGAATTCAAAACTTTAAAAAAGATAAAACTAATCAAATTAGAAAATGTAACATGCACAAAACTAATCAAAATTCGAAAATCATAAGATTTATAGGATTTTTCTTTTTCTTTTTAAAATTATTTTTCTCTTTAAAAAAATTATTTATTATTTATTTGTTTGTTAAATTTTTTTCTCATAAATAAGTTATTTTTATCTTTTTTATATGTTAAAATAATTTTGAAATAAAATTAGCAACCATAAATCTATATTTGTTTTGAATTGGTAATTATTTTTAAATTAAAGAATAATGTTGTTATATTTTCTTGTGTATTTTATTTTGTCTCCAAATGAGTAAATGTTAATTTATTTGTAAAATAACTTTTTTTTAGAAAATTTCGTGATCTTCGAAATAATTATTAATTTTTTAATTAAAATCGGTTCGACCCCGTCCTACTTTTGACCTTCGACCTTTTGTCTTTTTTCGGTTCAAATCAATCTCAAGTTTCTTGAATATTGAGTATTATATAACTTATTAAATGATATAATTTAATATATATGAGATATTGAGGAAAAGTAAAAAAATATAAAATAAATTTTTACATTTGATCTTTGGGACGTTTTTTATCTTGTATTAAACTTCTCGTTAAGATCTTTAATTTGACACCTATATACATATTTCTCGACTTCAAAATAATTATTCAAAAACGTATTTTATAGATAGCATTATAGAATATTTTATAAATAGTATTATAGAACTTAATAATATGATTTAAAATGAATGAGATATTGATGAAAAATAAAAAATATAAAGTAAAAACTTTTACTTTTGATTTTTGAGATCATTTTATGGATAATATATTTTTTAGCTTGCTTTATTAAATTTCTTGTTGAAATCTTCGATTTGAAATTCATATACATATTTTTCGATTTTAAAATAATACGATAATTATCAAAAGAATAATAATTAATACAAAAATAGTTTATAGATAACATTATAGAACTTAAATGATATAATTTAAAATAAATGAGATATTAAGGAAAAGTAAAAAAAATTAAAAAATTTTACTTTTGATATTTGAGAAGATTTTACGGATAATATGTTTATAGTTTGTTCTCACTTCTCGTTGAGATTCTCGATTTGACATCCATATTACATTTTCGACTTTAATATAATACAATAATTATCAAAAGAATAATAACTATTACAAAACAAAAAAAATAGTTTATACATAAAATAAATTAAAATCTTGTTATTAATGACCCTTGTACCATAATAATTGTTAAAATACTTATTACATTATTATTTATTTTATTTTATTTTTTTGCGTAAATTTTCAAATTTAGAAAGTCATTTTGGGAGAGAAACTATGTGTATATTATTTTTAGCATATACTTTGTTTTTATATATGTAAAATATAAGATAGATAGATATAGATGAGTAAATGTTTTTTTATTTGTAAAATAATTTTTATTTTAGAAAATTTCGTGATCTTTGAAATAATTATTAATTTTTTAATTAAAATCGGTTCGACCCCATTTGACCTTCTGACATTTGACCTATTGCCTTTTTCAGGTCGAATAGATATTAGATTTTCAGAATACTGAGTATTATATAACTTAAATGATATAATTTAAAATGCATGAGATATTGAAAAAAAAGAAAAAACATAAAATAAACTTTACTTTGATCTTTCGTTGAGATATTTAATTTGACACCTAGTGGTTGTTTGCTCCCCAAAAAAAAAAAAAAAATCAACAGTGTGAATTTTTTTCTCGAACAGTGGGAACCATGCATTTAAAAGCAACTAGTATTTCTCCCGTGCGATGCACGGAAGTTATTTAAAAATATCAATTTCGATAAGTATTTGAAAAACTTTAATACTTATACATAATTAACACAAATTTAAAATGTATGAAAAATAATATTATATCACAATAACTATTAAAATCTAATAAACAATATAACTAATTCAAATTATAATAACTTATTTGAATAGTAAGTCAACTTATATATTTAAGTAATACATGACTATTAGTTTCAATAATTTTTATGAGCTATTATTAATTTTAAAAAAACACAAATTTAATAGTTTATTTAATTATATATCATATTTGAAGTAATATTATGGTACAATATTAATTTTGTGGATAACATCAATATATTTCTCATGATTTTTGCATTCTCCTCTGGTATTTAAGTTTTTCCAATTTTTATTCAAAAATATGAATCACAATAATTATAAATGCATGCTTAATTTAAATCCACTAATATTTTTATTTAACCAATAAATTTATATTTTTTTACTTATAAAATCAAATAGTCAAAAATAATAGTTACGTAAATATAGCAATTATCATGATATGACAACATGCAATGTTTGAGTTAAAAAATTACACTAAAAATCGTAAATCTAACTTATTTGAATAGTAAGTCAACTTATATATTAAGTAATACATGACTGTTAGTTTCAATAATTTTTATGAGCTATTATTAATTTCAAAAAAAAATACAAATTTAATAGTTTATTTAATTATATATCATATTTGATGTAATATTATGGTACAATATTAATTTTGTGGATAACATCAATATATTTATCATGATTTTTACATTCTCCTCCCGTATTTAAGTTTTTCCAATTTTTATTCAAAAATATGAATCACAATAATTATAAATGCATGCTTAATTTAAATCCACTAATATTTTTATTTAACCAATAAATTTATATTTTTTTACTTATAAAATCAAATAGTCAAAAATAATAGTTACGTAAATATAGCAATTATCATGATATGACAACATGCAATGTTTGAGTTAAAAATTACACTAAAAATCGTAAATCATATAACATTTATGCAACTATTAAAATTAAAATGATTAAAAAAATATAATTCATTATTAACAATAGTATTCATATTTTTTTTATTTGCCTATCGTATTTAACATTTTCTCGAAATTTCTTTTACAAACATCAATCACAATAATTATAAACGTGTGTTTAATTATATGTTTTTATACTTAAATCTAAATAATATACTTAAATCAGAATATTATTTATATGCAAGAAAATATTAATAATATAATAGAAAATTATAAATTCCGAGAGAAAAATAATTTACAAATATAAAATAATAAATTTATATAGAAAGTTTAACCGAACAATTTTTCGTTTAGCATAAAAAACATATAATTTCTCACAAAAAAAGAAAAAAGAATTATACTGAAAATATTATCTAGCAGGGATTCAATACGACATTAATCTCAAATTATAAAATATATATACATACAATCATGTTCTCATAATTGCTTGGTATCAACCGTTGAAAAGCAAGTGATGCCATTTTAACTTTTTTTTTTCTTTTGTTCTTTTTCTTTAATTTTTTGGTATATTTTTGTAAGTTGATCTTTATGTAATGTTAGCATAAATTTTCTTAAAATAAATGATTAGTTTGCACAAATTCTCGCAAATCTATTTATATTTAAAAATATGAATCCCAATTTTTTTAATTTCCAATGTGAGAAATTTATATAGAATATCACATTTATTTATATTCAAATATATTTAATCAATTTTTTTCATTTCCATTGTAACACGTTTACAATAATTATTAAAATTTAACAAATAATATAATTAATTGCAATTACAATAGCTTCTTTAAACAGTAAAAGATCGCGGACCAATGAATTGTTTTATCATTTTTTCGAGGAAATGGGTCATGAATTATGTATTTTAGTGTGCATACCTCAAACATATCAATTAATAAAAATTAACGACTGATCAATTGTTTAATAAAAATTATATAAACCATTTGTTAAAATCTATAATATATATTCTGCATATTGTAGTTATTTAAATTTATATAAAAAAAAAAAATAGACAATAAACATAATCCGCAGATAAATAAAAATAATATCAAAATGATGAATAAATTGATCAAAAATTTAAGTTGTAGAAATCAACACAACTTAATTGAATTTACTTCGAAAATTTGTATATTTATTATTTGCTTTAATTTGATAACAAAAAGAATGAACATCAGCTAGAACGTACGACGTCTAGTTAAGAAAATATTGTTATTTGAAACGTAACAAAACAAAACAAAACAAAAGATGTTGGAGGGATTTTGTGAATAGTGACGCCAAATAAATATAATGATTGTTTTGTAAATTCTTGCCGAATATTGGACAGAGTAACGGTAAAGAAAAACACAAACAAAAAGAATAAGAGAAGAAGGGACAAAGCCGAGGCAAAAGTTGGACTCTTTGTCCTTAAGTCGAATTTGCCTCGCAACGGTGCCTACGGATTTCGGCAATCGACTCCCAAGATACAACGGCTTCACTTGTGTTTGTAGCACTCCAAAACACTAGTACAACGAACAAAATATAGGCTTATGTACTCCAACGGATGCAATGAAGGAAAATCAAAATAAATGAAATGATTTTGATTTAGGAGAGAAGAGAGGATGAGAGATGTTTTTGCATATCAAATGTGAGGAATAGGACACCCAAAGGGTCCTATTTATAGACCATGAGATGGTGTGGACGAAATGGTTGAGGCCCAAACCATGCACCCTTTCCAAACAATGCACCTTTACGAAAAGGTGTCTTTTGGCCGGACAACCGTGCGGCCGCACGGTTATAGACGTGCAGTCGCACGATTTTATTCAAAAACCCAAAATTAAATTTGACGTGTGGTCGCACGGTCAAATACTTTGACCTAATTTTCGTCCTTTTTTCGTAATTTCTCATTCATCCGATATTGGTTTTCTAAATACCAAATATACCCTTCAATACATGCAAAGAAATCAAAATTCTCGATCCCCGTTTGTGCGCCCCGAAGCGGCGAAGTGGCAAACAATTTTGCCTAAACGGATTGAGTCGAGCTTTTGAGTATTAGGCCGAAGTCGACACAAAGTCACTTTAATCGATTTTCAATTCTCGATTTATTAACCAATAACCAACAAAAGAAAGTTTCAAATAACAAAGTTAATTTACAACTTGATTCTCCCTGTACATGAGCATATGTTTATCATTTTTTGGACAGCAAAGGGATGGTATAAATTAGTTCCCAATACCACAAGCCTTAACTGAATTATATTGAGAATATAAGGCTTAGTATGTTGTCATAGCTCAATTCAGATTCAAAATGCACAAAATTCAATTATTTAGTTGCTTGATCAAAGCTAAAATACAGGCCTACTAAATGAATGTGGCAATTAAATCCCAAGAATTACAATGATAAGAGTCGTCAAACCTTCCACAGACAAAATATAATTACAGCAGTAAAAAAAAAAAAAAAAAAAAAAAAAAATATATATATATATATATATATATATATATACACACACGTTGACAATATATTTAAGATCTCGAAATAATAAGAAATTTGTTTAACAAATTTAAAATCAACGGCAAAAGAATCTTATCAGACCAAATGAAGTATACCTACCTAATTATGAATATCAAAGCTCTCGTCTTCTTGAACACAAATAAAGTATTATAACCTTAGGCATAATAGTAATACTATATCTGTCATCAAGTAAAGTCAAGAACACTCCCCTAAGTGACACAGGTCTGGTGATTAAATAAATAATGGGAATAAGCTATTTCCTCATTTCTATTCTACAATGAAATGACTGGTTATGACTCCTACTTATTATGTACTGAAAATGACAAAAAGCAACACAAAAATTTCAAAAAAAAAAAAAAAAAGCTTATACAATAAAGAGTACCTTACTAAAATATCTCGCAAGTGCACTATGAGAACGATTCGGTTCCAGAAAAGAGAATAGTAAATCCATAAGCTGCAGAGAATAGAGCACACAATAAATATCAGATGCTAGAACACCAATTTGGTCTACAACCATATTTTCCAATTGTTTGGTACAATGATTTCACCTCCTCTTCTTCCACCAAAGTCTTAAAGATGACATCAATCTCACATGTAAAAACTTCACAGGCAATGAAAGGAAACCTACATTATGAAATAAATATTAGAATAAAAATGGACTATTCTCAAACAACTACAAGATAATGTACCTTCTAAATTACAATCTAAGCAGCAGCAAGCCAGTAACAAAGAATTTTTAGAAAATATCATCATAAAGTTACGCATAAAGTTACAAATGATCATTAAAATGCTTAGGTGGCGTTCTGTTTGTATTTTATTTTGTATTTTCATTTTCGAAAATGTTTTGTGTTTTGTGTTTTCATTTTTGTTTTCAAATTTGCTGAAAACGCGTTTGGTTTGTCATTTCTGAAAACTGTTTTTGAAAATGAAAAGCTGGAAAACACGTTTTAAACTATTTTTAAAATTTTTAAACTGTTTTTGAAATTTTGCAGAACACTATTTAAACTATTTTTAATTAATTTGCTTGCAGAATACTACTAACTCCAACTCAAATTTCCTTTCACAATACACTAAAAATATGGTTACATGCAACACACAAATGTGAGCATTAAGAGTCTATATTAACACAGCTTGGTCAGGTTCGGGACTTGAGAAAACTCTACTTCTATTAAAATCCAGAAAATGCAAGTTCTTTCAAAACCACCAGAGTTCATTTATCATTACATTTTTTGAAATATAACAACAAGAATTCTCATTTAATTTTTTTTTGTAATGTTGATATTGAATTCAATAAAACTTTATTTAAACTAAGTTTCAAGTTAGGATAATTCTAAAAAAAAAAAAAAAAATTTCTTTATTTAGGGTTAGTTCCAAGATAGGATAATTCTAAAAAAAATAATAAAATAAAATAAAAACTTTATATTAAGCTTAGTTCTAAGTTAAGATAATTCTATAAAAAAAAAAAAAAAATTCCCGAAACGCGTTTTGGACATTTTTGTCGAAATACACACAAAACGCCCAAAACGATGTTTCGGGCGTTTTCCGTTTTGTGTACAATTTTTTGTTTTGTTTTCCAAAATGCGTTTTCGAAAATGGTAAAGAGAACGCGTTTTTAGCGTTTTCAAAAATAAAAACAGAAAACGAACTCAAAACAGCAAAGAGAACAGGGGCTTATTCTTTTAGTTCAAAGACATCTCAACTCACTTGAACATTTGTTTGCTATCCGCATCTTCTGAGGACTCCTCAACGATGTAGCAGAACAACTATTAAATCTGAGCTCTATCTCTCAAACTGAACACCAATCAAACTTTGCAAACATTAAAGAAGATCAATATTTATTATCAATGATCCCAATCAACTTTTTAACGTGTTTGTTATATATTAGAACGTAAATAATAATCAACACTACAATAATGCAAAGTTTAAACAATATATCATAAAAGCGAATGAATCTTTCACCAATGCAATATACAATTACACATTTTTGCTTCACACAAGTATTATCTTAACATTTACCCACAAATTTATACTTCAAGTTTAAAATCTGCTATCTATAATTACACTGTGTCGATTTCCTACATTGGTGATCACACTGGTGATCAGGTTCCAAGTAAAAAATTACAAAATTTTTATTTCCTACTCGGGTGATAAAGCTCCAAGTAAAAAACCAAGGCGAAGGCAGAGCCAATTGATAACTTATGGGATGTGAGAATACAAATACTTGCATGTATTCAATTCACCCCCCCCCCCCCCCCCCCCCGAAAGAGATGTTTCGGGAAAACATGCAATGACAAAACTTAAAATCGAACCACAAACAAACACTTAAAATCGAAATCATGGTCGACACTTCAATCTAATATCTAAATAATAAAGAGCCCTAGTTTTTCATTACCGAAATGCAATTCTTTGTCCATGGCAAATGTCAATGATAAAAACTAAACGACTTGTACTATTTGTAAGCCATAAAAGTCAACAAAATGAAAAACTTACAGAGATGATTCCTCATCAAGAGGAACAAACTGGGGGAAAAAAAATCAAAGATTTATAGTAGTAAACCATAAGATAGGGAATCACATCATTATTGCACAAAAAGTAGTAAACATAAGAAATGAACCAACTGAAGGAAAAATTTATAGATTACAAAAGTTGATCAAATCTCAAGAATTTAGGCATTTCCATTTAGTTTTTATAACGTCAATCACAGCTCTTGTTGGGTCTCATTTCACAGGATTGCAGTTTTCAAGGTTTTCGAAAGCTTTAATGCTTTGAATATTATCATTATATTCCAATATAATCTCTAAGTTCATAAAATAATATTTAAACATTCAATCAAAATTTATAGAACACACTTACCTGCAAATCATGAAACACATACTCAAGGCTGAAGATTTCATTAGGAACTTCATGTTCAGTGGTCTCATTAGGATCTTCACGAATACACTATTTTTATTGCAGAAAAAACGAAAAAAAAAAAAAAATCAGAATCACAATGTAGAGATATTAACTTTTTTTTTAATAACATAATAAGAAGAAATGCAAAAATAAAAAATTGAATAATCAACAAAGAAGAAACGCGCAGGGAAAAAGCTTTGTAAAATGTAAAGTAAAGGAATTTAAAATCAAAACAAAAATTTGACTTCCCTGAGAAGCAGAATCGGAGGCAACTGGCATCTGCTTATCCATTGACCTACATCATGAGAGATGGCGAGGAGGCGATGCAGTGCAATGCGCGATGGCTGAAATCGAAGTAACATTAAATCGTTTGAGAACACAATCGGGGGCATTTCGCTATGGGCCAGCGTGCCCATGAGGTTGCCAAATCTGTGTGAAGAAGATGGGCGTCGCCTTCCTTCGTAGGTTTGAAGTTAGCGCTGGGAAAATGGGAGAAGAACAGTCGTTCTTCCCTTTTTTTTTTTCCCTTTTGTGTAGTGCTTTTTCTTTCCTCTATTTTGGTTTCTTCAACTGAAAATCCTGAAACAGGGTTTTAATCTTTTTTTTCTGGGCTGAAATTGGGAAAAAGAGTTTGAGATGGAAAAGAATGGTCAAACAATGATTAGACTTTCCAACTTTCAAATATAGTATAGATAAAAAATGGAATAGCCCAACTTTAGCGCAGTGGCAGTCAGAACATGCTAACAGAATTTCTAGCCCTGGTTTCACGGATCGCAGGTTCAGCTCCCGAGGTTTCTCGCCTCTAGGTAGCTTACCTCTCATTCATTGGCCGGCAAGGCAGAACAACTGGCACACACGCACGCTGATGAGTAGGATGTAAGGGAAATACCTGCAATATGATCATATCATTAGAGCACTTCATGGGAAAATAGGCCAACCGCCTAGCTGTTGCCGACTTGCCGAACCGAATGGGGAGATAAGCATTTTCACTGCGTGACATTCTCCCCCATTCGAATCCGCTTACGTCCTCGTAGCGGGAAGTGAGTTTCGCATCAACACGCACTCCTCAATTGCAGAATTAAACGGCACCATCCCCTCATGGACGAGCATTCACACGGTGGTCCTCCCACAACACTTGCCCGCTGTACCTCGTACATACCGCCTCCGACACCAACCTTCACCATCTGCCCCCATAAGCAGTAGTTCTTCGGTGGACGGCCTCCAGCCGCAGCGCCTCCAGCACATGTCGAAGCACATACCTACTACATTCTCGTAGGCCCTGCAAAATGTGCTCCTCAAAACTCCTTCAAAAGCAATCGCGCAACGCTGCCCAGCACACCCATCTTCCCCAATAGCTTCCTTCTTCGTGTTCCGCAAGCTTGCCGACAGATCCGTGGCCCAAAATCTTTTCTCCGCGAGAATTCATGTCATTGATCTCCACAAGACCAACAACGCATTCAAGCGGGACCGCTCTGATACCAACTTTCACGAATCGCAGGTTCAGCTCCCGAGGTTTCTCGCCTCTAGGTAGCTTACCTCTCATTCATTGGCCGGCAAGGCAGAACAACTGGCACACACGCACGCTGATGAGTAGGATGTAAGAGAAATACCTGCAATATGATCATATCATTAGAGCACTTCATGGTAAAATAGGCCAACCGCCTAGCTGTTGCCGACTTGCCGAACCGAATGGGAAGATAAGCATTTTCACTGCGTGACACCTGGACAAGTCAACCCTTGGTTTTAATTTTGGGCCCAGATTAGTGCTGTGTAATAACTTCAAGAAAACAAGGGTGGAATGGAAATTTAATAGCTACAGCCGTTGTAAAAAAAAGCTGATTGATTGCATTTCGGACATTTCAATTTTTTAATCATGGGGGTCCACTGATTTAAGAAAAATTACATGAAATCTAAAAATTTCACCAGAAGTAGACATGCTCCTGTATTACATATTTTTCAATTTTAAAATAATATAATAATTATCAAAAGAATAATAATTATTACAAAAAGTTGTTTATAAATAATTTTATAGAACTTAATAATATAATTTAAATTGAATGAGATATTGAGAAAAAATAAAAAATATAAAGTAAAAACTTTTATGTTTGATCTTCGAGATGATTTTATGGACATTATATTTTTCAACTTGTTCTACTTGTTATCTTGTATTAAACTTCTCATTGAGATTTTCGATTTGATATCCATATGCATATTTTTTCGACTTCAAAATAATACGATAATTATCAATAGAATAATAATTAATACATTAAATACTTTATAGATAATATTATAGAACTTAAATGATATAATTTTAAATGAATAAGATATTGAAGAAAAGTAAAAAAATATAAAAAAAATTTAACATTTGATATTTGAGACGATTTTATAAACAATATATTTATACCTTGCTCTCACTTATCGTTGAGATTTTTTATTTGACATCCATATAACATTTTTGACTTTAATATAACACAATAATTATCAAAACAATAATAACTATTACAAAACAAAAAATTATTTATATATTAAAATAAATTAAACTCTTGTTATTAATGATATATGTACGATAATAATTACTAAAATATTTATTACATTTTTTTGTGCATAAATTTTCAAATTTTAGAACATAATTTTGGGAGAAAAGCTATGTGTATGCTATTTTTGATATGTACTTTTTATATATATATATATATATATATATATATATATATATATATATATATATATTTTTTCATTTTTCTTTGCATTTGTACAAATTTAGACATTTCCGTCACATTCAATTTTTTAATATGAACCGAATAAAAATAGAAAAATAACCAAAATCGAAATCTTTTTATAGCACTTTTTGAGTAAAAAGTTGTTTTAGGCTCTGCTTGACAAACATGTTTAAAAACTTTTTTACAACATAATTCTTCAAATCACTTTTTAATTATATACATTTTCTCTATCCACTTTTCAACCACACATCTTAACTAAAAACATAAGAAAACATATTTTTAAACAGAAAATTTTTAACAAACAGAACCTTATAAATTAATTTCGAAGCTCTTAGATGAATGTTATGTTTAACAGGCAAGCTGATAAGCTAGGTGAAAATTGATAAGCTAGCTAATGGCTGAAAAGCTAATTTGGAGCTGGTAACTAATAACTGATAGTGGATAACTAATAAATTGATTGATTAAAATAGAAGTGTTTGACAAAATTAGCTGAAAAGCTAGTTCAGAAATATAAAATGACATATAAGGAAAATATAATTTAAATATCCTAATGGCATAGGGTATAATTTTAAAAAACAAAGAGGCTAAGAATGGAACAAAAATTGAAAAACACATGGAACTCATTTGAAAAGCTTGTAAAAGAAATTTTTGAGATAAGTTCTAACTTCTCGAATAAGCTCATCAATCAAACAAAACTTATTTTAATAGATGAAACTCATAAGATCTCTAAATAAGCTATCAGCTAGCTTATTTGACTTGCTAAATATACTCGAAAAAGCATTAAACCAACTTCTTCAAAAATACTATTAAGTACAAGAAACACTTTCGGAAGTTGTCAAATGGGTCCAAAAATAGTTTTGAATCTTAAAAGCTCATTTTGACTTCTCAAAAGTCAAATGATCCACAATTCTACTCCAAATTATTGATTAAGCCCCATTTAGTCTAGGAATTTTTTTTAACTTAATCCTCAAATTTTATTTACAACCACACAATTCTAGGGACCCACCACTTTACACACTTTTCATTTTTAACCACATTCAAAAAATTGTTCAATTTCTCCTACACAAACCAGACTCTAAATTGGGGGTTGGCACTTCTCTTCTTCCAAAAGAAACATAGCCACTCATGGGGATGAGTTCCAACTTGGCAAAAAAAATTAAAAAAAAAAAAAAATCGCCAAGACAAAGTAGATGAGGCAGCTAACATACTCGAAGATTACAAAGTGAAGTCATAAGTCACAAAATAAAATTCTATTTATTATATAGAAAAGTTCAGCAAAATTTAATCTGAGAAGGTCGCCCTTTCTTAATGTTGCATTCCTTACCAAGCTTCTCGCGCCAAGTAAAAGCCTATAATACCAAAAAAACATAAAAAAAATCTGTTAGTCTACATGATAGTATCCACAACTCAGTGCCCTCGAAATTTCGTAATTAGCATCAAAACAAGAACTCCAATTCCAGGAGCAATTATAAGTTTTGAATGACACAACACATACAAAAATGGGAATGTGTTTAATCATGTTTACTTTTGACGATGCAAACCAGAAAATCCTAAAGAAAGTTTCCCACTGCAGTGCCAACTGAGATCATTCTAATGTTTTCACTGAAGAAGCTGCATAAGAGTTTGTTTTAATAGTGATTGGTAGATTTATCTCAAATTCGCAAAGTAGCAAACTGAAGAAAATGTGTAAGCAGGAAAGATGGAGAGAAAAAAGATGAGCAATCTCCACAACATTACAGATAGGACATTCCATGGTATTCTCTGAGGTTAAAAGTTGTGCGTAGGTCCAATGTGGTTTTTCAGATGGACTGCTTCACCAGATTGTATTTTAGTGCTCTATGAGTTTTTCCCTTGAAAAAAATAGGAACTGTTTTCCCAAACTAAGGAACCTACTACATAAAAATATACAAGCAGAAAAATATATTTGCACAGCTAGGTTAACATACATATGAAATGAAAATTTTATGCGCACACACATAGATCTTACACGTCAAACTCATATACCATGCACATTTACACAGATTACAAGGGATACTCATCCCAAACTTCAAAGATACAAGAACAGTCATAAGTTACACACATTCTCGTGATTGTGCCATAAATTACACGCAGATTTTCATGAATGTGAATGTCTATGTACACAGTTGTGTACACAAATAAGCAATTAGTTTCGCTCATGCAGTGCAGAGAAAGTAAATGAATGCATACACATTTAACTCACCAATGTATTTGATGCCCACAAAAACAGAGAACTTCAACACAGGCAGGAAAAAAAATGGTAATATATTTTATAGCATTACGTGTATGCAAATATATGAACATCTAATTGACGTAGGATGCGTACAAGTTGATAACAAACAATTAGGAACTAGAAGAGAAATGAGGTCTGAGAAGAGAAGAAATGGAGGGCAAAGAAATATAAATAGAGATAGGATAAAGATAAATAATAAAGATAGAGTTTAGTTAAAATTTTATAACAAGAGCTCAATTTCAAATATGTTGTTTAATTAGATTAGATTAGTTTAATGTTCTATAGTATTAAAAGTTCGTTTAATTTTATTTTTGTATTTTGGTGATGGTTGAAAAGGGTTTTGCATGTAAGGTAGGTTGTTGGACTAGGCTTGATTGATAGTTATGTGATGGGCTAAAGTTTTTTGGATGGGATAGTTACACTATACTACTTTTACATACCTCAAATGAATTTTACTTGCATTAAAAGTTAGCCCCTGTTTGATACGAATTAAAATCTAGATTTTAATCCTAATCAAAGTTAACAATCAATCTCAACCACGAATTTCATTGAACATATAACTTTTCAACCACACATTTCTGATCTCACTAAATTTTATTAAAAATTTACTAAAAATCTGTTTTTGATCTCCACCAAATATGGGCTTAATTGATTTTTACTTCATTTTCTTTTTTCCGTTCAAACCCTACAATATTACAAACAATATCGCGTCATCATCGTCGTGCCACCTCTTTTTTCCTCCGATAAAGCTCCAGTTACTTGCTCCAAGATGAGTGTGTTGTTGGAAGACGTCACAATTGAGTTTTCATCAATTCTATAAGGTGTTTGGTGAAATGACTGACTGAATACGGTGAAAAGTATCAAGGTGTAATACTAAATTTACGCCCTAAGTATATAAAATCTAAAAACGTATCAGATTGTGATATCAAAATTTGAAAAGTATCGTAAATATCATGTTGTGATACTTTAAAAGTATCTAAAGTATCATACTATAATAATTGTTTTGAAGAACGTGAAGAACGTAAATTTTAATAATAAGAATTTTTATAAATATTAATCAATGATACTTTTAAAGAAAGTAAGGCTGCGTTTGATAGCGATGGTGAAATTTGGGTGGAAAGAAATTGAATTCCAAAAAATTGAATTCTTAGAAATTGGAAGCTTAATGTGTTTGATTGATTTAATTTTCTATGTGGAAAAAATAGAAATTTTTTCAAGTTTTGTTGCTTGATTGACATTATTTTTGTTTTTTCATACATTTGTATTTAATAATAATAATGTAATTTTCTAAAAAAAAAAAATAAGTTAATTAACAATAATAAAGATGATCAAACGAGGCGAAAAATGTTTTCCACCTAAGATGGAAAACCAATTCCTTAAAAGGCTAGAAAAGCAATGGAAAAAAAAAAAAAAAAAAGCTATAAAACTAATTCCATGGAAAAAATTGCAGTCAAACACCTAAATAGGAAAATTTTGATGAAAAATGAATTCCTTTCCACCCAATTCCACCCTATCAAACACGACCTAAGTTTCAATTATGATACCAAAATTTGAGTATTTGTGCAAATGCCCCTTTTTGGATCAAATATTGTGCTTGTCTTGTCTATTTGATATGACTCGTGTTTACTATTGAACAGCAGAAATTGAATAAATCAGCAAACTCTGAAAGATCGATAGGTGATATTTGGGATTCGATAATATTTTACACAGGACTTTGGGCAAGAGCGAATGGCCTATTCAGCACCTTAGATAATTATTTGTTTCGTTTAGACCCACACAGTTCATTACGTACTCTAGTTCCGACTAGTTTGTAGAAAATCTTTTGTTGATCTTGATTAGAATCAAAACCATATTGTAGAGATGGACGCCTCATCCATTATGATCATTGTAATCTATTGAGTTATCTTCAATAAAATTATGTTTCTTATCAAAAATAAATAAATCAGCAAACAAAAGCAGCAGTAAATAACAAAACAGTTTTTTTAATTACTAAAATACAATAACTAACCTAAAAAGTAGACGAACTAACTGTTATAATTCGCTTTTTTAAATCACTGTTGCTACTATGAAAACGAATTTTCTTGTACTTTTTGCTATTCAATTTTTTTTTTTTTTTGTATGAAGGTGGTTGTAGGGCTTTGATGAGTGATGGAAGGTGATGACAAAAGGATTGGTTCAAGGAGTGAATTTTATTGAATTTGAGGAAGGCCAAAGAAAAACAAATTGCTCTGATGCCAAATTGACCCATGATGCATATAAGTTGATAACAAACAATTATGAACTAGAAGAGAAAATAGGATCCAAGAAGAGAAGAATTGAAATGCAAAGAAAATAAGTTTTTATTCATATAATCAAGGGTGTAAACTGCTATGAATAATCCCTCTATTTATAGGGAAAGAAATTGAAATTAAATGAACTTCTAATACTATAGAACATTAAACTAATCTAATCTAATTAAATCACATATTTGAAATCGAACTCTTGTCAAAAAATCCTAATTAAACTCTATCTTTATCTATCTCCATCACTAAGTGTTTATGGATTCTTGTTTTGAGCAGTGTTATTGACCAAACTAGTCAGTTCATCTCGAAAAAATCAAGAAGTATCCTATTGTAGGCCAAAAGTCCAGAAATCAAGAATCCATTAAAATCATCTAAGAATCGTCTGGTTCTCAACCTAACCCATCCAATTCACCCCTAAAGCAACCAATTTGCTAGCAAAACCGATAGGGGTTTGATCTAGATTTGACCCTCTGACACTTGACACCCTCTACCTTTCAGTGTTAATTTTAGGCCAGTTTTTAGAACTTTAGTGTTTAGAATTAACTCGTGCTTCTTAGGTTTTGCATGAAATGGCTGGGAATGCATAAAACAGGCTTCTACATTTGTTAATATGATTAAGGTCTAAGTGCTTGTGGGATTGCAAATTTGCAACAGTACAGTGGGCTGCAGCTGACACAGGCTCTCCTTGGTATCATGCTGGAACTTCAATTTGAAAAAGCATATCTAAAAATTATTGCTTCAAACAAGAAATAAAAGAAATCAGATCAAGATCATTCTGTGTTTAACCTTGACACCAACAAAAAATTTCATTAATTTATTTCACAAGCAAATACCCCTTAAGCATGTGTTCAGCATCTCTTTATAAAAGGCAATGATTACCTTTTTTAATTTACATAATTTCCCAAAATACTTTTTAACTACACATATTTTCTCTCTCCAATTTTCAACCACACATTTTACATAGAAAATACAAATAATCCATTATAATCGGTTTAATGAGCTGCCAAACGGTACCTAAATCTTGAACTAGGCTGTAAAAATTGACTTCAAGATGGAGTTATCCGTTAGTACATTGGAAACCTATTTATGAATGCTTATTTGTAAATATTGTTTATAAATGGCGACGTGACAACATTTCATTGTTCCATTTTTTAGAAAAGTAAAAAATGATTCACGAGAATCTTTAACCAGCCAAAATTGTTGACTTTAAAAAAAAAAAATGTTTCGAATAAAATGTTGTCACGTGGCCGTTTATAAACAAAATTTATCAACAAACTTCTGCCAAACACATTGTAAAAGTACAGCTGCTTTGACTTTTAGATGTAGACAAAGCAAGGCAAGGCAATTTACTATACTACTCGAGAAAAAAACCAGAGTAATTTCATTCTAAGAATTTCCAGGTGAGTTCCATGCTTTTAGATTGGGACCTCAACTTCAGCCCCTTTATCACTGATTTTTACAATGGCTCCAATGGCTACATTTATGAAGTCTTGTCGCTTGGGCAGTTGTACATTTTGATTATGGTATTGTATCGTCAAATCCAAACATAAGGATAATTAAACAACGATACTTTGAGTTTTACATGAACCTACTCTTATATGCCTTGAGAGACCACCTCAGCCCAAGTTTATCAGATCCAATTCTATTTTTTTTATAAAAACAAAGTTCACTGCACCAGATTGAAGTGTATCCTAATAGGAACCATAGAATTAAAGCAACTCATCCCATCAAGCAATACTTTGATTAATTATCGACAATTAAATTTCTTTGTTAAACTCTTCCCATAGATGGGAGTCAAATCACAGTTTATTAATCATGATTTAACTTTTCATGCCTGAAGCCAGTTAAAAAGCAAGGATTTTATTGAAATTCAGAGGCTAACCAAATTAAAGCCTATCTTTGGCTCATTTTTCTGTGTTTATAATCACCTCGATGAGAAATACCTTTAGTCAAATAAACTATTTATACGCACATTTCATAGAACATACCATTACTACCCACTTCACCACCAGTCACCTACCCCGTTTGTTTATAAACACCTTGCCAGACATCTAAATCCAATACTTCACGAAACATAAAATCCAAATAGTATTCGTAATCGTATCAGATCAGAGGAGAAATTACGAATGAAGGAGGATACCTAAAGAACTAAGTAGCACCAACAATAATGTTATTGATGGGAATGAAAATCAACTTCACAAAGAATCCAACAAATCCCATAACCACGAACCCAATCGCTGTTCGAGTCGCCACCTTCGTGAATTCTACACATACATAAAAAGGCACAAATCATATTACATTCATAAATTTAACCTTTAATAACAGAAATATCGGTTTGTACAATGAGGATACAGGATTTGTACCTTTACGATCAGGCTTGTGGCACCGCTTGACGAGACGAATACTGTCCTTGGCGAAATCTCTTAGTGGATCGAAAACTGAATCCAAAGCATCCATCTCCTCTTCTCTTCGTCAGATCTCAAGTTTGGGGTTTTGACTAAAGCGTAGCCATTTTATACTGAGCGTGTCTCTGGAAAGTGAGATTAGGAAACGTGTACGGTTTAAGAAGATTTGAAAAAAGTCACCTTGTGTTTTTTAAGTCAATAACTATAATTTTCACTTGTGCGATTAGTTTTTATAATGATTTCAAACAAAATTTATAAAAATATATTAATTATATAATTATATTAAATAAAAATATAGTACAATAATATTTTATATCGAATTCAAAATTTTAAAAAAAAAGTAATTAAAATAGGAAATGCAATATTTACAAAACTAATAAAAAATAAGAAATTATAATCATTATAAGTTTTTTTTTTTCTTTTTAAAATTATTTGTCTCTTCAAAAAAAAGTTTTATTTACTATTTATTTGTTTGCTAAATTTTTTTTTCTAAAATAAGTTATTTTTATCTTTTTTTTTTATATATATTAAATTATTTACAACCATAAATCTATATTTGCTTTTGAATTGGTAAAGAATATATTGTTGTTATATTTTTTATTTATTTAATTTTACTACAAATGAGTACATGTCGTTTTATTTTTAAAATATTTTTTTTTAGAAATTTTTCTGTTCTTTGAAATAATTATTTATTTTTTAATTAAAATCGATTCGACCCCGGTATAACCCGATTCAATCTTCGAACCATGACTTGACTTGTTGCCTATTTCAGGTCGAACTATTTCAGGTTTTCTGAATACGGAGTATTATATAACTTAAATGATATAATTTAAAATAAAGTAAAAAATATAAATTAAAACTTTGACATTTGATCTTTTGGACGATTTTACGGACAATATTTTTACAGTTTACTCTCACTTGTTATATTGTATTAAACTTCTTGTTGAGATCTTCGCTGACGCCTATATTACATATTTTTCGACTTCAAAATAATACAATAATGTGTATGATTAAAAAAGTGATTTATAAAATAGTTTGTAAACCAATTTTACAAGTTTATCGAACACATGCTTAAACATAAATTTAACACTGATAGTTACCCGTAGGATTTTTCAAATACATTCCAACATGCGAGAGTGATTACTTCTAACTATTGTTAATTGTCATTATATATGATAGAAAATTATATTCAATCAAGTATGAAATTATTCGATTTGAAAGAAGATTTTTAAATTAGTCATTTAAATTTTTTTATTTGTTTATATAATATAATTGAAAAACTTATAAAAAAAAATACACAATATAAGGAATGTTCTTAAGTTCTTTAAACTAAAATATTTTTCGTTCTTTAAACTAAAACATTTTCGAGTTATTTAAATATTTTTCAACACATTTTATAATATAATTTTATATCTTTAGAAATAATTTAATGTTACTTTACCAAATTAGTTATACTATGATTACGCAGAATATTTTTGAATAATTTTTTTTAATTAATTTAACAAAATTTCTAAATTACGGATATTGAATACTTTTTTATAACAATAGACAATTATCTATTTATTTTTTAAATTAGACTTATAATGATTTTGATGTAATTTTTTCATATTTTCCAAAAAAAAAAAAAAAAAAAAAAAGGAAGTTAAGATTCATAATAAGATTATAGAGAATTTTAAATTGTCCTTTTTTAGAAATTGGAACGAAACATCTCTATTTGACAAAATATTTTTAAAAAACTCGTTTTTAAACTACTTTTTAATTACACATATTTTTCTTTCCACTTTTCGATCACTAATTTTTACCTCAAAAACATCACATTCTCTGTTTTTAAATAAAAAAATTTAACTACAATTATTTTTTATATAATTTAACAGTGCTAAAAACGATTTTTTTTTTTTTTTATTTGTGAACAAATGTATGTATTGCTCAAAAGTGTAATTCAAATTTGCAATAATTACACTTTCCAAAATGCAATCATTTTTCATTTATTTTTTAATTTTTTGTGCTTTTGGTAAAACATTTCCAAATTTAGCAAGAATATTTTGGCGGGAAAGTGTGTGTGCTTTATTTTTTGTAAAGACTTTGTTTATATATATATATATATATAGATTTTTCACAAAAAAAATAAATAAATAAATAAAAATTGAAGTTAAGATTCATAATAAGATTATATAGAATTTTAAATTGTTCTTTTTAGAAATTGGAACGAAGCAACTCTGTTTGACAAAATATTTTTAATCACACATATTTTTTATCTACTTTTCAATTACTAATTTTTACCTTGAAAACATCACATTTTTTGTTTTTTAAAAAAAAAATTTAAATACCATTATTTTTTATATAATTTAGCAGTGCTAAAAATGTTTTTATTTTTATTTTTTTTATTTGGGAACAAATACATGTAGTGCTCAAAAGTGTAATTCAAATTCGCAATCATTATACTTTCTAAAATGCAATCATTTTTCATTTATTTTTTAGTTTTTGTATTGGCAAAACCTTTCCAAATTTAGTAAGTGCACTTAGACGGGAAAAGTGTGTGTGTTATTTTTGGTAAAAACTTTATTTTTATATAAAAAAATATAGATATAGATTACAATTTATAAACCAGTTTATTAAAAACACATTTTTCCAAACAATTTTTTAAACACACATATTTTCTCTCTTCAATTTTCAACCATACATCTTACCTAGAAAAAAAAAAAGACCACACGCCGCCAAATGGTGCGAAAGTCAAACATATGTTCAAGGGCATTTCCAATCATGATCTAAAAAAAATTGTTTGGTAACAACTTTCAAATTACAATTTGGTTTTTTTTTTTTAATATGTGTTGTTGAAAAGTAGAGAGAAAAAAAATATAGGGTTAAAAAGTTATAAGAGAAATTGTGTAGATTATAACTTGGTTTATAAAGTAAAATATTCCCTTTAACGAACACATGCTTATAAATTAACACATTCGAAATCACTTTTACATCTCTATTTATATGATTATAACTTGGTGGATTTAAATTAAATTTTTTTTCTAATGAATAGATGTAATTCAATTCAATTTTTGCGGGAAAAAAAATTGCTTGTAAATTTTATGTTAATTTAATTTTTTATTTTTTCATATATAAATATTACGGATAAATTGATATAAAAAATTCTAAATTTGGTTAATAAAAGAAATATTAAAAAATAAAAATGTGCAAATTAATATTAAAAAAACTCAATTTGTAATGTAAATTAATATAATAAATTTAAGTTGTATATCTCACATCAAGATTTTATGGACTGATAGCTTTTTGGGTTGATTTTGTTCCATTAGAAGATGTAAAAGAAGATGCAAATTTGCATCTAAATTTACATGTTTTGCCGAAATTCTAAACTACATCCGCTTTATATTCCATCATTGGAGACCATTCTGATGACTTTGAGAATGTAAAACGCTAAAAATATCTATTATAGATAACGATTGAGGATGCTCTAAATATTGTAAATGATAACGTTATCCTTTATCAACACTAAACCAATATGTCTAGTATAGTGTTGGCAACGGGTCGGATCGGACCCCCGATCCACCCCGTCTCGAATCTTTTTGGCCCGATCCAGATCCGCCCCGCGTTCCGTCAAATTTCGGGTCGGCTCGGGGCGGATCGGGTTCGGGTCGGGCAGATCGGTCCATCGATCCGTGGACCGATCCGTCGAATTATTTTTTTATTTATTTTTAATTTTTTTAAATATATTTTAAATTAAATCTTTTTAAAAAAAATTAGAAAATTTATTTATTTTATTAATTTTTATTTATTTTATTGAAACAAGACGTTGACGTATAGAGGTCGATTCGCTGATTCAACAGATCGAGTTTTTTGCCATCACTTATTGGAATTCTTTCTTCAAATGAAGAACATGAAAAATGTGTTTTCTTTAAAATGCAAAGATTGCAGGTTATTCCCAGAAATTAAAGTTTACTACAAAATTTACATATTAGATTTTTATACATGATAAAAAAAATATATTAAAAAAAATGTCGGATCGCGGATCGGATCAGCCCCGATCCAAATCCGCTCCGTAAATTTTCGGATCGGGGCGGATCACATAAATTTCGATCCGTCGATCCACGGATCGGGATTTTTTCGGATCGGATCGGATCGGGTCGACAGATCGACCGGACGGATCGGATTTTTTTGTCATCTCTAGTCTAGTACATCAATTTCTAGGGACCGATTCAAGTCCTTGCTAAGGCGACAGTCGCTCTCGTTAGTTCTGTATAACTTTTTTTGCTTATAATTAAACGTAAGATTTTATTTATTCTCTTACTCTTAGACGATCGCTTGTATTCACCACAATCCACTTGTGCTGATTCGATATCATAGATTGGTCCTTGTTGCTTTTTGTGATGGTATCCGATAGCAGAAAATAACTTAAAATTCAATGACAATTAAATATGATAAAGTACTATTGAGCTGCAAAATACTATATAAATAACTATTAGTATAAGCATAGTTACTCAACATGTACAATAAAACCATGATCACCATTAATTAAGAATTAAGAAGTAAAATTTCAAAAGAGTCATTTACTGTAGTAATCATCAAATTTTCATCATCTAACGTACTGAGAACAAAAATTAATGAACAATACTGAGTAATTGATATAATTTGAGAATAATAAGGCCTGTTCTTTTAAATTTAAATTGTAAATAAATGGAATGTTTTGTGTCAAATCAAAGAATTGAAATTATTTGTTGATTTATTTGTGTTTTCTAGGTAAGATGAAGGGTTAAAAATTGGAGAGAGAAAATGTGGATGGTTAAAAAGTGGTATGAAAAATTGTGTAATTTAAATTTTTTTAATGATTACAAATTAATTTTGGCCGAAGCCCAACCGAACGGACCCTAAGTTATTATTGTAAACTTGTCCGTAAACACAAATTTCAAATCAATCATTTATAATTTCTATTGTACTCAAACTTCCTTCATTATTAGGCACAAAAATAAATGAAATTACTAGGTTAAAACATATATGACTATAACTTTATGAGTACGAAATTGATTAAACGATAGAAACAATAAACAAGTTGAAAGAAGAATGAGCGTTTGACAATGGTAATAAAGTATTTCAAATTACTTGCCTCTTCATGCTCAATGGTGTGAGTCAATGAAGGTATAACTTGACACCAAAGTTACCAACTAAAGACCATATGCAGAGCACGGTCCTCAACCCTTACAGAGGCTGAAATTTCAATGATGGCAATTGACTCAAGAACGAGCATCATGGATGAAATTATCTAGCACTTGAACAATGGACTGGTGCTGAGTTGAGAAGACACTCGAAAGCAAAAAAAAAAAAAGGTCATTCTGTGAAGAATTGAAAATCAAAAAGCACTATTATACACCAAATCATCCACAAGCCAATGGAAAAGTTGAAGTCTTTGTTGGGATTTTTTGGTCCCAATCAAACCTCGGGGGTAATGATAATAAGCAGTGTCGAATTTTAAGCTTCGTAGGCCCTCGGCCCATGATCGAAGTATTGCCCAATCTCCACAATTAGGCAGCCCACGCGCTAAGAGATTTACTACCCACGTCGAGGTTTTAATTGGGTCTCGATCTTGTTGCTCGATGGGTAGGCTTCAAGACGACCCATTTAATTAGGGCTCCCTAATTAAACCCTAAACCTATATCTATACACCCCCCCTCTTAGGCTCGTTAGAACGCTCACTCTCACGACACTCCCTCCCTCTCTTCTCTGTGAAGAAACGGCACCTTCCCTTTTCTCTTTGTGAGAAACCGACTCCCTCCATCGTGGTGACCACCACCGTGTGCTCTCTGTGCGCCTCCTGCTTCGGTTCTTGCTTGTGGGTCACGGTGTTCGGCCCTTGCTGTGAACAGTGTTCCGTGTTCTTGCTGGTTGTGCCTTCTTGTTTCCTTTGTTAGGCAGCCTTGTTCTTGGTTTAGGGGAGGCGGTGTTCGAGTCTTGTGGTGGCCGAGCCTTATTGTGGTTACCTTGTGCGATTCCTTGTGGTGGTTCCACCTCTGTGCTGTCGGTTCCTTGTGGTGGTTCTTCCTCTGTGCAGCCCAGTTTACCTTGTGTGGGAGGTGGTGTGTTGGCAGTGGGTCTCTTGGCCGGTTTGGGGGTTGTCTTGGAGTGTTCTCTAGGCGGGTAGTGGTGTTACCATTGTAGGGGATTGGGCTGAAATTTGAGCCCTTGATTTCACCCTGTGCAGTCCGTTAATTCGCTAAAAAAGAGAGTTATCATTACTTGCCTAATTATATTGTTTATGTATTGATTCAATTACATTACTAATCATATTGTTTACTTCCGTTGCATTATTGAGGCTCGATTGGCTGAATTGAATCAATATTGGAATTCATTGATTGAGTTTTCTAATTCCCTAATTTAATTTTCATTAAGTGAAAATTAGTTTTGTTTTTGTCGTTCGAAATTATTTGATTTCAATTATAATTTCAAATTCTTCGTGATTGAAAATTATCATTTAATTGGTGTTTTACCGTTTTTGTTGGTTAGGCAATATTTTGGAGTTTCTCGAGCTTGGTGCTGACTTACGCTCCAAAGATCGCTAATTGCAAAACATAAAACGATAAATAATTTCACATCTCTCCATATTACGGACTCAGAAAGGTCCGCTCTGGTAAATTGGCTGAAATTCTTAAATTCCAATAATAGCAGGTCATCGTGTGGGGTGACCATTAGGCTTGCGGTTGCCTGTTGCTAGTTATAGGAATTATTTGACATTACCTGTGTTTTTTTTTTTCATAGCTGTTTGTCTTGTGATATCTTTTGTGATTATTTTGCTTGTTGCACTATTATTAGAACTGTCACCTAGACTCCCGTGTCGAAAATTCCCTTGACCTGAGATCCTTGAGTTTCACGGAATCCTGGGAATTTAGAACGGCGTATATTGCAACCTTTAGGATCTTCTGTGTGATTTTCCGTGTGGTGCTTATATTGCGCTGTGTGATTCTTATTTGTTAAGATGTCTGCACATCGTTTTGAATTGAACATCTTCGATGGTAAAGGTGATTTTTCTATATGGCAATAGAAAATGAAAGGTATTTTGGTACAACAAAAGATTTCAAAAGCTATTGAAAATTCTTTCCCAAATACTGTGACTGCTGATGAGAAAAAGGATTTTGATGAACTGGCATATACTTCTATCATTTTGCATCTATCTGACTCTGTTTTACGTAAAGTGGGTAAACATGATACCACTAAAGAACTTTTGGACAAATTGGAAGAGCTTTATGTGTCAAAGTCTACTCCTAATAAGCTTTACTTGCTTGAAAGTTTTTTCAGTTTCAAAATTGATCCCTCTAAGGACTTAGATGACAACTTGGATGTCTTTAACAAACTTGTGCAAGACATCACTAACTGTGGTGAAAAGGTACTTGAAGAATATAAAGCTGTTATATTGTTAAATGCTATTTCTGACACTTATAAAGAGGTTAAGAATGCTATAAAATATGGGAGGGATACTCTTACACCTGAAATTGTCATTGATTCCTTGAAAAGTAGGCAGAGGGAGGTGAAAGCTGAAAGAGATGTGAGGGGTAGTAGTGGTGAGATCCACATGATGCGAGGTGGGCATGTTAAAAACAGAGGTGACTCAAACAATGAGGGTAATAGATGGAAGGGTGGAAGTAGTTTTAAGTCACAGGGTAAGGCGAAGGGAAGGAAGTGCTATGGTTGTGGTAGGTCTGTCCATTATAAGAGAGACTGCCCTGGAGAGAAAAACAAAATAGGAGATGGGGATAGAAATGGGGTCAATATAGTTACTTACTCGGAAGCTGATCCGAGTGGAGTTTATTGATGTTCTAATCTCACTAGTATTTACTACTGAATAATTGTGTGCATTTGATTGATTTTTTTTACCATTTTGCATGTGTGTGGTCACTTTATTCGGTTGCATTCTTTATGTTGCATTTCATTTGCGTTGATTCAACATTTGCATGAATTTGAGTGTGATATGTTATTTTGTGTATAACATGGTTACATGCATGGTGGTTGGGTTTGGTGTGAGGTTTTGATACTTTGTGTGTGTTCTCACAATATAGATCATATGTGTTCCTTTGGTGGGATGGGTATTCAGTAGTTATGTTAGAAGTGAGGGTTAGCTGGTAAGGTTGGAATAGATGCCTAAGAGTGTATTTGGTGACATGCTAGGGGGTGTGTGTTTTTGACATGTAGATCACGAGAGGTGAGGTTGTCAAATGTCTTGTCTAACTCTATCTGTGAGGATCTCGATTAGGTGGAGGACGCTACTATTATCTCTAGGTGAGGTGGAGAGTCGAGGTTTAACTTCTAGTAGTGAGGTTGTGATAGAGGTACATCCATTGTCTTAGGATCTTAGTAGTTTACCAGTTAGATATGATTGTTGAGTAGTCTAGTGAGCATAGATGGCGGTGAGAGGAGAGCTACATCGGTTTTGGAATGAGGTAATTGTGGTTATATCTTTTCTTGGGGGTCATTTACATACGTTACTTGTGTTGACCTTGTTTGATTAACTTGGTGTTAATGTTAAGTTCTTTATGTGAACTTGGTGAAAAGATTTGTGGTTTGCCTTTGATGTGCTCTTATCGAATTTGTGGAGTCACCTATAGCTTTGTGTTATTAAATGCTCTTGATTGACTCATGTGGAAATGTAATTTGTTTACATTTGTCTTTAGAAAGCATGTGTTGTTTGTCTAAGGTTGTATTACTTGCTAATGTGATATAAATGCATAGTTTGGCTCGCTATGATTTAGTGTACTCTTGGTTTTTACCTTAGCCCTTTGGTGAGTACTGTTAGCAGGTATGGGATATGTTTCTAACGTGAAACATTGAAAAATGTATGTTGAGTTCTAACTCGTTTGGAACTGTTTTGTACAACTAATAAACTAGGTGTTTTGGTGTTGAAGGTTCGATTGGAACCAAGGTGGAGGTTTTTTGGGATTTTTTGGTCACAATCAAACCTCGGGGGTAATGATAATAAACAGTGTCGGATTTTAAGCTTCATAGGCCCTCGGCCCATGATCGAAGTATTGCCCAATCTCCACAATTAGGTAGCCCACGCGCTAAGAGATTTACTACCCACGTCGAGGTTTTAATTGGGTCTCGACCCTATTGCTCGATGGGTAGGCTTCAAGACGACCCATTTAATTAGGGCTCCCTAATTAAACCCTAAACCTATATCTACCCACACCCCCCTCTTAGGCTCGTTAGAACGCTCACTCTCACGACACTCCCTCCCCCTCTTCTCTGTGAAGAAACGACACCTTCCCTTTTCTCTTTGTGAGAAACCGACTCCCTCCATCGTGGTGACCACCACCGTGTGCTCTCTGTGCGCCTCTTGATTCGGTTCTCTTGTGTTCGGCCCTTGCTGTCAACAGTGTTCCGTGTTCTTTCTGGTTGTGCCTTCTTGTTTCCTTTGTTAGGCAGCCTTGTTCTTGGTTTAGGGGAGGCGGTGTTCGAGCCTTGTGGTGGCCGAGCCTTATTGTGGTTACCTTGTGCGGTTCCTTGTGGTGGTTCCTCCTCTGTGCTGTCGGTTCCTTGTGGTGGTTCTTCCTCTGTGCAGCTCGGTTTACCTTGTGTGGGAGGTGTGTGTTGGCAGTGGGTCTCTTGGCCGGTTTGGGGATTGTCTTGGAGTGTTCTCTAGGCGGGTAGTGGTGTTACCATTGTAGGGGATTGGGCTGAAATTTGAGCCCTTGATTTCACCCTGTGCAGTCCGCTAATTCGCTGAAAAAGGGAGTTATCATTACTTGCCTAATTATATTGTTTATGTATTGATTCAATTACATTGCTAATCATATTGTGTCTTGCGAGATTGGATTAATTCAACAGTCTTGAACAAAATCATGAAACACATATTGAAGGCAAAACTGGATGACCTGGAAGGAGTATGTGCTGACGAACTACCTGGGTTGTTGTGGTCATAAAGAACTATTTGCAAGATAACAACAAGTAAACTTTATTTACCCTAGCTTTCAAAACCTAAGTTGTCATCCATGTAGAAATTGAGATCTCGTAATGCAAGACCAAATATTATTCAGAAGAAGAGAATGATGTGATGCTCCAATCCAATCCAGACTCGATTAAAGAAAAAAGATATGACTCAAAGCTCCAAAATGCATGCTATAAGCAAATAAGTGACATTGGCCCAGTTATGAGAGAGACCTTATAAAAGAGCAAGAACACTAACAAATGGAGCGTATGAGCTAGAATCTTTGGAAGGAAAGACGTTGGCACACCCATGGAATGCATAACACTTGAAGAAGTACTATCATTATCTTTATTTCCAGAAAACCTTTATTGATCAATGAAAGACCAAACATAGTAAGCACTATGAATGAAGTCAATTTCAAATGCCAATGAACTCAAATGTAGCCAAGGTAAACCGGATTTTCAATTGCACTAATCCATCATAAAGGAACTCATGAAGTTCTTATGACTAAATAATTGGACTTCTCAAGTTAAGATCGAGCAATCGCATCAGTCCGTAAAAAATGAACCCAGAAGTTTCTTCATGTTAAATAATTGTACTTATTCCAAATCTTGCCATTGCACCAGTCTGTCATAAAGGATCTCACGAATTTTTTATAGGACTAAATAATTGGAACTATTCCAGACTGTGTCGTTGCACCAATCCATCATAAAAGAGCTCAAAATGTTCACCAGAACTAAACAATTGGACTTATTCTAGATCGTAAAATCGCGTTAGTCAATTACAAAAGAGCAAATGAAGTTCCATATGACTAAATAACTGGACTTATTCTAGATCATCAGTCCATCATAAAGGAACCCACGATATTTCCAAGGACTAAATAATCAAATGGTTCCGAATATCAAATCTTGCACAAATACCATTTTAATAGCTCGTTACTAGATATTAATCGAATAATCAGGTCATACATATATGCAAAAAACCAATTATTTTAACAGTTTAAACCAGTAGGGTCAATTGAGAAGTCACATCACATAAATATCATGTTAACACTGATTTACAGAGGGGCGTTAGATCGTTAAGGTGGGATCCAAAGTTCGTAAAAGATTCACAAAAGAAAATCCTAATTATTAGAAGGAGAGGTGATAAGATCTAATTGGTTAAGAGTCTCCATTGCCTTGGCATGTTCTTTATTCGGTTCACACAACTCGTTCATGAATTGGATGTCAAAGTTTGGATCTGCAGCCTGAACCTTATCAATTGTGGTCTCTAGAGACATTATGTATGTATTGGTCTGATCGATCTGGTACTCGGTGGAGTCATTGAAATGATCAATGATATCAGCATTGGAAGACCCGAGTTCTTCAACCCTGGATTCAGCTTCCTGCTTGGCGTTCTTCTCCATTTCAAGCTAAGCCTTCCATTCTTCCCTTAAGATCTGGACTTGTCCAAGTCCTCTTTCAGTTTCCTCTTCGAAGTGGCCTTTTATGTCCCGTTTCCAAGGCTTTGGCCAAGTCCCTACCATGGACGAGCTGGCTGATTAGTATGTCATATAGCTCCACTTGCTCAATGGCCGTAAATCTAGTATAGGAGAGATAATTCTGAGTGAAAGCAAGCATGGTTAAGCTGCTTGAAGTAGATAAAAGTAGATCTTGCATTGAATTCACGACTTCATATTTTTTGGTCCACCCTCTATTAAGCATGTCTCAAGAGTTGTGAACCCTATCGGACAGAACAGGCAATGTATAATATCTAGGACTACGAGACCTCCTTACATCCCGCAAAGCCTGGGAAATTTTCCCTCGACAGTATCCGTCTCGGTAGATTAGGCAATGTGTTCTCCTTAAAAATTGAATTCCACCAATAGGGGCAGATTGGAGAACAACATATATATAGGGAGGAGTCTCCAATACAGTTTTACCAATGTAATCAGATGTCCTTAAAGAGTCAGCATTAGGCATGGATGGATTGGCGATATGTCATTTTTGTTAGGAAAGGCATGGATCGCGTTGGTCAACAAGTATAGTGGAATTGAGAAAATGCGGTTAAAATGGAATACAAGTATTTACGTGGTTCACCAATAATGGCTACGTCCACGGGCAAGTATAGGAGGATTTCACTATAGTAGGAGAATTACAATAACCTTCTCTCTAAATACAAGGAGATAACAATATTTAACCTCTCTTGTAATAGGAGAAAACAAAGTAAGAAATTACTTAGGAGAAAACAATTTATTTCTCTCTAATTTTCTCTCTACTCACAAATGTTTCTCTCTACTACTTCCACTCTCTATTTTCCTCTCTACTTAGTGCATTTTCCATTGAGGTTTTGCCCTCTATTTATAGGGAAAGTTTGGACAAAAAATCAAGAATGGAAGGAATAAAATAGGTGTGAACATAGACTAGATTGTAGGCTAAATTTGTGGGCTATTGGTGGCTTACCAAATTCAACAAAGTTGGCTCACCAAATTCAACAAATGGCTTTATTTTCCACATTTCTCCCACTTAAAGTCACTTTTGTTACAACCTGCCATCCTTCCCACACTTGCCATTCTCATGCTGCTTATGCTTCTGTTAGGCCGATAGAGGATCGGCTCCATGTGAACTTATCAGTGTTGATCGGCTTTGTGAACATATCCGCTAGGTTGTCCTCCGTATGGATCTTCTGGATATCCACACTTCCTTCTTCCACCTTCTCTCGTACAAAGTGATATTGTACTCTAATATGTTTCGTCCTTGAATGAAATGCTGGATTCTTTGCTAAGTGCAAAGCACTCTGACTATCACAAAATAGAGAAATCTTCTCTTGTTTGTGTCCGAGTTCTTCCATTAATATTTGCAACCATATTGCCTCTTTGCTAGCTTGTGTAGCCGCCACATATTCTGCTTCCGTCGTAGAAGTAGCCACGATAGACTGCAGTTTTGAACCCCAGCTTACAGCTCCTCCAGCAAGAGTAAACACATATCCAGTGGTGGACTTGCTTTTATCAGGATCACCTGCATAATCTGAATCTACATAGCCTCTAACATTAAATTCTGATCCTCCATAGCATAATGCAACATTTGAGGTACCCTTGACATATCTTAGGATCCTCTTCACCATATTCCAATGCTCTCTACCAGGATTTGCCATATATCGGCTGACCGCTCCCACTGCTTGTGCAATGTCTGGTCTTGTACAAATCATAGCAAACATTAGGCTACCCACTGCTGATGCATACGGTACTCGAGACATCTCCATCCTCTCCGCTTCACTGCTAGGACTCATACTTGAGGATAACTTGAAATTAATAGGAAGAGGGGTAGAAATTGGCTTACAATCTTGCATATTGAAGCGTCGCAAGATTTTCTTCAAGTAGTTCTTCTGACTAAGCCAAATCTTCCTATTATTTCTGTCTCGGTGAATTTGCATCCCTAGAATCTTGTTTGCGGCTCCCAAGTCCTTCATTTCAAACTCCCTAGCCAACTGTGCCTTCAAATCTTTGAGACAATCTTTGTTGGGGCCTGCTACCAACATGTCGTCAACATACAACAGCAAGATAATGAAATTACCATCACCAAATCTCTTGCAATAAGCACAAGGATCTGAACTAAGTCTGTTGTATCCAAGGCTCATGATGAAGGAATCAAATCTCTTATACCAACACCTCGGCGCCTGTTTGAGACCGTATAGAGATTTGTTCAACCTGCAAACCAAGTTCTCTTTTCCTTTTTCTTCAAAACCTTATGGTTGGAGCATATAAATTTCTTCTTCAAGCTCACCATGAAGAAATGCAGTTTTCACATCTAACTGCTCCAGGTGCAAGTCTAATGTAGCACACATCGCCAATAATACTCGAACTGTCGTGAGTCGAACAACAAGAGAGAATATTTCGTTGAAGTCAATGCCTTCTTTCTGAGCATATCCCTTTACCACCAGTCTAGCACGATACCGCTCCACTTGGTTATTTCCATCACATTTGATCTTGTAGACCCATTTATTTCCAATGGCTTTCCTTCCTTGTGGTAGCGAAACAAGATCCCATGTCTTGTTTTTATGAAGAGCCTCAATTTCTTCCTGCATAGCTTCCATCCACTGCGAAACTTCTTGACTATTTAAAGCCTCATGGAAAGTTGATGGCTCTCCATCCTCCGTCAGTAGACAGTATGCAACATTGCTCTCCATAATGTACTCAGAGTGCCAAGCTGGTTCTCTCCTCTCCCGAGTTGATCGTCTGATTTCAGGAACTGTAAACTCAGCTTGTTCTCCTTCTTCATGCTCCGGTACTGCTTCAGAAGAATCCCAGACTTCTTGTTCTTCTCTATTTTCAACTTCAACTTCAACCGTAGTAGTTTCTGGTTTTTCTAAAGTGCTATCATTTTCTTGTACCTTGCCTTCCGTGAATATCACGTCTCTGCTGATTATCACCTTGTGGGCAGTGGGATCCCACAGGCGGTACCCCTTGATTCCATCAGCATACCCCAAGAAAATGCATTTTCTGGATTTTGAATCCAACTTTGATGTTTCCTGGGCATTGTACATAACGTACACAGGACTTCCAAAGACATGTAAGTGAGAATAATCGGCTGGCTTCCCTGTCCACATCTCCATCGGCGTCTTCAGATCAATCGCGGTTGATGGTGACCGGTTGATCACATAACAGGCGGTTTTGACTGCTTCAGCCCAAAATGATTTAGCTAACCCTGCAGTTCTCAACATTGCTCTCGTTCTTTCTAACAATGTTCTGTTCATCCGCTCTGCCACTCCATTTTGTTGTGGAGTATATGCCGTCGTGAAATGTCTTTTAATACCTTCTTGTTGACAAAAAATATTAAATTCATTACCAGTATATTCTCCTCCATTGTCCGTCCTCAAACACTTGATCTTCTTCTCAGATTCAAGTTTTACCCGCGCTTTGTAGATTTTGAAGACTTCGAACACATCAGCCTTCTTCTTGATTGGATACACCCAACATCTCCTGGAGTAATCATCAATAAAAGATACAAAATATTTTGCACCTCCTAGGGACATAACCGGTGCTTGCCAAACATCAGAATGAACCAATTCCAAGATAGCTTTACTTCTAGTAGTAGAAGTGCTAAACTTCAATCTGTGCTGCTTACTAGTGACACAATGCTCACAAAAGGGTAATGATACCTTTTTGAGCCCTGGAAGAAGATCTTGTTCAGAGAGAATTTTCAAACCACGTTCAGACATGTGGCTAAGTTTTCGGTGCCACATCATTGTTAATTCTTCTACTGAACCTGCCGATGCAACAGATGCTTTTCCTTCTTGTAGAGTATCTCCTTTAAGCATGTACAGGTTTGCAGCTATCTTTTCTGCTTTCATCACCACAAGCGCGCCTTTGACTATTTTCATAGTCCCATCTTGAACATGGGTTTTGCACCCAATACTATCTAGTTGTCCCAAAGACAATAGATTTTTCTTCAAGCCCTTTACGTGCCGAACCTCCTTGATAGTGCAAATTGTACCATCATACATTTTAAATTTGATAGTACCAATACCAACGATCTCCAACGCATGATCATTTCCCATAAACACTGAACCTCCTGAGATGTGTTCATATTGATGGAACCATTCTCTCCTTGGTGTCATGTGCCATGTCGCTCCTGAATCGATGAGCCAGACATCGTTGAAATGCTTTCTGCCTTCAACAACAGTCGTTGCCTCGCTGTATAAAACTTCGCCATCATATGAGGTGCTTGCTACACAACCCTGAGCTTTTGGTATCTCATGTGCCTTCCCTTTGGCTTCTTCATTCCTCTTAAGACTCCAACAATCCCTTTTTAAGTGCCCTTTCTTGCCACAGTAATGACACTTGGCATTCTTCTTACTTCTGGATTTAGATCTACCTTAGGTATGACTCCCACTGGGGCCACGTTCCGTTGATCTCCCTCTCATCATCGTCAAGGCTTCCGCCTGCTGTGAACTAGATAGTCTGTCCTCCTTGTTCTTGCGCCGACTTTCCTCTTCAAGAACCGCAGCTGCAATATCATCAAAGACTAGATCTTCTATGTTGTTAGTTAAGTTGATGATGAGTTGATCATACGAATCTGGTAGACTTTGAAGTAGAATTTCAGCACGTTCCCCTGCCTCTATTTTATGGCCCATTGATGTGAGCTGTGAAAATAGAGTGTTGAGGGTGTTGATGTGGTCTGTCACTGTAGTTGACTCCATCATCCGAAGGGTGTAAAGCCGTCTCTTTAGGAAAATTTTGTTGTGTAATGATTTGGCCTCGTAGAGCTTCGTTAGGGTGTCCCATATCTCATTTGCTGTTTTCTTTTCCGCCACACTTGACAATACTCCATCAGCAAGTGCTAAGTGTAGATTAGCAATTGCATTTCTATCCATCTCATTCCACTTGTCATCGTCAGTGATATCCGCGGGTCTCTCTCCAATTTCCGCCAAACAGTTATCTTTTCTCAAAACTGCTTTTATTCTCATTTTCCATAACGAGAAATTGTTCCCATTGAACTTTTCAACCTCATACTTTGCTGCCATTTTTGTTCACGACTTGGTAATAATACCGAGTGATAGTGAACACCAACCCTACGCAAAACAATCTCAAGAAATCTTTTCTGATGTGGAAGATCAGACAAAGCTGCAACCACAGAGCATACTAAGAATTTCAAAAGATGTAACCAGGCTCTGATACCACTTGTTAGGAAAGGCATGGATCGCGTTGGTCAACAAGTATAGTGGAATTGAGAAAATGCGGTTAAAATGGAACACAAGTATTTACGTGGTTCACCAATAATGGCTACGTCCACGGGCAAGTATAGGAGGATTTCACTATAGTAGGAGAATTACAATAACCTTCTCTCTAAATACAAGGAGATAACAATATTTAACCTATCTTGTAATAGGAGAAAACAAAGTAAGAAATTACTTAGGAGAAAACAATTTATTTCTCTCTAATTTTCTCTCTACTCACAAATGTTTCTCTCTACTACTTCCACTCTCTATTTTCCTCTCTACTTAGTGCATTTTCCATTGAGGTTTTGCCCTCTATTTATAGGGAAAGTTTGGACAAAAAATCAAGAATGGAAGGAATAAAATAGGTGTGAACATAGACTAGATTGTAGGCTAAATTTGTGGGCTATTGGTGGCTTACCAAATTCAACAAAGTTGGCTCACCAAATTCAACAAATGGCTTTATTTTCCACAATTTTGGAGGTGGAGGTCCTTGACCTGTGGAGAGTTTTTTCCTAGAGTTAGTTAGCCTTTGCCTCTTCTATTGGCCCGCAAACAAAAAATTATGCCAGTTCTGATTTTAAGAAGAGCGAAATCACTATAAATCTACTTACAGCCTGGAGGCTGTGGAATGAAAAATGTAGGGTGAGCTACAATTAGACCAACTTGGTACATATTATCTTTTGTAATTAACTCTTTGTACGATCTCTGAAATTCGTCGATGTGATGAGCTCTCTCCAACTTTAGCTCAAGTTCGACAGATTGTTCAACAATGGTAGGTTTGCAAAATAAGACACAATCAATATTAGAAAAGCAGATCGAAAGTAACTAAAACGTACTGTAAGCTCTGAAACATGTATGGACAACAGAATCCAGTTCGTCATGATTTTCTATGCACTGCCAATGACCTCCAATGTAGAACCAATGATCTTTCCAATCTCCGTGGAATTCGACAGGCCAAAGATCAAATCACCCCAAGGTCGTGGTCTAGCCATGGCGTAATACTAGCCAGAGTCCTTTCCATTAGTCAGAAAGTGAAATATTAAGTCAAAGTCGTTCACATTGGGAAATCTGTATCCTAACTTATTTCGAATAATTATGAAGCCTATTATCTTCCTCCATCCATTCAGATTGATCTGAGAAAGGGCTAATCTCTAGTGCCTTATAAATCAGTTATGAATTGGGGATGAGGAAAACCCAGGTTGACCTCTACATGAGCTTAGTTGCAAACTCACAACCTTCGGGAGATTGGTCAACCCATTCGTCTTTAGAAGGAACAAAAAGTAAAACGAAATGAGGAATCCTATACATATATGCCACTCCGTCAGATCATCTTTACTAATACGAGACAGGTGATTACTGATGTGCCAAAACGGGATAGATCTCAAAGGTATTCGTGTCTCAGTATAGTTTCGATCTCTAGGTGAAGATGTAGATGGATCACAAGGTAATTGAGTGTGATGGATAGACCTAAAGGGTTGAACACCCAGTGAAATCGGGGATGAGGAAAACTCAGGTTGACCTCTACATGAGCTTAGTTGCAGCCTCACAACCTTCGGGAGATTGGTCAACCCATTCGTCTTTAGAAGGAACAAAAAATAAAACAAAATGAGGAATCCTATACATATATGCCACTCCGTCAAATCATCTTCACTAATACGAGACAGATGATTACTGATGTGCCAAAACGGGATAGATCTCAAAGGTAATATTCGTGTCTCATTATAGTTTCGATCTCTAGGTGAAGATGTATATGGATCACAAGGTAATTGAGTGTGATGGATAGACCTAAAGGGTTGAACACCCAGTGAAATCGGGGATGAGGAAAACTCAGGTTGACCTCTACATGAGCTTAGTTGCAACCTCAGAACCTTCGGGAGATTGGTCAACCCATTCGTCTTTAGAAGGAACAAAAAATAAAACGAAATGAGGAATCCTATACATATATGCCACTCCGTCAAATCATCTTCACTAATACGAGACAGATGATTACTGATGTGCCAAAACGGGATAGATCTCAAAGGTAATATTCGTGTCTCATTATAGTTTCGATCTCTAGGTGAAGATGTAGATGGGTCACAATGTAATTGAGTGTGATGGATAGACCTAAAGGGTTGAACACCCAGTGAAATCGGGGATGAGGAAAACCCAGGTTGACCTCTACATGAGCTTAGTTGCAACCTCAGAACCTTCGGGAGATTGGTCAACCCATTCGTCTTTAGAAGGAACAAAAAATAAAACGAAATGAGGAATCCTATACATATATGCCACTCCGTCAGATCATCTTCACTAATACGAGACAGGTGATTACTGATGTTCCAAAACGGGATAGATCTCAAAGGTAATATTCGCGTCTCAGTATAGTTTCGATCTCTAGGTGAAGATTAGATGGATCACAAGGTAATTGAGTGTGATGGATAGACCTAAAGGGTTGAATACCCAGTGAAATCGGGGATGAGGAAAACCCAGGTTGACCTCTACATGAGCTTAGTTGCAGCCTCACAACCTTTGGGAGATTGGTCAACCCATTCGTCTTTAAAAGGAACAAAAAATAAAACGAAATGAGGAATCCTATACATATATGCCACTCCATCAGATCATCTTCACTAATACGAGACAGATAATTACTGATGTGCCAAAACGGGATAGATCTCAAAGGTAATATTCGTGTCTCAGTATAGTTTCGATCTCTAGGTGAAGATGTAGATGGATCACAAGGTAATTGAGTGTGATGGATAGACCTAAAGGGTTGAACACCAAGTGAAAGGGTACAGTTGTAGCGCCCCGAGTTCCGTATACCCGATTCACTACGTCATTTTCTGTCTAAGTTTTTCGAATAATATTTTTGCGGAAGAAATAGTTGAAATTCATTTTTGGCAACATTAAATAAACTGTAATGGCCGATAAAATTGAAAACATTTATGAAACCATTTGAAATAGTAAATCTAACCATTAATTTTGTAAAGAAATTGACAATGTCATAATTTCTCAAATAAATGAACTTCTCTAAATTATTCGATTGTTTGGAAAAAAATACGGAAATCATTAACGTCAAACTTTCAACCTTTTAACGATTATTGCCACCATCATTCATCGCTCGCCACCGTCTCCGAAATCTGCAAAACTGTTAAAAAGTAGGGTGAGTATTTCATGGGGGAAATACTCAGTAGACTCATCGCAAATTAATTTAATTTATAAGATGATTAAACACATAAATCCCGGCTCTTTATAAAACGGGCATTGATAGAGCTTCTTTATAAAACTGCTCTTGATAAAATTCATATTGTGCATTACAGCACGAGACATATTGTGAAAATCATAGGCTCTTTGAAAATAGCTCTTTGAAAACAGCTCTTTGAAAACCATATACTTATAAAAACATTTTAATTATGCCAAGCATAATTTCTTTTGAAAGCATAACATAAGATAGGATTTAAAATCCTCATAAACATAAAGAGACACAAGAACTTTACCGAACTTAGGTGGCAAGAATTCTTTATGCAGTAAAATCATAATAACAGTAAGTTTTCATCATAACATAGGATAAGATCGAAATCCTAGAATTTTACCGAACTTAGGTGGCAAGAATTCTTATGTAGTAAGTATACCAAGAATAATTTTTGAAATTCATAGGGATCAATTGCATCATAACATAAGATAGGATCGAAATCCTCATAAACATATGCGACAGGAATTTTACCGAACTTAGGTGGTAAATCCTCATAAACATATGGAAACACAGGAATTTTACCGAACTTCGTGGAAAATCCTCATAAACATAGGAGACACAAGAATGTTACCGAACTTCGTGGCAAGAATTCTTATGTGTAGCGCTACTAAAACTCCGGTCCCCTTAACATATCATAACTTATCATATGGGACCCAAAACAATCTTGGTAGATTGATTTCATAGCAATGATCCAAAAAAACATTTTCGTGAAGCATAGGGTATACTTACTTTTCGTAAAAACATAAAGTATATTTTCTTTTCATAAAAACATACTTACTTTTCATAACAACATAAGGTATATTTACCTTTCATAAAAACATACTTGCTTTTCTTAAAAATTGACTTTCACAAGTCACATGACATTCATATGAAATCATAATTTAAATCAATTAATAAGTGCGAGTCTACGCATTGTTCTTTCCATGAAAATACATTTTCATTTCCTTTCATAAAAATAACTCTTCACAAGTCACATGACATTTATATGAAATCATAATTTAAATCAATTAATAAGTGAGAGTCTACCTCAAATCCGACGAGTGCAAAGTTGAGCGGGAATGACTTCAATTTCTTTAAATTCTCCGTACGCTTCGTCTTAGCCAATAAGTCACTTTAGTCTATCGAATATATAGTTCAAAATGATAAATTATAATTTGAGGACTAAAATTGATGTTTTGAAAGTTGAGGGATTAAAATGAATACTTCTGAAAGTTCAGGGACTAAAATAGATATTTTGAAAAGTTGGGATTTAAAATCAAATAAAGTAAATCAGTAAGGACTGAATTGATCAGATTTTTAAAATGAAAGGGCTGATTAAAATCATTTAAAACTTTGGGACTGAAATGGATAACTTTAAAAGTTAAGGACTGATTTGAAAAACCTTTAAAAACTTGGGGAACCAATCTGCAAATTTTGAAAATTAAAAAAATATAATATTAAAACTTTACTCTTCTCTCTCTCTCAAAATCCATACTCTCTCTCTCTCTACCCGTTTCTCTCAACCGGCCGACGAAAGCTGGGCAGTGGTTCTACTGAAGAAACGCCGGCGAGACACCGGCGTAAGGTGCGGCAAAGAAGGGGTTCCGGTTTTGAAAGAGTTTGGTGTGAGATGGGGATAAAAACCGAGGCTAAACTAGGCTTGAATCGCGATTAATCTCCGGTATTAAATCTGGCAGCGAAGGGCTTAAGGTTGAGGTAAGTGCCGGGGTTCGTCTATTATTGGGTTTAGGTCTTATTTTTGGTTTATGGGTTTGATTTGCTAAGGATTTGGAGGTGGGTTTGCCGTGATTTTGGGGGTGCTGCAGGCGGTTGAGTTGTTTCAGGTAGTGATGACTTATTGAATTGGTTGGTTTCGTGGTTGATTGGTGGCCTGAAAATGATGGCTGGTCAGTTGCAGTAGGTGGTGGCAGAGTGATGGACGGTGAGGCAGTGTGGGTGGACTGTGGTTGCACTCGTCTGGGATGGAGATGGAGCTTGGTGCAGGTGGCTACTTGGTTGAACATGGTTGAGGCAATGACTGATTTGGTGGCTGGTTGCCGGCGCTGGTTCGTTGGTCGAGTTTTGGATGCTTGCTGGAATGAGGGAGGTTTTGGCAGCAAATTGGTGATTGAAGCAGATTGTGAACTTTGTTGTTAAATTGGCCATGAGTTGGTTTTTGTGATTGAGGTGCTGCAGGAGGTGATGATATATTGATGAAGGGGTGGATAAGTACAGTGGTTGCATCGGTCCGTTGGTGGTGCTATTGGAGCTGTAAAGGTGTTTTGCACATGGAAGGTTATTTGGGCTGTGAACTGGTGATGATGATGGTGAGTAGCGTGCTCAAAAGGAAAAAGAAAGAAAATAAAATGATTAATGGGGACATGGGGAATATGAGTAGAGTAGGTGCTTAATAATGTAATAAAGATGAAAAACGTGGGAAGTAATCCATTGAAAATTAGACTAATTTTGATTAAGAAATGTATTTAAAACAGATATACTTTGGACTGAAAATAATTTGAGAATAAATAAATTTTGAGATAAAATTGAATTACGTATTTGGACTTGAAATAATTTGAATAAGGAAAATTGAGATATTTTAATAAATTTGGAATTCAAAATGATTTTGAAAACAATACTTTGAATAAATAATTATAATAACATAATTTTAGAAATTCGGATTTTAATTTAAAATCGAACAAATTCGATATTTCTTGACTTGGCTAGACGAATCCGTCGCGGCATTAATTTCAAAACAATAGCGACTCAATTTTCTAAATATTAAAATAATTATTTATTGCATAAAAATTCTGGGTCGCTATAATCTTACCCCCTTAAAATAATTTCGTCCTCGAAATTAAACTTACTTAATCTTATGATTTCTGAATACTTAATCAGAATCTCTTCTTTCTCTTATGTTGCATCATCGCTACCATATTTAACCCACTGGACTTTGACTAAATGCATCACTTTGTTTCTTAAGAACATGGACTTTTCTATAGACATATGTGTCTACTCATAAATTCTTCTGAATCAAAATGAAAATTCCCAATCGTATGTGATATTTCATCATATCTTGTATTACTCATGTAACCTGTCACTTATCATCGTATCATGTGACCTCAAATATTTGTATATATCTCTAAAATTTCAACAAATCTTTACTGACATATCATATCATAATAATTTTTCCTTTCTTCTTATCATCGAATATTCCCAAAATAATCAAAGAATTACCTGAATATTCTCTCTACGTAATATACCCAATAACATATCAACATAATATCATTAACTTATCTTTCCAATATTTGTAACCCAAAATTCAGTAAACAAATATCTTCCAAATAACTAAAATTCTTTACTTAAATGTCATCACATTTCCTGCAAAGTATTTCTTTCACTTGTATATACGTATTAACTCTAATTCGATACGGTCCTCAATTCACTTTCCACGTATCATCACACTATACCATGATTATCATTATTATAACAAAATATCAGTACCCATAATCCAAGAAAATATTCCAAATCTCAAATCCCATCATCAAATCTTTCTTTTATCAAGAAAGTGAACGGCGCATTAATTCTTGTCTCCTCTTATCCATTATTTTATTCCATCCTTTCTTACTGTAACACAAATCACGCGGATTCATTCATATCCTTGCGCTTTTAAATAGTTCATGCTGGGAAGAGGTTGAATCATCAAACAATGGATATCATCCTTTCTAACATTCGCAAGTATTATTCCAGTCTTCCTATGAATGATCTGAGAAAGATCTATAGAATAAGGCTCGAAAGATTTAGGTTGCTAATGGCTCATGATATTCCAGAAGATGTTCGCTGGTTGATAGAAGCAAAGGTTCGACTATCTGGTGAATTACCATCAACATTTCCAAAGCACATGCCTGGTTTAGGCAAAATCACGTTTGCAAAGAAACGAAGAGCAAAAAGACTGGGTGGTTGCTACAAATGTGCTCGTTGGAACTGTAATACACGTTGCAAATCAGTAGGATATTCTTCTACTAATCGGGATGATAAAATCGAATTCATAAAGGGTGGACTGAGTAAGGAGTCTTTGGATGATATTCGACTGACTCTTGAGACGCACCCAAGTGGTTATGTACAACGTGAACTTCTCTCCTTATACGCTCAGTTTAACGAGGACAAAAATCGTTATAGTCTCCAAAATATAATATCGAAAGATCCTGTTTGCCAGTCTGTTTTACAAAATGAGGCTTCTGGCAGTTCAGCAATGATATAAGGTAAATCTTTTAAAATATTTTGCTGCTTTCTTTAACGCGTTTTGGAAATAAAAAAATATTTTTCCTTTCTCGAGGTTTGATAAAGCTGGAAATAAAATATTTAATCGCCGAAAGGTGACAGCCTCGATACGATAAAATTTTCAAAAGTGGGCTGATTTTGTCAAAAGTAAATCTTTACTTTTTCAGAATCAATCAAAAACAGTAAATTTTTCCGGCTTTAAATAGCCAAACATATTTCATAGTTCAGGCATCCCAAAATCACATCTTCTTCGTAAGTTTTCCCTTCTTTACTATCAAAGATGGAAGCACCAAAACTTCGACAGATCAAAACTATTTGTGTATTTTGTGGATCAAAAGTAGGGAAAGGCTTCGGTTATCTAGAAGCGGCTGTAGATCTTGGAAAGAAACTGGGAGAAAAAGGTATCACTCTTGTATATGGGGGTGGTAGCAGTGGTCTAATGGGTTGTGTTTCCCAATCTGCTCTTGCAGAGAAATCAAAAGTAATCGGTGTCATACATGTCCCTTTGGTGGATGTTGCAGGCAAAACACGAGGGCATGAAGTTCAAACCTTATCCATCCATGAACGCATAACTTGTATGCTATATGGTTCTGATGCCTTTATAGCCCTGCCCGGAGGTTTTGGTACCTTAGAAGAAATCTTTAACATTACCTCGTGGGCTCAACTAGATCTCCATACTAAGCCTATTGGGCTTCTGAATGTTAACAATTTCTTTGATGGTTTGTTAACCTTTCTTGATTATGCTGTGGAACAGGGATTCATCTCTCCATTTTCCAGAAGGCTTCTTATTTCTGCTCCTACTATTGATGAACTACTGGATAAGCTGCAGTCATATATCTCAATACAAGATCCAGCAGGAGTTAAAATAGATTGGTCGCAAGGAAGGGGAATCAAGCGAAAATGGAGTCCGGTTAATGTAAATTTAACTCTTTGAATCTTAGAATAGGTGGGGGTAGAGTACGGAGTATTCTCACTCTCGAGACACCCCTCCATTTACTAGGATTTCCTTAATGTTTAAATCTTGTGTGTACTTCAAAGATCCAAGGTGGTAGATTATGGAGTATTCTTACTCTCGAAACACACCTCTTTGAAGGTTTCTTTATTTTCCTCAAAAGATCAGAGGTGGTAGGATACGGCTACTCCGGAAACACATCTCTCATTTTGAGGATTATCCCATGCTTCTCTCGTTTGCTTTTGTGTGTTTCATGAATTTCCTTTCCAGTGTGACTCTTGTGTGTTCTCCTTATGAGAAAATAATAAAATTTCTGTTATCATCTACTAAATCTCGTTTGTGATGTAAATGAACTTGCATGTCTAACCTTAATTCTTTAGTAGATGCTTATCATATCATGCTCTTAATTTCAATTGATAAAATTCTGAACAGAGTCTCCCTTGTAATTTGGACTTATCCCAAAACATAAGCATACTTCATAACTCACAATAACAAATAACTCCACATTTGATCACAACGATCTAAAATATTGAAAACGATTCCAACACTTCAATATCATCAAAAATATCTCATAATTCCATTCATAATTCCTCAACATAACAATTTCAAATCATATTTTTTTTCAATATCACAATATCATTTCCTTCCATACCTTAATTGGCTCAAAAGATTACTCATACTTATAAATATATGCCATGTCTAAAATCAATTATGCAAAGTCCATCTAGGGTTCATCATTTCTAACTCGAGGACAAAAATTATTTAAAAATCATTCTTAAATCATATTATTCCCATTATGCTCAACACTCGTTTTCTTTCTTAAAAATTTTCTCATAATCATACATTAAAGCATATAAGTTATGACAAAGCATAACAACATCATTATTTTCGAAGAAATACATTCTTATTTCTCATAAATCATAAGTATCCGAAATACTCTTCATTCTTTCTCATAAATCAATAAAATGAGTATTCGAAATACTGAAATAACTTTAAATATCATAAACTTCTTTACCTCGGAGTTGGTGGAACGAATGATGGCAGTGGCAATCTTCATCAATAAAAATCTTATAATGGAAAATATTTCTTAAAATTCTTTTTGAAAATTTTTCCAGTCTACAGAAACGCAGACTAGCTCTGATACCAACTTGTAGCGCCCCGAGTTCCGTATACCCGATTCACTACGTCATTTTCTGTCTAAATTTTTCGAATAATATTTTTGCGGAAGAAATAGTTGAAATTCATTTTTGGCAACATTAAATAAACTGTAATGGCCGATAAAATTGAAAACATTTATGAAACCATTTGAAATAGTAAATCTAACCATTAATTTTGTAAAGAAATTGACAATGTCATAATTTCTCAAATAAATGAACTTCTCTAAATTATTCGATTGTTTGGAAAAAAATACGGAAATCATTAACGTCAAACTTTCAACCTTTTAACAATTATTGCCACCATCATTCATCGCTCGCCACCGTCTCCGAAATCTGCAAAACTGTTAAAAAGTAGGGTGAGTATTTCATGGGGGAAATACTCAGTAGACTCATCGCAAATTAATTTAATTTATAAGATGATTAAACACATAAATCCCGGCTCTTTATAAAACGGGCATTGATAGAGCTTCTTTATAAAACTGCTCTTGATAAAATTCATATTGTGCATTACAGCACGAGACATATTGTGAAAATCATAGGCTCTTTGAAAATAGCTCTTTGAAAACAGCTCTTTGAAAATCATATACTTATAAAAACATTTTAATTATGCCAAGCATAATTTCTTTTGAAAGCATAACATAAGATAGGATTTAAAATCCTCATAAACATAAAGAGACACAAGAACTTTACCGAACTTAGGTGGCAAGAATTCTTTATGCAGTAAAATCATAATAACAGTAAGTTTTCATCATAACATAGGATAAGATCGAAATCCTAGAATTTTACCGAACTTAGGTGGCAAGAATTCTTATGTAGTAAGTATACCAAGCATAATTTTTGAAATTCATAGGGATCAATTGCATCATAACATAAGATAGGATCGAAATCCTCATAAACATATGCGACAGGAATTTTACCGAACTTAGGTGGTAAATCCTCATAAACATATGGAAACACAGGAATTTTACCGAACTTCGTGGCAAATCCTCATAAACATAGGAGACACAAGAATGTTACCGAACTTCGTGGCAAGAATTCTTATGTGTAGCGCTACTAAAACTCCGGTCCCCTTAACATATCATAACTTATCATATGGGACCCAAAACAATCTTGGTAGATTGATTTCATAGCAATGATCCAAAAAAACATTTTCGTGAAGCATAGGGTATACTTACTTTTCGTAAAAACATAAAGTATATTTTCTTTTCATAAAAACATACTTACTTTTCATAACAACATAAGGTATATTTACCTTTCATAAAAACATACTTGCTTTTCTTAAAAATTGACTTTCACAAGTCACATGACATTCATATGAAATCATAATTTAAATCAATTAATAAGTGCGAGTCTACGCATTGTTCTTTCCATGAAAATACATTTTCATTTCCTTTCATAAAAATAACTCTTCACAAGTCACATGACATTTATATGAAATCATAATTTAAATCAATTAATAAGTGAGAGTCTACCTCAAATCCGACGAGTGCAAAGTTGAGCGGGAATGACTTCAATTTCTTTAAATTCTCCGTACGCTTCGTCTTAGCCAATAAGTCACTTTAGTCTATCGAATATATAGTTCAAAATGATAAATTATAATTTGAGGACTAAAATTGATGTTTTGAAAGTTGAGGGATTAAAATGAATACTTCTGAAAGTTCAGGGACTAAAATAGATATTTTGAAAAGTTGGGATTTAAAATCAAATAAAGTAAATCAGTAAGGACTGAATTGATCAGATTTTTAAAATGAAAGGGCTGATTAAAATCATTTAAAACTTTGGGACTGAAATGGATAACTTTAAAAGTTAAGGACTGATTTGAAAAACCTTTAAAAACTTGGGGAACCAATCTGCAAATTTTGAAAATTAAAAAAATATAATATTAAAACTTTACTCTTCTCTCTCTCTCAAAATCCATACTCTCTCTCTCTCTACCCGTTTCTCTCAACCGGCCGACGAAAGCTGGGCAGTGGTTCTACTGAAGAAACGCCGGCGAGACACCGGCGTAAGGTGCGGCAAAGAAGGGGTTCCGGTTTTGAAAGAGTTTGGTGTGAGATGGGGATAAAAACCGAGGCTAAACTAGGCTTGAATCGCGATTAATCTCCGGTATTAAATCTGGCAGCGAAGGGCTTAAGGTTGAGGTAAGTGCCGGGGTTCGTCTATTATTGGGTTTAGGTCTTATTTTTGGTTTATGGGTTTGATTTGCTAAGGATTTGGAGGTGGGTTTGCCGTGATTTTGGGGGTGCTGCAGGCGGTTGAGTTGTTTCAGGTAGTGATGACTTATTGAATTGGTTGGTTTCGTGGTTGATTGGTGGCCTGAAAATGATGGCTGGTCAGTTGCAGTAGGTGGTGGCAGAGTGATGGACGGTGAGGCAGTGTGGGTGGACTGTGGTTGCACTCGTCTGGGATGGAGATGGAGCTTGGTGCAGGTGGCTACTTGGTTGAACATGGTTAAGGCAATGACTGATTTGGTGGCTGGTTGCCGGCGCTGGTTCGTTGGTCGAGTTTTGGATGCTTGCTGGAATGAGGGAGGTTTTGGCAGCAAATTGGTGATTGAAGCAGATTGTGAACTTTGTTGTTAAATTGGCCATGAGTTGGTTTTTGTGATTGAGGTGCTGCAGGAGGTAATGATATATTGATGAAGGGGTGGATAAGTACAGTGGTTGCATCGGTCCGTTGGTGGTGCTATTGGAGCTGTAAAGGTGTTTTGCACATGGAAGGTTATTTGGGCTGTGAACTGGTGATGATGATGGTGAGTAGCGTGCTCAAAAGGAAAAAGAAAGAAAATAAAATGATTAATGGGGACATGGGGAATATGAGTAGAGTAGGTGCTTAATAATGTAATAAAGATGAAAAACGTGGGAAGTAATCCATTGAAAATTAGACTAATTTTGATTAAGAAATGTATTTAAAACAGATATACTTTGGACTGAAAATAATTTGAGAATAAATAAATTTTGAGATAAAATTGAATTACGTATTTGGACTTGAAATAATTTGAATAAGGAAAATTGAGATATTTTAATAAATTTGGAATTCAAAATGATTTTGAAAATAATACTTTGAATAAATAATTATAATAACATAATTTTAGAAATTCGGATTTTAATTTAAAATCGAACAAATTCGATATTTCTTGACTTGGCTAGACGAATCCGTCGCGGCATTAATTTCAAAACAATAGCGACTCAATTTTCTAAATATTAAAATAATTATTTATTGCATAAAAATTCTGGGTCGCTATAACAGTGATCCCTAGATTCAAGGTGAATAGACTCATCTAAACTAATATTTAGTGTTTACTCAGACTCTTCGTTGCAACTTCCTACTAATCTACCTTAGTAGCCTCATTATCAGAACCACTCATATTTGAACTAAAGTAGAAAGTGGAATACCTAAATATAGATAGGCTGGGGTTCAGAATGTCCGAAAGGTAACTGAAATTTGTAGAGATTGGATATTGGATCATACAACATGTGAAATTCTCTGGGAGATTTTGCAAAGCAAAACCAAAAAAGTGGAGTGAAGGCATCCTTATATAGATAACAAAAATTAAATGAATGTACGAAATTTGAAGAGACAATGTCAAGACGCAAGATTGAAATGAATGAAATGATAAATGGCAATGCACACCTTAGATACTTACTGTCCCGTGTCATATGACGAATTGACACGTAGCATCATCCTTATCAACTTCCAAATTCTATGCCATTTGAGTCTAACCAAAAGAAAAGTGAAACTAAATCTAGGACGCTTCTAGGGGCAATTGTTGATATATGACCTGATGACGTAACATATGATCTAACATAGAAACTAAAAGATGTCATTTTCAGATCATCAAGACTCGAACGATCTAACATTCAGGTCCAATTATGTATGGCATGACACCTAGGCCATTGAAGGACAAGTCGCTCTGAGACCCAGATGCGATGTTTCACACACTAACGACCTGGAGACCACATTGTGTGAACGACCTAGTGTCTTCAGATAGGAATAGTTAGAAGACGGTCATTTCAACAGTTATCCTGACAAGTATATAGTTGCCAAGTGTTCGACATTTTAAATATTGTTTCACTAGTCGGACACTTGACTATATACAATAAGTACCATAAAAATTGTTCACTGTGAGCACTATATCATTTTCAGTAGTTTTGTCTCTCCAAATCTTCAAAACTAAAACTTCATGTCTCAACTTATTTAGATAATTGAATATAAGTACCTGAGTGACTAGAATTATTCGTGTGAAAAAGACTATGGGCCCATTTAAAATGGTCTTGAAAAGTTAAAAAATGTTTTTGAGATCCAAAAATTACTTTTAAACTCCTTTGACTAATTTTAGGAACATATTTCTCCTAGTGAGAAGAACTTTTAGAGGAAGTTAGTCCAATGAAACTTTCTCTAAAAGAACTTTCAGAGTAATAAGATTTTTCAAAAAGTAATTTCCCATAAAAGGTAAAATAACTTTCTCAAAAAACTCTTTTAAAAAGTAAAACAAAAAATATGTCAAACGGATCCTAAGAACTCCAACTTCATAGGCTAACGACCATAAATTCTTTTTACTAAACATTCTTTCCAATCAAATTTGCACGTTTTTGTTTGGTAACTTGTTTATAAACAATACATTTTTTCAAAATACTTTTTAATCACATATTTTATCTTGAAAACAACAAATTTTTATTTTATCCATTCCCATGAAAATCATTTATTTTAGGTCAAAAAATTAGTGGAACAAAGTAGCTCTGCTGTCCGTGAAAGACGACATCATAGTGGTGCCCTTCGCAAGCACATGAACTGGGGGCAAAGATTTTTGGGGCACAGACACATGGTGGGGCTCAACTCATATGCTTGTGAAGGAGAAGGACGCCATTCACGGGCACTAGAGCCCGATTGATTGGTGGAATTCGACTTGAAATTTAATATTGACTTTGTTTGTATGCATTGTGTATATTGAAAGATAATTAAAATAAAGTTAACATGGATGATAAATAGATGGATACAAAGATCATGTTTTAGTAATAACAATTTTAAATATTTCATAAGATTCACAACTTTTTTATAACACATTTCGTTAACTTTTATTAAAATTTATTAGAAACTTAATTTATATATATATATATATATATATAGGCAAATCAAGGGTGTGTTCAAAATCTTTTATTTGTAAAATAAATGGAATGTTTGTTGTCAAATCAAAGAATTTAAATTATTTGTTGATTTATTTGTGTTTTCGAGGTAAGATGTGTGGTTAAAATTGGAGAGAGAAAATGTGAATGGTTAAAAAGTTGTATGAAAAATTGTGTAAATTAAATTAAAATAATTATTACAAATTAAGGCACTGTTCAGTATCTTTTTTTTTTGAAAATAAATGGAATGTTTGTTGTCAAATCAAATAATTTAAATAATTTGTTGATTTATTTATGTTTTCGAGGTAAGATGTGGGGTTAAAAATTGAAAAGAGAAAATGTGAATGATTAAAAAATTGTATGAAAAATTATATAAATTAAATCAAAATAATAATTTCAAATTAATAGGTTGTCGAACGGTGCTTAAATCATTGCCGAACACACCCCAAATCTAGAAAGTCCGACAATAATGGTCCAAGTCCAATGCTCCTCCTAAGCAGCCGCCAGATCAACTTGCAATCAACTCTTCACCGCGGGTCCATTCTACACCACATAAATTTAATATTAATATCAGCAGAAGTCCAAACATTTCAAAAAATATAATATAGTTCTAAATCTTTAAATCATAACAAATACATCTCAAATCTTTAAGGCTCCGTTCGGTTTGATTTAATTTGACAAATTAATTGACTAAAAGACAAAAAAGACAACAAATTTAATTTATACAATTTTTTATACCAATTTTTAACCTTACATCTTACCTAAAAAATACAAATAAATCCAACACAAAATTTAATTTGACACCATAACCAACCAAACATAGCCTAAGTTATAACAAAGATGTCTCAAACCTTAGCCTCTGTAAATTTGTTTATAAACTTGAACAAGGTCAAGATCATAAACAATACACATCTACAAATTAATATTCTATTACACAATTTTCAAATCCATTTTTTAATGACATATTTTACCCTTTATTTATTAATAAATAAAAAAGTTGCAACATAAGCTTAATTGACCAAGAATAATTTTGAAAATATTTAAATATGTTTTATTTATTTATTTGCAAAAAATTTAAAGCTTGTTTCGCACGTCCTTCTAACATATGATTTTTGTTGAAAAATATACATTAAACAAAAATTTGCGGAATTTGTAACTTGACCAATGAACCATTTAACCAATACTTTTGACAAAACAACTTCGGAAGATAAAATTAGGGCTGTACAACGAAACCACCAAATCGTCAAATCGAAATGAAATCGTAATTTCGAAACCGTTGGTTCGGATCCACGCGGACCCGTCAACGTTTCGAGTTTGACCCAAACCGAACCGCTTTTAAATGTTTGGTTTAGGTTTCATTTTTCAAAACTCGTTTCAAACCGCCATTCCGCCAAACAAATACAATTAAAATTTAATTTTTTTACAAGATATTTTTTCCAACATTTGTATTTCCTTCAAGAGTGATAGTTGCTAAAGATATATATTAACTTTTTCTTGAAGAGAAGAAAAAACTAAGGGATTATTTGAGTAAACATAGAGTGTCTTTGACTACTGACTGTTGGACATCAATACAAAATCTTAGTTACTTGTGTTTGATTGCTCATTAGGTTGATGATAATTGGAGACTGCAAAAAAGAATCATAAGCTTCATTCAAGTCCCGAGCCATAAGGGTGATTCTCTTTTGTTGCTAGTTAACTGTAATATAATTTTTTTTTATTTTTTTTATTTTTTTTTTGTATTTAAAATTAAAATGTAGTGAAACATGGTTATCAAAGATTGAAGCGCTTTAGCATTTTACAATGTCAAAGGAAGTTACCATTAGGCAAAACATTTTAGAATTGTATTGGAAGTTGCTTATTTTGTATCTATTTTGGAATCAATAAATCTATTTTGTAATGTTGTGATCACTAGTTTGTGTTTTTGTGTTATCTATTATGTTTTTTTTGATATTATTGTGATCATTTGCTTGTGTTTGTGCCTTTGCCTTTGTATCTATATTAGAAGTTGTTTACCTATATGTTTTAATTTTGTTAGTCTTATAACATATATTCATAATTTCTTTGGGTTATTTGCAATTAATTTTGATGTCTTCATTTAAAATTCTATTTCAATAGTTATTTTAACTCAATGTACATATATTAATTTAGTTTCGTTTGCAAACCGCGGTTTAAAACCGCACCAAACCGCAAAAAATGGTTTGATTTGGTTTGATTTAGGAAATGAAATGGTTTGGGTTGGGTTGGAAAAAAGTCAAATCGCTTTAAACGATTTGATTTGAAAAATTATCAAAAACCGCCAAAATCAAACTGTTTACACCCATAGATAAAACTACATTTAGCCCCTATTTTAAAACTATTTTAGGCTGTGTTCCGCTGCAATTTCAAGGGAATTGGAATTATAATGTTTATTTATTTGAATTTTCTAAATAAGATGTATGATTAAAAATTGATTTGAGAAATTGTTTAAATTAATTTGGATAATCATTGCCATTTTAATGTGTTAGCCGAACACACCCTAAAGTGAAATAGTTAATTTTTTAAAAAATGTATGACTAAAAATATGAAAATGTTTTAGGTTTATGTGTAAAATATATTAGCATGTGTTTGACAATTATTTATAAACAACAAATTTTTTTAAAATCACTTTTTAATTACAAATATTTTCTTAAAATAACTTTTCAACAACATATTTTCTAATTTGAGAAAAGTAAAATGATTTGGCATTTGATCTTTTTACTGAGATAAAGACATAAAAATCAAAAATAATATACAATTTTTTTTTTGCATTTAACCACCTTTATATGAATTTCATTGCTCAAAAAATGATTTCCAAATATTGTGTAAATGTGTGATCGAAAATGAACATGAGAAAAAATAATTTTGAACAAAACTTGTCAAATAAGACTTCAACTTTGATTGAACTTATCAAGTCCAAAGTTTCTTGGCATCATCATGAATTCCATCAACCAAATTATGAACTTCCGATGATAAAATTGAAATGAAATGAAATTATATAAGTTGGCAAAATTAAAAAATAAATATAAGTTTTTCTTTTTTTTTTTGATGAAAAAATAAATATAAGTTAGATTATCATATTAAAATAAATTAAAGTTTAATGACCAATATGAAATAAATCCATAAATTGGATAACCTCCAACAAAACTTTTCTCTAGATATGCTTGAAGTCTGAAGATTTGTCGTCCTCAAAGATTTCCCCCACTCCACAACCCTAAACAAAAATCCAGCGACACACAACCTTCGTTTTCTCTCTCCACCGTCAAAGATGGCGGCCGCCGTCCCGTCGTCCGCTTCCTCCCCTATTTCCAAACACCATTTTGCTTCCTCATCCTCCTCCAAATCGTCACAATTCCTTTCAAGATCTGCCCTCCAGTTCCATTCCCAAGTACCAAATGGCATGAATCCCCGCCTCTCTCATAAACGCCGTCTGCAAATTACCAATGTTGCTTCACCCGTACGAAAGGAAGCTTCCCAAGAGACCTACATTTCCCGATATGCTCCTGGTGAACCTCGAAAAGGATGCGATGTCCTTGTTGAGGCCCTTGAGCGGGAGGGCGTGACTGACGTTTTTGCGTACCCTGGTGGTGCGTCCATGGAGATTCACCAGGCACTGACGCGGTCTAAAATTATCAGAAACGTCCTCCCCCGCCACGAACAGGGTGGAGTTTTTGCTGCTGAAGGCTATGCTCGGGCGTCTGGCGTCCCTGGGGTCTGTATTGCTACGTCCGGTCCCGGAGCTACGAATTTGGTTTCTGGATTGGCCGATGCTATGCTTGATAGTGTCCCACTCGTGGCCATCACCGGTCAGGTTCCCCGGAGGATGATTGGCACTGATGCCTTCCAGGAAACGCCTATTGTTGAGGTGACACGTTCCATTACCAAGCATAATTATCTTGTTTTAGACGTGGAGGACATTCCTAGAATTGTGAAAGAAGCATTTTATATTGCTAAATCGGGGAGACCTGGACCAGTTTTGATTGACGTTCCAAAGGATATACAACAGCAAATGGTGGTTCCTAATTGGGACCAACCAATGAAATTAGCTGGTTACGTGTCTAGGTTGCCACGGCCCCCGAGTGAGATGCTTTTAGAGCAAATAGTGAGGTTAATATCTGAGTCAAAAAAGCCAGTCCTTTACGTAGGTGGTGGGTGTTTGAATTCAAGTGAGGAGTTGAGGCGGTTTGTCGATCTAACAGGGATTCCTGTTGCCAGTACTTTGATGGGTCTTGGTTCTTATCCTTGCTCGGATGAGGAGCTTTCCTTGCAAATGCTTGGAATGCATGGAACTGTTTATGCTAATTATGCGGTGGACAAGAGTGATTTGTTGCTTGCTTTTGGTGTTCGGTTTGATGATCGTGTGACTGGGAAGTTAGAGGCTTTTGCTAGCCGAGCTAAGATTGTGCACATTGATATTGATTCTGCTGAGATTGGAAAGAACAAGCAACCTCACGTGTCCATTTGTGGAGATCTTAAATTGGCTTTGCAGGGCTTGAATTCGATACTGGAGGAGAAAGGGAGAGAAGAAAAGGTTAAGCTTAGTTTTTCTGCCTGGAGACAGGAGCTAAAGGATCAGAAAATAAAGTATCCTTTGAGTTACAAGACATTTGAAGATGCCATTCCTCCTCAGTATGCAATTCAGCTTCTTGATGAGCTGACTAGTGGGAATGCAATTATTAGTACCGGTGTTGGGCAGCATCAAATGTGGTCTGCTCAATATTACAAGTACAATAGGCCTAGGCAGTGGTTGACATCGGGTGGTTTGGGGGCTATGGGTTTTGGACTTCCTGCAGCAATTGGAGCTGCTGTTGCACGACCTGATTGTGTCGTGGTGGATATTGATGGCGATGGGAGTTTCATCATGAATGTGCAAGAGCTTGCTACGGTCAGGGTGGAAAATCTTCCTGTTAAAATTATGTTGTTAAATAATCAGCATTTAGGCATGGTGGTTCAGTGGGAAGACCGCTTCTACAAGGCTAACAGGGCTCATACTTATCTTGGAAACCCTTCCAAAGAGTCAGAGATTTTCCCAGATATGTTGAAATTTGCAGAAGCTTGTGATATACCTGCAGCACGCGTGGCAAAGAAGGATGATCTCAGGTCTGCAATTCAGAAGATGTTAGATACACCCGGGCCATATTTATTGGATGTGATTGTACCGCATCAAGAACATGTTTTGCCTATGATCCCAAGTGGGGGAGCCTTTAAAGATGTGATCACCGAGGGTGATGGAAGAAATAAGTACTGATACAAATAGCACCAGAACTGGTTCTAGATGTTAAATTGTCTACATAACTCGTAAGCAGATAAGGACGAGTTTCAGAGTTTAGTTTTACAAGTTAGTTGTATCCTATGTTTTGTTTATTGCAAGACTAGCTATACTTTATTTTGTTCCTGTTGTTGACTGGTCTAAAGTGAATTTTCTACGTGCAACTTGAACTATGTATAACCTCTTTTCGAATAATGTAGTATTGGTTCAGTGTTGATAGATTAGACTTGGCTTGGGGAAAATGCTTTTCCCAGCAAGTTATTCCGCACAGTTCACCTCTTCCTCGAAAAAGACAAATCAAATAATCAAATAATTCTCAATAATGGTCTTTGCGGATCAGATCTTTCTCATATTATACAAATAAAACTCCATATATTTGATATCTTTCTTTTTGAATAAGATCCCAATTGAAAACATAACCCTGGAAGCATCTTCCAAAATTTTTCTGCTATTAGAAAAGCCATTTTGGTAGGTAATGCTAATTACTGTTGTTGATTCTAGAGGTCTGTCTGCTAGCTATGGTACCTTTGATTACAAATGAAAAGGGAGCTCAAGGAACTGGCTTTGCTGGAAGTACTTGTAAATGGATTCTAGTAAACTCTATTCCATTTTGAAGTTTGTTGCCGTGGGAATATAACTTACCAAAAACTAAATAGAAACCATACAAAGATTCACACACTTGAGAATGGTTGTTCAGTGAAGATCTCTCAGTTTTGTAGCCTATGTTGATGTAAACTATTTTTGCAGCAGTATATGAAGACATTATACTTTGCGCCTTTGGCTGTTGAGACTGACAAATTTTAATAAAGTAAACAAGCTTTATAAAAAAATCCGTAATTATCGGTATGCAATTCTACTGTGCAAGCATATATGATATTTTAGTGGATCCTTTTATATTCATCTTACCTTAAAGGTCTGTACATATGATGCTTATAGGATGGAATAGATTCTTTAGAATTGAAAAAGATTGATTTGAAGATGCTAATATATTAGTTTTCTGGACAAAGTGCAAATGCATTTCATTTAGGTCCTTAAACCTCTCAACACCACTACTGAGCATATGCACAAGTGCAGACACCACCAATTTTCCTCTCTACTAGTAGCACATGGCAAGTTGCAAACAAAACAAAGATTTGTAGCATCCCGTATTCTAGTTCATTATGAAATGATTAGGTGCAGAAAATCAATTTACCATTTTTTCGTCCCTTTGTCATCTTCCTAACTAGCTTTTAGAGTTCTTTGTTTCATTTAGACACTGTTCTGATTACACACGATTATCAAAATCCAGTAATTGATTTTACTTTTGAATATCCAAAACAAGAATGCTGGAAACTAGAGGTTAGGGGAGCTTATCTCTAAACAATAATCTTTGTTTCAGACTTATCACTGCCCTGTAACCTTGTAAAATGAGGTAGCTAGTTTAGCTGTAGGAAATATGCAAGACTCTTTATCAATAACGAGGATTGAGGTCCAAAGAGAAGGAAATATCATGCTATTCCAAAAGTAGTATAGATAGAAATTAGCAGCAGTTGTTTCTTGATACCTTATGAAGTGTGAGTTTTCATTTCCTTAAGTGGCGTACTTGAATATTCTCTCACAGGTTTGCAATTCGATTTATTCATCCATTTGTGATGCTGATGACATGTCAAAAAGGATTTTCTCCTAACTGAAGGCAGGTAATCTTTGAAGAATAAGCATTTGTATTATTAAGACTGCAGAGTAGGAAATCTGGCCCATGGAGTGTGATTCAGCTGATCTTCCCCTACAACAAAGGCAGTTGCATCGAGCAGAACGTTCCACAATGGGCTTCTGAAATCCAATGCATAGAGTATTGAGTTCCTTCACTTCAGTTGGGTAAGAAAATAGTCCTTTGGCAGTGTGCTTGCACTTTCTTCTGAATTAATGGCCGAGTTGTGATCCCTTAATCCTTAAATCAAGCCAAGTCTCTGGTGCCACAATGACTTGATTCCTTATAGCTTGCAAATTCCGTCGCACAATTAGCTTCTTGTCCAATAATAGTCATATAGAAGCTCCCCTTGAAGAATGGGTAGCTCTCTCCAACCAACATCATTGCTTCCTTGTAGTTCTGAGTGAAAAGAACTAAATACTCCTCATCTGGTAATCCGCAGTGCTTCAGAACTTTATTTCGAGCTTGAATTTCAGGGATTGAGATGAAGTCCCCGATCTGGATGGGGATCTGAGAACTTATCTTTGATGCAAAGATCGGTTGTTTTGTCCCACAAGGGCATTTGAGTACTCGGGATATTTAGCTAGGACATTGTTCTACATATTGCATTTCACTTGGGGTTATGGGCCCTGGCCATCTGAGGTCAAGGCCATGGAGTGTTGATATAGCCTCTGCAACTGTGATTTGGAATTACTGTACTGTTTCATTTCATTTCATTTCAAACATCGACGAAACCAAAACGAAATTAGACATACCTTTCCTGTGATAAAGCGTGACAAGGGACAGAAGTTTTGCTCTTACCCTTAATAACCACGCTGCTTGGTCTGGTATCCTGTGTTTTTTTATTTTGCAACAGAACTGAATACCTTTGTTCCCTGCTTCATATTTAGTAGATATAAAGATTTTGGATTCGGGCTCTTTAAGAGACCACTATCAGAGATTCAGAATGACTATTTTGAGATGCTGACATTATAGGAAAGTAGAAATTGTGTTTGTACCTTCATTCCTAGTGATGGAAATACCAAGTTTATCAGTGTTCCATGACCGTAGATGATTTCTCCCCACTCATTGATCAATGATATAAAGTATTCGGTTTATAAGAACAACCTAGGAAGATAAGAGAATATTGGGAAAGAAGTGGGTGAAGAAACCTATGTAAAAGTAAAACGGCAAAATCGTGAAGCAGATGGATGTGATAATATTAAATATGTTCTTTCTTGAAGAGTTGGTTTACTCTATGATGAAAAAGTTGCAAAGAGGTAACTTAGGCAAAAGATGAAAGAGTAGACCAGGCCAAGTCAAATTTGACTCTTTGAAGGACAACTTCCCTTGTTAATGTACGAGTAGCAGACTAGAAGAAAGATGCCCACAATTCGATGCTAGAGGAACTGAGCTGTATATCAAGATCTTAAGTATTGAAAGGGACATGTACAAGCGTGAAATCCTAATGCTCCAAAGTTCATTCTTCCACCTAATTTCTAGCCCTGAGTAGTAAAGAAAATGCCAACAAATTATTGTTGATGAGGATCAATGTAAAAAGATAAGAAGAGGGCATCAAATTTGGAAACAAAATCTCCATTAAAGATGAAAAACGTTCAGATTAAAAAGTGTCACTTCGTGTTTTTATACCTAGTACCATGTTTCAATTAAGGACGATGGTTACGGTTGCCGGGGTGGCTACTTCTTGAATGAAGAAGGCAATTTCACGAATGTGAATGATGCATTGTTGCAAATTTTTGTACATATCGGTTTGGGGCATTTGGAAAAATACCCAACATTTGGTATCATAATTGAAACTTACTTCATTTGAAATAATCACTGAAAAATACTTTATTTATTTATTTTTTTTTTGGAAAAATACTGTTTTATCTAAGTATCATAAGATACTTTTAGAGTATCACAACATGATACTTCAAGTTTTTGGTATCATAATCGAAACTTCATCAAATATTTATGATACTTTGGACGAAATTTCAGTATCACAGTTTGAAACTTTATACTTTTTTTTTTTTTTTAATGATACTTTGTCTCAAAGACAATCATTGACCACCACCCGCCATCGAACCACCACCATCACCACTCGCCATCGAACACTGAACCACCGCCACCATATCATACCCACCACACCACGACCACACTCCACCACTATAGATTCACAGAAACCGCAACATCACCATCACCACCACCACCACGCACCAGCAACACCGCACCACCACTACTTCACATCCACTATAGAATCTTCAAATCACCCGCCCCACCGCCAAACACCACCAACCTTGCACTGCAACAATCACTGCCTCTCCACCTCACCACCTTCAAATAACCAGCACTATCGCCGCACACTCAACGCATATAAATTTGCTTCGACCATCGATGCGACGAAGGAAAAAAATTAGTGCGAGGAAGAGTCAAGATCCACTGCCTCCCGTCGCTGCACACGAAGGAGAAGAAGAAGAAGAAGAAGAAGAAAACCCAACAACAATTCCTAGTAGGCGGTCTGAGATGGACAAGCGGTGTAGTCGGGGAGATGACGAGCAATGTCACTCCATTGTTGATCGGGGAACCAACGGCTTTGGAGGAGTCAAGGGAAGAACATAGTATTTTTCAATTTTTCTTCTTTGAGAAGTAAAATTCAGTTTAGTTTATTTTTTACATTAGAGAGTGAAATTAACCCTCTCGGTTTTTTCTTTAAACGGGTTAACTCGAAAAGCAAAATCAATCCCCCTTTTCCTCACTATATTTGAAGGGATAAATACATGAATAAGGAGTTTAAAAGATGGAATTTAAAATTTAAGAAATTTGTGATTTTAATGCAAAAATCAGGTTTTTATATAAAAAATAGGTAATTAAATAGGTTGATGTCACAATTATACAATTTATGGTAACATACAAATCACAAATTTTATAGGTCACAAATTATGAAATTTTTCGGTCACAAATTATAAAATATTTTGGTCACGACTTAATTCTCGGTCACAAATAATAAATTTACAAGTCACGACTTATTTTTTATTACAAATTATCAAATTAATCGGTCACAAATTAAAATTCGGTCACAAATTACAAATATTAAAGGTCACGACTTATTTCTTGGTCATAAATATGACTCACAACTAATTTATTGGTCGTAAATATTTGGATACAACTTATTTTTCGGTCACAAATTAAAAATTTATACGTCACGACTTATTCTCGATCATAAATTACAAATTTACAGGTCACAACTTATTTTTCGATCATAATTTATGAAAATAAGGGTAACAAATATTTTTTTGGGTCATAGATCACAAATTTTAGCCTCTGTTTGTTAAAATGTTTTTGTTTAAAAATATGTTCTTTTATGTTTTCTAGGTAAAATGCGTGGTTGAAAAATGGAGAGAAAAAATGTGTATAGTTAAAAAGTGATTTGGGGAATTGTGTAATAAAAAGCATGTTTAAAAACTAGTTTGCCAAACAGAGACTTATAAGTCTTGACCTTCATTTTTAGAATTTGTGACCGTGATTTTTATTTCTTGGTCACAAATCTCGAATTTTGTAGGTCACAATTTTTTCTCGGTCGCAAATTTCGAATTAATTGGTTACAACTTATCAAATTATGAGTCACAACTTTCTCGTTGGTTGGAAATCACAAATTTCATAGGTTACAATTTTTTCTCCGGAACAAATCACGAATTTTTTAGGTAACAATTTTCACAAATCATAAGTTTTCTTGATCACATATCACAAATTCTATATGTCACAGTTTATTTCACAGTCACAATTTATTAAATTTTTTGTCACGACTCATTTTTTGGTTCAAATTATCGATTTAATTGATCACAATCTATTTCTCGATTACAAACCATAAATCTTATAGGTCATAAATTATGGTCACACTAATTAATTGGTCACAACTTTGTTTTGGGTCATAAATGTCAAATTATTAGGTCACAAAATCCAATTAAAGGTCACAAATTATACTTCATCGCCCTCGCCCTCACCCTCACCCTCACCCTCACTAACCCCACAACCACTGCGTTGGCGCCGACACACCACCACCATCCAAACCACCACTATCATTACCTGTCCTATGACCACCGTCATTCACTACCACCTCCACCATAACTGCCAACACAACACAAACACCTTCATTTCCAACACAACACAAACATCTTGACCACCACCACAACCCCCAACACCCTGCCCCCACCATCAACTAGGCCATCACGGCCTACAACTCACCATAGTTTCCACCATCAACTTTTAACACCACCATCTTCCCGCATCGCCACACCACAATCACCATACATCGTTATCTGAACAACACACAGAGCACATGCTTCGTGCAATCAACATCCCCAAATTAAAAAAAAGGAACAGATCTAGTTGTGTGTGTGTGTGTGTATGAGAGAGAGAGAGAGAGAGAGAGAGAGAGAGAGAGAGAGAGAGAGAGATCTGGTGGTAGGAACCCAGCGCTGCGCGGTGGTACTTCTGTTGCTACGACACCACCAATCTGTTCACCAAAGTTGGCACATTGACACCATCACAATCGATTCCACCACCAGCACAACCACCACCACACTGGCATCACAGGCTACTATCAACTGAGATGACGACATTACATCAGAGGACGTTAATGACACTATCGATGATAGCGAAGTTGAGCGCCGCTATTGTTATGAAATGTTGTTCAAATATATAAATATAAAGTTGAAAAAGTGCGAGAACCGGTCCAATATATAAGGAACCGGTCCAAAAAGTGCAAAAATCGGACCAAATACAACTGGACGGACCAAATGGTCCGGATCGGACCTAAAGGTCCGGCCAAAATGAAGAACCACGCGATCGCGTGGTTAAGTGATTTATTCACTGCAGAAATTTTTGAGGCATTGCGCGATCGCGCGAGATTCATACCAGCGATCGCGTGGAGTTAAAATTTGACCGTTGGAGAAATTTTTCAGAATTTCTCAAGCACCTTTTCAACCAATTTTGGCACTCTTTCGTGAAGAGTTGCATGAACAACGAATAGGGATGATAGAATTCTATAAATAGGTATAGAATTCATGTTTTGAACAACCTTTTGATTATCTAACCTTCAATAGTGATTATCATCCAAAAGTTCCAAAATTTTATACTTAGAATCTTCAAAATTTGCTCTTCTTGTTCCTATTCTCCAAGTTTATCAATTGTGCTATTTGATACTTGGTTTGAGGCTTGAAATCCGCTAAAGAAATTTACTTGGAGGCCCTTTAGCATTCTCATTTAGAGAGGGCGCAAATTTCGCTTTTAGGACAGCATTCTTTGCGATTCAAGTCATTTTGCAATTTTTTCTTCTTGATTCTTTGTTGCAAGATTTTTGTGTTAACTTCGTTATAGCACATATTTCATTTGAGAAAGGAAATTTCTCAACAATCTAAAAGCGAAATTTGTTCTGCGATGGCAACCGAAGGAGACACAACCATGGAAACAATCAAATTGATGAATCAAGACTTGGTTCGCTTGGGTCATTTTGATGGCACCAACTTCACAAGGTGGCAAGACAAAATCAAGTTTCTACTAACGGCGCTGAAAATCTTCTATATCCTTGATCCCAATTTGGAAGACTTGCCAGAACCTTCCGAGAAAGATACCGAACAAGCAAGGATTGATCGAAAGAAGCGAGAAGAAGACGAACTTATTTGTCATGGTCATATCTTGAATGCACTTTCGGATCGTCTTTACGACTTGTACACCAACACTAAATCTGCAAAAGAAATTTGGAATGCACTTGAAAACAAGTACAAGGCCGAAGAGGAAGGAACTACAAAATTCCTTATATAACAAGGTACTTTGATTTTAAATTTTTGGAAAATGTTCCCCTATTACCCCAAGTTCATGAATTGCAAGTGAAGTCAATAAATTAAAAGCGGTGAAGATAGAACTTCCGGAATCATTTCAAGTAGGAGCAATTATTGCAAAATTTCCTTCTACTTGGAGAGGATATAGGAAGAAAATTCTTCACAACTCCGAAGACTTTTCAATGGAGCAAATTCAAAAACATCTCCGAATTGAGGAAGAGTCGAGGGCAAGAGATGGGATTGAACATTCCCATGTTAGCACTTCTAAAGCCAATGCCTTGGAGAACAACAAAGTGACCAAAGTAAACAAAAGAAAGTTTACTAGCAACAACAACAACAAATTCAAAAAGAAGCCCAAGGGAGAATGCTTTGTATGTGGAAAATTCGGCCACTTTGCGAAAGATTGTCGACATAAAAAACAAAGCAATTTTGGAGGCAAGGTTAATTCCATTGACAAGAATGAAATTATTGCTACTATAAGTGAAGTGAATTCTGTCAAAGGAAAAATTCCGAGATGGTGGTATGATACATGCGCCACCGTTCATGTTTGCTATGACAAATCCCTATACAAGACCTATCAAGAGATTGATGATGGTCAACAAATTCAAATGGGAAATGAACATTGTTCAAAAGTCATAGGCAAAGGGAATGTTGATCTTCAATTCACATCCGGAAAGGTTGTAACTCTTACAAATGTCTTACATGTGCCGGATATGAATAGAAACCTTGTAAGTGGTGATTTGTTGGGAAAACCGGGCGTGAAATGTATTTTTGAGTCGGAAAAACTTGTATTGTCCCGAAATGGTTTCTTTGTTGGTAAAGGCTATTCCACTAATGGAATGGTCAAATTGTGTACTATTGACAATGCAATCAATAAAATAAATTCTTCTTACTTTGTGTGTTCTTTAGATTTATGACATGATAGATTAGGACATGTTGGATATTCTACTTTGCATAGAATGATTAGAAATGGCATGCTATCTTGTGATTTTACAAAGTATGAAAAATGTGAAATTTGCACTAAGTCCAAAATGATTAAAAAACCTTTTCAAAGTGTAGTAAGATCATCTTATATTCTTGACATAGCTCATACCGACATTTGTGAACTTAATGGCATATTAACAAGGGGTGGTAATAAATATTTTATTACTTTCATTGATGATTATTCTAGATTTTGTTATGTTTATCTAATGAAACATAAAAATGAGGCTTTTCATATGTTTAAAGCATATAAAAGTGAATTAGAAAATCAAAAGGATAAAAGGATTAAAATTCTTAGAAGTGATAGAGGCGGTGAATATTTTTCTAAAGAATTTGATATCTTTTGTGAAGAACATGGTATTTTACACCAATGTAGTGCACCTAGAACACCGGAACAAAATGGCCTGGCGGAAAGGAAAAATAGAACCTTAGTTGAGATGATAAATGCTATGCTAACAAGGTCTAACTTGCCTAATTACTTATGGGGTGAGGCATTACTTACCGCGTGTCATATACATAATAGAATTCCTTCTAAGAAACTTAAAGTTTCACCTTATGAATTGTGGAAAGGTCGGAAGCCTAACATTGGATATTTTAAAGTGTGGGGGTGTTTGGCTTATTATAAAAACACCAATCCTAGTAGGACAAAACTAGGACCAAGAGGGATCAAGAGTGCTTTTGTTGGATATGTTATAAATAGTAAAGCATATAGGCTACTTGATCTAATATCCAATGTGATTATAGAATCACAAGATGTGAAATTTTTTGAGAATTCATTAAGCGTTGATGATATTCCTCAAAATTCAATAGAAATTCAAAATGAATTTCCGGCTTCTAAATCACTAGAAACATCTACCCAAGATGTAATTGAGACTAGTGAAACTCGAAGAAGCAAGCGTTCTCGTAAAGGAAGATATAGTAAGAACAATTCCATATGTTCTTCAAATTGATAGTGATCCTAAAACCTATAAAGAAGCAATGACTTCTAGAGATAGCACATTTTGGAAGGATGCTATCAATGATGAAATGGATTCTATAACGTCCAACAATACTTGGAAGATTGTTGATTTACCGGCTGGATCAAAAGCCATTGGTTGCAAGTGGGTATTTCGAAGGAAATACAATACCGATGGTTCAATCCAAACCTATAAAGCAAGATTAGTTGCTAAAGGTTTTCGACAAAAGGAAGGAATTGATTATTTTGACACTTATGCACCGGTGGCTAGGATCACTACTATTAGAATACTATTTGCACCATCTTCTATATTTAATTTGCATGTTCATCAAATGGATGTGAAGACTGCATTTTTTGGAGAATTAGATGAAGAAGTTTACATGGAACAACCGGAAGGTTTTGTTCTTCCGGGTAATGAAAATAAAGTTTGTAAACTTATTAAATCGCTATATGGTTTAAAATAAGCTCCCAAAAAATGGCATGAGAAATTTGATAATACAATTATGTCTTTTGGTTTTTCACATAATGTGGTAGATAAATGTTTATATATTAAAAGTTGTGATAAACTTGTTACATTTGTGTGTTTGTATGTGGATGACATGTTGATTATAAGTAATCACATGAATGGCATAAAAGAAACGAAGAGGTTTCTATCGTCAACATTCAATATGAAAGATCTTGGTCAAGTGGATACCATATTGGGTATAAAAGTGATCAAGAATGAGTTGGGGTATGCATTAACCCAATCACATTATATTGAGAATGTGATTGAAAAGTTCAAACATTTGAACATTAAAGAGGCAAATACTCCATTTGATTCAAGTATTAAACTTGTAAAGAATGTTGAAAGGGCTATTGGACAACTCGAATATGCGAGTGCAATTGGAAGTCTAATGTATGCAGTTCAATGCACGAGACCGGATATTGCATTTGCCGTGAGTAAACTTAGTAGGTTTACTAGCAATCCAAGTGTTGAGCATTGGAAAGCGATTGGAAGAGTTCTTGGTTATCTAAAGAGAACTAAAAACCTTGGACTTCAATATTCCAAGTTTCCAGCAATATTAGAAGGATATACCGACGCAAGTTGGATATCAAATGCTGGAGAAAATAAATCAACCTCGGGATGGTTGTTTACACTTGGAGGTGGTGCTGTTTCTTGGAGATCGAAGAAACAAACAATTATAACACATTCCACTATGGAATCCGAGTTTGTTGCATTAGCCGAAACTGGAAAGGAAGCAGAATGACTTAAGGATCTTCTTTATGAAGTTCCATTGGATACGAAGAAGGAATCTTCAATATCTATACTATGTGATAGTCAAGCTACTCTAGCAAGGGCTTATAATGAAGTCTACAATGGAAAGTCAAGACATATGAGTCTTAGACATGATTATATAAGAAAATTAATAAAGGATGGAATAATATCACTTACCTATGTGAGGTCAAGTGAAAATTTGGTTGATCCATTCACAAAACCACTTACCAAAGAGTTGGTAAGACAAACATCGAGTAGGATGGGGCTAAAACTCCTATAATAAAATTCACCAATGACGGCAACCCTACCTGTCATTACGAAATGAGTAATTCACGGGTTCAAAGGGTAACAACAAGTCATTCGATAAGTGAATTGTTGCAGCACTTAAAAATTATTTTAAGGCCCTATCCTAAGGATACAAGTGCTGGGGTAACTGTTTGGAAGGTTGAACAAATCTTAAAGAAATTCAGTAATTAGTACAAGTGTCTTTAAAAGTTACCAAGACACTGTAAGAATTTCTCCTATATGAACTTAGAAGTGGTGCCGCTTCAAGGAAAGTTTTGGAGTTACTTTCTGAAAAGTTCATGAACTCGGATGGACGCAAGGCCATTAACGCGTCAAAGTAAATCGTGTGGAACATATTGAGCAAGAATGTTCACGTGTGCGATATCGCCGGTAATGTCATGATGACGCGATCCCAGTCGGGGAATCTCGTCGAACACGCGGAATAACGACAATTAAAACCTAGGAAAGATCTAAATCAGATCGACACAAGACAAACAACGATAAATAAGGATAGAACGACGGTAAAGCCTTGACCCGACAATCACGACGCAATTTATGGCGATGCGGATTGAAGAACCAAGATTGGTGAACGCCACAAGGACTTGTCAATTCCCTTGATAAGTATCGAATTTGGAAACGCCACAAATATTCTTGCGAATATTTGATAAGTTTGCTGGAAGAACGCCACAAAGAACGGATTTTTGATAAGCTCAAGAAAAAGGGAATAAATCAACCTCTCAATTTTGGAGAATCCTCTCACAAATTTTATTAATCAACTCAAACTTGTCTAATGTTTACAATAATGAAAAAGCGTATAAATAAGCAAGAAAACCTAGCATCTAATTACTCAAAATAGAATTCTAATTATGCTAAAATTCTAAAATAGGAAAATAACCTAAAATAATAAAAGGAAATAAATTAATTGAAAAATCCGGAAAATCTGGAAATTCTTGAGTTACGGCCGTAACTAATATTCTGTCTCAATCTTCAATTAGCCGTTACGGCCGTGATCAATATGTTACGGCCGTAAAGATTTCAAATTCAGTTTTTACGGCCGTGAGGAATATCTTTACGGTCGTGAATAAGTTTCTGCCTGTTTTTTTGATTTCCTGCCTCGGCTCGATCCTTTCCCCTTCTCGGCTCGATCCCAACACGGAACTTGCTCCGTTTTGCACGTAGATCATTGTCATATTGCCGATGGCTCGACTTCGCCCCTCGATGCCTGGTCCGGATCACATCACATAAGGGATAACTGGTTCAAATCCAAGGCTACCTGGGATCTCGATATTACTTTGCAATATTAGCACTAATATAAGGTTAAAATCGAAAGATACCTTATTTTATGGGTGGCATCGTTTATGATTCTAAGTTGTGTTCATATATTTGAACAAGTGGGGGATTTTTATGAAATGTTGTTCAACTATATAAATATAAAGTTGAAAAAGTGCGAGAACCGGTCCAATATATAAGGAACCGGTCCAAAAAGTGCAAAAACCGGACCAAATACAACTGGACGGACCAAATGGTCCGGACCGGACCTAAAGGTCCGGCCAGAATGAAGAACCACGCGATCGCGTGGTCAAGTGATTTATTCACTGCAGAAATTTTTGAGGCATTGCGCGATCGCGCGAGATTCATACCGGCGATCACGTGGAGTTAAAATTCGACCGTTGGAGAAATTTTTCAGAATTTCTCAAGCACCTTTTCAACCAATTTTGGCACTCTTTCGTGAAGAGTTGCATGAACAATGAATACGGATGATAGAATTCTATAAATAGGTATAGAATTCATGTTTTGAACAACCTTTTGATTATCTAACCTTCAATAGTGATTATCATCCAAAAGTTCCAAAATTTTATACTTAGAATCTTCAAAATTTGCTCTTCTTGTTCCTATTCTCCAAGTTTATCAATTGTGCTATTTGATACTTGGTTTGAAGCTTGAAATCCGCTAAATCAATTTACTTGGAGGCCCTTTAGCATTCTCATTTAGAGAGGGCGCAAATTTCGCTTTTAGGACAGCATTCTTTGCGATTCAAGTCATTTTGCAATTTTTTCTTCTTGATTCTTTGTTGCAAGATTTTTGTGTTAACTTCGTTATAGCACATATTTCATTTGAGAAAGGAAATTTCTCAACAGCTACTGTGAGGCGTGATTGCACCTCGGAGCTCGTCGCACTGCTATCGTTGCTGTAAGGTTCATCACTGCTTTAACCGGATCTTGCTGGCGGTGCCTGTAAATGCTGCTTCTAGAGTGTGGGGTTAGTGCTTGGGCGCCGCTGCTGCTAGACGGGGTGGGATGGTGCCGCCAGAGTGTGGAATATGTTGTGCTGTTGGAATGTGGTGCAGAAAGAAGGTGTGAAATAGTGTCAAAATTGAATTAGGGGTTGGGGTGATATATTTTGGTTTAATAATAATCTTATTATTATAATTAAATAGATAATTAAGACCTGATTTGTGAAATGTAAAACTTATAATTTGATTGTTGAAATTTGATCTCTAAAAATAGGACTCCTTGTAATTTCCTCATATTTGAAGTATACAGTTTGGTTTGGACTGCAATTTTCAAATTAAATCACAATTTACCTAACAGCATAAAAGTAACATTTCTTGGTGTAACAATTCTTAGACAAGTTACAATTGTGTTGGGCTTAAAAGAGTCCAGCCCATTGGATATTTAATTGGGTCATCATTTATTTTAAGCAACAAGGACCTTTTGTGCAATTTCATTTAAGTTAGTGCCTAACCCAATCAAATGAGATGCTGGGCTTCCTTTAGAGATGACAAAAAAATCCAATCAATCGATTCGATCCGAAAAAATCTTGATTAGCGGATCGGGGACGGGCGGAGGGGCATCGATCTGCTCCGATCCATCCCGTTCAAATTAAAAAAATTAAATTTAATAGAAAGTTAATTTTTTTTATTAAATTTAATTTTTTTAAAGATTTAGTTTAAATTATATTTTAAACAAAAAAAATTTCGTTCTCAACTTGATTTCTCTAAGAATTATCTTAGAATGATTTTGGGGGCTATTTAATCTATATTGTATTTATTGTTGTTGGGTTTCATCTATTGTATAGATGATGTATATTAGGGTTGCCAAAATTGTATCTTGAATGTATGTATTGAGTTACCTCTAGATTTAGGACAAAAAATTTAGAGAATAAAATATTATATTCCTATATTTGGTAATAGTGAAATTGTCAGTTTGTCCCGTCAATTTTCCCTTCTCATTGGAGAGTTTTACGACGTTAAATAATCATTGCTGTTATCACATTATCATTTAGTATTTCAATATTCTATTGTTTGTGAGTTGGTTTGTTTGAATTGTTAATTCCTATTTTAATCAAACGGAGTCTGGGGAAATATTTTTATCGTTGCTATTTGTGTTGGGAATTTTAGTAGTCCAATTTCTCAACAAATTAGCCTCTGTTTGACAACTCATTTTAAATAGTCATCATTACAATTTATAATTTTACACAATTTTTTATATAACTTTTTAATTATATACATTTTCTCTCTCCAATTTTAAACACAAATCTTACTTACCTCGAACTACGAAATTAATGGTGGCTACTCATTTAAATGAGTTTCTGAACAGTTGCTAATATGTGAGTCTAAAATTTTAACAAAGCTCAAATTGAAGCTTTCTAAACATAAATGCTAAAACACTCACATACTACTCTAAATACAATATTAAATTATTAAATAGTACAAAGTTCGAACATAATAATTGCTGTTGACCACAAAATCCGGCTGAACCTTGGACCAACACGTCTCAGCTCCTCCCTCTTGAACACGTGGATCTCCCGCGCACTGTGACAAACAATCAGAGTTTGCAAAGGGGGCCGAGGTGGCTTCCGTTTGCACTCCGATGCCAAAGTCAGTACTCATTTTAGGCGAATATATATTGGGTGCGGGAGAGGTAAATGTGTAAAAGAGAGAAAAGGGAGTGAGAGAAATATATCTTGTTAAGAGTAAGAAAATGCTAACCCCCTTCTTGGAGGCAAGTGTGCTCCATTTATAGAGGAACTTGTTATCTCAGATCATGACACGTGGCATACTTTACACTTGTCTTCACCCTAACTCTTGGAGGTGACAACCTTGCTTTTTGACCTAATCATTGCTACATTTCGTAGGGGATGGGCGCCTGTCACATCTTGGTAAAGGCAGTGTCCCATCTCTGACTCTATCTCTCTTATGGTCACTGCCGTAAAGCGCCCCGGCTGAGTATAAAGCACATCGGCCAGGCGTAAATCAGTTCGGCTAACAAGGTTCGCTTGACACACCACCTCGGAATCGGACCCAAGGCGATATTTCAGGCCTTAGCTATGGGTCAAGGTCCGTTGGGCCTTAGTTGGGCCCTTGCTAGTGGATCACTGTACCTCTCTTTGGGCTTGAATTCAACACTAGTCCCTCAAATCCGAAGCGATCATTCATGGACGTGTAGGATTTGTTGTACGCCCGAGGCACTAACTTTTTTATGGTGGCTTTCCTATGATGCCGCAGACCTGGTGCCTAGGACGACCTTCCTTATTGGAGGTTTGGGTTTGGTGTGAAGCCGACCTCCTACTTCGGATTTTCTCTCTTGAGTGAAGGTTTGGGACGCACTAGCGCGTATCTTAGGCGGCGTATTTAATGAATAAGGGGGCTATTGTCGTTGGTTCCCAAGAAATATATAAAAGGTGATGGGAGTGGCATTTTGCAGCGCGTGGTACTCACTATGGTAGCCGAATGGTTTTGTCCCTCCCTTTGACGGCTGGCGCTTTGATTAGCCCATTCTCCAAGAAGCATGGGTTAACCACATTAATCATACGACTCACAAAAACCAAGGAATCCAGATCATTGGGATCCCTATAAATCCTCCATTTTACTATTTCCCCTTTACCATTTTCTAAAAATCCTTGCAGCAATACTCTGGCGAAAGCTTGTACCGTCTTTCTCTTTCTTGCGAGTTTCGAGTCTTCTCTTCAAGGGTTTTCTACCCAGCACCCGCCCTTAACGTTCCACAGATTTTACTGGCGAGTTCTTCATTCCAAGTGCACAATTTCAAGCGTTCGTCCTTTGAAGGTAAATCTCTTGGTCTCTGTATATGCGAGACTTTTCTATTTTTAGTTTCTCATTGTGGGTTTGAAAAATTTGTTTTTGCACCTTGTTTTTCTTTTGTTGAGTCTGACCCACCTTTAAAACAAAAGAAAAAATGGAAAGAGTTGGGGGAACGGGTTCACAGGAAATGTTAGCAATGGCGGTTCCCGTCAGAGGTTTCTGCCCCATCTCTTTATCGGTTTTTAGTTCCCACTTCTTTAGGGAGCAGATGAAGAGGAGAAATAGGAAAACCAGTGGCATAATTTATTTGAGTGATTCTGATAGAGAATAAGAAAAACATCAGAATTACATGGCTCATCTGTCATCCGAGGAGGAGGCATCTTTGACAGAGCTTCGGAGCAAACGAGACAGGGATCTAGGGAGAGAAGGGGCGGCAGGCTCTTCTTCAGGTCACCAGGACCTTGGCTTAATCGTTAGGGCCCCGTTTAGGGCACATAGGGAAGAGTTGGGTCTGACCGTAGAGGAGATCGCCCAGGTAGAGGATTGGTTTGACCAGGTTAACAATGTTTCGGGCTACCACGTTGATCCTGATCCAAACCTAGAGTCATGGAAGAGCAGTGAGATTGCTACTGAAATCTGAAGGGTTGATTTGGCCGGGGCTTCGGAAAAATTCAGGCTGCCAGAAGGGGTCCAATTGGTGCACCCTACACCTTCTTGTCGACCTTGCAGCCCTCCTCCAGGCCAAGCGGCCATATGCTACGATGCCCTTTCTTACGGGATGAGGCTTCCCCTGCACCCCTTTTTCAGGGCGTTGCTCAGAAGCTATAACCCATGCCCCTACCAGCTGGCCCCCAATTTCTGGACACAGGCTGTGGGCACTTGGTTGGTGTGGCAAGAGGTCAACCCTGATCATCCCATCTCACTGCACATCATTCACACTCTCTATACTTCAAAGAAATCAGTTAGAAGGAGAGAGACGTGAGGTCGGACGTCAAGGATTGATATTACTTGTCTCCCAGGGGCTCTTACCCTCCTGTCATCATCGCCCCACCTCAATAAAGAACTGGAGGAACCAGTGGTTCTGGGTTGCTGGGGAGTGACAGAGTTCTCCTGTGGACCCTAGTCCAGAAATTACAGTCTCTCGAACTCTTTCCGTACCTAGTGAGTCTTGTACTTGTTTTAGAGTCTTTAAGTGTCACGCGTCTTTTGCTCTTTTAACTTTCATTCACTTTTCTTGGTTGCTTACTAACATGTCATCGGTTTATGGCAGGGGACACTTTTGCTCGCCTCCTCCCCGACGCAGACCTAACGGCAGTGAGGCGTTTGTTTGCTTACAAGGGCACTTTCCAAGGGGTCATTCAGCAAAACAAGTTATTTGTTAAACACGGTCTTATGCGAGCTATGAGTAAGTTCGTTTCCCTATTACTGTTTCATCTTATGCTTTTTCTATTCGTAGCCTCATTTTCCTCTTCCTTGCTAGGTTCCAAGGAATTTTCGAAGATCTCCTTAAAGGGTCTCATGGCTAAGAAGATCCCTCCTGCCCTGCGCCACGGCAGGGAAATTGAAAGAAGGCAGAAAACGGTCCTGGCCAACTTGCAAGTTGGAGTGGCAAAGGAAGTGTTCGAAGCGTCTACAACCCAACTTCAGGGCCCTCTTCCAGCCCTACGGCCACCGCCCACTCTGCTGCCTGTGGGCCCCCAGCAGCCTAGCACAGAAAAGGAGGCTGATCCTAAAGGAGTCCTTCCAAAGGGGAAAGGGAAAATGTCTGACAGAGGGGGCTCTAAGAGGGAAAAGGAGGCTAAGGATGTTTCTGACCCATCCTCTCTATCCGAGGACATGCCTGAGCACGCATCCTAGGAGGATCCCGCTCCCTTGAAGAGGTTAAAAGGGGTAAGGGCAAGGAGTCCACCTCCGCCGCCGATGATTGAGGACTTGGAGAACGAGCCGTCTGTGCCCATTCCAGACTTGGCCTATGAGGTGTAGAGATGGCAAAAGGGCCGAGCCGCTCGCCGGCTCGTCGGCTCGGGTCGTCAAATCATGAGCCACGAGCGGCTCGACTCGTCCAACTCATGGGCTCGTTCATGAGCAAAACAAGCAAATCCTAAAACGACCCGAGCTCGGCTAGTTTTACATAGACGGCTCGTGAAACACGAGCCACGAGCCGAGCCCACGAGCTCGGCTCGTGGACTCGTTTTTTTTTAAATAAAATATTAATTTTAATGAAAAAAATGAAAAAAAAAAATTTATGTACGAGCCGCGAGTCGGCTCGGCTCGCGAGCCACGAGCTCAAGGGCCAAGCCGAGCTTGACCCTGAGTAACGAGCCGAGCCGAAGCTCGGCTCGTCTTAGAGACGAGCCAAGCAGCGAGCTTAATGGGCTGGCTCGGCTCGGCTCGGCCCATTGCCATCTCTAATGAGATGACACCGGAGGGGGCAGAAGAGCTCAAGCATATTAAAACCAGCATTCTCCCCAGAGATGTCACTTTCAGCCCTTCACTGTTTGACTCCCCCAGTTCACCTCCAGCCCGGGCCGCATTTATAACTGAGCAATTTTGGACGGAGGGCTGGTCCGCCTTCTCTTCTAGTGCCAGTCCGTCCCATAAGCCGCTCCTTGCCAAGGCCATGAATGCCAGGGCGCTGGCCCTCATTGACGAGGTGGAATCGTCCGTGAACGAGGCGCAGCGGGACAACATGCTAAAGGAGATTAATGATTTAAAAACCCAGCTGGCCATAGCCCGGAAGTCTTCCTCAGAAGAGAGGGATAATGCAAAGCGCCTCCAGGAGGACAATGATAAACTGAAGCATGACCTTCGGTCCTCTGAATCAGACTTGGCGGTTCTGTGCAAAAAATTAGATGATTCCAATCGTGCACAGTCCATCACATCTGATGCTTTGACTGCTGCTAATGCAGCCAAGTCCAGGCTGGAAGCTGAGGTGGCAGTAGCCAATGAAAAATTGGGGAGGGAGCTGGAGGCTAAGGCAAAGGCGGAGGAGGGCCTTACCTATTTGGAGAGGCATATGCAAACGAGGACCACTGAGGTTCTGGAGCAGACTGTCACGACACGGGTGGAGAATGCTTTAAGTACCAGAGTGTCTGAGGCTGTCCAGAACTTCAAAAACACTTTTGAAGAGACCCCAGAGTACGAGGCTATGCAGAGGGTCTTTGGGAACTTAGGGGCTAGGATGATTTTGGGGGACGTGAAGGAAGCTTTTCCGACTTTGGACCTGTCCTTCATTGAAGCCTTGTACCCCGAGCCTCAAGATGCTCCTGTGGATCCACTGGATGCATCTGGCAAGGGCTTTTCAGAAGATGTCCCTCCGCAATAATCCTCTCCTGTATTTACCTTATCGTTGGGTTTTTTTTTTTTTTTTGTGTGTAAGTGCTCCGGCACCTGATATTGTAAATGCAACATTCATTCAATTTGTAAATGCCTTAATTTTATGAATGAAATAACTTATTCATATTTTGCCCAGTATTTTGGCAGCAACGTTTCAAACTGTTTAAGCATGAGTGTTTCCAAGTGCGGATGCCTTGTAATTATAAATGTCTTGTATGATGATGTAAAACTTTCTTGAACTGTATGATAATATGTGCCCTCTAGTCCCTCAGATCTGCCTAGCTTAACGGATCCACGTTTGCTGGTTAGATCTGATTTTGACCAACTTTTGTGCCATTTACCTTATACTTTGTAACAATTGCGTTTATAAATTTGTATGAACTCTTGTGGATGGTAACAACTGCGTTTATAAATTTGTATGAACTCCTGTGGATGGCGTGATCACTTTCAATCTATACACAGTACTTAGTACACATGTGTTTTGCAAACGCTTTGCCTGAATATATGTATGAGAGTATTAAACACTTTTTGGACACGTTTAACACTTCGTAAAAGGAAGTGCTCTGCATGTATGAAGTAGCTTAATGCACCCACGTTTGCTGATTAGATCTGATTTTGACCAAAAGTTTTGGTTTATATGACAACATTTGATTAAATTTGAATGCTTCCAAACGCAAATGTCTTTTCAAACGTATTGCATGGTGAATGAGTACAGTCCCTCAGATCTGAGTGGTTCGAGACATTCAGGTTTACCAGTGAGATCTGATTTTGACGATCATTTGAACGTTTCTTAAATCACACTTTGTAGGACCTATGCAAGCGAGTTTATATGAACCCCTTTTCATGGTGCCAACGCACTCAATTCTTACGCAGTGATTGCCGTGTGGGCTTTATAAGAGTCCCTTGTTTTTAACAATTTTCATGCATAGCGTAGACGTATGGTGTTACGACCAAAATAATATCGAAACTTGCGTTTATCCATTATGTTTATCTAATTTAGAAATTGGCATAATCTTCAACGTAGCTCACCCATGATTTTATGAAATCACATGATAATGCTGCAATCATAGAGGAGGAATTTGGTTTATTGAAAATAACGACGAAGGTGGTCCGTGTTCCAAGGATTACATAGAGGTACTCCATATAGGTCCTCAATCATGTACGTTCCGGGTACCACCTTGACAAAGACTTTGTAAGGGCCTTCCCAGTTGGGACCTAAAGTCCCTACTCCTGGTTCTTGTGTTGAAGGAAGAACCTTTTTGAGGACCAAGTTCCAAATATTAAAGCGTCGACTTTTCACTCTTTTGTTGTAGTATCGAGCCATCTTTTTCTGGTACCTGGCCATCACCACTTGGGAATCACTCAGTTTTTCCACGAGGAAATCTAAACCGGCCCTTTGCGTTTCTTCGTTCCTAACTTCTTCGTAATGAATTTGTCGAAGTGAAGGGATCCCAATTTCAACGGGACATACCGACTCGGCTCCATATGCCAATGAGAAAGGTGTTTCACCAGTAGCGGTGTGCGTAGTGGTTCGAAGCGCCCATAACACTTGTGGGAGTTCATCTACCCATGCGCCCTTTTTGGATTCCAACTTCCTTTTTGGGGTATTTTTTATGGTTTTGTTCACAGTTTCGACCTGTCCGTTGGCCTGTGGGTGATGTGGAGACGAGAACAATTTCTTAATTCCCAAATCGTCGCATAACTCATCGACGCTTCTGTTTTTGAGCTGTTTCGCATTGTCACTAACCAGCGAGTGTGGTATTCCGAACAGGCATATGATATTCTTCCAAATGAACTTGGTGGTGTTGGCCTCGGTGATCCTCATAAAAGGTTCCGCTTCGACCCACTTGGTGAAGTAATCAATTGCCACTATCGCAAAGCAATTGTTACCAGCACCCCTAGGCATAGGGCTGATAATATCAACCCCCCACTTTGCAAAAGGCCAAGGGCTAGTCACCACGGTTAGCTTGTGATGCGGCTGATGTGGCATGGCCGCGTTGTTAGCCCAAGAGTAAACTAACCAAGAAGGGGGTGAATTGGTTTATAAAACTTTTTCGATAAATAATATCAAACTTAAAACCAATGGGTACAACTATGAGCACGTAGTGTTACAAGTAACTAAACTATCAATGTAGTGTGCTATATATGTGTAAACTTAATTGATCAAGCAAGTATAGCACTTAGATATAGTGTTGCACAATATGAATTGATAGAATAGAGTAAGTGCAATGTAAGTAAGTAAAAGGGATGAGAGAATGCAAACGCGATTTATGGAGGTTCAATCAACCAACGTGATCTACGTCCCCCGTTACCGAGCTCTCCGTCACGAGCAAGGCCAAATCCACTATTTTGGTAACTTACAACAAGGAGTACCAAATCCTTAGGCGACTTACAACAAGGAGCGCCTATCCTTTACAATCGAGTTTTCACACGACTCTCGAAACCAACAATCGAGTTTTCACACGGCTCTCGAAACCAATCAATCGAGTTTTCACAAGGCTCTCGAAACCATAAGATATAATGAATTGAATTTACAATTGAAATAACTCTCTTGACAAATGATATACTCAAATTAAGTACCGAGAGAGTTAGGCTAACACTTCAATAGATAGCAATGAATTAAGCTCGAGTGTTAGAGAAAAACTTTGATGCAAATGATAATGAAAAGTTCGATGCAATCAAACAAAGTTTTTCAAATGATCTCTTGTTAAAATATTGAATCAAATTAAGTACCAAGAGATGCCACACTTGAATAATTAACAATAAGTTAAACTCAAAGTGTTTAGGCAATGGAACTTTGATGAATCAAATGATAATGAAAATTGTAGCACAAATAATCAAAGTTCCTCAATTGGAATTTCTCTCTTGTAAAAGATTAAAACAAGTTTAGAGCAAAGAGAGACTTACACTTCAATTCCAATATAGTGTGAAGATGTTGAAGAAGTTTAAACAATATAAAACCAAAAATCTTCACAAAACTTTCTTCCAAAAACTTTGATAAATTTGATAAAACAAAGTTTAGATCAATCAAAGTTTTATGAAAATAATAGATGAATATAAACCAAGTAAGAACAATAAATTTTCACAAGAAAGTTTGTATAAAATGTTTTCTAAGTTGTTGTAAATGAATGTGAATGAAATGGCTATTTATAGATCAAAATATTCAAATTCAGCAACTTTCGGTTGACCAAATTTGGAGTTTCGGTCGACCGAATCATTAATATAGCCGTTACACATTTTACCGTTGAACTTTCGGTTGACCGAAAAATTTCGGTTGACCAAACGTTCGGTCGACCGGAATAGTTCGGTTGACCGAAAGTTGACTTTTGGAAAAACATGAAAATGTTCGATTTTTAGGTTTCTAACTTGTTTTTCAAAGTGGTTTAACATAGTATAATCATGATTTAAGATCAAATAACATTTGAAAGACAATCTTGACTTAGATAAAAATATTTTATGCAAGTGACGAATTTTCATGTAAGTTTCTTGATGCATAAAAATCATTTTCGAGCTCGTTGAATTTCATCGCTAAAGATTGAGAGTGTTATACCTTTACATATGTTAAATCAACTCTAATCTTGTATGCTTGAATTCTTGATCTTCATGTCATGCTTTTCAACCTCAATTTTGATCTTTGAATATCTTTAATTCTTTCATGATCTTCTTTGCGTCTCATGTGCTTGATCACATAATTTTGATTTATATCCTTGAGAGACGATTTGGACATTGAGTGCTTTGAATATTTATCATTACATGAAACACTTGAAGCACACTTGTTAGCAACACAATAAATTCTTGTTTGTTATAATCAAAATAATAAGGTCAAATTGACAATAGGTCAACACGCGTGTCTCTGGCATTTATCGCACTTGCGCACGAAGTCATGGGAGTCCTTTCGCATCGTAGGCCAAAAATATCCCTGTTTAAAGACTTTCCGTGCTAGCGATAATGCCCCGGCATGGTTGCCACATATGCCCTCATGGATTGCTCTCATTATATATCTTCCTTCCTCTGGACCTACACATCTCAGTAAAGGGGAGGTGTAACTCCGCTTATAAATTAGGTCATCCAAGAGTACGAAGTTCGCAGCGTATTTTTGGAATTTTCGAGGTGCCTCTGGCTCATTTGGCAATGTTTGATGCTTCAAATATGAGATCAGGGGATTCATCCAGGATCCCTCTTCTTCTACTGCCAAAATCTCCGGTCCTGGCTCAATAGAAAAAGTCAACATGAGCTCAACTGGGATTAGATTACGTAGCTCTGAATCACCTCTGCTTGCTAGTTTGGACAAAGCATCGACGTTGGAATTTTCTGTTCTGGGGATGTGCTGTAACTCCATTTTTCCGAAGTGCACAGCCAAATCTCTTACTTTCTTCAAGTAAGCGACCATAGAAGGTTCTTTAGCAGAAAATTGCTCATTGAATTGACTTACAACGAGCTGTGAATCGCTATTCGCCACTACGGACTTAATCTTCAAAGCTTTTACAAGTCTTAGCCCAGCTAATAACGCCCCGTACTCAGCAACATTGTTTGAGGCTTTGAATTCAAAGCGGACCGCACTGTGTACTTTAAACCCCTCTGGGCTTATTAACAATATTTCTGCACTGGATCGTCCCTCATCCGAGGACCCATCAACGAACAATTTCCACTCTTGGCTGTCATCTGTGTTATCAACCATCTCGACTTCCGGTGGATGTGTGAATTCGACTACGAAGTCCGCCAACGCTTGACCCTTTATGGCGGTCCGAAGCGCATAATGTAGGTCGAACTGGCTGATTTCTATCGCCCATTTCAGTAACCTCCCAGATACGTCTGGTTTTTGCAACACTTGTCTCATGGGAAAGTTGGTGAGCACGCGTATGTAGTGTGCCTGAAAGTAGGGACGAAATTTGCGAGAGGCTGTGATTAATGAGAGAGAAAGTTTCTCCATATCTGGGTAGCGTGTCTCGGCATCTAGCATGACTTTGCTCACATAATATACTGGGAACTGACTCCCATCCTCCTCTCTGACCAACACCGAGCTAACAGCCTCTTTAGACACATCCAAATATAGGTAGAGAGGCTCGCCAGCCTTTGGCTTTGATAGCAATGGGAGCCGTCCCAAAGATGCTTTCAGGTCAGCAAAAGCCTGCTCACATTCTGGTGTCCATCGGAATCGCTTTCCCGCTTTAGGACCTTGAAAAATGGTAAGCATTTGTCAGTGGATTTTGAGACGAATCGATTCAAGGCCCCAATTCTCCCCGTTAAGCTTTGCACTTCTTTTGGATTTCGAGGCGACTACATGTTTAACAACGCATTGATTTTTTCGGGATTAGCTTCGATTCCCCTCTTATTCACCATGAATCCAAGGAATTTCCCAGATGCTACCCAAAAAGCACACTTCGCTGGATTGAGTTTCATTCGATATTTCCTCAAAACATCGAAAGCCTCTGACAAATGGAGGATATGATCCGCAGCGACCATGCTTTTGACCAGCATGTCATCAACATATACCTCCATGGTGTTTCCTAATTGTTCCGAAAACATGCGGTTTACCAGCCTCTGATAGGTAGCTCCTGCATTTTTCAAGCCAAATGGCATAGCTCTGTAGCAATAGAGTCCTCTATCTGTAATAAATGAAGTATGCTCCTCGTCCGATTCGCACATGGGGATTTGATTGTATTCGGAGTAGGCATCCATGAAGCTTAGCAGCTCATGTCCTGCCGTGGAGTCGACCAACTGATCGATCCGAGACAGTGGAAAGCTGTCTTTGGGACATGCCTGGTTTAAGTTGGAAAAATCAATACACACCCTCAGTTTCCCATTGTGTTTTGGTACCAAAACAGGATTTGATACCCACTTCGGATAGCGGGACTCTCTGATGAAGCCATTTTTCAATAGCTTTGTGACCTAGTCTTTCAAGGCCTCATACTTTTCGGAACTCATGGGCCTTCTCTTTTGCCTATGCCCAGGGCTTTGGGGATCCAGTTGGAGTCTATGGCAGGCCTCTTTAGGATCGATCCCAACCATGTCACCATGCTTCCACGCGAATACATCGAGGTTTTGAAGTAAGAAGCTCTTCAATGGACTCTTGTATTCGGTCGGTGAGTCCAGTCCGATCTGTAATTCTTTGATTGGATCAAGTGGTTCTACACCAAAGCATTCTAACCTTTCGGCCGGGGTGGGACTATAGCGATCCAGAATTTTTCCGCAATAAATAATTATTTTAATATTTAGAAAATTGTGTCACTACTATTTCACCCATTGTTTTGAAGTTAACACCGCGATGTGTTCGTCTAGCCAAGTCAAGAAATATCGAATTTGTTCGATTTTAAATTAAAATTCGAATTTCTAAAATTATATTATTTTAAGTATTATTGTCAAAAGCATTTTAAATTCCAATTTTCTTATTTAAATTATTTTAAGTCCATAATATGCAATTCAATTTTTTATCTCAAAATTATTTATTTCTCAAATGTATTTTTCAGTCCAAAATATATCTGTTTTAAATACATTTTTAATCAAAGTTAGTGCAATAATTATCATAACAAAAATTCCCATACTTTACACCATTAACCTAATTTGCAATCCACGTTTTTCTTCCTTTCCATTCATTTATCTAATCACAAAGCCAAACCCACTCAATGAATGATTCCCCTCCCCAAATTATGATGTTCCCCATTCATCAATTCTTTTTCTTTCTTTTCTATCATGTTTTTCAATTTAAGCAATCATCCTCAGCACTGCTCCATCGCACCTCAACCAATTTTGATCAAGCAGACACCATCACTGCTGAATCACCCTCACCTAATTGCTACCACGAAACCCACCACCTGCCGCAACCCAAATCGCAGAAAGCTCAACCACTGCCGGAACCACGGTTATCATCACCAAAACAGCCACTCAACCAAACCAACAATCAAACCAAATTCATCTGGATCACAACCTGCACAACCACCAAACTGCCTCTGCTCAAAACCAGAAACCCAATCGACTGAATCTCCAATCACCGAAACCCACCACTGCCCAATTTTCAACTCATCAGATCTTAACCCAAATCAAACCTTAAACCAAGAATATACTAACCCGACACTTACCTCGAGCTTTAACCCTTCGCTGCCAGATTTAATACCGGAATTTTATCACGATTTGAACCTCGTTTGACCTCGGATTTCAGCCCAAAATCCCTCCCTTTCGCGTGCACACACCCCACTTTCCCCGTCGCCAGGTGTCGGCGGCACCATCGCCGGCTGAATCGCCGGTGGTACAGATCGGAATGGTTCGATCGCCTTCTCTGTCGCTCGTATCTCTCTCTGTGTAAGAAAGTGAAAATGGTGAGAGAGAGAGAAATCTGAGGATATATATTTTATTTTCGGAAATTTGCTTTTTGGTCCTTAACTTTTAATTTGTTTCAATTCAGTCCTTTTAGTTTTAAACTTATCGATTTCAGCCCTTACGTTTTAAATGAATTTTAATCAGCCCTTTCATTTTCAAAATCTACTATTTCAACCCTATAGTAATATTTATTTGAGCTTCGACCCAACTTTTAAAGTTATCCATTTCAGTCCCAAAGTTTTAAATGATTTTAATCAGCCCTTTCATTTTAAAAATCTGATCAATTCAGTCCCTGCTGATTTACTTTATTTGATTTTAAGCTCAAGTTTCAAAAGTATTCATTTTAGTCCCTCAACTTTCAAAACATCAATTTTAGTCCTCAAATTATAATTTATCATTTTGAACTATATATTCGATAGACTAAAGTGACTTATTGGCTAAGACGAAGCGTACGGAGAATTTAAAGAAATTGAAGTCATTCCCGCTCAACTTTGCACTCGTCGGATTTGAGGTAGACTCGCACTTATTAATTGATTTAAATTATGATTTCATATAAATGTCATGTGACTTGTGAAAGTCAATTTTCAAGAAAATTAAGTATGTTTTATGAAAGGTAAATATACCTTATGTTTTTATGAAAAGTAAGTATACCCTATGTTTTTACGATAATGTTTTATATGTTTTGGATCATTGCTATGCACATAAGAATTCTTACCACCTAAGTTCGGTAAAATTCTTGTGTCTCCATAAGTTTATGAGGATTTACCACCTAAGTTCGGTAAAATTCCTGTCTTTCCATATGTTTATGAGGATTTACCACCTAAGTTCGGTAAAATTCCTGTCGCGTATGTTTATGAGGATTTCGATCCTATCTTATGTTATGATGGAAATGATCCCTATGAATTTCATGAATTATGTTTTGGTATACTTACTGTTATTATGATTTTACTACATAAGAATTCTTGCCACCTAAGTTCGGTAAAATTCTTATATTTATGAGGATTTCGATCTTATCCTATGTTATTATGATCTTACTGTTATTATGATCTTACTGTTATTATGATTTTACTGCATAAGAATTCTTGCCACCTAAGTTCGGTAAAGTTCTTGTGTCTTCTTATGTTTATGAGGATTTCAATCATATCTTATGTTATGCTTTCAAAAGAAATTATGCTTGGCATAATTAAAATATTTTTATAAGTATATGGTTTTCAAAGAGCTGTTTTCAAAGAGCTAATTTCAAAGAACCTATGATTTGCAAAATATGTCCCGTGCTGTAATGCACAATATGAGTTTTATCAAGAGCAGTTTTATAAAGAAGCTCTATCAATGCCCGTTTTATAAAGAGCCGGGATTTATGTGTTTAATCATCTTATAAATTAAATTAATTTGCGATGAGTCTACTGAGTATTTCCCCCATGAAATACTCACCCTACTTTTTAACAGTTTTGCAGATTTCGGAGACGGTGGCGAGCGATGAATGATGGTGGCAATAATCGTTAAACGGTTGAAAGTTTGACGTTAATGATTTCCGTATTTTTCCAAACAATCGAATAATTTAGAGAAGTTCATTTATTTGAGAAATTATGACATTGTCAATTTCTTTACAAAATTAATGGTTCGATTTACTATTTCAAATGGTTTCATAAATGTTTCAATTTTATCGGCCATTACAGTATATTTAATGTTGCAAAAAATGAATTTCAATTATTTCTTCCGCAAAAAATATTATTCGAAAAATTTAGACAGAAAATGACGTAGTGAATCGGGTATACGGAACTCGGGGCGCTACTGGGACAATTGTCACCCGCCATTCTTGGGTCTAGATCTGCCAAATCTTCTTCCAGTGTCATCGTAACATCCTTATTTCCAGAAGGCCCTTCACCCAATCTTTCAGGGTCTGGAGCAGCCTCGGCCATGGCTACGTCATTGATCATGTTCAAGCTTCGATCTTGAAATTTTCGGATTGCATTTGTGTAACATGCCCGTGATTCGGTTTGGCTCCCCCTTACAGTTGCAACGCCATGCTCTGTGGGGAACTTTATGCATATGTAGTTCGTATGCGTCACAGCCCCTAAGTCGATGAGACCTGGCCTCCCAATTGAACCATGATAGGAGGAGATTTTGTCAACCACCAAGAATTCCATAGGGATTCTGGAGAGGGTTGGTGCTTTCCCTACTTCGGTCATAAGGGTTATGGACCCTCTGGGGGTTATGCTGTCCGCCGTGAATCCGTATATTGGATCCGGGACTGGAATGAATGGAGTGCTGATCCCCATTTTATCAAAAGTTATCCCGTAAATCACATTTACCGAGGCACCATCATCCACCATCATCCGCGATAACCCATTCTGAGTCACCACTACTCTAATAACCAATTCGTCGTTGTGTGGGAAGTGCACTCCAACGACATCGTCTTGGGTGAACGTGATAGATTCTGTCCGAGGCATCCCAACAGGATGTGAATGCATATGATAATTCACGTTGGCGGGCTGCTTGACCTCTCTTATATATCTCTTTTGGGAGTTGTTTGTGCTCCCACCTGGGTGGGGGCCTCCCAGTATTGTATCGATTTTACGGATGGAAGGTCGGTAACAGGCATAGGTGGTTCCCTTGTATCTTTGGCATGTTCCGAGGCGGTATCCTGGCCCTTGTTCCTGTCTCTCTGACGATTGTCAACCCTTTCCTTAGTAGAGTTCTTCCAAGGAGCTCTCTTGTCCGCTCGATTGAACTTCGGACCACCGGATTTTTGAGTTCTCCCCGTGTCGGGGGGAGAAATCACTTGCCCTCCTCCCCTGTGCCTTGGTCAGCTAACATATGGATTTCCCTGCAATCTTCTGTTGCGTGGCCGTAATATCTGTGGTAGGCGCAGTAAGCCCCAATCATGGGCTGTTTTCCACTTCGGCCACTTTCCACCCTTCCTTGAGCCGTGGGAGGATTTTGAGAAGGGGTGTTGGAGTGCAAGTGAGGGATAGCTTCTGTGATTTCTGCTGCAAAGCTAGATCCTGTCCCCGGAAACGGACGCGACGCTCCACCTCGGTTGCCGCCGATCCTATCCTTGTTTACTCCTTTCTTGATGTTTGCCTCATTAGAATACCCAAGATTGTATCTTCCTTAGGGGTGGTTGTCCCTGGCCCTTGCCATTTCTTCTGATACAATCTCTTTCTTCATCAGGTCTATGAGGGCATTGTAATCCCTTGGTTTTCTGCTTCGGACATCCCTTCAGAACATGCTGGTCATAGCCAGCCCTCCTTTCAAAGTGGAAAACATCTCTGCCTCAGTGATATTTTCGCAAATGTGCATCTCTTCAGTAAATCGGGCTAGGTAACTTTTCAGAGTTTCGTCCATTCCTTGCCTCAGAACCTGAAGGCGTTGGAGTGGGAGTTGTCCAGGTCTGGAGGAAACAAAACCATTTTTAAAGGCCGTTTTCAAATCTCTCCAACTGTGGATGCTGCCGGGGGGAGTTTTTTATACCATCGTATTGCACTCCCCTCAAGGGTTAAAGCAAAGACTTTACATTTCAGTGCCGGAGTGACCCCGACTATTTCCATGCTAGCACGGTAGTTTAACAGGTGATCGTCTGGATCACCTCGGCCAGAATATTTTGCTATTTTCGGCATTTCGAAGTCGTGAGGCACTGGACACCTATGGAGGCCCTCAGTGAAAGGACTTATTTCCTCGTCGTCATCCAGCTCATATGACGGTAGCTCGCTGTTCTCGTCGTGACCGGAGTACATTTGGTCACGATATTGGTTATAAGGCGGCGGAGTGTACTCCTGCCTTTGTGGTGGCAGAACACGGCTGTAGTTTGGCCTTTCATGGCTCAGTAACTCGTTACGAGAATTGGTCCAAACTGCTTCGGCTCTCCTTTCCTGCCTATTCCTTGGCTCATGCGTGGGGGTGAGCCTTTCTCCCCCCATACCTTGTTGATCCTTGTACATTTGACCTCTGCGACAAGGTTTCTTCAGCGCGTCGCTTCCGCCTATTTCTAGGCACAGCTGCACTGTTCCGACCCCCTCGCCTGCCTCTTAATAACCCTCCTATCCGGATGAAGACACTGCCAGATTTCATGGGTGAAGCCTCCCTGTGTCTAGCTGGGAGTGGGGCTTGTTCCTCACCTGCTTCATGTTCCAGGCCTTCCTCGTAGAAGGGCTCGGATTCCACCTCGGCATAAGCCTGTGGATCTTGATAATAATACGAGGCAGTGGCCGCATCGGATGGTGAGTAATGTGGTAGCGGGTATTGTAGAGGCATCATGGGTTCATTCACAACATACCCTCTAGCCATGTAGGCATTCATTGCGGCAGTCTGTTCTATCTGCTGCTTCTACATTTCTAGCATTTGAGCCACCATGCGAGTCATATCTCGCAACATACGGCGATTATGGTGCCACGCGTGGTGGGTTAGGTTGTGCCTCCCCCTCATTGGTGTTCTCATGAGGCCCTTGAGGAACCTCTTCCTCCCTGTGCTGGCCATTTCTACCCCTACGGGGGTTAACATTGCCATCGCTTTCATTCATGTTTCAGAGAGATTTCTTGGTTCTAGTTTATCTTTCAAGTATAGATAGACTTCTATCTCAATGCTCCGAGCCTTTTTCAAGGTTGTTAAACTTTTGTTTCAAAGTTTTAAACCTTTTTCTAGGTGAATAAACTTGTCTTTCAAAGTTTCAAGCCTTTTTCAAGGTGAATAAACTTATATTTCAAAGTTTTAAGCCTTTTTCAAGGTGAATAAACTTATATTTCAAAGTTTTAAGCCTTTTTCAAGGTGAATAAACTTATATTTCAAAGTTTTCTACCTTTTTTCGAGGTTACCAAACTTGTGTTTCAAAGCTTTCTTCCTTTTTTCAAGGTTACCAAACTTGTGTTTCAAAGTTTTACAGTTCTCCGCTCTTTTGCAAGAGGTTACCCGCCCTTTTTCAGGACTTCCTTTCTATGTGTGACTTTTCATCATGCGTTTTCGTGGTTAGCAGTATGGTTTCCCACAGACGGCGCCAAAATGTTGACCACAAAATTCGGCTGGACCTTGGACCAACACGTCTCAGCTCCTCCCTCTTGAACACGTGAATCTCCTGCGCACTGTGACAAACAATCAGTTTGCAAAGGGGGCCGAGGTGGCTCCCGTTTGCACTCCGATGCCAAAGTCAGTACTCATTTTAGGCGAATATATATTGGGTACGGGAGAGGTAAATGTGTAAAAGAGAGAAAAGGGAGTGAGAGAAATATATCTTGTTAAGAGTGAGAAAATGCTAACCCCCTTCTTGGAGGCAAGTGTGCTCCATTTATAGAGGAACTTGTTGTCTCGGATCATGACACGTGGCATACTTTACACTTGTCTTCACCCTAACTCTTGGAGGTGACAACCTTGCTTTTTGACCGTAATCATTGCTACATTTCGTAGGGGATGGGCGCCTGTCACATCTTGGTAAAGGCAGTGTCCTATCTCTGACTCTATCTCTCTTATGGTCACTGCCGTAAAGCGCCCCGGCTGAGTATAAAGCACATCGGCCAAGCGTAAATCAGTTCGGCTAACAAGGTTCGCTTGACACACCACCTCGGAATCGGACCCAAGGCGATATTTCAGGCCTTAGCTATGAGTCAAGGTCCGTTAGGTCTTAGTTGGGCCCTTGCTAGTGGATCACTGTACCTCTCTTTGAGCTTGAATTCAACAATTGCAGTTCATAAATTCTAAATAAGTTTTAGAGAAAATTGAAATATTGTTGGAGAGAACTAATTGCAGCAGATAGTTGTTAAGAATTGTTAGAAAATATGGAGGTTTTCACTTGTGAATGTGAAGTTGATTTCACATTGAAAAGATATGTGAAATTTGAAGAGGAGCATTAAATAGATTATGTGAGATAATGTATTTTGATATAATGATTTTTTGAAGAATGTGTGGTTAAAAATCAAAAGAGAGCAAAATATATTGGAGAACGTGTTGTTGAAAGTAAGAGAGAAAAATGTGAGAAATTATAATGTGGCTCAAACAAGGACTTGTTTTCAACCTAATATGTGGATAGTAAATGAATAGTAATTGTGAATATGTTATTAAAATTAAAGTTTTACATTGACTTCAAATTATAATAAATTTATAATAAAACAAATAAGCATATTAATTATGCATTGGATACATTTTTTTTAATGGTTTGGTTTGAGTTCAAACATTTTGAACCCTGAGATGAATAGAAAAATATTGATTTCGTTAACCGATCTTATGCCATCAGCATCAATAACCACTCAATCGCTCAGAAATCGTCATCATAACATCGAGATCGTTGTGAAGAAAAATATTGTAGGAGATAACTAATTGCAGTAGATCGTTGTTAAGAATTGTTGGAAAATATGTATGTTTCACTTGTGAATGTGAAATTGATCCCACATTTAAAAGATATGTGCAATTTGAAGAGGAGCCTTAATTAGATTATTTGAGATAACACATTTTGGAATAGTGATTTTTTAAATAATATGTAGTTAAAAATTAAAAAAGAGAAAAATATATTGGAGAACGCGTTGTTGAAAGTAAGAGAGAAAAATGTCAGAAATTATAATGTGGCTCAAACTAGGACTTGTTTTCAACCCAATATGTGGATAGTAAGCGAATAGTAATTTTGAATATGTTATTAAAATTAATATTTGACATTGACTTCAAATTATAATAGATTTATAATAAAACACAAACGAGCACATTAATTATACCTTGGATACATTTTTTTTCATGGTTAGGTTTGAATTCAAACGTTATGAATCGTGAGATGAATAGAAAAATATTGCTTTCGTTAACCAATCTTATGCAATCAGCATCAATGACCATTCAATCACTCAGAAATCGTCTTCATAAGATCGAGATTTTTGTTAAGAAAAATATTGCAGGAGAGAACTAATTGCAGCAGATCGTTGTTAAGAATTGTTCGAAAATATGTAGATTTCACCTGTGAATGTGAAATTGATCCCACATTTAAAAGATATGTGAAATTTTAAGAGGATCCTTAATTAGATTATTTGAGATAATACATTTTGGATTAGGTGATTTTTTAAAGAATGTGTGGTTAAAAATCAAAAGAGAGAAAAATATATTTGAGAACGTGTTGTTGAAAGTAAGAGAGAAAAATGCGAGAAATTATAACGTGGCTCAAACAAGGACTTGTTTTCAATCCAATATGTGGATAGTAAGTGAATAGTAATTGTGAATATGTTATTAAAATTAATGTTTTACATTGACTTCAAATTATAATAGATTTATAATAATAAAACACAAGCGAGCACATTAATTATACCTTGGATACATTTTTTTCATGGTTAGGTTTGAATTCAAACGTTATGAATCGTGAGATGAATAGAAAAATATTGCTTTCGTTAACCGATCTTATGCCATCTGCATCAATGACCATTCAATCACTCAGAAATCGTCTTCACAAGATCGAGATCGTTGTTAAGAAAAATATTGCTGGAGAGAACTAATTGCAGCAGATCTTTGTTAAGAATTGTTCGAAAATACGTAGGTTTCACTTGTGAATGTGAAATTGATTCCACATTTAAAAGATATGTGAAATTTTAAGAGGAGCCTTAATTAGATTATTTGAGATAATATATTTTGGATTATGTGATTTTTTAAAGAATGTGTGATTAAAAATCAAAAGAGAGAAAAATATATTTGAGAACATGTTGTTGAAAGTAAGAGAGAAAAATGCGAGAAATTATAACGTGGCTCAAACAAGGACTTGTTTTCAACCCAATATGTGGATAATAAGCGAATAGTAATTGTGAATATGTTATTAAAATTAATGTTTTCCATTGACTTCAAATTATAATAGAATTATGATGAAACTCAAATGAGCACATTAATTATACGTCGGATATTTTTTTTTTAATGTTTTGGCTCGAATTCAAACGCTTTGAATCGTGAGAAGAATAGAAAAATATTACTTTCGTTAATTGATCTTATGCCATCAGCATCAATAACCTCTCAATCACTCAGAAATTGTCATCACATGATTGAGATCGTTGTTAAGAAAAATGTTGCAGGAGAGAATTAATTGCAGCAGATTGATGTTAAGAATTGTTGGAAAATACGTAGGTTTCACTTGTGAATGTGAAATTGATTCCACATTGAAAAGATATGTAAAATTTGAAGAGGAGTCTTAATTAAATTATTTGAGATAATGTATTTTGGAACAGTAATTTTTTTAAGAATGTGGTTAAAAACCAAAAGAGAGAAAAATATATTGAAAAACACGTTGTTGAAAGTAAGAGAGAAAAATGTGAGAAATTATAATGTGGCTCAAACAAGGACTTGTTTTAACCTAATATGTGGATAGTAAGCGAATAGTAATTGTGAATAATAGACTTTTCGGCTACTTGTGCTGTCAATTTTTTTTTGGTGTTTTTTAGGTAAGATGTGTGGTTGAAAATTGGATAGAGAAAATGTGTGTGGTTAAAAAGTGATTTGTGAAATTGTGTTGTTTATAAATTGTAATTATTGCGTAAAAAAACGGTGTGTAAGTAATTAAAATTAATGTTTGACATTGATTTCAAATTATAATAATGAAACACAAACGAGCCCATTAACTATACCTTGAATACATCTTTTAATGGTTTGGTTCGAATTCAAACATTTTGAAACGTGGGACGAATAGAAAAATATTACTTTCGCTAACCTGTCTTATGCCATTCGCATCAATAACCTCTCAATTGCTCAGCAATCGTCGTCACATCATCGAGAACTAGTTTCAAGTTGGGTGATTACAAATCGAAATCCACCCTTTTAAGTCGATTAGTAAAAACCAGAATGCAAAGTAAAATTGTATTTGTTGCTTCATAAATTGGAAATTCCGTACTATCACAACCAGGTAGCAAAGCATTAAGCCACATATGAAGTTCTGTAACTTCTGGTAAAAAAATGGATGCCAGACTAACTTGACAGTATAAGTGAAACAAAATTTATAGTTTAGTAAAAAATGAAACAATTTAAGCTCTTGATCGATAAACATACTTTTTCATAACATAGGTAGCCAAGCATTAAGCCACATATGAAGTTCTGTAACTTCTGGTAAAAAAATGGATGCCAAACTAACTTGACGGTATAAGTGAAACAAAATTTATAGTTTAGTAAAAAATGAAACAATTTAAGCCCTTGTTTGATAAATATACTTTTTCAAAAAAAATACTACTTTTTCTACAGTAATCAATTTCAACCATTCAAAAAAGTTAAACATGTAATTTTTTACTTTTCAAACCACTTTTTAACCACACGATTTTTCAAAATTACTATTCAAAACCTACTTTTTCAAAAACTATGGAAATCAAACAAGAGCTAAAATTGCTTGGCTGATATGAAATTTGTAGGGTTAATTTTTCAAAATACTATTCAAGTTTCAACAAAATTTAAAATATATCACTAAAGTTCAATCGTTACACAAATTGTCACTTTGTTGAGTTTTTTATTCAAAAATTGGCGCAAACAATCCCTAATGTTTGGAAAAATGGCTCAAATGATCATTAACTTTTTATTTTGATGTAAAAACCTTAAATTTTTTTTGTCCAAATTAACAAAAGCAGTCTTTTTTATTTAAACGACCAATATATTCTTAATTTCAAATAGAAAATCTTACAATTGAGTCATAACATTTGGATATGTTCACAACTTTTTTTTTTTTTTTTATATTTAATTAACTAAAATTAGTAGATTATTTTTTTCTCATTAGAATTTTATTGATCAATGAATAATATACATATAAATTTGCTTATATAATCTAAAAATTATTATGAAATAAATTAAATTAAATTAATATTTGTTTATAATAGATTTTTGAAAAGAAAAGAAAAATTATTTTCTCTTGAATAAATCTTTTCAAAAATGATGTGAAAATATAATATATATATATATATTTTAATAATATAATGTGTGTTTGAAAATTAAGAAAAAGTTATGATCCCCTTAAAAATGTGTGTTCGAAAATGAATTTTGGGGGAAATAATTTTTAAAAAAACTATTCCAAATAAATATTAATCTAATTTAGTTCATAATAATTCGTAGATTATATAATGGATAATAGCGGGTTATTTATTTTATTTATTTTTAATCAAGATTTTATTATCTTAATCCAATGGATAATGAACATATATTATTCATTTGATCAATAAAATCCTATTGAGGAAAAAAATAATCTATTAATTTAGTTCATTAATTAAATACAAAAAACAAAGTTATGAAAATGTCCAATTGTACTTTTTACAAAAGTCATGACTCAATTGTAGAATCTTATAAATAAAATTAAGAATATATTGGTCATTTAAATAAAAAAATACAACTTTTATTAATTTAGAATAAAAATTAAGAGCTTTTACATAAAAATAAAAAGTTAAGGACCATTTGAGCGATTTTTCCAAACATCAGGAATTGTCTGCACCAATTTTTGGATAAGAAAAGTTGGAGTAAACATTATTTCCCAGAACCGATGGAATTGGACCGGAACCGATTAGAATCGGTCGGTTTGGATTGGACTCGATCAAGGAACAAATAAGTTTTGGGACTTCTTGGTCAGAATTGAACGGTTCTGGTTCAATTCTTGGTCCTTGTATTTTAGAACCGTTGGTAATTCGGTTCTTCAGTTAAACTGACTTTTTTTGCGCCATTTTTGGTAAATTATTGACACATCATGTGAATGAAGAAACTCCCCATTTAAGTTATAATTGATTTCCTTATTTCTTTCTACAAAAAATGGAAGACAAAATTGGATCTTCCTTATTTCTTAATTCTTTCCACATAAATTTTCCATGGCTCCATCTTTCCAATTTCTTTTGATTATTTCCTATAAATGATAAATCTATAATCAGTCGGCTACGTCTAAATTTATCTTGAAGTCAGTTGGCTATTTCTAAACAATTATATAAAGTGAAAATCTAAAAACTATAAAAGTTTATTCCGTAAATGCAAAATTGCAATATTGTTAAAAATATAATTTTCTTGTCTCCATATGCAAAGTAACGTATATTATTTGGATATTATTTTTTAATTTGTATGCAAGGCTTTTTATTTTTCTTTTAATCTTTGTAAAGTATGTGTAATTCTTCTATATTTTTCTCAAAGTAGTATCAAAGAATTTTTTTAATCTTTAGTACTAATGAACATTTTATTTTAATATTTTAAATGTTAAGAATCGAATCGAAAGTCCGGAACCAATTGGTTTGGTTCCATTGTCAAATATGAAACCAATGATTCCATCACTAAGATTCTCATTGGTATTCGGTTCGGTTGAATCAAATTGGATCGGGCCCACTCCTAAAAAAAAGTCAACAAAGTTACATTTTGAGTAATTAATTGAAACTTGAATCAATACTTGTGTAATAATAGAACTTTAGTGTTATATTTGAAATTTTACTGAAATTTGAGTGGTATTTTGTGAAATTAACCTAAATTTCTATCGACTTCAATAGTTATCTGTAACCCCCTACTACCGTACACTCCGCCCGTCTTCTCTTAAAAGTAAAGCAATTTCTCGTTTCATTCTCAACCTTTTTTTTTCCTCCCCGAATTTCCTCTACAAATGGAAAACAACCCGCACCAAACGGCGGCGCCGGCGTCACACCAAGCGATGTACCCATCGCAGCCACCATATCCGCAACTCCTACAGCAGCAGCAGCAGCAACTCCAGATGTTCTGGACCTATCAGCGTCAAGAGATCGAGCAGGCGAACGATTTCAGGAACCATCAGCTGCCATTGGCCCGCATTAAGAAGATAATGAAAGCGGACGAGGATGTGCGCATGATATCGGCAGAGGCCCCGATTCTCTTTGCCAAGGCTTGTGAGCTGTTCATCCTCGAGCTTACTATCCGATCCTGGCTCCACGCGGAGGAGAACAAGCGGAGGACCCTCCAGAAGAACGACATTGCTGCGGCTATCACTCGTACGGATATATTTGATTTTCTGGTGGATATTGTCCCCAGGGACGAGATCAAGGAAGAGGCGTCATTGGGGGGCATTTTGGGCCCTCCGGTTGTTGCTAGTGGAGCGACAGGGGTTCCCTACTATTACCCGCCCATGGGACAGCCCATGATGGGGCAGCCTGCTATACCCGGGATAGATCCGGGGATGTATATGCAGGCCCCGCCTCCTCCTCCCTCCCAAGCGTGGCAGTCCGTGTGGCAGACCGCGCCGGATGATGGGTCATATGCCAGTGGTGGTGGTACAAGCAGCAACCAAGCAAACCTTGACGGTCAAGAGTAAGATTGTTCATTTTCTATTTTATAGAATGAAAATTTACACAGATCTAATTGAAACTTTACACATATCTAATGACTTAAGTTTTCCGTAATTCTAATGAAAATGTGGCTCTTTTAATTCGTTATGGAAATTGTGTTGGTGTTGTACATCTAGTTTTAGAACATCTGAACACATACCTTGATCCTTGGATAAGAACTTATTCTAGGATATATTCAGCCAAGCTTTTCCAGACTAATGCCTCGAGATAATGTGCTTCTTTTTTTGTTAGTCCTTGATAGAGTTCATGTATGATATGCATTGTCGTAGGCTAGCTACATGAAAGTGTTGTTTTGCAGAAGATGATCATTGATTGCAGTGGATGAGTTTTCTTATCCTTGCACAACCTTGAATACTGGTCCTTGTAGAGTTAACGAAGTAAGAAGAATAGAATATACCTGACATTCTGTGTCCTGACTGAATTATCTTGTCTCAGGATATTGAGATCTCTGAGAATGTCTAAATCATTTGCATATAGAATCATGTAAACTGGAAATACAGGATACATATGGCCGAGAAAGCACGAAAAATTCTATCTAAATGGAAAAGATAGACGCAGATGTATATATGCAGAGATGGGAGAGATGGAGAGGGAGGATATTTCTAAATCGTGGAAAGTTTCTTTCATGTCTGGTGTATCTAATGAGAAGTTTAATGATGATAGCTTTTTCCAGAAAGCATGGTCCTAAATTGAGTTGGTAAGAAACGAGTTCCTAGTTATTTGTCATTAATTAGTAAAGCATGAAATGTATAATGTTTTCTTTGTTTTGTTAACATGGAATATAAAGGGAAACATCTGACTTTTTCTTTTTGTTGGTAAGCCTTGGAATTTGGATAGTAAACTTCTAGGTTTGTCGGTTTTTTTGGTTGAAATTTATGGATTAGAAATTTAACTCTATCTCATGTCTACTCTTCACTATTCTTATTTTGATGATGATGGATTCATTTATCGTCTGTTGCACGAACACTTTAATAGGGTAGCGTGTCACGTGTCCGATACGAGTTGAACACTTGTGAATCTTGTACTTTCGGCACAAGAACTTGAAGATGCAGCCTTTATTGATTAGATACCGATACTCTTCGAACACTCTAATGTGGTCATTTTCCTTTTTTTTATGAGAGATATTATATATTTTTAACTTGAAGTTATTATTAAATAATAAATAGGTATTCATATTTAAGCCTCAGTTTGGTAAAATCGGTTTATAAATTTTTTTTTATAAGTGGTCACATTACATCTTATTGGACATTTTTTTTGAAAAGTCAATAATTTCGGCTGGTCAAAGATTCCGGCCACCATTTTTGACTTTTAAAAAAATGAACCAATGAAATATCGACACGTCGATATTTATAAACCGTTTATAAACGTTTTACCAAAAAAAGGCTAAAATATTTCAACAAGTAAAATTATTAACAAGTATAAATTAAAATTTTTATTATATAAATGAACAATTTAAAAAAATTTAATCAACGTGTCGAAGATGGGTCGTTTTAGTACTTTTTTAATAATTGCGTGTCGATGCATGTCAGACATGCTTGTCGGTGTGAGTGCATTATAGTCCTTATCGTGTCTTGTAGTATTTTGGTCTAAATATAATTAACTTTCAGGTGTTAAAATTCATCAAGTCTATTTTTCCTCATAGGTTGTTTATGTTAATGGGAATAGAGATGTGTGATTATTCATATTTAAGGTATGTTCATTAGATGAGCTTGAGTTTCTGCAAAATATCTATGAAGTAATGGAATGATTTGGTTTTAGTCACTTAAAGGGCATAAATCTTTTACAATATATTAATGGTCATTATAGCTTCTAAATGGTAAAACAGTTGATAAAGAGGAACAAAACTATTAATTCTCTTAATTCCTTAATTGGAAGCACGGAATGCTAGCAAGGGATAGAGAATTAAACTAACACTTACACCCCATGTATACTAAGCCTCTCTCCATGGTGGGAATTCAGGAAATCTTTTAGGTATTTTTCCACTAATTTTTAGGAGGAGGATCTCAGCTATTAACTCTTTCCTCAAAACAGACCTTAATAATCACTAAAGAGATTCTGTTATAATAAAGGCAGGTGTTCGTAATTTCTGACAGGAGATTTCCTAGTAAAGTCAGTTAATCTCAGGACGTCACAGTGTAATTTTCTGCTAATATTATACAAAGAGCAGTTGGCTATAAACATAATTCTGAAAGTTCCGACTATTCAGCTGTTATAGTATAAAATATACAAAACCCTTGATCAAATCCCAAACCATGCAATTCATTGCACAAGACACAGAATCAAATCCTGTGAATCTTGTCGGTTTCTGCAAGTGGGGTGGGGGGGGGGGGGGGACGAAGTTTGTTGTTATGCACACGATTCATACAACATGGATCTAACTTGTGGATGTTCTGGTCTACCATCTTTAATAAAAATTTAGGACCCGAAAATATTGATTTTCCGTTATTTATTACTATTTTCTTCACTTGATCACTTTCATTAGCCTCGTCGTTATTCCCAGATCTTTTTGTTGAAGATGAGATTTATCATATCTTATAATATGCTTTTTAGAATAGTCTTGCACATATGTCCCAGGAATGGTGTTTTTAGTGTATAATAACTTCATTCAGCTTCAGACAATCATTCTCCCTTGCGCGTGCTTGCGTGCACACACACACACATATATATATTGAGCTTATGTTGTATGGTTTCGTAGGCAATATTCTTATGCAAATTTGTATTTATCAATTTTGCCTTATTGATATGTTAAAAATGTAGACGTTGACTATGCTTTACTCTCATTTCATGCAGTTGAAACAACTCATATGCTGACCGAGCACCGAGTGGCACCAATAAGAGGTCACTGATTCGCTTGCTGCTGTTGCATGGAATTTTTTTTTTCAAATATTAATGCACTTTAATATGCAGACTTTTTTGTTTGTAGAAACCTGGTTCTGTGACTCTGGGATATCGTATAATATAGCATGCGAAGTTCATGTTTCTGTGTTTTATGAGATGCACATAAATCATATGAGATTTTCGATTAGTATTAAGAGAAAGTGATGGCTCACGAAACATCAACATTTCAATATTTAAGTATGAATGAAGTTTAGTTGTATTCGAAGAACTAGGAGTAGTAGATAATGTTCATTTACCATAATTCCTAATGAAGTCAAATTATTGAAACCATACCAATGTTATGTTCATTTTAGTCAATCCAATCCGTACTAGTAACCATGAGAAAATTCTTAAATCTTATGAAAATCCAACTGTTCTATGGAACATGAAAATAAAACATCCAAAATAAAGGCAAGTTTGCTAGAGAAAATTAGTAAGGCTGCGACAAATGAAAAACAAATTCAGAATATTATCCTTTCAGTTGGAGAAAAATATACTATCAGAAGCTCGACCAAAATCTACTTCGCACCAATGCCCCACTGGTTTAGCTTCTCACGGATTTCTGTCTTCGCCCTTACCATCAGCAGGGTACGAATTTCAGATTGCGAAAGCTCCTTCCTGCTTGAGGACTTGTCACCAGCAGAATTAACTCTTCCAGCTCCCAATTTGCCCTTCAGATTTCCAGAGGGAATTTTTGGGGTCTCCCTCTGCCCATCTATGCGCCTCTTTTTGGTTGCCCTCTCCGAAGCTGAGGGGAAATCAGTTTTACCTGGCGTGACGCTATTCTTTTGCAGAGCCTCTTGACTCCCGGCCAAAGCTGCTGTCTTCATGCCATCCTGTAAACTTTCACCTTCAGGCTGGATCAGCGGCGCAGTTGGAGTGGCGCTGGAAGGTGTAAATGAAGCACTTCCGGAACCACCTGATCCAGCAAACGTAACCTGTTGCTGCTGCTGGAGGACCGACCAAGGACCAGGAGTTCTGTGAATCTTTCCAGGTGAAGGGGCGGGTTTCTCTGTCGCCAAAAAGGGAAGCCGACAGTTGGGACAAAGAAGATTTTGGTTCAGATACATCTTGAGGTACTCGTATTGCATCCCACAACCATTGCATGATGACCAAAAAGTCTCTGGTCCGGATGGAGGATGACCAGTAGCTTCGTCTTTGTTACTTTCCATTTTTCAGAATGATTGTATTTGCTTTTGTAAAAATAAACTAGTAAAAACAGTAGAATTAAGTTCAGTTTTATGCATCTAAACTAGTAAAAACAGAAGGAGAAGCAACCAAAATCTTGAAGAAACCACTCTTAGAGACTTGGTAAACATGTCATTGGATGCATCATGCATTTTCTATCAGAAGTTATTTAAGCCACCAATCAGGTGCTCGAATTTTATAATAACTCGAGCGCCAATTCGAACTATGCAATTCAATCTCTATTATTCAAATATTTATTTTTCTGTAAATACTGGAGAATAAGAGATGCAGTCAAAGTACACAATCCAGGTACCAGGCAATGAGCTTACAGAAAGGCACCACAAAGTATTTTAGCACAACCCAGAAAAGTTTGAAAACATTAATGATATTCTTCTTATTCACACAAATTTCAATATAACAGAAGCCAACAAAAACTTTGAAGACAATATAAGAGCGGAAAAAATTGTTTATAAACAAAGAATGTGAAGTTTTTGAAGTAAAATATGCGGTTGAAAAGTTTTTTTTTTTTTAAAAAAAAACTTAACGGATTTTTATTCCATAACAAGAAAAACACAAGAAAAAGGAGGGGGAAAATACCTGACCTCCAACAAGTGATAGAGCGACAACCACTTAAATTCTAAATAACGGGCCTATGAAAAATAGTAAATTCAAAGAGTAAGTGCAAATCATTTAACGATATTCATGGGGCATGATCCTCATGTTTGCTCAGAATGATAGATAGAGCAAGTCCTACGTTATGACCTTCACGGTTGAAAACGATCATAGTGGTTGAAAAGTAATTTGAGAAATGTGAATGATTAAAAAAGTAATTTTGGAAAATGTGTTGTTTATAAACAAGTTACCAAATGGAGACTTAATCCATCAAAAGTTATTTTTTTAAAAGGAAATCCAATAGGCTGAAAATTGTACATGTGCTTAACTGACTAACTAGATATCCATATTTTTGAAGAAATGGATCTGCATTAGCCAAAATCCTGAATTAAGAAAACTATACTAGTACGATTATGGAAATTATGCAAATCAAGAGGTCGATGAAGCTAATAATAGATCTCTGTCATCGCATACATATGTAAGTAGTTACGTACGTACTAATGAATGGATATATGTGTAAATATTTACGAGCAGCAAACGAGTTTGTGAACTACAGTTGTTCAATCAGCGATTTTTCGTCATGGACACACATCTACATGAGCGCAACCGAAAATAATGGAAGCATTAAAGATAATAACATAATCCGACAAAATACTTCCTTTTTCAGGAAATCATAACTTGTAAGATCAATAGAATTGAAGAGTCTTTCTAGATTGATTCCACAAAAGTCTGAAAACCCCCGCAAAAAAAAAAAAATGTCAAGCGGGTGCGGGGTGGGTGGGGGCGATCGTCCCTGAAAAAAGCATCTTCTGACACGATTTTCATTTTTGTGAGTTCTATAAATCTTGATGTAATCCATAGCCTGTTTCATTAATTAATTTCTAACGTCCCATCTTAAAGACGTATCTAAGAACTTGAAAGGAAACAACAAGAAACGACAAACTAAATTACCGAACATTGAACTCCGTGCCAAACCGGCATCAAAACTTCACACATGCATATATCCAATTGCAAATGTCTTACTACCCTAACAAAATAGAAAATAAATATTATCCTTTAAATAATTCAAACAATATCATCAACCTTCACGCGATCTCAAAGTGGATTCATTCAGAAGTCCTTCAAGTTTTAATGAATGACTCCAATCTTCAGTGATAGTGGAAACTAAATTCATTCCTCTTTTAACAATGCAAGAAAATATTTATATTCAAACAAAAGCTTCAAATGGACCTCACCAGTATCCTCTTTCTTAAAAAGAAATGGGAGGGAAAAAAAATAAAATATTGGGGGGGGGGGGGGGATCTCAAATAAATATATTTCATGGAATTGAAACAAAAGGAAAAGAAACTAATGTCAAATAACTCACTCATAAGCATCGATTCATACCTCGTATTTCAGGTGAGCGTAAGAGATTCCAGCCCTCAATAATATGGAAATGATCTCTGAAATATATATGAAGCTGTTAATTTTCTTTATTTATTTGCTTATTTTTGATTGTCATTCAATGAGGCTACCAATTTATATAGATTATGTGCAATTTGGATGGATTCATCAAGATTACTTAACAGATTTCATCAGATTTTTAACAGTATTAGTCTTTGTAATATGGTCACGATTACCAGAATCAGAGTTTATTACATATGAATATTTACTGAATTTGACAGACCTATGACTTAGCATTTGTTCGGTAAACACAAAAAATTGGTTTATAAACAAGTTTATAAACTACACAATTTCCTAAACCACTTTTTAACCACAAATATTTTCTTTATCCAATTTTTAACCACTACTTTTTAAATCAAAATTATAAACAAACCAGTTTATAAACCAAATAGTATTACCAAATGGATGCATCGCGAGCTCCAGTGAACACACATCTGAGTTGTCATCACAAAGGCTGGGATTGAAGGAAGACGCCGTCTTTTATTTCAAAAACTATCTTAGGGGTGTGTAATCTTAGCGCAAGATAAATATCGGCATTTTCATAGAATTTTACATTTATGTTTTAAAGAACTCCCACGTTTCATGTCAATTAAAATAATAATAATAATAATAATAATAATAATAATAATAATAATAATAATAATAACAATAATAAATAATAGGAACAAAGAAACTAAATTATTAAACACGAACCGGTCGAACCCCATGCCAAAACTAGCTTGAAAACTCCACACAAAGCTATATCCAAGCACAATAATTGATGCTCTGTATTCAAAATTTAAAATCCTTTTAAGGATTTCACGAGAAACTAGAATCTTCATGAGTGACATTGGAAACTTAATTCTTTTATCTGGAGCAGAGTGAAAATCACCATATGCACCTCTTTTTGATTTCCTTCTTTGAAGCTGAGGTAAAATCAGTTATATCTGGTGTAATACTATTATTTTCCAGAGCCTCCTCACTCCTGGCCATAGTTATTTTCTTCGTTCCATCCTTTTAAACTTCCACCAGCAGTGAGAGCGGCTCTGGAAGGTGTTAATGTAGCAAGTTCGTCACCACCTGATCCAGCAAATGTACCATTCATCAAAGAAATTCTCTCCCTCACTGTGGTCAGTCTGCTTTTCTGCTCATCAAGCTGATCAGTAGCCTGCCTTAGGATACGAGGGCTAGTCTAATTTCCAATAATAACCAAAGCGCTAACCTTTTGTAATCCCTTCTCCCCTGGGACTGTCCACTTCCATCGAATGATTATTCAAAGAATTTAGTTTTCTGAACAAAGAATCTGATTTTCAATTTATCATCTATAAAACATCTCTGTTTGTTAAAAGCTTTATGTTTAAAAACATGTTTTTTTTTCGAAGTAAAATATGTGGTTGAAAAGTGGAGAGAGAAAATGTGTGTGATTAAAAAGTGAGTTGGAAAATTGTGTTATTTAAAAACACATTTTTTTATGGTTTGCCAAACAGAGGCTAAATGCTTTCTGTAAATGGCAGGAAAAAAGGTAGCTATAAAAGTGGGAAAAGTACGTAATCTAGTTATTGGGCAAGGAGCTCATAGAAAAGCACCGTTGACGGTAGCTTGTGGTGTCCGGAAGACCGGCAATACAGTGATTGTCCCTTGAGAAGGGGTTTTGTCCCAGACTTGGTTGAGTGTATCTCTAGGGATTCAAATCCTCAAAATTAGGAGGCTTGTTGGGTGATCCTGGTATCACAAAACCCCTTCTCCGGGGACAATCTGTGTGTTCAGGACGTCAAGGTTATTGTCAACGGACACCAAATATCTTTTTAGCATAACCTAGAAAGTTGGAAAACATAAAAGATTAATGATATTCTTCACACAAATTTCAATATAACAGAAGCTTGCACGAACTTTGAAGACAATATGAGAGAAACATATTAATCTGTCAAATATTATTTTTTAAGAGGAAAAATCCAATAGGCTGACAATTTTATACATGCATTATCTTACATAAAATTACACTTTTATGTTCTTAAGGATTCACACAAATTTCAGTATACTATACTACCATGTTTATACTATACTACCATGCTTATGGGAATTATACGAATCAAGAAGTCAATGAAGCTAATAACACATGTAGGTAATAGTATACATATACTGTATATGCATGCATATGCAAGTAGTTACCTACTCACTTTTGGTTAAATATATTTGTACATATTTGAGAGCTGCAAATATATTCGTAAACTACAGTTGTTCAATCAGGTATTTTTGTCTCGGACACACATACACGTGTGTAAGCAAAAATAACAGAGGCGTTAAAGACAATAACATAATCCGACAAAATACTACCTTCTTAGGAAATCTTAACTGGTAAGATCCATAGATTGAAAAGTCTTTATAGGCTGATTGCATAGAAGTCTGAAAAGCCAAGGAATGTTGAGCAGTGGACGACCAACCATGAAAAAAGGCATCATTTGACACGACTTCCATTTTTGTCAGTTCTATAAATCTTGATGTAATCCATAGCTTGTTTCATTGATTAATTTCAAACGGGGTTTGATTAAAGTTTCCAACCTTAAAGACGTTATCTAAGAAACATGAAAGGAAACAAACGGAAACGACAAACTAAATTAACGTACACTGAACCCCATGCCAAACCAGCATCAAAACTTTACGCAAACCTATATCCACTTGCAAAAGTCTTTCTACCTAAAAAAATAGAAAACAAAAATATATATCCTTTAAATAATTCAAAACATATCAGCAACCTTCATGAGAACTCAAAGTTTATTCATTCAGCTGCTTCGAGTTTTAATAAGAGACTCCTATCTTCAGTGATAGTGGAAACTTAATTCATTTCTATTTTTAACAATAGTAGCAAAAAAATTATATTAAAAAAAGCGCTTCAAAATTCAAATGGACCTCGGCAAGATCCCGAAAAGAAAAAAAATCAAATACATTCCAAGCAACTGGAACAAAAGGAAAAGAAACAACCAGAAAGTCAAGAGCACAAAGGCTTCCAATCTTCAATACTAGTGGAAATGATATCTAAACTAAGTCCTTGTTTGGTAGCATTAATTTTTTAGATTTTAATCTAATTCAAAGTCAACATTTAATTTTAGAGCTTGTTTGGTGGATCAAAACTTTTTAAATTCAATCTCAACCATCCATCTTTGATCAAGCCCACAATTTTTTACTTTTCAAATAAATCTAAACCATACATCCATCAACAAACACAAAAAAATCATAAAAATAAAAAATTCTCCATACACCAAACGGGCTCTTAACCACACTTTTTATAGGGTCCACAACTTTTTAATCACACATCTCATCAACTTAAAATGGCAGTTGATAGTTGGGACAAATAAGATTTTTGTTCAGATATATCTTGAGGTGCTCGTAGTGTATCCCGCAACCATTGCATGATGACCAAAAAGTTTCTGGTCTTGATGGAGGAGGACTGGGGAGCAGCTGAGAACTAGTAATCCCGTCTTTGTTACATTCCATTTTTTATATGATTGTATTCTCTCCTTTGTAAACCTAGCAACAATAGAAGTAAGTTCAATTTAATGCATCTAAGTTAGAAATAATGATAAAACAACAACCATTAATGAATTCAAAGTCGAAAGGCAATAGTAAATTAAAAAAGACGAAATCACCAAAAGCTTGAAGAAGCCTCTCTTAAAGACTTGGTAAACATGTCACTGAATGCATTTCCCCATCAAATCTATCTTGTTCCCTGGGACGATAATTTAAACTCATCAAATCCATTACTTGTCAAAGATCCTGTACGCTTATGAGATTTTCTTGAATAGTAAACATGTCATTGAATGCATTTCCTATCAAAAGTTATTTAACCTATTGGGTCCTAAATATTAAAATGACCCAAATGGAAATTCAAACTATGCAACTCAATCTCTCTTTCATTCAAAGAATTTATTTTTCTTAACAAAGGATCTGATATTCAACTTATTATCTAAAACATATAAACGCATTCTGTAAATACGAGAAAGAAAAAGGTAGCTGTAAGAAGCGGACAAAGTACGCAATCCAGTTACCAGGAAAGGAGCTCACAGAAAGGCACCACAAACAAATTTAGATTAATGATATTAATCACACACATTTCAATATAACAGAAGCGAGGAGGAACTTTGAAGACAATATCAGAAACAACTAAATCTGTCATTTTTTTTAAAGAAAGTCCAATTGGCTGACAATCATATATATACATTATTTTACATAAAATTTCATTTTTATATTCTTAAGGATTTAACTCTTCACAAGATAAAACTACATGACCCTACTTGTCCGAATGGAAGGAAGAAAACAAAAGAACTTCCTAACTAGAAATCCAATTTTTGAAGAAGTGGATCTGAATTAGTCAAAGTGCTAAATTAAGATTAGAAGAAAAGTATACTACCATGATTATGGAAGTTATACAATTCAAGAAGTCAATGAAGCTAATAACACACGTCAGTAATCGCATCCATTTATGCATGAATATGTAAGTAGTTTTTTTTTTTTTTTTTTTTTTTTTTTTTTTTTTTTAAGCCGTTCACAATTTATCCTCGTGCAGGCCAGGAGCTAACATTAAAATGAAATAGTATGCGAAAGGAGGGGTGCATAAACTTGACCTCCAAGAGAAAGATAATGTAGCACATTAACAAACAGAAAGAAATAAATGGGGAAAAACATGCCCGGAACATCTAAAGAACAACGAATAAAAATTAGACTATAATCCACTGAAGTTGGAAAGTCCATGTCTGTCAATTTGCACAAGTGCTCTGATGTTGCGCGGTAGATATAAGTATACATATTTGAAAGCTACAAGTATATTCGTTTTCAACCAGCTATTTTCGTCACAGACACACATCTGCATGAGCATAATTGAAAGTTGGAAGCATTAAAGACAATGATATAATCCGAAAAAATACTACCTTTTTAGGAAATCTTAACTGGTAAGATCCATAAAATTGAAAGAGTCTTTCTAGGCTGATTCCATACGTCTGAAAAGCCAAAAAATGTTGAGCGGGGGCAGACCGAACATGATAAAAGGCATTGTTTGACACGATTGCTATTTTTTTCTCCTTTCTTCTTCCTGGTTTTCTCTGTGTCTCGTGTGTCCGAGTATGTGTGTGAAATTTGCGTAAAAGAAAAGTAATGGATTTGTATATGTATTAAGTCCACCGCCTGACTTTCATATTTTTTTCTTTCTTTCTTTCTTTTTTTTTTTTTGACAAAGCTTGACATCTTTGACCAAAGAACAAGTTTGAATGTCCAAAGTATTACACCTTAGGTAAATGGATTTATTTCAACTTGATGTTTAAATTTGAATATTGCATTATGGCTGAGTTCGACGATGTTTAGACGATGAAGGATGTGCATTTGATTGGATGATATTACAATAAATGTTGTGATAAATGGAAGCATGGATTATGCTTTGAAAAATGATACCTTAATTTCGGTTTTGAAGATTATTTTGTTGTTAGCATGACGCGCTGTAAAAATTATGGACTATTTAGTTCATTTTTACCCGTGGATGGATTTATCTACTTTTGTAGCTGATTTGAGGATTGGTTGGCTTATTGTAGCTGATTTTACATATTCGAAGATTGATGATTCTGCCTTAGAACTTAAGGGGGGTTTATGAGAAATTTAAACACTTTGTATTGTTTTTTTTACTTTTTTGTTATACCTTCAAGTTGGAATTATATTGCATATAACTTCTAACTTGAGGGGGATGTTAAAATATTAATTGAGTTAGAATATTCTAGAATGTGGTAGAATTAGTTTGTTAGATTCAAATTTGTTAGATCTAGTCACGAGGTTTATTTTCTATATATAGGCTTTAGCATTGTAATCTTTTACCAAGCATTTTGAATAATAAGAATTCCACTTTCAGATTTTTATATTTGTTCAAAAATAAGTATTGTACTTTGTACTAGATAGTTTGTTTTGTTTCATGCTTTCAGTTCGACAAAAGAAGTACAGACGGCTAAACACATGTTGTGTCAAAACATGTTGACATTCCAAATTGAGATACATGTTGAGCATGCGGTGCCACGTGGCATATTACCTAGGAATAATTGTTTAAGTAGAAAAATATTACGCTATAACAGTAGGACCAGATACAATTGCATTCAAACAAGAAACTAGCAGATTAGTGAACAATCAAGTAAATCTTATCTAGTTAATGGATATGCGACACGGACGCACGGACACTAAAACATTAATATTCAAAAAGTTAGGATACGACACGTTGGGAAAAAGTAAATTAAATTTTTTAATTTATTATATTATTAGTTTTGTCTAATATACAAATAAGTTAATAACACATTGTATATTTGTTGAATCAAAATGAGCATATCAAATAAAAACAAACTTGTAAGTCAAATTTGCCGATATTTTTCCCTTTCCTTTTCATTTTGATTTATAGGGGTAGCTCCGACATGTGTCGGAGAGTGTCTGGAAAGTGTGTCGGACACCGACACGTTGACTCCAATAGAGTGTATGTGCAAACGAGATATTACAAAAACATCCACAATGGAGTCAATTTTTTTTTTTTTTTTTACAAAAACTATTTGTATCTGTCTGTTATACTTTAACTGTGTATGTTTTCTAAATATGAAAACTGGATTCAAACTATCTTAATTATAATAAGACAAAATACACGATTGGAAGCTCGAGCAAGTACTATTTAGCATGATCAGCATCTCCTGCCATCTTCATTTTCTTGTATTTTCTTGAATATTTCAAAAATGGTTCTGAGGAACCATGCTTTGCATTTTCAGAAGCTCCTCCGCCCTCTGTATTGGTTTTACCTTTGCTGCTTGATTCTTTCTTTCCATCTGTCTCCTCGGATACTGTCAAGAGTTGAAGAAGTTCCATAGGGAGAGAAGCAGGATCCAGATCCCAGCTATCCTTTGGAACATTTGGAGCTTCGCTACCAGTTAGCATGTAGGATGGGACCTGATGAGAGAATCGAAACATCTCTTCTCTTGGAATTGTATGGATTTCTATTGGGTCCGAATGCTGGCGAAATACTGAAGTGAATCCTGCAACTTTTATCAAAGGGGAGACAATGACACCTTTGTCTTCATTGTAATCTTCAACAATTACCACAACGTCGTATTTATGTATCACCTCATCCTCAGTGAGTTCATTCCAATCCACGGACCAGTTCCTATACAAAGCCCAAACGTCTCCCTTTTCTGGATAAATCTCAATAGCCCCTCTATCACCTTTTCTCCACTTAACCTGATGCGAGAAAGATCTTAAACTCTTGTTAACTTCAGGTTTTCCAACTCTGAAACAACCGCTTGTTTTGGAAAATCCGGAAGATACCCAGTTGAGGGGGCCAAATTCAGCAGTGCTTTTTGAGTTCAGCCAACTAATCTGCATCTTGAATGGCTTTCTAGACATCACACCACGGATCAGTGCATAGTAACGTGGCATGCCATCGTCGTCATCATACAGAGCCCAGACTTGTTTTTCAGAAAAAGATGCCTCTACTCTGCCCTTATCGAAATTGCAGAAATTTGCATCTGGCACACTCATCAATACTGTTTCTTCAACACTTGCATTGAGCTCACTAGTGCCATCACACATGGAAGAATCTTGCAGCTGGGATGTCTTGCTTGAACCAAGAAGCACAGCACCTTTATTTTTACTAATCTTCAAATCATCAAGAGCGGATGGCTTCTCCTTTTCCATGTTCAAGCCCTTCCTATTTGCAGATCCCAATTCAGGAGCAATGTTCCACTGGTTTAGCTTCTTAAGGATTTCTGTCTTGGCCTTTCCCATTAGCATGGTACGAAGTTCTGATCGAGACAACTCCTTTGTGCTTGTGGACTGGTCACTAGCTGGAGTAACCCTTTTGTCTCCAAAACTACCCTTTAGATTTCCAAATGAAATAGTACGGGCCGCTTCCTCTTTGCATCCTCTCTTGGAACTCCCTGCTGCAGCAAACGAACCTGGCTTCTGATGGTGGAAGGACCTAGGAACATGTGAACTGCAAATCCTTCCAGAAGCGGGAGCAGACTCCTGTTTCACCAGAAAGGGTTCTCTACAGTTGGGGCACATTAGATTTTGATCAAGATAAATCTTCAGGAACTCATATAGCATCCGGCACTTATGACATGAAGTCCAAAAAGTTTCAGGTCTTGATGCAGGAGGACTTGGGATCAGCTGAGAATTGCTGGAAGGAGTGTGCTGATGATTCCTGGTGGGTGTCTGGCTCCCTGGAATATGCTGGGTGGGAAAAAATTGAAAACTAGTGGCAATTATAGGAGGATTTTGATGGTTACCAACATAACCATGATAAAAAGTGGCAGCCGCTTCTGGAGTCATGTGCCAAGAACCACTGGCAGCAGTTGGTTCCCTTGGCCAGGACTGAGAACTGGTGGCTGTTTCTGGAGTAGTTTGATGAGCGGGATTGTAATGGCCGCCAAAGACTGTTGACTGATAGCTTGGCCAGAGTGGAGGAGGATTGTAACGTGAACCTGTGGTGGTAGCCGGATTCCTTGGGCAAATAGGCACTTTCTGGGCCTTACCAGAAGCTGTCATATTTGTAGCAGAGCTGGAGCAGTTCTTGAAATTCCCAAAAGCGTGTGTATCCGTTGGAAATGGAGGATTCCCAAATGAAACCCTCGATTTAACTCTTAAATTTAGCTTCATATCATACACTAGTTTGTTGCCCTTATCAAAAAGCACACACTGTGCTTGAGAAAGAAGTTTGAATGCTTCTTCAGCCCCGAAGGACTTATTTTTATCAGGGTGAAGAGCCAGAGCCATTCTTTCGTGAGCTCTACGCAAGGTGTCCGTGTCAGCCAAGGGGTCAACGCTAAGAATCTCATACCAGTTTACTTCTCCATTTGTTTTCTTCTCATAGCCATCATAGAAATTAATGACCTTGAGGAGCTGAGAGAGATCATCGAGTGAAGGAAATAGCGTTTCCGCCTTTAAAGCATATCTTTTGGCTCCAGCAATGTCCTTCTCTTTTAATTTCTTCTCGGCAATAGCTTTACAACTAATAGCCTCCACTTTATTAAATTCCATTAATGTAGAAATTATCTTTTTAGCTTCTGTAAACCTAGTAAACCAAAAGAATAAAGTTCAACATAAGAAACATGAATATAATGGGTATGCACAAATCTTTCAATAATGAATTCAAACTCGAAAGGAAACAGTAAAAACAGACAAAAATCAACAAAGTCCTGAAGAAGCCACTCTTAAAGCTTGGAAAACTTGCCAATGAATGCATCTTCTTATCAAAAAGTTAATGAAGCCACCAATCAGGTATTCAAATAGTTTTAATTACCTAAATTCCAATTCCATTTATGCAATTGAATGTCTCTTTTATTCAAAGAATCTAAAAAGATTAAATACTGAAAACAAAAAAGTAGCTAAAAGAAGTGGAAAAAGTACACAATCCAGTTACCAGGAATGTGGGCTTACGAAAATAAACGGAAGCATTGAAAGCTAGCCAAAAACATAATCCGACAAAATGCGAAGGAAATCCTAATTGGTAAGATCCATAAAATTGAATGTGTCTTTCTACATTGGTTCCGTACATGTCTCAATCTGTCTTTTTATGGTGATACTAATTTTATGGGGAAAAAAACATTTGTTTGGCAGGATATCGAATTTATGAGTTTTATTAAATCACGGCTTAATTCATGTTCGGATAATTAATTTTTAACAAGTCATTAAGTAGAAACATCTTAATGACATCATGTTAATATAGATAAAGGCATCAACAGGAACCAATTAACTAAATTATTGAAAACTGAAACCCTGTGCCAAACCGGCTTTAAAACCCAGGATAAATATATATCCACACACATAGATGTTCTACCCCAACACAACAGGGATCAAAAGGCTATATCCTTGAAATAATTCAAATAGATATGAGCAACCTTCACAAGAACCCTCCCCCCCCCCCCCCCCCCCCCACAAAAATAAAATAAAATAAAATAAAAAGAATCAATTGGTATGTAAATGAGAAATTCAAAAAAACCCATAAATAAAGATTTATACATGATCAAATTCACATGCAAAATCACCAAATGTAGCAATTTGACTAAAGCCCTGAATTCCCATATCATCAATAAAAATGCAATTGACATTCTGAGTTCTATGAGTACATAAATATATGGCCATGTGTAAATGATCAAACGGAAATGGAGATACATATACATGTAGTATGTATATAAAATCATCAAGATAGAGTATATATTTTACCTCGTTCAAAAGTAATCTGAATGTTGGTGCTGTTTGATGAATTTGTTGCACAGGAAATTGATGAAATGTTTAACTGCTTTCTTTTAGCACCTTGGATCCACAGAATTTTAGCTGAGAAAATTCTTCTTGTTAATATAGGAAACCCAAAAGTTTGTTTAATAGAAAATTTTGAAACAAAAACTGAATAGACGAAGAGTAAATGAAAATGTCACCGATTTTTTTGCAGTTGAGAGTCACTTTTATTTTTGGATTATTTGGAGCAATTTAAAGTTATACCCAACCTTGGTTAACTTTTGACCAAAGCTAGTTGGCCAAATTTCTGAATTTCAATCTTTTCGTGTTCATATTTTTGTTGTTTTTTTGACATTTTTTCAATTTTATTTTAAGCAGATATTCAATATTATTTTAGTGATTTTTTATTGATCTTATGCAACTATGTTCATAAAACAAGTTCTGCTATAGTATAAATAACTTTTACTACATTTATTGTCTTTTCTTATTTGCTCATTTTTCAAATCACTTTTACTTTTTAAATGGCATTGATGAGGTTACTACAATTACAGATTACATGAAATCTGTATGAATTCCTCCAAGTTTTGCATCAGTCTGATGATGTTCAGATCACAACAACAATTTCAATTACTGAAGATGACAAAAAAAAAAAAGTCAGCATGACGTGCATCTGAGCTGTCATCACCGAAGGCTGGGATTTTTAATAATATCAGATTTTGTATCACGCTAAGATCATTGCAATCTGAATTTATTACACACCAATTTCATTTAATAGGTGATATCAGCATTTGCCAAAGCCAACCATGGTTAATGAGAGTGGACCCAAATGACGAATGTTTTTGAGTTGCCATCACCGAATGCATCCCACAATGAGTTGTCATCACCAAAGTTATCCCACAAAGCACATTAGTTGTCATCACCGAATGCATCTTTTCATGCCACAAAAATTATATGGGGTGTGTATGTGTGTGTGTGATCCTTGCACCAGATATGATCAGTTTCATCATCCTCTGATGTAAAATCACACAGCATTGTCCAATTTTAGTACTCCATATGCAGAAATGAGTTAACAGCCTATGGTTGGCAAAATAAATTATGAAACATTATGTTTTTATACATCAGATGTCAAAGGATGTTCTAAACTTCCAATTTTGAGGATTTCAGCTAATCTCGGTATCAGATAAAGCTAGCTAGAAGTATTAACAACATAACTCGAATGCTAAAATATGCAATAACTTTGTTATTAAGGTAAAATATTTTAGTTACAAATAAGGATAATAAGCATCCTCATTTTCGGTGCTTCAGAGTAAAGCCAATGAACCAGCTAAGGTAGAACCAAAAAGATACCAAATGCCCTCATCATCATGCTTGAATCACATTTATTATCAAATGAGACTTCAGATAAAGTTGCGAGTGAGGAAATATCATAGGGAATCCAAATATTAGATTTTTTCCGTCCAAGGGAACTTTTTTCTTGGCATCGCAGTTGTATATACCCATGCTTAAAGAGAAGATTAGCTATACATGCTCTTATTTCAATCTTCCTAATGACTTCCACCATTTTTCAAGGCCTTATCAGAAATATTAGGCATCAAATCTGAACTTTCTGGAAAAAAATAAAAATACTAATCATATAGTCAGCCCAATCATGTTACAGGAATCGAAAATTTGAGATCAAATTTTACAGCCACACACATGGAGTCAATCTATTTATTTACCCATCACATCAACTCACAATAATCCACATCATTTTCGGTCAACTAGGGTGGCATTAGTGGGTGGCAAACTAGCATAATTCGTTGAAAGAACTATTCTGACAGGATTCAGAATAAAAAGAAAGGGTGAAATTGATATACTGAAAAGAAAAGAATAGTCGAAATTAGTTGGGTAAGTGTTCAGTTTACTAAGAAAAGAATAGTTGAAATTAGATTAGAGAAAATTCTATTATCAGTCTGAAACTTTATCAGTGAAATTCTTACAGATCAATTTGTATGGAGGCTCGGGCAGATATATTTCTCTTTAAAGAAATGACCGTTAAACTTCACGGTTATCTGATAGAAAATTTACAACATTATCAGTAAGGATTCCACAAAATAAGGCAATTGAATATGTGGGCTAAGAAATCACACTTTACTAGCCAAAACAAGCTTCAATAATACTTGTGCTTTCAACAACTGTCGATGTATGTTTTAATCAACAAAATTAAAGCTTCCATTTTTCTGACTGCTACTATTTTGTGCAATGCAATCCTCCCTACAAAACATATTATCAAGGATTTCAACAGCCACTATCAACTACACTGCCTACTCTCTCATCAGTCTCCAGTTTCAAAATGTGAGAGAAACTAAATAACAATACAAAAAGGGTACACTTAGCCAATAGTGAGAATCCTGGTTCTTCTTTCAGTTCACATTCAGGCACATCCTCCTTCCAAATTGCCCTTTAGGTTTCGAGAGAAGTTCTATGGGCAGCCATATTACGTGCTGTCAACGGGTTTCTTTCTTTGGAGTCATTCCAGTTCTGTCCATCTACAAGCCTCTTTTCCATTGACTTCTTAGAATCTGAGGGAGCATCAGTTGTATCTGGGGCAAGGTTATTCTTCTGTAGAGCCTCCTCACTACCCGTCTCATGCCCTCTCTTGAGAGACTCAAAAACTGACTGGACCTTCTGTGCAGATTGAGAGGCTCTGGTATCTGAAGCTGTCACACTCTCAGAACCCCCGGATGTTGCAGACATACCTGGCTTCTGATGGTGGAAAGCACAACAACCAGGTGAACTATGAATGCTTCCAAGTGGAGGGGCAGGCTTCTGTATTGCAACAAAGGCCTCCTGACAGCGGGGGCAGAGAAGTTTCTGGTTGAGATAAATCTTCAGGTACTCATAGTGCATCCTGCACCTAGTGCATGATGTCCAAAATGTTTCAGGACCTGATGGAGGACAGGGGACCGGACGAAGATTGCTGACAGGGGCATGCTGGGCAGTTGTCTGATTCCTTGGCTTGGATGGAGTGTGAACAGAAGTAGAATTGGAGGCAGTTTTGGAAGTCTTCTTGGCTTCTGTATTGCAATAAAGGCCTCCTGACAGCGGGGGCAGAGAAGTTTCTGGTTGAGATAAATCTTCAGGTACTCATATTGCATCCTGCACCTAGTGCATGATGTCCAAAATGTTTCAGGACCTGATGGAGGACAGGGGACCGGACGAAGATTGCTGACAGGGGCATGCTGTGCAGTTGTCTGATTCCTTGGCTTGGATGGAGTGCGAACAGAAGTAGAATTGGAGGCAGTTTTGGAAGTCTTCTTACTACTGGGAATTTTGTGGACAGTGGTGGCAGTTCTCGGATTCCTTGGCCGAGGTGGAGTTGCTGCGTACTGAGAACTGGTGGCAGTTTTTTTAGCCCTTTTCGGACGGGGAACATGTTGGGCACCAGTGGCATCTTTTGAATTCTTTGGCCAGGGTGGAGGAGGATTGAAATGCAAACTGGTGGCAGTAGCTGAAGTTCTAGATTGAGTTGGCATGTGCTGGGTCTTGGCATCGGTCGCCATATTCCTCGCATTCTGAGAGCTGGAGCTGCTTCTGAAATTACAGAAACCATTTCTGTCAGAGGTAGTGGAGGATTTGGAGCTCTTATGTTCAACTTCAGATTATATGATGATATCTTGTCCTTATCTGACAGGATATTAAAGGCTTGAGTAAGAATTAAGAATGCTCCAGCAGCCCAAATGGACTTGTTTTTATCAGGGTGAAGACCAAAGCCATTTTTCTGTATTTTTTACCCAACGTATCATCGTTCGACAGAGGGATCCGGACTGAAAATCCTGTACAAGTCCACTTCTCCATTTATTTTCTTCTGAGAGGCAACATAGAGGTTAATGACCTCCAATAACGCAGAATGACCCTCAAGATTTGGAAACAGACTTTGAGCCTTTAAAGCAAATTTATTGGCTCCAGCAATATCCTCGTTCTCTAACTTCTTCTCGGCGATACCTTTACACTTTATAGCTTCATCTTTATTACATTCCATTTTAGAAATGGTCAAACCTATTGCACCAGAATAAGAATGTAGTCAAGCAAATAATACACATTGGATAAGCACATACAATCCAGAAATGAATGATGCAGCAATTGGGATAATGTGGATGAACCAAAAGAGTTATTAGATGTATCCCATGAATCATATTAAGTTTGAAAATTAAGAGTTGTTCAAGTTAAAAGACACAAAATGATTCCATTTTTTATCCAAAATTATGCAACCTAAAAACCACGTAGTCAAAAAGTTTAGCTTTGGTAATTTTTGTTTTTGTTTTTGTTTTTTTTTTTTTTTATAAACATAGAATGTAATTTTTTTTAGGTAAAATATGTGGTTGATAAGTAGCTTGGAAAAATGTACGTGGTTGAAAATTGATTTAGGGAAATATGTTGTTTATAAACAATTTACCAAACAGAGGCTTAATGATTTAAATACCAACATCTCTTTTATTCAGAGATCCTATTATTCCAATGTTCAAGAAAGCAAGAGGTTGTCGCTCAATCAACTGCAGAAGCTGAGTATGTAGCAGCAGTTGTTGCAGTTAATCAAGCTCTATGGTTAAGAAAGATCATGATAGATCTAAAGCCGACCCAAGAAGAAGCAGCTGAAGTATTTGTCGATAATCAGGCTGCAATAGCAATTTTGAACAATCCGATCTTCCATGGAAGAACCAAGCACTTCAAGGTGAAGTACTACTTTATCAAGGAGGTGCAAAAAAGTGGTGAAGTGAAGCTGGCATATTGCAACACAAGTATCCAACTTGCGGACATTCTAACAAAGGGTTTGTCCAATGCAAAGTTTGAATTTTTGAGAGAAAAAATTGAAGTCTCCAGTAAAAATAGCAAGGAGTGTTGAAATATGCTATATTTGTTGCAGAAAACCAGATTTCTTGGAATAACTGTGCAGATTTCTTGGAAAAACTGTTCAGATTATTTCGGAATAACAAAATCTGAAAAAACTCCTGAATATTTAAATATGTTACAATTTCATGTATAAATACATTCATAAGTTAATAAATAAATTATCAGTTTGCAGCCCATTTTTACATGTTTTATTTATTTTTTGTCAAAAAAATCAACACTTGAGAAGGGGTTTTGTCCCAGGCTTTGCTGTGTATCCCTGGGGGTTCAAATCTTCGACTTTAAGAGGCTTGTTGGATGATCTTGGAACCACTAAACCCCTTTTCAGGGGACAATCTATGTATTGGGGGACGTCGCAGGCTACCGTCAATAGATACCACAAATCCTTTTAGCATAACCTAGCTAGAATTAGAAAGTTGGAAAACATAAAAGATTAATGATATTCTTCAAAAAAATTTCAACATAACAGAAGCCTGCACGAACTTTGAAGACAATATGAGATAAACATATTAATTTGTCAAATATTATTTTTTAGAAGGAAAAATCCAATAGTCTGACAATCGTATATATGCATTATCTTACATAAAATTACGCTTTTATGTTCTTAAGGTTTCAACTCATTGCAAAATGAGTCTACATGAGACCTTCTGATCCGAACGGAAGGAAGGGGAAAAAAGCTAACTAAACTAGACATCGTAATTTTTTAAGAAGTGGACCTGAATTAGCCAAAGCCCTAAATTAAGATTAGAAGAAAACTATACTACCATGCTTATGGTAATTATATGAATCAAGAAGTCTATGAAGCTAATAAGACATGTCGATAATTCGCATACATATATCCATGCATATTTACCTACGCACTCAATGGTTATATATATGTGTACATATTTGAGAGCTGCAAATATATTCGTAAACTACACTTGTTCAACGAGGTATTTTTGTCATGGACACTCATACATGAGTGTAACCCAAAAAAATGGAAGCATTAAAGACAATAACATAATCCGACAAAACACTACCTTTTCAGGAGATCTTAACTAGTAAGATCCATAGATTGAAAAGAGTTTTATAGGCTGATAGCATAGAAGTTTGAAAATCCAAAGAACGTTCAGTATTGGGCGACCAACCATGAAAAAAGGCATCATTTGACAAGACTTCCATTTTTGTGAGTTCTATAAATCTTGACGTAATCCATAGCTTGGATTAATTTCAAACGGGGTTTGATTAAAGTTTCCATCTGAAGACTTGTACAATGTGAATCTTAATTCCTCATATTACACAACATGTATATATACAAGAGATATCATATATTATCACTTTAGTCCCTAAACTATAATAGATGTTATATTGGTACAATTAATTGACAAAATCTCAACACTCCCCCTCAAGTTGGTGCATAGATATCACACATGCCCAACTTGGATATCGATATATAGAATGAATTACTAGTCACTCCATGTGTCATGATGTCGGCTAGTTGACTTGCACTCTTAATATATGGAATCTCTATATTCTTGGAGTCGAGGTTATCTTTGATGTAGTTCCTGTCAAGTTCAACGTGCTTTGTTCGATCATGTTGAACTGGATTGTTCGCTATCTCAATAGCTGCAGTGTTGTCACAAAAGAGCAACATAGGCTTACTTGGACCAAAACCAAGTTCAGTAAGAAGAATTTTCAACCACGTAAGCTCGGTAGTTGCATGATGCAGAGCACGATATTCAGCCTCTGCGCTAGATAGTGAAACCACGTTTTGTTTCTTACTTCTCCAAGTAACAAGATTTCCTCCAACAAATGAGACATATCCCGACGTGGATTTTCTATCCAATCTCGATCCAGCAAAGTCCGAATCTGTGTAACTCACAATGTCGAGATTATCACTTTTTGAGTATAAGATGCCCTTGCCAGGAGAGGATTTTAAATATGCCAAGATACGATTAATTGCACTCATGTGCTGTTCACTTGGGTTGTGCATGAATTGGCTCACAACACTTACCGCATATGATAAATCAGGTCTTGTGTGAGTAAGATAGATCAATTTCCCCACCAATCTCTGATATCTCTCCTTATTTGTAGGAACCTGATCTGGGTAAATAGATAAGCCATGATTCACCTCAATAGGTGTGTCTACAGGAGTACATGCTGACATACCAGTTTCTGCTAGGAGGTCAAGGGCATACTTACGTTGGGAAAGGACAAGTCCTTGCTTAGATCGTGATACTTCAATCCCTAAAAAATATTTTAGAGTACCCAAGTCTTTCATTTCAAACTCCCTCGTCAGATGTGCCTGAAGTTTTTCAACTTCACTGGAATTACTCCCAGTAACAATCATATCGTCCACATACACAATGAGTAAGGTGATATCCTGGCCATCTCTTTTATAAAATAAAGTATGGTCAGCTAGAGTCTGCTTAAAACCATACTTCTTCATTGAACAACTCAACCTTCCAAACCATGCCCTTGGTGATTGTTTTAGCCCATATAGAGCTTTCTTCAACTTACACACCTTACCCCCTGGAGGGGTAAAACCCTTAGGTGGGTCCATATATACTTCCTCTGCTAGATCACCATGTAAGAAGGCATTTTTAACATCGAATTGCCTCAATGTCCAATCAAGATGGACTGCTAAAGATATTATAACTCTAACAGTATTCATCTTGGCTACTGGAGCAAATGTCTCTTGGTAATCAATCCCATAGGTCTGTGTGTAACCTTTGGCAACCAGTCTAGCCTTATACTTGTCCACAGTCCCATCTAGTTTGTATTTCAGCGAGTACACCCATTTGCACCCTACAGTCTTCTTTCCTGGTGGTAAGGAGATCATCTCCCAAGTAGAATTCCTTTGAAGAGCATCCATTTCTTCTACCATAGCAGATTTCCACTTAGGTTGATCAACAGCTTCCTGAAAATTGTTAGGAATAGACACGGAAGATATCTGAAGGGCAAATGCCAGGTTAGTCTTAGATAAACGGTGGTATGAAACATAATTAGATATAGGAAACATTGTATGAGAAGAACATGTTGAGAATCCCAATCTATCAGGTGGGTTACGATTCCGAAGAGAACGTCTCCTAGCCGGGGTGTCAACATTGTCCAAAGATGCATGGTTAGGATTAGAAACAGGAATAAAGGTGGAAGGAGTAGGAGGTGAAGTATGTACCTCATTTTCAATCGTAGAAGAGTTTGACGGCACTGTAGTATCAACAGGAGGACTAATTTCAGTAACTAGTGCAGGGGTGCAAGTAGCATCTAAATTTCTCCTGGTATAACACTTTTGGAACAACCTTGGTGATCTGTCACTTTCAACTTCGAGCTCCCCCTTTCCACCAGAAATCCACACTTTTTTTTCTTCTAACCACATTTGTTCCTCTTCTTTACTACAAATCTCCCCCTGAAGAGGAACCAACGACACATCATCCGAGAAAAAGGACTCCGACTCACAGAATTCAACATCCATAGAGATATAGTACTTCCCAGTAGGGGGGTAAAAACATTTGTAGCCCTTCTGGGAGCTGGAGTAACCAAGGAAAACACATTTTAAGGCACGAGGATCAAGCTTGTCTCGAAGATGGGAGTGCACATGGACATAACACACACAACCAAAAACTTTGGGACAAATATTCAAGGCAGAAGGAATAGAGTGGAACTTTGACAACATCCTTAGGGGTGCTTGAAAATCAATTATGCGAGAGGGCATACGATTGATAAGAAAAACAGCAGTGGTCACTGCATCAGCCCAAAAACGTTTTGGAACCCGCATAGTGAAGCATAAGACTCGAGCTACCTCAAGAATGTGTCGATTTTTTCTCTCTGCTATGCCATTTTGTTGTGGGGTGTAAGCACAATTTGTTTGGTGAAGAATACCGTGAGTTGCGAAGAAGGTGGCAAGGGTTTGGTTCATAAACTCCCGACCGTTGTCAGAACGAAAGGTCTTAACCTGAGTATGAAATTGTGTCTCAACCATTTTGGAAAATTGAGGGATAACATGTACAACATCACCTTTCGATTTTAACAAATATATCCAACATACTCGGGTACAATCATCAATAAAAGAAACAAAATATTTTTGACCTGAAGTTGATGGAGTGGAGAAAGGGCCCCAAACATCTGTATGAACACAAGTAAATGGAACATGACTTCTATTGAAACTGATTTTAAAAGTTACACGATGATTTTTGGCAAAAATACATTGTTCACATCGCATACTAGAACTAGGAATATCCTGAAACAGGTTTGGAAACAAATGTTCTAAATAAGAAAAAGAGGGATGTCCTAATCGAAAATGCCACAAAAGGATCTTGTCTCTAAGAGAAGATCTACTAACTGCTTGAAGACCAGCACCAGTTTGCAACTTCCTTGTCCCCTCCAAAAAATATAGTCCTCCTCTTTCTCTACCAGTGCCAATCGTCGTCTTCGTTCGATTGTCCTGAAAGACACAATGAGAAGATGAGAAAGTAACAGAACAATCTAGAGTTTTTGTAATTTGACTAATGGACAACAGATTTGTAGAGAAAGTAGGTGCAAGTAAGACAGAAGATAGAGAAAGAGTAGATGAAAAAGAAACATTTCCGGCCCCAGTGATTTGGACAGGAGTGCCATTAGCCACCTGAACAGACTGAACATGTGAGGTAGATAAAGAATTAAGAGTAGAAAGATTGCAGGTAAAATGGTCTGTTGCTCCTGAATCAATAACCCAAGAGTCAGATACAGCAGAAGTAGATGCCAAACCAAAGGTACCTTCCCCGGGAGACAATCGAGCAACATGAGAGGCCGTAGGTGCATGAGTAGTCTGAGAAGATCTCCAATCTTTTCTCTCTCCTTGTTTGCGTGTGTGCCAGTCCGGGTACCCATTTTTCTTAAAGCACTTGTCAACAGTGTGCCCTTTGAAATGGCAGAATGAGCAAATATCAACCGACTGGTTAGGGCCTCGTGGTCGAGGATTGAATCCTCTAGCAGCTAATGCGGAAGTCTCAGAGTGATTTTCAGTTCCCATGGTAAGCTGTCGTTGTTCTTCACGGCGAACCATAGAGAACACTTCCTCTAGGGTTGGAAGAGGTATTGCAGCTAAAATGCGACTTCGCACCTGATCCAGGTTATAATCCAGTCCCGCAAGAAACATGTAAATTCTATCTTCAGCACAACGTTTCCTTAACTCCTCAATATCAGCAGCACACTTCATAGTGTTTGGCCTGCGATAGTCAAGCTCCAAGAAAATGGAGTTCATTTCAGTGTAGTACGTGACAAGGGGCCGCCCCCTTGACTCAATTGAAAAGATCTTCTCACCAACTCATAAATCTGTGATGAATCAGAAACATCAAGATAACTTCTCTTAACCGCATCCCATACATCTTTAGCAGTATCACACTGAACAAAATGTGCCACAAGGTTATCGATCATAGAATTGATAAGCCAAGATTTCACAATGGCATCATCCGCCACCCACTCACCATAATCCGAATCACTTTTACCCGGTGCGGTTTTCTCACCAAAAATGTGATCTGATTTTCTTCTACCAACAATGTGCATTTCCAAAAGTTTCGACCAAACACGATAATTTTTTCCATCCAACTTAATGTGAATTGGAGACGATGTCTCATGAATTAATGATGTCATAATCTTGTTTCCATCCATTTTCTCAAATAACCAAAGTCAATACGATACAACCCTACTGCCACCAACAAATAAAATTCACCAATGCAATTTCTCTAATCCAACTCAAACTGACTATATTTCAAGGTGAAAAGAGATTTCAACCTAGATATATATGACGAGACAAAAACAGTGGAACAGACAAGACCAAGCCAGAAAAAATGAGGAAACTGATCTGCAATATTTTCGCCGGAGATGATGCCGGAAGCGCGCAGTGGAGTCGCGCCGGAAGCAGGAGCAGAACGGAAGGAAATCGCGCACGAGGCCGGAGCAGAGCGGAGTCGCGCAGTTTAGTCGCGCAGTTTAGGAAAAACGCGCAGTGCAGGAAAACGATTTTCGTCGCCGGTAACCACGCCACCACCTAGGGTTTCAGTCGCCGGGAGGTGGGTCGGCGCTCGCCGCCGTTGTCGGCGTTGGGTGGTACCGGAAACGGCTGGACAGAGACGGCGGCTGGGCAGTTTAGGGTTTACAGGTTAGGTTTTTTTTTTCTTTTTTCCTTTTCTCTCAGGCTCTGATACCATGAAGACTTGTACAATGTGAATCTTAATTCCTCATATTACACAACATGTATATATACAAGAGATATCATATATTATCACTTTAGTCCCTAAACTATAATAGATGTTATATTGGTACAATTAATTGACAAAATCTCAACACCATCTTAAAGACGTTATCTAATAAACATGAAAGGAAACAACAAGAAACGACAAATGAAATTACCGAACACTGAACCCCATGCCAAACCTGCATCAAAACTTTACGCAAACCTATATCCACTTGCGAAAGTCTTTCTACCTAACAAATAGAAAACAAAAATAATATCCTTTAAATAATTCAAAACATATCAGCAACCTTTACAAGAACTTGAAATCTATTCATTCATCTCCTTCGAGTTTTGATGAGAGACTTCAATCTTCCGTGATAGTGGAAACTTAATTCATTTCTCTTTTAACAACGCCAGCAAAAAAATCATATTAAAAAAAAAAATCTTCAAATAGACCGCGGCAATATCTCGAAAAGAAATAAAAATCAAATACATTCCAAGCAATTGAAACAAAAGGGAAAGAAACACACGTCAAATATTTCACTCATACCCAGAAATTCATACCTTGTATTTCAAGCAAGCAAAAGTCTTCCAATCCTCAATAATAGCGGAAATGATATCTAAACTAAATAAGAACCTGTTAATTTTCTTTAATTATTTGCATATTTTTTTGGACCATTCATGAGGCTACCAATTCATAGAGATTATGTGTGATTTGGATGGATTCATCAAAGTTACTTTACAGATTTCATCATATTTTTTGTAATGTAATGACTACAAAAATCAGTTTATTACAGACGAATATTTACTGAATTTGACAGAGTTGTACGAGGTAAACAAGGGGTGTATCTGACCAAGCATCGTGGGCTCCAATGAACACACATATGAGCTGTCATCACAAAGGCTGGGATTGATGAAGCAGTCCTCTTTTTTTTTTGTCATCTCAAAAACTAAATTGTTGAACACATAAACCTCGTGTCAAACTTGCTTCAAAACTCCAAATAAAGCTAATATCCTCACACAGATATTTTACCCCCCCCCCCCCCCCCTCTTACAGTAGGAAGCGAAAGGATATATCCTCTAAATAATTCAAACAAATATCAGCAACTTTCACGAGAACTAAGTATATATGCATAAAAATAAAATCCCTTTCAAGTTTTCATGAGAATTAGAATTTTCATGAGTGACAGTAGAAACTTAATTCTTTTATCAGTAGCAGAGTAAAAATCATCATATGTGCCTCTTTTTGATTTCCTTCTCTGAAGCTGAGGGTGTGTAATGCTACTCGGCCATAGATATTGTCTTCATGCCATCCTTCAAACTTTCATCAGCAGGCTGGATCTGTTGTGCAGTTGGAGTGGCTCTGGAAGGTGTTAATATAGAACTTTCGGAACCACCTGCTACACTTTAGACATCAGTCTTTGCACCATACACTTCAACTAAAAAAGGTACAGACAAGTTGCACATTTATTACGCAACGACCATATATTACAAAATAGAATTATATCAAATCTAATTGCACACATCAGCATACATATAGCAAATTAATCACTGCATCAACATTCTTCACTAGAAACGCCAAAACCTGAGGCGACATTTGAGCAAAAGAAAAATGATGAAATGTTGATTTTACAGCTTTCCTTATCACCCTGGATCCAAAAAAAAAAAAAAATTAGCAGAAAATTTTCTACTTACAAAATTTAGGAAATCCAAAGTTTTTTTTGATAGAAAATTATGAAAGAAATGTAGAGGAAAGGATTATAGGGAAATGCCATGGGTTGTTTGCGGTTCAAAGCCACTTTACTTTTTGAAGTTTAGAAGCCTTTGTTTGCAGTTCACAAGCCTTTGCTTTAAATGGATTTCCTTTTTTTTTTTTTGGTTCATAATTTAATGATTTTTTGCATTCATGCGTTTTCCCTTGGAAAAAATTGAGTTATCAAATTGTATACTCTATTCTCGAGTAAAGTTGCAATATTTATCGAAATTATTCCTATTTGAAGCAAAATCATCCAAAATTTAGTGAATTTTTTATGCAACTGTGTTTCAAAAGGGATTCTAGTCACAGTAATATCAAGCTTATTATTATCTTTTCTCATTTTCTCATTTTCAAACCACTAGTTTTACATTTTTTTAATGGCATTGATGAGGTACTATCAAGTATCAACACAGAGTATTTGAGTTTTGTATGGATTCATCAAAATTAACTTTACTGACTACATCGGATATTGTAAATTGTATTAGTCTTTGTCTTTGTAACCTAAATATGACCATCAAAATCTAAGGTCATGTTCTCTTTACTGTTTTGAGGTCGTTTTCTGTTTTTATTTTCGAAAACACTAAAAACGCGTTCTCTTTACCATTTCCGATACCGCATTTTGGAAAACAAAAAAAAAAAAATTGTACGCAAAACACCTAAAACCTCGTTTTGGGCGTTTTGTGTGTATTTCAACAAAAAATGTTCAAAACGCGTTCTGAGATTTTTTTTTTTTTTTTTAAGAATTATCCTAACTTGGAACTAAGCTTTATATAAAGTTTTTATTTTTTATTTTATTTTATTTTTTAGAATTATCCTAACTTGGAACTAAGTCTAAATAAAGATTTTTTTTTTTTTTTTTGGAGAATTATCCTAATTTGGAACTAAGCTTAAATAAAGTTTTATTGAATTCAATATCAATATTACAAAAAAAAAAATCAAATGAGAATTCTTGTTGTTATATTTCAAAAAATGCCTTGATAAATGGACTCTGATGGTTTTGAAAGAACTTGCATTTTTTGGATTTTAATAGAACTAGAGCTTCCTCAAATCCCGAACCTGACCAAGCTGTGTTAATATAGACTCTTAATGCTCATATTAGTGTGTTGCATGTAACCATGTTTTCAGTGTATTGTGAAAGGAAATTTGAGTTTGAACCAGTAGTATTTTGCAAGCAAATTAATTAAAAATAGTTTAAGTAGTATTCTGCAAAATTTCAAACAGAACTTATATTTCAGCTTTTCATTTTCAAAAACAGTTTTCAGAAATGACAAACCAAATGTATTTTCAGCAAATTTAAAAACAAAAATAAAAACAGGAACACAAAACATTTTTGAAAATGAAAATACAAAATAAAATACAAATAGAACGCCACCTAAGTTTTTTGCACACATTTTCTTTGCTGCCCTTGATGAGGTTTGTATCTGAAGTTACGCACAGTGGGGGCCCCATGAGTTGTCATCACCGATGGACAGGACTGTGAATTGCATCCGCTTTTGTAAAATAGTTAAGATCCGTATAATCAAAATTTTATTATACACCAATTTCATTTAATACATGTCATCAACACCATGGTTAATGAGTGGGATCCACAAGATGCACATTTGAGCTGTTGTCATCAAATACAGCTCTCGTTTCTCGTGCTAGAGAAATTATCTGGTGGGTGGGATCATAGTGTTAAATGATCTCGACAAAACAATATAAGAATCAAAGAAAACAAAGACCAAGAAGAATCAAAGGAAAAAGGGGAGGCTAGGGTTCCTTATGCATAATGAAAAAATAAAACAAAGTTAATTAGAAACCTAATTACAAATAAACTATAGATAGGCTATGCTGGAAAGACTATTCTACCCTTAATAAATAAATAAAACAAAATAACCATATATTTATTAACACATGATAGCACCAGATGAGATTAGTTTCCATCCTTTGATCATACAACATTGTTCAATTTTAATACTCTACAGGTAGAAATGAGTTAGCAGAATATGATTGGCAAAATAAATCATAAAGCATTCTGTTCTATACATCAGATGTCAACGGATGTTTCGTACTTCCAATTTTTAGGATTTTTAGACAACCTTGGTTTCGAATTATAAAGCTAATTAGAAGTATGCTAAACTTTACAGAACATTCCAACAACTATTAAAAGGCCAAGAATTTTTTTTGGAAGACATGGAAAATGCATCTTTCTCTTCTTGAAATTAGGTTAAAGTAAATTCCATGATTAGCTGAAAAGTTTATCAATGAGATTTATACAAATTAGAATTTCAATTTGTTTGGGGATGATACATTTCTCGTCGTTATAAAAGTTGTTTGACCAACTTTTGACTAAGAGAAATTAAGGTCAAAGGTAGCCACTTGAAGTTGAAATAAATAGACAAAATAAATTAGTGGGTGTCGATAATGGAAAGGGAAAAAGTTTTTTTTTCCCTTCATTTACAAGATAGTATATACAAGAAGTGAATATTACATATTTACTACTCAAGTCCCTAACATTTACTAGATGCTATATTGGTACAATAGTAAGAGAATTATACATATTTACAACACTCCCCCTCAAGTTGGTGCATATATATCACACATGCCCAACTTGGATATCGATTTATAGAATGAACCACTAGTCACTCCGTGTGTCATGATATCGGCTAGTTGATTTTCACTTTTAATAAATGGAATCTCTATATTCTTGGAGTCGAGGTTGTCTTTGATGTAGTTTCTGTCAAGTTCTACGTGCTTTATTCGATCATGTTGAACTGGATTGTTTGCTATCTCAATAGCTGCAGTGTTGTCACAAAAGAGTAACATAGACTTACTTGGACCAAAACCAAGTTCACTAAGAAGAATCTTCAACCATGTAAGTTCGGTAGTTGCATGATGCAAATCACGATATTCTGCCTCTGCACTGGATAGTGAAACCACGTTTTGCTTCTTACTTCTCCAAGTAACAAGATTTCCTCCAACAAATGAAACATATCCCGATGTAGATTTTCTATCTAGTCTTGATCCCGCAAAATCAGAATTTGTAATAACCCACAATGTCTAGATGCTCTCTTTTTGAGTACAAGACGCCCTTGCCCGGAGAGGACTTTAGATATTCCAAAATACGATTAATTGCACTCATGTGCTGATCACTTGGGTTATGCATGAATTGGCTTACAACACTCACCGCATATGAGAGATCGGGTCTTGTGTGAGTAAGATAGATCAATTTTCCTACCAATCTTTGATATCTCTCTTTGTTCGTAGGGACCTGATCTGGGTAGATAGATAGACCACGATTCACCTCAATAGGTGTATCTACAGGAGCACAAGCTGACATACCAGTTTCAGCTAAGAGATCAAGAACATACTTGCGTTAGGAAAGGAAAAGTCCTTGCTCGGATCGTGATACTTCGATGCCCAAAAAATATTTCAGAGTACCCAAGTCTTTCATTTCAAACTCTGTGGTCAGATGAACTTGAAGCCTTTGAACTTCACTGAGGTTGCTTCCAGTAACAATCATATCGTCAACATATACAATGAGCAAGGTAATATCCCGATCATTTCTTTTATAGAATAGGGCGTAGTCAGCCAGTGTCTGCTTAAAACCGTACTTCTTCATTGAACAACTCAACCTTCCAAACCATGGCCTTGGTGATTGTGTTAGCCCATATAGGGCTTTCTTCAATTTACACACCTTACCTCCTGGAGGATTAAAACCCATAGGTGGATCCATATACACTTCCTCTATCAGATCACCGTGAAGAAATAAACTTTGAACATCAAATTGTCTCAATGGCCAGTCAAGATTGACTTCTAAAGATATAATAACTCTAACAGTATTCATCTTGGCCACTGGAGCAAAAGTTTCCTGATAGTCAATTCCATAGGTCTGTGTGTAACCTTTTGCAACCAGTCTAACCTTATACCTATCCACATTCTCATCAGACTTGTATTTTAACGAGTACACCCATTTGCACCCTACAGTTCTCTTTCCTGGTGGTAGGGGGACCACCTCCCAAGTAGAATTTTTTTGAAGAGCATCCATTTCTTCTACCATAGCAAATTTTCACTTAGGCTGATCAAGAGCTTCATGGAAATTATTAGGAATAGAAACAGAAGAAAGTTGAAGGGAAAATGCCAAGTTAGTCTTAGATAAACGATGGTAAGAGATATAGTCAGAGATAGGAAAGGTAGTATTGGAAGAAGATGTTGAGAACCCAACCTATCAGGTGGTTTACGATTCCGAATGGAATGTCTCCTACCTATGGTGTCAATATTGTCTGAAGCTGCAGGGTTAGAATTAGAAATAGGTATAGAGTTAGGAGAGGTAGGAGGTGAAATATGTACCTCATTTTCAATCATAGAAGAGTCCGATGGCACCGTAGCATCAATAGGAGGACTATCAAAGTCTGAAGAGGGCCCAACTGTGTCTTCAGTAACTAGTGCTGGGGTATGAGGAATATCTAGATTTCTCCTGGAATAGCATTTTTGGAACAACCTCGGTGATCTATCACTCTCAACTTCGGACTCCCCCTTCCCCCCAGAATTCCAAACTTTCTTTTCTTCTAACCACATTTGTTCCCCTTCTTTACTATAAACCTCCCCCTGAAGTGGAACCAAGGACACATCATCCGAAAAAAAGGACTCAGATTCGCAGAATTCAACATCCATAGAAATGTAATATTTCCCTGTAGGGGGATGAAAGCATTTGTAGCCCTTTTGGGAGCTAGAGTAACCAAGGAAAACACATTTCAAGGCACGAGGATCGAGTTTGTCTCTAAGATGAGAATGCACGTGAACATAACATACACAACCAAAAATTTTAGGACAAATATTTAAGGCAGAAGGAATAGGATGAAACCTTGACAACATCATTAGGGGAGTTTGAAAATTGATTATGCGAGAAGGCATACAATTGATGAGAAAGACGGTAGTTGTCACAGCTTCAACCCAAAAACGTTTTGGAACCCGCATAGTGAAGCATAAAACTCTGGATACCTCAAGGATATGCCTATTTTTACGCTCCGCTATACTGTTCTGTTGTGGTGTGTAACCACAAGTTGTTTGGTGGAGAATACCGTGAGTCATGAAGAAGTTAGCAAGGGTTTGATTCACAAACTCACAACCATTGTCAGAATGAAAGACCTTAACACGTGTATGAAACTGTGTCTCAACCATTTTTGAGAATTGGGGAATAACATGCACGACATCACCTTTAGATTTTAACAAGTATATCCAACACACTCTGGTGCAATCATCAATAAAAGAAACAAAATATTTTTTACTGGAAATAGATGGGGTAGAGAAAGGGCCCCAAACACCAGTATAAACACAAGTAAATGGAACTTGACTTCTATTAAGACTGATTTTAAAAGATACAAGATGATTTTTGGCAAAAATACATTGTTCACATCGCATACTAGAACTAGGAGTATTCTGAAACAAATTTGGGAACAGGTGTTCTAAATAAGAAAATGACGGGTGCCCTAGTCGACAGTGCCACAAAAGGATCTTGTCTCTAGGAGAAGATCTACTAACAGCTTGAAGCCCATCACCAGTCTCTTTTTGCAGTTTCCTTGTCCCCTCCAAAAAATATAGTCCTCCTCTTTCTCTACCAGTGCCAATCGTCATCTTCGTTCGATTGTCCTGAAAAATGCAATGAGAGGGTGAGAAAGTCACATAACAATCTAGCGTTTTTGTAATTTGACTAATGGATAATAAGTTGGTAGAGAATGTAGGAGCAAGTAGGACAAAGGATAAGGATAGAGTAGGTGAAAATGAAACATTTCTGGCCCCAGTAATTTGGACAGAATTTCCATTTGCCACCTGGACATACTGAACATGTGAAGTGGTTAGAGAATCAAGAGTAGAAGGATTGCAAGTGAAATGATCAGTAGCTCCAGAATTGATAACCCAAGAATTAGATACAGTAGAAATAGATGCTAAACCAAAAATACCTTCCCTCGGAGACAATCAAGCAACATGAGATGCAGCGGGAGCATGAGTAGAGACAGTAGATGCATGACTAGTTTGAGAGGGTCTCCAATCTTTCCTCTCAGCTTGTTTGCGTATGATCCAGTCCGGATACCCATTTTTCTTGAAACATTTGTCAACAGTGTGTCCTTTGAAATGACAGAATGAGCAAATATCATAAGATTGATTAGGGGCACTTGATCGAGGATTGAATCCTCTAGCGGCTAATGCAGAAGCCTCAGAGTGGCTTTCAGTCCCCATGGTAAGTTGCCGTTGTTCCTCACGGCGGACCATAGAGAAGACTTCCTCCAGGGTTGGAAGAGGTGTTTCCGCCAAAATGCGACTATGTACCTGATCTAGATTATGATCAAGCCCCGCAAGAAACATATAAATCCTATCTTCAGCAGAACGTTTCCTTAACTCTTCAATATCGACTGTACACTTCATAGTATTTGGCCTACGATAATCAAGCTCCAAGAAAACAGAGTTCATTTCAGTGTAATACGTGACAAGAGGTCGTTTCCCTTGACTCAATTGGAAAGATTTTCTAACTAACTCATAAATTTGTGATGAATCAGAGACATCAAGGTAACTTTTCTTAACCGTATCCCAAACATCTTTGGCAGTATCACACTGAACAAAATGTGCCACAAGAGTGTCGATCATAGAATTTATAAGCCATGACTTAACAATAGCATCATCTGCCACCCACTCACCATAGTCACGGTCACTACTACTCGGTGCAGTTTTCTCACCAGAGATATGATTTGTTTTCCTCCAACCAGCAATGTGCATCTCTAAAAGTTTTGACCAAACACGATAATTCTTTCCATCAAACTTAATATGAATCGGAGAAGATGTCTCGTGAACTAATGATGTCACAATCTTGTTCTCAGCCATTTTTCAATTCTAAATAACAGTAAAAAACCAACCAACACTCAAAGGATTTTACAATGTAGGTAGTGTCCCTTCCAACTCAATCAAAGAACTACCTATTTCTCAATAAAGAGTAATTCCCACATAAAACAAGACAAAAGAAGGTAATGCTTAGCTGAAAAAGAGCTCACTGAGCTAAAACAGAATTCTACCGGAGCTGACCGGAGATGGTGCCGGAGCTGACCACCAGAGTCGCCCACGACTCTGTAGTTGCACAGGGAAGAGGCACGAAGAAAAAAAACGCGGAAAAATGCGCAGGCAGGGTCGTGCGGTCCCAAAAATCACGAAAAAAAGGGTTCCAAGGTTGCTATGGCGTCGTCGGCGTCTTGGTAGGTCGTCGGGGGCGCGGTGATTGGCCGGAAAGCAACTGGTCAGGCCGGAAGCAGCAGGTGTGGAAGGAAATGGAAGCTAGGGTTTTGTTGGCTCTGATACCATGTCGATAATGGAAAGGGAAATTTTTTTTTTCTTCATTTACAAGATAGTATATACAAGAAGTGAATATTACATATTTACTACTCAAGTCCCTAACATTTACTAGATGCTATATTGGTACAATAGTAAGAGAATTATACATATTTACAACAGTGGGAAGTTGAAAAAGTTCAATCCCACATAGAAAAGGTAGAAGAAATTGAACCACCTTATTGGGTTTGGGCCCCAAGGGTACTAATAGTATTTGAAGGGGAGATTAGGAGAGGACCTACATGCAAGTATAGATTTTATTCATTCCAAAATCAATTTTGATTTCTTTCTTTGCAAATAATATTCCTTTACTTGTTACACTATTCTGAAATATCCTTTTCGGTCCTGAATATTATTTTATTACAATCATTAGTCCTCTTTTGGTTTAGAGAGATCAAAACATCACTAGGTTCGTTGGGCTTGTAATTTGAAGTGGTACTATTAAGAGTCAAGGTCGTTGTATCTTGAGACACGAGTGTCAGAAGATAGACAGCAGTGCAGGGCATTATCGTCTTAAGGAGAAAGAGTCAAACTCTTGCATGGGTCATATTTTATTATGCTTCATTTAATGCACGCTGTAAATTGTCTTACCAATACATTTTACGGCCTGCTAAAATGTACACCGTAAATAGTCTTGCCAACACCTTTTACGGCATGCAACCTCGATGCGCAAGCCTGTGGGACCCATGACGAGATCCGATGCCAAGGAGGTTCAAGATTCGATGCTAAAAAAGTAATTAATGTCAAGAAAAGCAAGCCGAGAATAAATTTGGAGCCAAAAAGAAGAAGAAATTGGACTCAGCCAATTTCGGTCGATCGAAAGTCATTCCGGATGACTGAAAGTCTGCAGAGATTTTTTGAAGGCAGCCTCAGTCGCGTTCGGATGAGGCTTGGTCGATCAAAAGTCCCATTTCGGTCGACCATGTTATCGACCAAAATAATTTCTGTCGACCGAAACACTCCGTTTCACAAAAACGGGGTTTTTGTTGCAATTTCTGAAATTACACATTTTTCCCATTTTGTACATTTTATACACATTTCTTGTCATTTTTAAACATTAACTTGGTTGTTCATTTGAGCTTGGTCTGAAGAGAGACTCCTTGAGGTAAGGTTAACCTCCTTTATTCTTGTATTATCCTTGGAATTTCTTCAACTAAATCTAGGGTATTATTATTCTTGTGTTTGTTGTTGATTTTCGCCACCTTGGAATTTGTTTGATTGATACCCATTGGGCTAGGGTTTGTTAATCCTTGAATTTTGGGTTAGATTTAAACTTGGGTTAAGGTGTTTATCGCTTATTTTACCACTTTAGCTTTCTTGGGTTGGTATTAAAATTGTTGTGGAAATTTTCGGTCAATATACCGAAGGGGTTCGCATCATTTGGTATCATAGCTTGCTCTAATTTGGTAAACCTATCTTTACTTTCTTGTTGTTGTTATACAAAAAAAAAAAAAAAAAAAAATCCGAAAATTGAGAAAAATTGGGGGAAATTTATATGCCCATGTGTATTGTTGATTCCATGTATTGGGTATATTGATTGTGAGTTTATTGGGGGAATTCCATATTCATTCACTACAAAACATACAATTTCCAAATTGCGTATTCAAAGTGTTTGATAAATTGTCCCTATGAAAAATACTCCATTAATGCTTTGTTATTCAATGCCCATAACTTGTTAATTACTTGGGGCTATCCAATTCCATTATTGAGATTGAGTTATCAACATTATATCCCATATATCACTTGCTCCATACATTGGATAATATTGATCATTCATTCCTTGCCATATTTGAGTTGTTGGGGGTTTTCATATAACCACATTATCCACATTCAAGGCCACTTCAATATTGAGTACAAAGTGTTTGCTAAATTGCCTCATTGAAAAATTACACTCTTGTGCTTATTTCCTCTACATCTATGCCTTGTCTAATACTTGTGGTTATTCAATCCCATTGTTGAAATTGTGTTCCTAGCATCTTATCCCACACAAATATTGTTCCTTTTGAGTTTAGCAAGCACATAAATTCCACTTGCTATTGTACCTACTTGTTATAAATTCCTTCTTCCTTCTTATTTCTTAACTTCACAAGAATTATACTTTGTGGTTTAGTTGATTACCTTCCTTGGAGAACTTGAGAAAGGAGTTTTTGAGTGGAAAAAGGAAAGAGTGGTGAGTTCAATAGAGGGTAAAAGTCAAATTTGAGTGAAACACGAGAGAAATATTTTCTTGTGAGAACACTTTCACACTTGCACACCATGTCCATTTTCAATTCTCAAACTCAAGATTTGAAGTACTTGTTGGAAAATCTTTCGACCACCATGGCTAGACAAATGGAGAAAAGTGGGGGTGAGTTGGAAAATTTAGGAACAAGAGGGGAGAGTACATCAAATAAGGGAGGTGAAGAAATGATGTGTAGTAGAAGAAGGATGAGGGATAATCTTGGGGACATAGTGTATAGGGATGGAGTTAGAAAACAAAATGGGAGTTTGAATAGGAAAATCAGAATGGATGTTTGGGATGATGAAAGGGATAGTAAAAAAAATGGGGGCATGTATAGGAAAAGAGGAGAATGGGTAGATAGGAGTGGAGATGAAATTGATGATAATATTGATATAACAAAAATAAAGAGTCCATCATTCCATAGGAGGGATGATAATGAAGGAGAAGTTGAAGAAGATTGGGGAAGGGATAGAAGAAGAAGAGAGTGGGTAGATAGGAGTGGAGATGAGATGGAAGAGAAGGTTAATATTAAGCAAATGAAGACTTCATCATTCCATAGGAGGAACGGTAGTGGAAGTAGAGAAGTAGTGAAGGAGAGAATTGCTAGTCCACAAACATCTTTGGCCCATGATAATGAGAGGGAAACACATGGTCACATGGAGAATATAATTTCTACACTAGATGCCTAGTGAGTGATAAACCATGTAGTCTCATGAAAGATGGGGAGATTGGCACTAATTTGGTGAGTGCTAGTAGGGTGGAGAAATTGGGGTTATCGGTTATGAATCATCCTAATCCTTATGTATTGCAAAGGTTGAATGACTATGGGGAGGTGAGGGTAAGTGAACAAGTTCTTCTTACTTTTCACATTGGTACTTATAGTGATCAAATATTATGTGATGTGGTTCCCTTACACACTACTCACATAATTTTGGGGAGACCTTGGCAATGTGAGCGAAATGTAAATCTTGATAGGAGGAGGAATCGGTGTAGCTTCAAAATGAATGAAAAAAAGGTTGTGATCCTATCTTTGAGTGCAGAAGAAGTATGCAAAGACCAAATGAAGCTCAAGAAGGAATTAGAGGAAGAAAAAGAGAAGGAGAAAGAAAAAGAAGAAGAAGAAAGGGGGAATAGGAAAATAAAAGAGAATTCAATTGAGAAAATTGAAGAAAGCAAAAATGAGAGCATGAGAGTTGGGGCCTCGACCCTAGAAAAAGGTGAGAAATTGAGAGTTGGAGCCACGACTCCAGAAAAAGGAGAGGCGAGAGAAGAACTGAGAGTTGAGGTTCCTACCTCTGAAAAAGGTAAGGGAGTGATGAGTGCCACCAAGAAAATTGAGAGAAAAGATCACCCCAAAATGTTCTTTACTCTTGAATATTCTAACACTTTGCTCCCTAGCTTGGTTACTTCTTTGTTGCAGGGGATCATTAAGCATACTTATCAAAGCAACAAGGAGCTCCAAAGGCATGCCGTGTGGAAGAAATTCATGGAAACATTTTCCTACAACAACGAGTACAACCGAGGTAAAGAAAATGGAATAACCAATGCAACATCGAGGAGGTATGCTCCTAACATTTCTTTGAATGCAAGGTTATTGTGTTTTGAATACATTAGAGGGTTGTATGATCTTGATGTAGATTTGACAAGTGTGTTGTGGACTTGTGAAAATGTAACATGTGGTAAGGATCATTGTCATGATGAGTGCTTAATTTGTAAATGCAACTTTTTGCATGTACCCAATTGCATAAGTACCAAATCCTTGTGTGAAAATGTTGCATATAGTACATTTAATGAGCATGTTAAATCCTTATTTTGTGAAAATATGCTTGACGTGCATATTTTGATGCAAACTACGTAGCAATTATAGCTACGCAACCCACAAAATATTGAAATCGACCCAAGAACGCCAAGAACCACGATTTATGGATCCAATTAAAATTAATTGAACCAAGCAACCAATACAATCACTGGGATATATTGACCTCTTGATCACAAGCAATAATAATTCTCACTGAGATTTGAACAAACAAGAATAACTCGCAAGTTCGGATTTTATTCAATGAAGAATAAGATTGTGAAAGCAAAATAGCCTCTCAATTATAATATCAAAGTTGTGTAATAAATAATGAAAATTATATCCCTATAAATAGGGTCAAAACCCGACTAAAGAGTTCTAATTAAACAAGGAAACAAATACCAAAAAAATAAGGAAATAATTAAAACCCTAAAATCACGCGTATTTGAATTTACGGCTGTGACTAATTTCCTTACGGCCGTAAGACTCATTCTGTTTCACCGTTACGGCCGTGAGACTCCTTTTACGGCCGTAAGCCTTAATTCTGAAATTCCTGTTTTTGATCCGAGGGTGCGTTACGGCCGTGAAAAATATTAGTTACGGCCGTAAGTCCAATTTCTTCAAAAATTCAGTTTTCAGCGGCAAGTTGGTTACGACCGTGAGAATTATGAATTACGGCTGTAATTCTTGAAATTTGGCAATCTTCTTCGACGGCTTGAATGAGGTTGATCCATTCGTCGTTTTGGCTCGGTCCCAACATGGAACTTGCTTCTTTCGATGACACGAACATTGTTTTGGCCATTGTTTCTTGAACTAACTTGTCCATTGCTTCCTTGGACCTCTTTGTCTGCAATCGAGTCATCGGCCCTCCTCGGATCTTCAACGGATCTTTGTGCGGGCTTGTATCTGTGGTCTGGATCATATCATCCCCTCCCTCTTCGAAAGGATTCGACCTCGAATCTGTACCTGCATCAAACGGAGATAGATCAGAAACATTAAATGAAGCCAAAACATTATACTCACCAGGAAGATCTAATTTATAGGCATTGTTGTTGATCCTTTCAATCACTTGGAATGGACCATCTCCTCGCGGTTGTAACTTTGACTTGCGTTGTTCTGGAAACCGCTCCTTTCTCAAATGTACCCAAACCCAATCACCGGGTTCAAATATGATGCCCTTTCTTCCTTTGTTAGCCTGCGAAGCATAATGTTCATTTTTCTTTTCAATCGCCAACCTCACCTTGTCGTGGAGTGCTTTAACCATCTCAGCCTTTTTCTTTCCATCTAAACTACTACGTTCATTCACACGTAAAGGAATTAAATGCAATGGTGTTAGCGGATTAAAACCATAAACAATTTCAAATGGTGAACAAGAAGTAGTAGAATGTATAGCCCTATTATATCCAAATTCAATAAATGGTAAGTACTCTTCCCAATTTTTCAGATTTTTATTGATTATCGTGCACAACAACTGAATCATTGTCCTATTTACTACCTCGGTTTGTCCATCGGTCTGTGGGTGACAAGTTGTAGAGAAAAGTAGTTTTGTACCTAATTTGTTCCACAAGACCCTCCAAAAATGACTAAGGAATTTAACATCCCTATCCGAGACAATACTTTTAGGAACCCCATGTAAGCGTACGACTTCCCGAAAGAAAATTTCAGCTATGTTAGTAGCATCATCAGTTTTGTGGCATGGTATGAAATGTGCCATTTTACTAAAGCGATCTACTACCACAAAAATTGAATCTCTTCCCTTCTTAGTCCTAGGTAGTCCCAAAACAAAATCCATAGAGATATCGACCCAGGGTTCACTAGGTACGGGTAAAGGCATATATAATCCATGAGGTTTAATCCTAGATTTTGCCTTCTTGCAAGTAATGCATCTACTACAAACCCGAACCACATCAATTTTCATCTTAGGCCAATAGAAATGTTCACTTAGGATTTCGATGGTCTTTTTAATTCCAAAATGACCCATTAGACCTCCACTATGGGCCTCTCTCACAAGTAACTCCCTCATTGAACACCTAGGGACACACAATTTATTTTCTCGGAATAAATAATCATCATGTTTACAGAATTTATCCACAGCCCCTTTACCACATGAATCATAAATACTAGAAAAGTCCGGATCACTAACATACATGTCCTTAATGTATTCAAATCCAAGTAATTTAGAATTTAAAGAATTTAAAAGAACATACTTCCGAGACAATGCATCTGCCACCACATTTTCCTTACCTTGTTTGTATCGGATGACATAGGGAAATGTTTCGATGAATTCTACCCACCTTGCATGTCTCCTACTCAGCTTAGCTTGACCCCTCAAATGCTTCAAGGATTCATGATCAGTGTGTATCACGAACTCCCATGGCCACAAGTAATGTTTCCATGTCTCCAAAGCGCGCACAAGTGAGTATAACTCCTTGTCATATGTGGGGTAATTAAGTGCAGTCCCTTTTAGTTTTTCACTAAAATAGGCGATTGGCCTTTGATCCTGCATTAAAACAGCTCCAATGCCTAGCCCTGAGGCATCACATTCAATCTCAAAAGCCTTGTCAAAGTTAGGAAGTGATAAAACCGGTGCTTTACACAACATATTTTTGATTGTTTCAAATGCATGTTCATGTTCTACCCCCCATTTAAAACCTACACTTTTTTTGACAATTTCTGTGAGTGGTGCGAAAATCGTGCTAAAATTTTTAACAAAGCCCCTATAAAAACTAGCCAAGCCATGAAAACTCCTAATCTGAGTTATTCTTTTAGGTGTTGGCCATTCTTTAATAGCTTTGATTTTTTCTTCATCTACTTCTATTCCTTTAGCACTAACCACATAGCCAAGAAACACAACTTTTTCCATGCAAAAATCAAACTTTTTAAAATTAGCAAAAAGTTGCTCTTGTCTTAAAACCACAAGCACACACCTAACATGCTCCACATGCTCATTCAAAGTTTTACTATATATCAAGATATCATCGAAGTAAACTACAACGAATTTACCTATAAATGCACGTAAAACATGATTCATTAAACGTATAAATGTGCTAGGTGCATTAGTAAGTCCAAAAGGCATTACTAACCATTCATACAGGCCATACTTAGTTTTAAAAGCAGTTTTTCACTCATCTCCTTCTTTCATTCGAATTTGATGATAACCACTCTTGAGGTCAATTTTACTAAATATGCTAGAGCCATACAATTCATCCAACATATCATCTAACCTAGGAATAGGATGACGATACTTTACCGTTATGTTGTTGATGGCCCTACAATCGACACACATTCTCCAAGTCCCGTCCTTTTTGGGCACAAGTAACACGGGTACGGCACATGGACTCATACTTTCCCTTATATACCCTTTGCTCATAAAATCCTCCACTTGCCTTTGGAGCTCCTTCGTCTCCTCGGGGTTACTTCGATAAGCGGGGCGGTTCGGAATGACTGCTCCAGGTACAAAATCAATTTGATGTTCAATACCTCGAATGGGTGGTAACCCACTAGGTATGTCATCGGGAAATATATCGTCAAATTCCTGCAATAAAGAAATAGCCAAACTAGGGAGGGATTTGTTAGTTTCATCAAATGCAAGGAATGATTCCTTGTATAGCAGAAGAACCATTGGCCGTTCTTCCATGAATGCCTTTTTGATTTCACTCTTTTTTGCGTAGAAACTCATTTTTCTTTCTTTTCTGGCACTCTTCGCTCCCTCTCCTTTTTCTGAGGTATGTACCCCAACACTCCTTTTTTCTCTCGCCTCTCCTTTTTCTGGAGTCGTGACTCCAACTCTCTTTTCCTCTCCCTTTTCTGAGGTCGTGGCCTCAACTCTCTTTCTCTCATTTTCCTTCACTCTTTTTTCTTCATCATTTTTCAATTTTATTTGATCTTCATACACTTGTGACGGTGTCAATGGTGCAAGTGTAATGGTCTTTCCCCCTTTGGTAAAGCTATACCTATTTTTATACCCATCATGCGTTACCTTCCTATCATATTGCCAAGGTCTACCCAACAAAATGTGTCTGGCATGCATAGGAACCACATCACACATAACATCATCCACATAGCTACCAATAGAAAAACTCACCAACACCCTCCTATTCACCTTAATTTCTCCACTATCATTTAACCATTGAAGCCTATAAGGTTTAGGATGTTTTAACAAAGGTAATCCTAATTTTTCAACAAGTATAGTACTAGCGACGTTAGTGCAACTACCACCATCAATAATCATACTACATACCTTGTTATTAATGCGACATCATGTATGGAATATGTTCTCCCGTTGTTGTTCCAAATCATCCGTGTTGACTTGAGCACTAAGAGCTCTCCTTGCCACTAATAACTCGCCATGCTCCCCGGATAACACATCATCATCATCACATACTTCCTCCAACGCCAGAATATCGCTATAATCCTCTTCCTCACTATCACTCTCCATGGCTCCATCCTTCCGCACAAGTATCACTCGCCTATTAGGACATTGAGATGCCACATGTCCTCTCCCCAAACATTTGAAGCATTGAATGTCTCTACTCCTAGATGGTTGAGTCTCCCCTTTAGGCACGAATTTATTAGCTTGTTCCTACTTCCCTTTTGGTGCCTCAAACTTCCCTTTTGGTGCTTCAAACTTCCCTTTAGAAACAGTCCCATCTCCTTTACTATCCCACTTCGGCTTCCAAGAAGAATTAGAACCAGATTGATACCTTGCTGTTCCCTTCTTCTTTATTTGCTTCTCCACCTTTATAGCCATATGCAACATACTTCCATCTCCAAATAATGTTGCAGTTCAACCACATTAGCTATATCCCTATTCAACCCATTCAAAAATCGAGCCATCGTAGCCTCCCTATCCTCTTCTACATTGGCTCTAATCATCAACATCTCCATCTCCTTATGATAATCCTCCACACTCTTTAATCCTTGGTATAGACTTTGTAATTTTTGATGAAGCTCCCGATGGTAATGACTAGGAACGAACCTCTTTCTCATGATAGCTTTTAACTCATCCCAAGTACTAACGGACCTCTCGCGATTCCTCCTCCTAGAAGTCACCAATTGATCCCACCAAGTAATAGCATAATCGGAGAATTCAAGTACAGCTACCTTAACCTTTTTCTCTTCCGAATAAGTGTAGCAATTGAAAATTAATTCCATCTTCTTTTCCCATTCTAGGTATGCTTCCGGATCACTCCTACCCTTGAATGACGGAATTGTCATTTTGATGTTGCTCATACTACCATCCATCCTATCGCCACCAAGATCTCTATGCCTTCTTCCATGCCTAATTACTCTATCCACAATTACCCCATCGTCAAAATCACTACCTTCTTCATTCTCATCGACCCCCTCTACTCTACGACCTTGCCCACCTTGCCTGCGGGCATTAGGCACTTCCCGAGATTGCTCAAGCCTTTCTAGCCTACCTATCACATCCCCAAACAACCGCTCAAACCGTTGTACCATCTCTTCCGTCATGTTGGCTCGATCGTTGTTTTTTGTAGTAGCAGATTGTTCAGACATCCTAAAACTAAATATTATATGCCTCACGTGTATTTCGCTCGTGTATCACTCAAATTTGGCTTTTACCCTCTATTGATCTCACCTCTCTGCCTTTTTCCACTCAATGACTTTCACCCCAATTGCTTCAAAGAACGAACCGAACTCAAACAAGTTTAAGCCCGAATGATTCAAATTGAGTAAGAGTGAGAATTTTATGAACTGTTTGGAAAACTTGAAAGAAGACCTTTAGATAATGGAATTTGACTCGATATAGAACTTGACACTTTTATGGAAACTAGGATTGAGTCAAGAATATATTTCTTTGAAATCAAATAACTGCTATTGTAATTGGACTGAGAATTTTCGTTTTTTTTTTTTTAGATTTCTCGAAAATTCAACTTCGAGAAAGATGAAACAAACGAAATTTAATTTGGATAACAAACGAAGGAAATAACGACTATTGAATTTTTTTGTGACACTTTTTGGATTAAAGACTCAAGAACTGGAAGAACACGAAGAACAAGATTAAAGAAGACTCAAGAAAACAAAACAAAGATATAACCTTGATTTTTGGAGCCTAAGCTCTGATACCAAATGATACAAACTACGTAGCAATTGTAGCTACGCAACCCACAAAATATTGAAATCGACCCAAGAACGCCAAGAACCACGATTTATGGATCCAATTAAAATTAATTGAACCAAGCAACCAATACAATCACTGGGATATATTGACCTCTTGATCACAAGAAATAATAATTCTCACCGAGATTTGCACAACCAAGAATAACTCGCAAGTTCGGATTTTATTCAATTAAGAATAAGATTGTGAAAGCAAAATAGCCTCTCAATTATAATATCAAAGTTGTGTAATGAATAATGAAAATTACATCCCTATAAATAGGGTCAAAACCCGACTAAAGAGTTCTAATTAAACAAGGAAACAAATACCAAAAAAATAAGGAAATAATTAAAACCCTAAAATTACGCGTATTTGAATTTACGGCAGTGACTAATTTCCTTACGGCCGTAAGACTCATTCTGTTTCACCGTTACGGCCGTGAGACTCCTTTTACGGCCGTAAGCCTTAATTCTGAAATTCCTGTTTTTGATCCGATGCTGCGTTACGGCTGTGAAAAATATTAGTTACGGCCGTAAGTCCAATTTCTTCAAAAATTCAGTTTTCAGCAGCAAGTTGGTTACGGCCGTGAGAATTATGAATTACAGCCGTAATTCTTGAAATTTGGCAATCTTCTTCGACAGCTTGAATGAGGTTGATCCATTCGTCGTTTTGGCTCGGTCCCAACATGGAACTTGCTTCTTTCGATGACACGAACATTGTTTTGGCCATTGTTTCTTGAACTAACTTGTCCATTGCTTCCTTGGCCCTCTTTGTCTGCAATCGAGTCATCGGCCCTCCTCGGATCTTCAACGGATCTTTGTGCGGGCTTGTATCCGTGGTCTGGATCACATCATATTTGCTCTCTTAAGAAATTGCTAGTTGGGGAAGTCCATGGGAGAAATTTATTGGAATATCTTGATGATAAAAGGACTTCGCTTCTAACATTTCTAAATGTCCACTCATTTTAATTTGAAGATGTTAAGGGCATGCGTGTTAGTAATCCAAATTTGTTAAATATTTATGGATCATGTTGTGAGCGATATCTTGATGAATTCTATGGGCATGATAACTGATGTGATCCAGGACCCTCGACAATCGGAGTCATAGCAGGCTTGACGGGAAAATATAAATATTCAAGCCAAAACAAGAATTCAGTAGGTTCGACGAGTTTTGAAGATCAAAACCGTGTCAAAAAGAACTGAAAATTATGCAGAAGGGCTGTCACGGCCGTAACCAACGGCCGTAACCTCCCCTCAGGTTAAATGCAGAATTTCAAGATTTTCAATTTACGGCCGTAAGTATAAGTGTTACGGCTGTAACCTTAACCAGAAACACACTTACGGCCGTAAGTGTCATCTTTACGGCCGTAACGGATTAACGGATCAGATTTTTTTTCCAGATTTTCGCATTATTTTATTTCCTTATCAGTTTTAGCTATTTTAGGTTACTTAGAATTCTATTTTTAGTAAATTAGCGATTAGAGTTTTATTTTGCTTATTTATACGTCTTTTTGATTCATTGTAAATTAAGATTTGGATGATTAAATAAAATAGAGATTGAATGTTTTTCAATTGTTTAATGTGTGGATTCACATTACAAACCCAAACTTATCAAGATTGATTATCTTGTGGCGTTCATCCAGAACTTATCAAATATTTGCTAGAATATTTGTGGCGTTCAAATCAGAGACTTATCAAGGAGATTGGACAAATCCTTATGGCGTTTCAAAAGTCGTGGTTCTTTATTCCGCATCGTCGAGCCATCGCGTCGTGAATATCAGGTCATGATTCATCCGTCCAACCACAACCTGAGTTCGGAACTTTCTGGCGTTTCTTCCGCGCTTCGAATCTTATCATCTGGTATCAGAGCTGGACTCTGAATTCAGGTTTTTCTATCCAGTTTGATTTTTATGTCTATCATCGAGTCTCATAAAAATCATCCATATCTTGTTGTTGAGTCTTTCTTTTCTTGATTTTCTTGTTCTTCGTGCCAGTAAATTTTTTTCTTTGTTTGATCCATATAAAAACCCAACAAAATTCAAAAGTGTTTGTTTTGCTTAATTCTTATCCGAATTAAGTTCCGTTTGTTTTGTTGTGTTCGTTGTCGAATTTTCGGATTTATAAAAAAAAATTATTTTTTTTATTATTTTATTTATTCCGAAAATTCATCCTAAAATTCAAAAAAAAAAAAAAGAGAGTCCATTCAAGAACCACTTTCTTGAATTTCTTGATCCTTTGTTTTCATTATTCTTTTTCTGTGTCCTTCCACATAAATTTTACAATGTCCAATTCCCATGAAAATGCCAAAGATCGTATGTGGAGATTTTTGAATGAGGCTTTGGTTAGGTTGGATAAATTAGATGAAAGGGAAGGGAAATTGAAAAAGGGGCGATCTCAAGCAAATCGTAGTGATTATAGGCGTGATCCTAAACCTAGGGATGGAATCGGGGTTAAGAGAGGAGCTTAGATTGATTCAAAAGCAATTTTGAAAATTCAAAAAGAAATTTATGAGGAAAGATTGAGGTGTGAACGGGAGGTAGAAAGAAAATATTTGGCTAAATTGCGAAAAAAGGATGAGAAACGAAAGGCAGTGATTAAATGGCTAGAGGAGAGTGAAATACATGTTATAGTTGAGCCTCGGGATATGAATGTTGAAAAGAAGGAGGGAGGCTTGAAACATGAATTAGAAGTAGTTGAAGAGACCCCGAACTTTGTGGTAGGAGTTGAAAACGTGGAGTTATGTGAACAAACTCCAAAATATGATGAGGAATTAGAAGTTGGGGTAGGAAGTTCAAATTTTGAGCTTTGAATTGGTAGATCCACATTTGAATACCGTTGGGGGAGTGCATGAAATTAGTAATAAAAATCTGGAGGTAGAAGATGTGGTCGAATTTGAAAGTAAAAATTTTGAAAATGCAAAGGAAGAACGAGGTGAAGAGGAGGGCCTCGTGGTTCGTAAAAAAGAAGTGGTGATGGTGGTTTATCATGAATACAAGGATCCATACCTTGTACCTCATGAAGCTAACATGTCCCTCCCCATTCTATTTAATTCTTTCTTGCAGATTTCTTACACTTGGGAGCTTGAGTCACACCAATCATGGCAATTCAAGCTCGAGCTTCAATCCATTCATGTAACCCAAGTTACAAAATACTATTGGGCATCCCACTGGCATGGAAGCAATAATTTTTCGTTTGATCCAGGGGGAGCAGTTGCATTCATGAACAAAGCTATGATTCGGGACGAATCATCCTAAAGAAGGAGGGTATGATGTGATCCAGGACCCTCGACAATCGGAGTCATAGCAGGCTTGACGGGAAAATATAAATATTCAAGCCAAAACAAGAATTCAGCAGGTTCGACGAGCTTTGAAGATCAAAACCATGTCAAAAAGAACCGAAAATTATGCAGAAGGGCTGTCACGGCCGTAACCAACATTATTCACGGCCGTAACCTCCCCTCGGGTTAAATGCAGAATTTCAAGATTTTCAATTTACGGCCGTAAGTATAAGTGATGCGAACCCCTTTGGTGATTAAACCAAAAATTCCCACAACAATAATATATCAACCCAAGAAAGCTAAAATAGGTAATAAATGAGAAATCTTGGCCCAAGTTTAACCTAACCAAAATTCTAAGGAAAGTTAACCCTAGCCAATGGAGAGATTAAGACAAATACCAAGACTTGTGGAATAAATATCAACAAATACACAAGAACAAGCCCTCAATATATAAGTTGAAATAAATTCCAAGAAAATGTTACAAGATAAAGAAAGGATTTTTACCTCTCAAACTCTCAAGGAGTGCTCTTCAATGTTCCAAAACTAACTAGGGTTTGAGGCTTTACAAGAAGATATACAAATTGAAAGAAAAGAAAGTTTGCAAAATTGCACAAAAAACCCCGCTATTCTATTCTGGGGACTTTCGGTCGACTGAACTGGTCGACCGAAACTATTTTGGTCGAACACCTGGTCGACCGAATTGGCAGTTTCGGTTGTACAAAGGTTGGCCGATCCTGCCTGAAGCTATGCCTCAAAATCTTGCAGAGTTTCGATCGACCGGAGGACATTTCGGTCGACCGAAATGTCCTGAACTTCAAAACATAGGCAATTGACCTCGATCTTGCTCTCTTCCATGTGGACTTGATTTCGGAGCTTGAAAATGAGTCCCGCCATCGACTCTTGGACCTCTTTAGCCTTGGATCTTGTCGTGGGCCCCACCGGTATTCTGATAAATGGTTGACCTGTTTGACTTTGACTCGAATGACTCCCTGGATTCTCATCATCCCCTCCCTCTTGAAAAGGATTCGACCTCGAATCTTCACCTGCATCAAAAGGGGATAAGTCAGAGACGTTAAAAGAAGCCGATACATTGTACTCATCAGGAAGGTCAAGTTTGTAGGCATTGTCATTGATTTTCTCTAGGATTTGGAAGGGGCCATCACCACGTGATTGTAGTTTTGATTTTCTTAGATTCGGGAACCGCTCCTTCCTCAAATGCAACCATACCCAATCACCGACCTCAAATGTCATTCGTTTTCTACCTTTGTTGGCACTGGAGGCATATTGTTCATTCTTCTTCTCGATTTGGAGCTTGACTTTCTCGTGGAGAGATTTTACCAACTCCGCCTTTCTTTTCCCATCTAAACTACCTCGTTCATCAATAGGTAACGGAATCAAATCCAAAGGAGTTAGAGGGTTAAAACCATAAACAATCTCAAATGGAGAAAAAGAAGTAGTAGAATGAACACTTCGATTATATGCAAATTCAACAAAAGGTAAACATTCTTCCCAATTCTTTAGGTTTCCCTTAAGGACGGTGCGAAGAAGTTGTGTTAAAGTTCTATTAACCACCTCAGTTTGGCCATCGGTTTGGGGATGACAAGTTGTTGAAAACAAAAGTTTAGTTCCCAATTTCCCCCACAAGACCTTCCAAAAGTGGCTAAGGAATTTAACGTCCCTATCCGACACAATGCTCCTAGGAACCCCATGGAGTCGCACTATCTCCCTAAAGAATAGGTCGGCTATATGAATGGCATCATCGGTTTTATGACAAGCAAGGAAATGCGCCATTTTACTAAACCTATCTACAACCACGAAGATGGAATCACTACCTTTCTTTGACCTAGGCAATCCTAAAATGAAGTCCATAGAAATCTCCGTCCAAGGTTCACTAGGGACAGGTAGGGGCGTATATAATCCATGCAGTTCTAGCTTGGACTTGGCCTTCCTACAAGTTATGCACCTCGAACAAATTCTCCCAATATCTCTACTCATTTTAGGCCAAAAGAAATGTTCTTGTAAGATTTCCAAGGTTCTCCTCACCCTAAAGTGACCCATTAATCCCCCGCCATGGGCCTCCCTTACCATCAACTCCCTCAATGAGCAATTTGGCACACAAAGTTTACCTTCTCGAAACAAAAACCCCTCATGCCTATAATACTTACCAAATCCAACCCTCTCACATGATATAAATATACTAGAAAATTCCGCATCATGCGCATACAAGTCATTAATGCTCTCAAAACCCAACAATTTAGCACTCAAGGTAGTAATAAGAGCATACCTTCGAGAAAGGGCGTCGGTTACCACATTCTCCTTACCTTGTTTGTATTTGATGACATAGGGAAAAGTTTCCACGTACTCCACCCATTTGGCATGCCTCTTGCTCAACTTCCCTTGCCCCTTTAAGTGCTTCAATGACTCATGGTCGGTGTGGATGACGAACTCTCTAGGCCACAAGTAGTGGTGCCATGTCTCTAATGATCTCACCAACGCATAGAGTTCCTTGTCATAGGTGGGGTAGTTCAGGGCGGCTCCACTGAGCTTCTCGGTAAAGTAGGCAATCGGCCTTTTCTCCTGCATCAAAACTGCTCCAATACCTGTGCCTGAAGCATCACATTCAATCTCAAAAGTTTTATCAAAATTAGGCAAGGATAAAACCGGGGCGGTGCACAATTTGTTCTTTATTTCATTAAAGGCCTTTTCTTGCGCCTCCCCCCATTTAAACCCAACATGCTTTTTGACAACCTCGGTAAGCGGTGAAGATAGTGTGCTAAAATCCTTGACAAAACGACGGTAAAAACTAGCTAACCCGTGGAAGCTTCTTACCTCGGTGACACTTGTGGGAGTGGGCCATTCCTTAATGGCTTTGATCTTCTCCTCATCGACCTCTATTCCCTTAGTACTAACTACAAATCCAAGGAAGACCACACTCTCCATGCAGAAATTACACTTGTTGAGGTTAGCATACAATTGTTCTCCTTTCAAAACCACAAGCACACTCCTCAAGTGTTCAATATGCTCATTCAAATTTTTGCCATAAATCAAAATATCATCGAAGTAAACTACCACAAATTTCCCAATGAATGCATGCAAAATATGGTTCATTAATCTCATAAAAGTGCTCGGTGCATTAGTGAGACCGAAGGGCATAACCAACCACTCATATAAACCATATTTAGTTTTAAAAGCGGTTTTCCATTCATCTCCTTCCCTCATCCTAATTTGATGGTATCCACTTCTCAAGTCGATTTTACTAAAAATGCACGAACCATGCAACTCATCTAGCATATCATCTAATCTAGGAATGGGGTGTCGATACTTTACCGTTATGTTGTTAATGGCTCGGCAATCGACGCACATTCTAAAGGTTCCATCCTTCTTGGGCACTAGTAGCACGGGAACGGCACAAGGACTCATGCTCTCACGAACATATCCTTTACTCATCAACTCCTCAACTTGTTTTTGGAGTTCCTTGGTCTCCTCCGGATTGCTTCGGTATGCCGGTCTATTTGGAATGACGGCTCCGGGGATGAAATCAATTTGATGCTCGATGCCTCTAATGGGTGGAAGCCCACTAGGCATCTCCTCCGGAAAGACATCCTCGAACTCCTGCAACAAAGAAGTAGCTAAAGTGGTGAGGGAAGTGTGAGGGTCGTCAAGGGTAAGGAGGGACTCCTTATACACCATCAAAAGAATAGAATGATTTTCTTTTAAAGTTCTCTCCACATCACCTTTACTCGCATAAAAATTCATTCTTTTCTCAATCTCTTTTGCTCTCTTTCTTTTTTCTTGCATCCCCTCATTTTTTTCTCACTATTTTTTCCCCTCTTTTTTTTTTCACTTTCCTTTTGTCCCTCACTCAACTCCATCTTTTTTTTTTTTCTTCTTTCTTTTTCCTCCTCCTCCTCCTTCTTGAGTTTAAATTGGTCCTTGTAAACTTCTTCCGGACTCAAAGGTAGGAGTGTCACGGGTTTTCCATTCATTTGGAAACTATACCGATTTTTCCTACCATCATGCAATACCCTCCTATCATATTGCCATGGTCTCCCCAATAATATATGTGTAGCTTGCATGGGCACCACATCACATAGTGCTTGATCCTCATAGGTCCCTATGTTGAAAATAAGTAGTACTTGCTTACTTACTTTCAACTCACCATAATCACTCAACCATTGCAACTTATAAGGATTAGGATGTGGCATTAAAGGTAATCCCAACCTCTCGACCATACTAGTGCTAACTACATTGGTGCAACTTCCCCCATCAATGATGAGACTACACGCTTTGTCCTTCACAAGACACCTAGTATGGAAGATATTCTCCCTTTGCTTAGCCGCATCATCAACCTTAGCTTGGGTGTTGAGAGACCTAATGGTGACTAAAGACTTGGGTGGACTAACAATTCCCTCCACCTCTTCTTCCTCGTCATCACTATCTCCGCTACATGGCACCTCCTCTTCGTCCTCTTCATCTTCCGAGTACCACTCCCCATTTTTGATAATCATCACCCTATTGTTAGGGCACTCTCGAGCATAATGCCCCCGCCCTCTACACTTGAAGCATTCTATATCCCGACTCCTAGAAGTGGTAGGAACAACCTTTGGTTTATCCCTGACGAAGCCAACTTCCTTTCCCTTGGAGGTTTCAATATTGTCCTTAAGTGGTGCCTTATCAACCCTTTCACTCCCCCACTTAGACTTCCAATTGGAACTAGGACCCCCATGTAGCGACCAAGATTTTATGCAATTAATAATTATTTTAATATTTAGAAAATTGTGTCGCTATTATTTTGAAGTTAACGCCGCGACGGATTCGTCTAGCCAAGTCAAGAAATATCGAATTTGTTCGATTTTAAATTAAAATCCGAATTTCTAAAATTATGTTATTTTAATTATTTATTCAAAGTATTATATTCAAAATCATTTTGAATTCCAAATTTATTAAAATATCTCAATTTTCCTTATTCAAATTATTTCAAGTCCAAATACGTAATTCGATTTTATCTCAAAATTTATTTATTCTCAAATGTATTTTCAGTCCAAAATATATCTGTTTTAAATACATTTCTTAATCAAAGTTAGTATAATTTTCATTTGATTACTTCCCACGTTTTGCATTCCTCTTTATCCTCCTTTCCACCTCATTAATCAACCACCAGCACTAATCAAATTTCATCATCCTCAGCACATACACGCCGAAAGCCACACCTCCAATTCTGATTATTCCATTCAATGATTCCTCCTCACATTATTATGTCCTCCATATTGATCACTTTCCATCTCATTTCCAATTTCATAATTCATCCTCATCAACCAGCTGCAATCATTGTTGAACCAACCACCTTCACTGCCGTATTCAAATACCATCTCTACTGCCTGCGAGCTCCAATTCACAAATTTGCCAACCAGTAGCCAATCACCATTATCACTCCTGGACGTTTTCTTACACTGCATAAGCTCCACCTTCATCACCATGAATCAACCACACCAACATCAATTCCACAGCAACCATAACCATCAACCAATTTGCAATCAACCACATTATTCATCATTTCATCATCGATCAAACCTAGTTCCAAATCAATCATCCAAAAATCAAAACCCAAACCAAGAAATAGAAGAAGCCCAGTTACTCACCTTGACCGCCGATTGATTCACCGGAAATTCATCACTGCCCAAGTTCTAGTCAATGCTATTGCCACCTTCAAATCAGCATCATCATCACCGATTCACAGCAAATCCACTCCCAACTGCAATACCACTTCCAAATCATTTGCAAATCAACCAAAATAAAAATTAAAACCCAAGATTCGTTGCAGCCCAAATCGCGAACCCAGCTTCGTTTTTACCTCGGTTTCGCACTCGAATCCTCTCAAAATCTTAACCCTTCTTTGCAGCTACTAACCGCTGCTCTGCGCCGGTATTTCGCCGGCAACTCGCCGACTGAAAGGTCGGATTTTGGCAAAGACAGTACCCCGTCAATTTCGCAACCCTCGCAGCTCCTTTTTTTCTTTCTTTCTGGATCGTGAGTTAGAGAGAGAGTGGTGAGTGAGAGAATGGTAAGAGAGAGAGAGAGAGAGAGGAAAGATCTGATATATTAATTTTCAAAATTTGTAGATTGGTCCCCCAAGTTTTTAAAGGTTTTTCAAATCAGTCCTTAACTTTTAAAGTTATCCATTTCAGTCCCAAAGTTTTAAATGATTTTAATCAGCCCTTTCATTTTAAAAATCTGATCAATTCAGTCCTTGCTGATTTACTTTATTTGATTTTAAATCCCAACTTTTCAAAATATCTATTTTAGTCCCTGAACTTTCAGAAGTATTCATTTTAATCCCTCAACTTTCAAAACATCAATTTTAGTCCTCAAATTATAATTTATCATTTTGAACTATATATTCGATATACTAAAGTGACTTATTGGCTAAAGACGAAGCGTACGGAGAATTTAAAGAAATTGAAGTCATTCCCGCTCAACTTTGCACTCGTCGGATTTGAGGTAGACTCGCACTTATTAATTGATTTAAATTATGATTTCATATAAATGTCATGTGACTTGTGAAAGTCAATTTTTATGAAAAGTAAGTATGTTTTATGAAAGGTAAATATACCTTATGTTTTTATGAAAAGTAAGTATACCCTATGTTTTTACGAAAATGTTTTATATGTTTTGGATCATTGCTATGCACATAAGAATTCTTGCCACGAAGTTCGGTAAAATTCTTGTGTCTCCATAAGTTTATGAGGATTTGCCACGAAGTTCGGTAAAATTCCTATGTTTCCATATGTTTATGAGGATTTGCCACGAAGTTCGGTAAAATTCCTGTCTCATATGTTTATGAGAATTTCGATCCTATCTTATGTTATGATGGAAATGATCCCTATGAATTTCAAGAATTATGTTTTGGTATACTTACTGTTACTATGATTTTACTGTTATTATGATTTTACTGCATAAGAATTCTTGCCACCTAAGTTCGGTAAAGTTCTTGTGTCTCCCTATGTTTATGAGGATTTCAATCCTATCTTATGTTATGCTTTCAAAAGAAATTATGCTTGGCATGATTAAAATGTTTTTATAAGTATATGGTTTTCAAAGAGCTGTTTTCAAAGAGCTATTTTCAAAGAGCCTATGATTTGCAAAATATGTCCCGTGCTGTAATGCACAATATGAGTTTTATCAAGAGCCGTTTTATAAAGAAGCTCTATCAATGCCCGTTTTATAAAGAGCCGGGATTTATGTGTTTAATCATCTTATAAATTAAATTAATTTGCGATGAGTCTACTGAGTATTTCCCCCATGAAATACTCACCCTACTTTTTAACAGTTTTGCAGATTTCGGAGACGGTGGCGAGCGATGAATGATGGTGGCAATAATCGTTAAACGGTTGAAAGTTTGACGTTAATGATTTCCGTATTTTCCAAACAATCGAATAATTTAGAGAAGTTCATTTATTTGAGAAATTATGACATTTTCAATTTCTTTACAAAATTAATGGTTCGATTTACTATTTCAAATGGTTTCATAAATATTTCAATTTTATCGGCCATTACAGTTTATTTAATGTTGCCAAAAATGAATTTCAATTATTTCTTCCGAAAAAATATTATTCGAAAAATTTAGACAGAAAATGATGTAGTGAATCGGGTATACGGAACTCGGGGCGCTACAAGTTGGTATCAGAGCTAGTCTGCGTTTCTGTAGACTGGTAAAATTTTCAAAAAGAATTTTCAAGAAATATTTTCCATTATAAGATTTTTATTGATGAAGATTGCCACTGCCATCATTCGTTCCACCAACTCCGAGGTAAAGAAGTTTATGATGTTTAAAGTTATTTCAGTATTTCGAATACTCATTTTATTGATTTATGAGAAAGAATGAAGAGTATTTCGGATACTTATGATTTATGAGAAATTTTTCAGAAAGAAAACGAGCGTTGAGCATAATGGGAATAATATGATTTAAGAATGATTTTTAATAATTTTTGTCCTCGAGTTAGAAATGATGAACCCTAGATGGACTTTGCATAATTGATTTTAGACATGGCACTAAGTATGAGAAGTCAACAGAAAGGATTTGATTATATTTCATATTATTTATCGTTTAGATTTAAACGAGAAATAGCAAGCCAGTTATGAAGTTGTGATAAGATGTTAAGATTATAAGTGATATGATTTTATTGAGACTTTTATGAGAAGCATTATGAAGTTAGAGATTTAAAGATTTGGTTCTTAGTTTTTGAGAATTAAGTAATGGATATTATGTTGAGTAAATGAATTATGCCTCTATGTTGAAGAGAAATTTATTATGAAGTTTGGCTTTGTGAATAAATTTTGGGAATATGATTTATGGCATATATTTATAAGTATGAGTAACTTTTGAGCCAATTAAGGTATGGAAGGAAGTGATATTGTGATATTGAAAAATATGATTTGAAATTATTATGTTGAGGAATTATGAATGGAATTATGGGATATTTTTGATGATATTGAAGTGTTGGAATCGTTTTCAATATTTTAGATCGTTGTGGATAAATGTGGAGTTATTTGTTATTGTTGGTTATGAAGTATACTTATGATTTGGATAAGTCCAAATTTCAAAGGGAGACTCTGTCCAGAATTTTATCATTTGGAATTAAGAGCATAGTATGGTATGCAATCACTAAGAGAATTGAGTTTAGAATTGCAAGTTCATAAGCAAGATTGAGTAAATGATAAGTTATATTTTGAAAGACGAGTGAAGACAAGTATAATGGCATATTTGGGAAGAATCTTAATTATTCTTGGGAATGGATTTATCATTTGTAAGGAATGATCACTTGTATTGGAGAGTATTATAAGGATATGAATTTTGAGGAAAATAGGGATAAGATTTTACAGTGATGACTTATTTTGGAATGGAGTTCAGAAGAGGGACCACGGTAGAATCCAAGATTTTTTTAATCTGAGAAATTGATACATAATATTAGTGATCAGATTGACGTATAAGGTACGTGATAGATATGACGACTAGACGGTTAAGGAATGTTATGGTTATCCAGGGAAGAATCGTGTGAATATTGAGTTTGATGATCTTATTTTGATGGTTTATTGCATTATGGTGAAATATTATCTACGATTGAGAATTTTCATTTTTAGTCATAATATATGGGTTTATTTAAAGATTTAGTGATGCAGTTTCGATTAATTATTATTGGTTGTACTTTTGAAGTGAGTAAATATTTTGGCTACAATAATGGAAAATCTGAGATGATCAGTTGTGTGATTTTTAATTATGGGATTGTATCTTTGGGTTAAGCAAATTTGATGAGGAATCCTATATGATTTACAGAAGTCTTATTTAATGGTGATAAAATTAATCAGAGTATTGTTCATAAAGTGTGATATGAATTGAAGTTTGGGAGAATAGAAAATTTTAATTTTGAATTTCAGATTTGGGAAATTAGTGAAGTTTCTTAAGTTTGAGAATAACATATTTGATCCTTGTGATGCTGTTTTAAGTTAGTATCTTAGCTCTCAGCTAGAATGAGTATTTGATACCGAGTACTTGATGTATGATTTAAAGTATAGAAAAATGAAAAGTGGGAACAAGAGTTAATGCGCTGTTATTTTTCTCGACAAAAGAAAATTTGATGATAAGATTGGAGATATGGAATATTTTATTGGATTTTGGTACTGATATTTTTGGTATAATAATCAAGGTATAGTGAGATGATACGGGAATACGTGAAAGAGAAATAAGGACCGTATTGAATCAGAATTCATAAGTATGTATAAGTGAAAGAAATACATTGCAGGAAATTGGTGACATTTAAGTAAAGAATCTTAGTTATTTGGAAGATATTTGTTTACTGAATTTTGGGTTACAAATATTGGAAAGATAAGTTGATGATATTATGTTGATATGTTTGGGTATATTACGTAGAGAGAATATTCAGGTAATTCTTTGATTATTTTTTTGGAATATTCGATGATAAGAAGAAAGGAAAAATTATTATGATATGAGATGTCAGTAAAGATTTGTTGAAATTTTAGAGATATATACGAATATCTGAGGTCACGTGATACGATGATAAGTGACATGTTACATGAATACTACAAGATATGATGAAATTTTTACATACGATTGGGAATTGTTTTGATTATTTTGGGAATATTCGATGATAAGAAGTTTAGAGATGACAAATTATTATGGTTTGATATATCAGTAAAGATTTATGGAAACTTGAAGAGATTTTTTTTTATGGAATTACAGAAATTAGTAAAGAGACATGATTTAATGTTTGGGATTATGTGAGATAATGATGATGGACGTAAGGTTATTTGAATATAAAGGTACAATAGAAATTATAAGGAATGATATGATGATGATAATTGAAGGTGATAATGTATTGAGATTATGAAATAAGTTGATCATCTATGAAAAGTATTCATTTTAGTCCCTCAACTATCAAAAGTATCTATTTTAGTCCCTCAACTTTCAAAGTATCTATTTTAGTCCCTGAAGTTTCAAAAGTATTCATGTTAGTCCCTCAACTTTCAAAACATCAATTTTAGTCCTCAAATTATAATTTATCATTTTGAACTATATATTCGATATACTAAAGTGACTTATTGGCTAAAGACGAAGCGTACGGAGAATTTAAAGAAATTGAAGTCATTCCCGCTCAACTTTGCACTCGTCGGATTTGAGGTAGACTCGCACTTATTAATTGATTTAAATTATGATTTCATATAAATGTCATGTGACTTGTGAAAGTCAATTTTCAAGAAAATTAAGTATGTTTTATGAAAGGTAAATATACCTTATGTTTTTATGAAAAGTAAGTATACCCTATGTTTTTACGATAATGTTTTATATGTTTTGGATCATTGCTATGCACATAAGAATTCTTCCCACGAAGTTCGGTAAAATTCTTGTGTCTCCATAAGTTTATGAGGATTTGCCACGAAGTTCGGTAAAATTCCTATGTTTCCATATGTTTATGAGGATTTACCACCTAAGTTCGGTAAAATTCCTGTCTCATATGTTTATGAGGATTTCGATCCTATCTTATGTTATGATGAAAATGATCCCTATGAATTTCAAGAATTATGTTTTGGTATACTTACTGTTATTATGATTTTACTGCATAAGAATTCTTGCCACCTAAGTTCGGTAAAGTTCTTGTGTCTCCCTATGTTTATGAGGATTTCAATCCTATCTTATGTTATGCTTTCAAAAGAAATTATGCTTGGCATAATTAAAATGTTTTTATAAGTATATGGTTTTCAAAGAGCTGTTTTCAAAGAGCTATTTTCAAAGAGCCTATGATTTGCAAAATATGTCCCGTGCTGTAATGCACAATATGAGTTTTATCAAGAGCAGTTTTATAAAGAAGCTCTATCAATGCCCGTTTTATAAAGAGCCGGGATTTATGTGTTTAATCATCTTATAAATTAAATTAATTTGTGATGAGTCTACTGAGTATTTCCCCCATGAAATACTCACCCTACTTTTTAACAGTTTTGCAGATTTCGGAGACGGTGGCGAGCGATGAATGATGGTGGCAATAATTGTTAAACAGTTGAAAGTTTGACATTAATGGTTTCCGTATTTTCCAAACAATCGAATAATTTAGAGAAGTTCATTTATTTGAGAAATTATGACATTGTCAATTTCTTTACAAAATTAATGGTTCGATTTACTATTTCAAATGGTTTCATAAATGTTTTCAATTTTATCGGCCATTACAGTTTATTTAATGTTGCCAAAAATGAATTTAAATTATTTCTTCCGCAAAAATATTATTCGAAAAAATTTAGACAGAAAATGACGTAGTGAACCGGGTATACGGGCTTCCAATTGGGGAAATTTGTATGCAATGTGCTTCCAATTCCAACCATGGCAGTAAGCATATTCCATTTGATCCGGGCGGCCGGATGTATTCCCATTCGTGGAAGGAGCGACCCCACGATCAAATAAAATCCAAATTGCTACTTTGCGGTGTTGGCACATCTCAAGCTTTTGGCAACGCCTATAAATTGATTTTGCATGGTGAGTATGAACTTTCAGTTAGATTTATTGTGTCTGAATTTCTATTTTTATTGTAGGTGTCGATCCGTGGTCGAATCTCTTTCGAGATGAAGGAGATGATGAGAATCGCGAAGCTCCAACTTCATTGCATGAACCTGTGATCCACAATTTTGCAAGATCGAAGTTCAAGGAGTCTCACGACAGTGCACTCAAGCAAGATTTGAGGTCGAATCCTTTTCAAGAGGGAGGGGATGATGAGAATCGAGAAAGTCAAACCTCGATGCGCAAGCCTGTGGGACCCATGACGAGATCCGATGCCAAGGAGGTTCAAGATTCGAGGCTAAACAAGTAATTGAAGTCAAGAAAAGCAAGCCGAGAATCAAGTTGGAGCCAAAAAGAAGAAGAAATTGGACTTAGCCAATTTCGATCGACCGAAAGTCATTCCGGTCGACCGAAAGTCTACAGAGAATTTTTAAGGCAGCCTCAGTCGCGTTAGGCTAAGGCTTGGTCAACTGAAAGTCCCATTTCGGTCGACCATGTGATCGACCGAAATAATTTCGGTCGACCGAAACACTCCGTTTCACAAAAACGAGATTTTTGTTGCAATTTCCGAAATTACACATTTTACCAATTTTTTACATTTTATACACATTTCTTGTCATTTGTAAACATTAACTTGGTTGTTCATTTGAGCTTGGTCTTAAGAGAGACTCCTTGAGGTAAGGTTAACCTCCTTTGTTCTTGTATTATCCTTGGAATTTCTTCAACTAAATCTAGGGTATTATTATTCTTGTGTTTGTTGTTGATTTTCGCCACCTTGAAATTTGTTTGATTGATACCCATTGGGCTAGGGTTTGTTAATCCTTGAATTTTGGATTAGATTTAAACTTGGGTTAAGGTGTTTATCGCTTATTTTACCACTTTAGCTTTCTTGGGTTGGTATTAAAATTGTTGTGGAAATTTTCGGTCAATATACCGAAGGGGTTCGCATCAACCTACATGCAAGTATAGATTTTATTCATTCCAAAATCAATTTTGATTTCTTTCTTTGCAAATAATATTCCTTTACTTGTTACACTATTTTGAAATATCCTTTCGGTCCCGAATATTATTTTATTACAATCATTAGTCCTCTTTTGGTTTAGAGAGATCAAAACATTACTAGGTTTGTTGGGCTTGTAATTTGAAGTGGTACTATTACGAGTCAAGGTCGTTGTATCTTGAGAGACGAGTGTCGGAAGATAGATAGCAGTGCGGGGCATTATCGTCTTAAAGAGAAAGAGTCAAACTCTTGCATAGTTCATATTTTATTATGCTTCATTTAATGTACGTCGTAAATTGTCTTACCAATACATTTTACGGCCTGCTAAAATGTACACCGTAAATAGTCTTGCCAACACCTTTTACGGCACGCAAATGATGCACACCGTAAAAAGTTTTGCCAATAAATGTACTAAATGGTGAACTTTTACGGTATGCTGCAATTGACGCTACTTATGTTTAACTCTATACGATGGGAAATTTATGCACGCCGTAAATATTCTATTTTTACAGTATGTCTTTAATGCATGTCGTAAATACTCTATTTTTATAGTATAGCTTTAATGCATGTCATGAACACGTGCCGTAAAAGGATACTAATGTGAGTGTGTGCAGTCGTGTGTACGTGTGAGGGAGAAGGGAAGGGGGAGATTATGGTGGGGGAGGTGATGGTGGACGACGGTTGGAGGAGAGACGAGAATGAGGGAGAGGTGTCGAGAGGGAGCCAAAGGTGAGCGAGTGAGAGAGATGAGAGGATAATGGGTTGGGGGTTTAGGCAAGAAAGAAGTGGGAGAAATTGTGCCCTAAAAGCATCTCCAACCATGGTGTATATTAGATCTATTTGGTGATTTAGATCTCCAATTTGTCGGAATGAACTCCAATGGGGAGGTGTAAATAAATGTAAATAAACATTCCGGCCAAAAATGTATATTTACATCTAAATTTGCACCTCATGTGCCTACTTCTTTGAGCATTCTGCCAACTTTCGTACTCGTTCCGGATGGATTAATAAGTATATATATAAATCCATATTTATATCCCCATGGAGATAAATCACCTCCAGCCAATCAAAATTTTAATTTCTTAACCAAATTTCAAGATTTTTAGATTCATAAGAGCATCTTCAATGCACTCCACGTGTTCGTTAACTGCAAGTGTATGGATGCACAAGTAATAAAGTGGATTTTAGTCCGGAGATCGTATTCACAAGGATTGTGCAAATTGTATTTTAGATTACGAATCCCTAACCGAAACTATGAAAAGCTTTGAATTTGAGAATTTTGTTTTGAAAACTAAACTAAAGATTATACTAAAAAGCGAGAAAATTGTTTTGTGAAAACGACGAATTAAATAAGTTAGAATTATGAATCCATTCTAATCCTATCATCCATGTGTTTGACTCTAACATTTAACAACAATATACGGGATTTTGAAAATTCATGTTCCTATAGTTATTTATGTCTCCTTTCTAGCGATGCATAAAAACCTTTTTCCAATAGAGATTAGACAATATTTCTATGACCAATCCAAATATGAAGAAAAACATTAAACAATTATGAACACTTTTTGGGATTAGACAAAGTATAGGGGTATATTTTTATCCCTTATTGGACTTTATGGCAATTAATCAAGGTCTAATAACTTCCTAGTCTTTCTAACATAGAAAATTATCACAAACATCAATGATTATGCGTCCACAATCATAGATGAGAATATAAAAACATAATCATTTGCATTAAACCCTTAAATTGCATATATTAAATATAGAGTCAAAACATGAAATCAAAAACTAGGGCTTCATAACAATTCTAACAATAGAAACCTAGCCTAAATACATGACCGAAAATAAATCACAAGAAGTATGAAAAGATGTCACCATATTCATGTTCTTCCACCTTGATCTTCAATCTTGGATTTGGCGTTGCATGGATTCCTCAACCTTTGGGCAGCGTTTTGGCATCAATTCAAGTAGTTGGGAACCCCAAAAAAGTGCCTTATGTCTTCTATTTATAAGTTGCCTCGAAACCTAGGTGGAAAATAAGAGAAATTCGCTGAAAATCACACAAAAAGCCCAGCTGTGCAGCCTAGGAACTAACCGTGCGACCGCACAGTATAAAAGTATGTGGTTGCGCACCTTCAGATGTTTGGCTTCAATTCTCTGCAGAGCAGACCATGTGGCCACACGCTTTTGCAAGGCGCGACCGCGCGATTTTACGGTTTCAAGGCAATTTCTATCTTTTGATTCCATTTAAATCAGTCCTTGATGTTTTATTGCACAACAGGTACCTCAACTTTCGAATGTTGCAATTTAGCCTCTGGACTTTTGTTTTCTTCTAAATTTGATTTTTTCTTTGATTTTTCTTCCAATTGGACCTTTGATTCACTGTATCAACTCTCCATTTTGACACTTTGGTACTTTTATCATCTAATTGACTCGATGTTGCTCCATTTCCTTTGTTTTCTTGACTTTCGGGGAGTATTTATGAAATATAAACAAATAATAACAAAATTAAAAGCAAATATTCTCAAACCAACATATAGAATCCTACTTTTAAGATAAAAATAAGTGTATAAAATACACTTATCACCATGGATTAGGAAAAAAGACTTGATAAGTCAGCAAATAGATGGAATCCATTAAAAATACCTCTCCAATACACAACGTGTATTACAATGTTAAGCTGACGTGACTTCAAAGAAAGAAAAAAAAGATATTGTGGAGTGCTCCGTCTAAATCTAGACGCTCCATGGGACATGATGAGTCAGCATTATTTTTTATTTTATAATTATTTAATTATCATAAATATGGACATTAGCCAATTAGTTTGTATGATACAAGTTAATATTTCTATTTGGATTCTTTATATAGTGAGAAATCCCGCGGATATGACCAAATTTATGCATAGTAATTAATTTTAAATTAAAAAAAAGTCACATAATCAATATTATTTAAATGTAGAAGGAATCAGTGGAGAGTAAATTTTAGACTTCTCCGTCTAAGTCCGTCTATTTTATTGTCACTTCAGCCCCAATCCAGGTAATGCATTGGAGATGCTCTAGTATACATATAAATAGAAAAATAGAAAAATAAATTAACGATTTCTTGAGAGCAAGAAAATTAAAAAATAATATTAAGTATTATATTTTTAAGTTTTAATTTACATCTACCAGCATTGGAGAAAAAATTTGGGTTAGATCCACCGGAGTGTATATTGGGATGTAAAAGTGATTTTCGGGTTGTTAATTTTCACCTAAATTTACACCACGGTTGGGGAAAATTGCGCTAACGAACAGGAGCTTTTACAACGTGCAAAAAAAAATGCACGTCATAAATAGTCTTACCAATACCTTTTAGGCTTTTACGGCCTGCAAAAATGCAAGCAGTAAATAGTCCTATCAACACTTTTACGGCGTGCAAAGATGCAAGTCTCAAACGTCTTTCCAATCAAGGTACTAAATGGTGAACTTTTATTGCATGAAATTTATGCATGCTGTAATTACTCTATTTTTACGGCATGCCTTTAATACACACCGTAAAAGGTCACTTTTGTTGTAATGATAATAAAACCATCAAGATACATATAATTTACATCCTTCACTAGAAACGTCAAAATCTGAGGCGCTGTTTGAGTAACTGGTTACAAAAGAAAAATGATGAAATATTGATTTTACAGCTTTCTTTAGCATCTTGGATCCAAAAAAGTTTAGCAGAAAAAATTCTACTAGCTAAATTTAGGAAATCCAATGTTTTTTTTTTTTTGATAGAAAATTGTGAAAGCAATGTAGAGGAAAGGATTATATGGAAATGCCATGGATTATTTGCAGTTCAAAACCACTTTAATTTTTGCAGTTCAAGAGCCTTTGTTTGCAGTTCACAAGCCTTTGCTTTAAACGGATTTCCATTTTTCATTCATAATTTGATGATTTCTTGCCATCGTGCGTTTTTCTTAGGAAAAATCGAGATATCAAATTGTATACTCTATTCTCGAGTAAAGTCGCTACATTTATCGAATTTTTATTCCTATTTGAAACAAAATAATCCAAACTTTAGTGATTTTTTATGCAACCGTATTTCGAAAAAAATCTAGTGTTACAGTAATATCAAGCTTGTTATTATTATATTTTTCTTATTTTTTATTTTCTCATTTTTGAACCACTTTTACATTTTTTTAATGAAATTGATGAGGTACTATCAAGTATCAAAACAGAGTATATGAATTTTTTATGGATGCATCAAAATTAATTTTACTGAATACTTCTCCTATTGTTAATTGTGTTAGTCCCTAGCCATGATCATCAAAATCTAAGTTTTTTGCGCATCAAAATCTAAGTTTTTTGCACACATTTTCTTTGCTGCATTTGACGAGGTCTATATCTGAAGTTAAGCCTAGTGTGCCCTCTACGATGCACATATGAGCTGTCATCACCGAAGGATAGGATTGTGAATTAAGATCAGTGTAATCCGAAATTTATTATACACCAATTTCATTTAATACATGTCATCAGCATTTATCAAAGCCAACCATGGTTAATGAGAGTGGGGTCCACAAGATGCACATTTGAGATGTCGTCATCAAATACAGCTCTAGTTTTTTGTGACAAGGAAATTATCTGGTGGGTGGGATCATAGCACCAGATGAGTTCAGTTTCCATCCTCTGATCATACAGCATTGTCCAATTTTAATACTTTACAGGCAGAAATGAGTTACCAACATATGGTTGGCAAAATAAATCATAAATTAGCATTCTGTTTCTATACATCAGATGTTGAGTCCTACTTTGACCTTGTGATTTGAAGTGTAACACCCTGGAATCTGTATATCATCAAAGGCTACCCAACAATTTGTTCATCCTTAAGAAAAATTATAGACTAGAGATATTATACTAGATTTAAGGAAATATGGGGAAAAAGCTTGAAGAGGGGCTTCGACCACTTAACTTAAAAAAATTAGCCACTAGACCGAAGAGGTGTCACTTAAGGACATAGAGAGACTTCGAACGCTAGGTCCTTTTAAGCTTTCTTATCAAGACTTCTAACTGGACTTCCAAGAAGGTAACCTCCCTGTAAGGTATCTTGGTGTACCTCTAATAACATCCCGACTGAGGAGAAAAAATTGCTTAGCCTTGGTGGACAAAATTGTGGCAAAGGCTAAGAGTTGGACGTGCAGGGCATTGTCTTTCGCAGGTAGACTCCTGCTAATCAACTCTATATTGTTTACCATCCAGATATATTGGTCCTCCATTTTATGTTACGCAAAGTGGTGATTAAACATGTGGAGCAAACCCCTAGGGCTTTTCAGGTAGTGAGTTGAAAAATGGGGGTGCCAAGGTGGCTTGGGAATTTGTGTGCCTTCCCAAAAAGGAAGTGGGATTGGGAGTGAAAAATATGGAGTTATGGAACTGAGCGGCTTTGTTAAAACACATATGGCATATTTGCACTAACAACGACCAATCCTTGAGGCCAAGGACGGGGTTGAACCGTCATTCCAGGATTTGCAGTCCGATACATTTCCATTATGTTACCTAGCCAAACCCGCCACCTCATGTGCCAAAGTCAAACGGTTGTTCTTCCTTCTCCGCTCCCTCTTTTTCTACTTATGCGGCGGCGGGTTACCAGAGAAGAGGGTTCCAAATCTTTGCCTTGCTTAGTCTTCCTTTTCTGATTGAAAGTAGTTAGCCACTCTCCTAGCTCAACTAGCGCTTAGCACCTTGCTTGACTTCCTTTTCACACTCATACTAGGAGTCAAAGAATGAACTCTTTATTGAGCTATTGCATAAGAGAGAGCTCTTTCTTTAGTATGAGATATCTGATCATGGTCCATCTACTTCTTCCTCTATTGATTCATGTGCTTAACGCAGGGAAGACGGACTCTATAAATTCCTTTTCACTGGGAACAACTCCTGGTTCTTTAGTTCAAGCAGAATCCAATAACTGTAGTTCCTCACTTTCCTGAAAGTAGGAAGCACACATTCTTCATATTATACGAATACAAGCAGCTTGCTTATTGGATGTTGTCACAATTGAATTAGAATTAGCTACGATCCAACGCTCCTCGGGAGGACAGTAACAAAATCCCCAAGCCAACATCATACACGTGGTTCACGACAAACCAAGCAAACAGTCCCAAAAAGGGAGAGAGTCCGGGATAAAGCACCTGACGGAACGGAACTAAATGGAAGTGCAACCACGCGAGCAAAGCAACCTTCAGACTGTTGCATTCGTGCCTCTCTATCGATTTTAGGGAATAGAAGATAGGGAAAATTTCGTAACTACAAATCTAAAACTATTACTTTTTAAAACTAACAATCTTAGGAATTTTTTTTTAAAAATCAGTTGTTTATTAGTAATTAATAAATATAATATTGTATAATAATATAAACATAATTATTCATTATATATTAAATTAAAACTAATATAATATTTAAATAAAAAAAGCCATCAACCAATAACTTTTTTTTCAGAAAAAGATTCCTCTACTCTATCCTTATCAAAATTGCATAGTAACGTGGCATGCCATCGTTGTCATCATACAGAGCCCAAACTTTTTTTTCAGAAAAAGATTCCTCTACTCTGTCCTTATCAAAATTGCAGAGATTTGCATCTGGCACACTCATCAACACTGTTTCTTCAACACTTACATTGAGCTCACTAGTGCCATCACACATGGAAGAATCTTGCAGCCGGGATGTCTTGCTCGAACCAAGAAGCACAACACCTTTATTTTTACTAATCTTCAGATCATTAAGGGCTGATGGCTTCTCCTTTTCCATTTTCAAGAACTTCATATTTGCATATCCCAATTCAGGAGCAACATTCCACTGTTTTTAACTTTGCAAGGATTTCTGTCTTGGTTTCACGAGGCGCCTTTCCTCTTAGCACGGAAAGGGGCACCGTGCGGCAGTAGTCTGCTCCGCTAGACTACCTTCCGCCTTTTCTCACTTACTTTGGGACGAAAGTTGAATTTGATTACAAATGAGAGAAAACTTTAAAAGAGAAGACTTGAATGCATTGAAACATCATTGTTCATTGATTGTTGAAAGCAGTAAAATTACATCAATTGCTGAAAGAAGTAAATTACAAAGATTGGTGCAGGGGGGAAACACCAGAAAGCTTGAAAGTCTTAAAATCTTATACCCCCTATAATAGACTTCGGAGAAAAAACCTAAGTTACATGAGTAGACGTTAACAGAGCTGAAGAATCATAATAAACTTTTAAAATTAAAATGGAATTACAATAATTTACATAATATTTACAGAGTGCGGCCGAAGTTGGGCAAACTGTAGGCCGCGAGTGGGTCAAGGGGCTAAGTGATAGCTGCGGTCCTTGACATTCTCCCCCATCTATTTTGGAAACGTCCTCTGTACCATCCCTTTATGATATTCTTCAATGAGATGCTTGAAGACACTAAAGTCTTTTCCTCTTTCCCAAGTATTCTCCTCACTACTGCATCCGCTCCACTTTACCAAGTACTCTTGATGATTCTGCTTGGAAGCTCGTGTGACTCGGTGATCAAGAATAGCTTCAAAAACCTTCTTTCCCATTTTCTTCAATTCGAAAACTGGTCGTTTCGACTTATTTCTGGATGTATCCTCCTTGTCTGCAAAATATGGCTTAAGAACACCGACATGGAGGACCTTGTGAATTTTGCACCATGACAGTAGATCTACTCTGTAAGCCACCTTCCCAATTCTCTTCATAATAGGTACTGGCCCAATGTAATTTGGAACCAATCTAGAGTCTTTCCCTCTGGTGAGCTTGGAGCAATTTCTGTCGGGAAGTTTAACCATAACCAGATCTTCCACATTGAACTCTACAAAACGACGCTTCAGATTAGCAGACTTCTTATATCGTTTCTGAGCTTTCTCAAGATAGCTTCAAGCAATTTCAATATTTCGCTTCCATTCCTGAGAGAAGTTCCTTTCCTGAGGGGACTTGGTACTTAAATTCAAATCAACCGTGTGGGGGAGTAACGGTTTTCGGCCCGTGACAATCTCAAAAGGACTCTTGTTGGTGGAAGATCTCTTTTGGGCATTGAAGCGTATCTGAGCAGCATCCAAGAGTTTCACCCAATTTTTCTGCGACGTAGATATGAAGTGCCGAAGATATTCCTCCAGCATAGAATTGAACCGCTCCGTCTGTCCATCAGATTGTGGGTGAAAACTAGAACTCATGCTCATAGTTGAACCAAAAATTTTGAACAATTCGGTCCAAAATATGCCAGTAAACCGAGTATCTCGATCGCTGACGATGTCCTTAGGCATCACCCAGTATTTGAAAATATGCTTGAAGAAGAGGTGAGCTGTCTCTTCGGCAGAAACATACTTAGGCGCTGTAATGAAAGTTGCATACTTCGACAATCGGTCTACAACCACGATAATGGTGCCAAAATCTGCAACTTTTGGCAATCCAATTTTAACGCCCCGGGTTCTGAACACCCGGGGTGCGCCACTTCATCGTTTAAAAATTTACTTCAAAGATAATAATTTAGCGGAAAATAAATTTAATTGAAATTCCATTTCACATAACTTTATAAAAATTGACTCAAACTGTTAAAATAGTTTAAACATGGAAAAATAACTTGAACGTAACATAATAAAAATAAGTTTATAATTTCAAATAAAACATTTCTAAAATCTCAATAATGGCCACCATCGCATGCCCCGCCGCCAACTCCGTCATCTGCAAATTTTATTTTGGAAAACGTGAGTATTTCATAGAAATACTCAGTAGACCCGCGCATAATAATCATTTAACATTATAAATCAAAACACATAATCATGATATTCAAGTCCCAGGTGTCTAACGATCACCAGTATTCTCATGAACAAGTAAATAACATACAAGTTCAAGTCTCATGCATTTAAGCAAGTAAATTCTCGTAACATAGTCTCATGCTCAGAAAGCAAGTAATTCTCATGAACACAATCATACATGCTAAACTTATAATCCAAATAATTATTGATGCGCACTTTTGAAAAAAAACGTAAATTTGTAGATTAGAGTCTACCTTAACGAGTATGGTTGAGCGGGAATGACTTAAATCTTTCAAATCTCCTTACGCCTCGTCTAGCCAATAAGTTACATTAATCTTTTGAAATTTACGGTTTAAAAATGATAATTTACAATTTGGGGACTGAAATTGATGATTTGAAAGTTGAGAGACTAAAATGAATATCTTTGAAAGCTGAGGGACTAAAATGAATACTTTGAAAGTTGAGGAACTAAAAGGAATAATTTAAAATTAGGGACTAAATTGAATACGTTTCAAAATTTGAGTTGAAACTCAAAACGAATATTAAACTATCGTGCTGAAATAATAGATTTTAAAAATGGAGTGGCCGATTAAAATCATTTAAGACTTAAGGACTGAAATTATATGTTTTAAAACTAACATGACTGATTTGAAACATTTAAAACTTCAGGGGACTAAATTGGAAATATTAAAATCAGATTTTTATATATCAAAACACACTCTCTCTCTCTAAAACAGTAACACACAGAGAGAGAGCGCAGAGGGAGAGGCGGACGACGCCCCTCGTCCGTTCGCCGGGCGTCAAACGCCGGCGCTCGACCGGCGGTGATGGTGGCTGTGTAGGCGGGCGGAAGAAGAAGGAGAGTTGGGCGAACTTTTTGGGTGCTGGACCGAGAGTAACCCGAGGCTGGGTTCAAGTGTTTTAGGGAGGTTTCGATTCCGGCAATGAAGGTAAGTAATTGGGCTAGTTTATTCTTGGTTTATGGTTTGATTTGGGGTTGATTTTGGATGTGGGCAGCAGTGGTGATTTTCTTGAATTTGTGGTGGCAGCTTGAGTGGTTTGCATGGTGGCGCGGTGGCATTGCGGTGGCGTGAGGGTGGCGGCTTGGGGTTGAGTGTTGCTCGATTTTGGTATCCCAAATTGTTGTGGATTCTGGAATGGAAGGTGATGGTCGCGGTTGTGTTGAGTCTGGCTATGGAAATTCGGTTATGGTTGGAAGACAGTAGCTTGGTCCGATTGGCATGGTGACGATGAAGAAGACAGTGTAGTAATGTAGTGAATGGTGTCGTTTGTTTGTGAATTTGGGTTCGGAAATTTGGCTCTGAAGATCGAGGCTTCAGTAATGGGACCAAGAAGATGAATATGTTGTGTAAATTGGTTTGATTGTTTTGGGATTTTGATCATGGATTTGGATAGGCAGTGAACGAAATTTTGTTTGTGAACCAATTAGGTTAGATAGAAGATGGTTTGAAGTGTCGAGGGGAAAGAGGTGAGGGATCTATTTAATAGCTGATTTAGGTGTTAAACATGGTAGTTTAGGTTAAATCTTGATTTATGGAAAAATTGTGAGAATTTTGGAAGTGAATATTGTTGTGTAAGGAAATACTTGGAAAATAAGTTGTTGATTTAGTTGGGCCAAGAGATGACTTATTGGGTTTTAAATGGGCTTGAATGATTGGTAAAAATATTTGGGCTCGATAAATTGGATTGGATTAAAACAGTTGAAATTTGGACTTAATATAATTAATACTTGGACTTTGAAAATAAATTGTGATTTTGAAATATTTTTGATAAAAATTGAAATTTGACTAAGTATTTAAATAAATTTAATTTCACTTAATTGGCTAGACGAGCACGCGTTTAAAAATAAAATAACTAAATGATGGGCAAGGTCGAAGCGACACGCTTTTAAAAATATTTATTTGAATAAAATCACGAAAATTCTCGGTCGCTACACCAATTATGTAATCCATTGATACACTTTCGAATGGCCTAGATGGGATGGAAAGGGGTTCCAGCAAGCCCGCTTTCTTCTGATGATCTGTCTTATCCTGCTGACAAATAAGACAAGTTTTCACATAAGTGGCGATATCGTCCCGCATCTGCGGCCAATAGAAGGCACGTTGCAAAAGTGCACAAGCGCGTTCTTCTCCCGGATGTCCAGCCCAGAGCGTATCGTGGCATTCCGTTATCAGGGACTTTCTCAAATCCCCACACTTAGGGACATACACACGGTCCCCCTTTGTCTTCACCAGACCCTCGTCCAACTAGAACTGACGAGTTTTGCCCTATTTGATGAGGTCGACCAAATATATTGTAGCCGGGTCCTTCTCCAGAAGTGCCCGTATTCGGTCCCTTATATCCGTAGTAACTTCGTTCCCTGAAAGAGCCGCCATTGCACATATTGGAGCTAAGTCAGCGCGACGGCTGAGAGCATCTGCGACATGGTTGTTGGATCCTAGACGATACTCCAACACGAAGTTAAACTCCGAAAGAAGCTCCTGTCAGCGAGCTTGTTTATTTGAAAGTTTCGGCTGGGACATGAAGTGACTAACCGCGGTATTGTCGATTTTAAAAATAAATGGGGATCCCAATAGATAGTGACGCCAAACCCTGAGGCAATGAATAACTGCCAACAACTCCTTTTCGTGCGCTGAATAAGGACGTTCTGCATTATTGAGCTTTCGGCTTTCAAAAGCGACAGGATGTCCTTCCTGTATTAGAACTCCACCAAGAGCAAAGGCTGAAGCATCTGTCTGAACTTCGAACAGTTTCATCACATCCGGTAAGGCTAACACCGGGTTTGTCCACATAGCCTTCTTCAACTTCTCAAAGGCTGCTTGGCATTGTGCAGACCAATCCTAAACCATTTCCTTCTTCGTTAACTCCGTCAGGGGCAATGCAATTTTTGAGTATCCCTTCACGAACCTTCGATAATAATTACATAGCCCAAGAAAGGAGCGTACATCATGTACGTTCTTTGGAGGACTCCAATCCATGATGGCCTGAACCTTCTTTAAATTCATTCGAACCTTCCCTTGCTTGATAATGTGACCCAAGAAGCTGATAGAGGTTTGGGCGAATGAGCATTTGGATGGCTTCGCATACAATTTATTCTCTTGGAGTCGACTGAGGACTCTTCTGACATGGAGCACATGTTCCTCTAATGTCTCACTATAAATGATTATGTCGTCCAGGTATACAACTACAAAATCGTCCAAAAATCCGTGCAGCACCTGATTCATCATCGTGCAGAAAGTAGCGAGAGCATTTGTCAAGCCAAAAGGCATGACTTTAAATTCAAAAGCTCCATATCTGGTCACCACGGTAGTTTTTGCTTCATCTCCCTCCTTAATCCGAACTTGCCAATATCCCGATCGAAGATCAATCTTCGTATAATATTTTGCCTTGCTTAATCTGTCAAAGCAATCGGCCACCAACGGGATAGGATAACTGTTTTTCACAGTGATCTTGTTCAGTGCGCGATAATCACAACACATTCTGAGAGACCCATCCACCTTCTTCTGAAACAACACGGGCGCTCCGTATGGTGATTTCGCAGGCACGATAATCCCACTTTCCAGCATTTCTCCCAACTGTTTCCTAAGATCCTCAAGCTCAGGTTGAGACATTCGATAGGGTGCCCTGGCAGGCTGCTTGGCTCCCGGAATAAGCTCAATTTCATGATCAATGGTTCTCCTCGGTGGCAATCGTTTTGGCAACTCCTCCGACATAATATCCTCAAACTCTTGTATAAGCTTTTGAACCGGTTTAGGAATAGGACCAGAGCCTCTTCAATCTCTTCTAGACGAAGAGTGCATAAAAATGAGGGTTCGTTTCTCTTGAAGCCCTTACTGAATTGCGTGGCCGAGATACTCTTCTCGCCAACCTTTCCTTCCGAAGTGGGTATGACACACGGCTGAGTGCCCATCATCATTAGGGAATCAGAGTGTGGGAATACTGCTGTCTTCGTATCCCGAAGAAATTCCAATCCCAAAATGAGTTTAAAATCATCCATCTGAACAACTGACAGATTAGTCCTTCCCTCAAAGGGGCCAGCCCTGATTAGCACAGTTTTGGCTACTCCTGCAATTGGTTGAGCAGCCGAGTTGATGGCTTTCACTTTTCCATTTCGTTTCTCTAGAACCAACCCAAGTCGCCCTACTTTAGTGCTTGCAAGGTAGTTATGGGTGGCTCCAGTATCTACCATAGCCCTTATGGGCTTCCCATTGATCTTCACATCAATGTACATTAACCCTTTTGCTCGACAAATGCGAGGTTTGGGCTCATCCAGTTTTGCCTCTTTCACAGGAACTTTTTCCTTTCCAGTGGTCCGACTTGATATTCCATTGCATCGATGGGAAAATGCACCGACCACCTCCTCGTCCTCTTCCGAATTAGTCTCGCCATTATTACTAGCAGGAGGAGCATCTTGCTTAGACGTTGATACCCCACTAGCTAGTTGGCAATAGGTATTCACCATTCGCTTCTGTGGACATTCCGACACTCTATGAGGTCCTTCGCACAAGAAGCATGAAATCTTAGGAGCGGTATCAGATCTACCCTCCACAGCCTTTCCTTTACTCCAATTACCTTGGTTACTACCCTGATAGTTGCCTTGATGACTACCTTGATGATAACCCTGGAAGTTGTTCTGACGAGAACCTTGATAACCACCTCCTCTCTGGGTGGAATTCCGTTCTCCCCCATTAGAACTCGAGCCAGTCCTGAACTGTTTATTTCCTCCAGCATTCGATTGACCACCAGAGTGTGGTCGATCCTTCTTAGACTCAGTTTGATAGTCCATCAAGCATTCGACCGCCCATTGCCGTGCTCAAATCTGTAATCTTCTGCCTCTAGAGTTCATTGCGGGTCCACTGTTTTAAGCCTTCCATGAAGGTGAAGAGCTTGTCCTTTTCCGAAATGTCTCGAATATTCAGCATATGTCCATAAAAGGCTTTCACATATTCTCTGATGGAGCCCGTATGTTTCAGTTCCCGTAATGCCCGACGGGCTTCATATTCCACGTTCTCTGGGAAGAACTGGTTTCGAATTGCTTCCTTCAAAAGCTCCCAAGAGTCTATCATAACCCGGTTGGCCTGAATATCAAAATATTTCGACCGCCACCACAACTTTGCATCTCCACCCAGATACATGGTAGCTGTAGTCACCTTTCTCGCTTCATCTCTGATGCTAGCAGCAAGAAAGTATTGTTCCATGTCAAACAGGAAGTTGTCAACTTCCTTTGCATCACGTGCCCCACCAAAGGTGCACGGTTCTGGGATTCTGACCCTAGGTGCATACTCTTCTTGTGCGGGAGCTTTCCCATTACCCACCGCACGTTGGAGAATTCGTAGCTGAACTCTCATCGTTTCCATTTGTTCCTGCAGACCAGGAATGATCGCAACAGCTTCAGTCATTGCTGTGCAAGCCGCTCGGCTTTCATCCAGTTGGATATGTATATCTCAAATATACGATTCCGCCATTTCAACCTTTTCCTCCAGGTTTTCCACAGCATAGCATAACCTTGTGGTTTGCCCATCAAGCGCATCCACGCACTATTTAGTACTCTTCTTAGCATCACTAATATCGGTGATCTATGATGCACTCGCATCTAAAGCCTTCGGATCCATTGCTTTCTTATCGAGGGACGAGAGCCAAGGCTCTGATACCAACTTTCACGGGGCGCCTTTCCTCTTAGCACAGAAAGGGGCACCGTGCGGCAGTAGTCTGCTCCGCTAGACTACCTTCCGCCTTTTTCTCACTTACTTTGGGACGAAAGTTGAATTTGATTACAAATGAAATAAAACTTTAAAAGAGAAGACTTGAATGCATTAAAATATCATTGTTCATTGATTATTGAAAGCAGTAAATTACAAAGATTGGTGCAGGGGGGAAACACCAGAAAGCTTGAAAGTCTTAAAATCTTATACCCCCTATAATAGACTTCGGAGAAAAAACCTAAGTTACATCAATAGACGTTAACAGAGCTGAAGAATCATAATAAACTTTTACAATTAAAATGGAATTATAATAATTTACGTAATATTTACAGAGTGCGGCCGAAGTTGGGCAAACTGCAGGCCGCGAGTGGGTCAAGGGGCTAAGTGATAGCTGCGGTCCTTGACACTTGGCCTTTCCCATCAGCATGGTACGCAGTTCTGATTGAGACAACTCCTTTGTGCTTGTGGACTGGTCACTAGCTGGAGTAACTCTTTCGTTTCCAAAACTACCCTTTAGATTTCTAATTGAAATTGTACGGGCCACTGCCTCTTGGCACCCTCTCTTGGAACTCCCTGCTGCAGCAAGCGAGCCTGGCTTCTGATGGTGGAAGGACCTAGAAAAATGTGAACTACGAATCCTTCCTAAAGCGTAAGCAGATTCCTGTTTCACCAGAAAGGGTTCTCGACTGTTTGGACACATTAGAGTTTGATCAAGATAAATCTTCAGGAACTCATATAGCATCCGGCACTTATGACATAAAGTCCAAAAGTTTTAGGTCTTAATGCTGGAGGACTTGGGATAGGCTGAGAGTTGCTGGAACTGGAAGGAGCGTGCTGATGATGCCTAGTGGGTGTCTGGCTCCCTGGAATACGCTGGGTGGGAAAAAATTGAAAACTGGGGGCAAATATAGGAGGATTTTGATGGTTACCAACATAACCATGATAAAAATGGCGGCCGCTTCTGGAGTCATTTGCCAAGAACCACTGGCATCAGCTGGTTCCCTTGGCCAGGGTGGAGTGAGACCATACTGAGAACAGGTGGCTGTTTCTGGAGTAGTTTGATGAACAGAAATGTATTTGCCGCCAAAGACCGTTGACTGATAGCTTGGCCAGAGTGGAGGAGGATTGTAACTTGAACCTGCAGTGGTAGCCGGATTCCCTAGGCAAATTGGCAAGTTCTTGGCCTTACCAGAATCTGTCATATTTGTAGCAGAGCTAGAGCAGTTCTTGAAATTACCAAAAGTGCATATATCTTCCAGAAATGGAGGATTCCCAGCTGAAACCCTCGTGTTAACTCTTAAATTTCGCTTCATATCATACACTAGTTTGTTACCCTTATCAAAAAGCACACACTGTGCTTCAGAAAGAAGTTTGAATGCTTCTTCAGCCCCAAATGACTTGTTTTTATCAGGGTGAAGAGCCAGAGCCATCTTTCGTGTGCTTTACGCAAGGTTTCCATGTCAGCCAAGGGGTCGACACCAAGAATCTCATACCAGTTTACTTCTCCATTTATTTTCTTCTCATAGCCATCACAGAAATTAATGACCTTGAGGAGCTGAGAGAGATCATCGAGTGAAGGAAATAGCGTTCCGCCTTTAAAGCATATCTTTTGGCTCCAGCAATGTCCTTCTCTTTTAATTTCTTCTCGGCAATAATTTTACAAATAATAGCCTCAACTTCATTAAATTCCATTGTAGAAATTATCTTATTAGATTCTGTAAATCAAAAGAATAAACTTCAACATAAGAAACATGGTTCAAACAATGAATTCAAACTTGAAAGGAAAGAGTAACGATAAAAGCATGAATATAACGGGTCTGCACAAGTCTTTCAAATAATGAATTCAAACTCGAAAGGAAACTGTAAAAACAGACAAAAATCAACAAAATCTTGAAGAAGCCACTCTTTAAGGAGATGAATGCATCGTCTTATCAAAAAGTTAATGAAGCCACCAATCAGGTATTCAAATAGTTTGATTTACATAAATTCCAATTCCAATTATGCAAATGAATGGCTCTTTTATTCAAAGATTCTATGCTCTGAACTTAAAAAATTGAATATTCAACTTATTGTATAAAAACATTAAATACTGAAAATAGGTAGCTAAAGAATTGGACAAAGTACACAATTCCGTTACCAGGGCTGGGGGCCAACGAAAGGCACCCTGAAACTGGTGAGTATTTGTATTTCTAAGATATCCGGAATGCAGAAATTTATGTCTATTTTTTTATTTTAAAAAACAAGTCCAGTAGGCATGACAAACGTAGGATATATGCATCATTTTACATAGTATTTCATGTTTACGTGTTAATGAACTCCATATTTCAACTAAATACTAGAGAAGTCTACATGACTTATGGTCCAAACAGAAGGAACAAGAGAAAAAAGAAAAAGAAAAAATAAAATAAATAAAAAGACCTGACTAACAAGATGTGCAAAATTTGGAAGAAGTGGATCTGAATTAACCATACGAAGCAGACACATAGAAGTGCACACATACTCACACATTATCATTACAGAACCAATATCTTCCGGACAGTAGAAGATAAACAACAGCCACTAGGTGACAAACTACGTTACCCAAACTCCAAGCGCCGCAGTTATGCAGCCACAATTTAAGACCATCTATATATATTGTTGTTATCTATTTCGCATAACTGAAATAAACGAAAGCATTGAAAGCTAGCCAAAAACATAATCAAGCTTGTTATTGATCGAATTTATTCCTATATGAAGTGAAATAATCCAAAATTTAGTGATTTTTTATGCAACTGTGTTTAAAAAAAAATTCTGGTGTTACAGTAATATCAAGCTTGTTATTATTATTATCTTTTTCTTATTTTTTATTTTCTCATTGCTGAACAACTTTTACATTTTTTTAATGACATTGATTAGGTACTATCAAGTACCAATACAGAGTGTATGACTTGTGTATGGATTCATCAAAATTAACTTTACTGAATACATCTCATATTGTTAATTGTATTAGTCCCTAGCTATGATCATCAAAATCTAAGTTTTTTTGCACACATTTTCTTTGCTGCAGTTGACGAGGTCTGTATCTGAAGTTAAGCATAATGGGCCCTCCACAATGCGCATATGAGTTGTCATCATCGAAGGACAGGGTTGTGAATTAAGATCAGTGTAATCCGAATTTTATTATAGACCAATTTCATTTAATACATGTCATCAGCATTTATCAAATCCAACCATGTTTAATGTGAGTGGGATCCACAAGACGCACATTTGAGCTATCATCATCAAATACAGCTCTCGTTTTTTGTGACAGAGAAATTATCTGGTGGGTGGGATCATAGCACCAGATGAGGTCAGTTTCCATCCTTTGATCATACAACATTGTCCAATTTTAATACTCTACATGCAGAAATGAGTTAGCAGCAAATTGCAAAATAAATCATAAATTAGCATTATGTTTCTATACATCAGATGTCAACGGATGTCTTGTACTTTAAATTTTGAGGATTTTTAGACAACCTTTGTTTCAGATAAAGCTAATTAGCAGTACTCTAAACTTTACTAAACGTACGAACAGCTATTAAAAGACCAAGAATTTTTGTTGGAAGACACAAAAAATGCAACTTTCTCTTCTTGAAATTAGGTTAAATTAAATTCAATGATTAGCTGAAAAGTTTATCGATGAATTTGTGCAAATTAGAATCTCAAATTGTTTGGAAGCTGATACAACTCGTCGTTATAAAAGATGTTTGACCAACTTTTGACTAATTATTTGAGTAGGTCCCGCTAGTCGAACAACAAATTTATTTAACCAAGTGTGTTCTACTCCGCAAGTAGATTAACGTAGTAGATTTATTTTCCTAACCCAATTTCGGTGAATAAGAAATTAAGGTCAAAAATAGCCACTCGAAGTTGAAATAAAATGGCATAATAAATTAGTAGGAAATTGAAAAAGTTCAATCCCACATAGAAAAGCTAGAAGAAATTGACCACCTTATTAAGCCAAGGTTTAGCAATTGGGTTTGTGCCCCAAGGGTACCAATAGTATTTGAAGGGAAGATCGGGAGAGAACCTACATGCAAGTACGGATTTTATTCATTCCAAAATCAATTTTGATTTCTTTCTTTACAAATAATATTCCTTTACTTCCTGCACTATTCTGAAATATCCTCTTTAGTCCCGAATATTATTTTATTACAATCATTAGTCCTCTTTCGGTGTAGAGAGATCAAAACATTAGTAGGTTCATTGGATTGGACTCGATCAAGGAACAAATCAGTTTTGGGACTTCTTGGTCAGAATCGAACGGTTCTGGTTCGATTCTTGGTCCTTGTATTTTAGAACCGTTGGTAATTCGGTTCTTCAGTTAAACTGACTTTTTTTGCACAATTTTTGGTAAATTATTGACACATCATGTGAAGGAAGAAACTCCTCGTTTAGGATATAATTGATTTCCTTATTTCTTTCTGCAAAAGATGGAAGTCATAATTGAATCTTCTTTATTTCTTAATTCTTTCCACAGAAATTTTCCATGGCTCCATCTTTTCAATTTCTTTTGATTATTTCATATAAATGATAAATATATAATCAGTCGGCTACATCTAAATTCATCTTGAAGTCAGTTGGCTATTTCTAAACAATTGTATAAAGTGAAAATCTAAAAACTATAAAAGTTTATTCCGTAGATGTAAAATTGCAATATTGTTAAAAATATAATTTTCTTGTCTCTATATGTAAAGTAACATATATTATTTGAATATTATTTTTTAATTTGTATGCAAGGCTTTTTATTTTTCTTTTAATCTTTGTAAAGTATGTGCAATTCTTCTATATTTTTCTCAAAGTAGTATCAAAGAATTTTTTAATCTTTAGTACTAATGAACATTTTATTTTAACATTTTAAATGTTAAGAATCGAACAGGAAGTCCGGAACCAATTGGTTCGGTTTCATTGTCAAATATGGAACCAATGGTTCCATCACAAATATTTTCATTGGTACTCAGTTCGGTTGAATCGAATTGGATCGGGCCAACTCCTAAAGAAAAGTCAACAAAGTTACATTTTGAGTAATCAATTGAAAATTGAGTCAATGCTTGTGTAATAATAGAACTTTAGTGTTATATTTAAAAAAATCTTGAAATTTGAGTGGTATTTTATAAAATTAACCGAAATTTGTACAGACTTCAATAGTTATCTGTAACCTCCTACTACCGTACACTCCGCCCGTCTTCTCTTAAAAGTAGAGCAATTTCTCGTTTCATTCTCAACCTTTTTTTTTCCTCCCCGAATTTCCTCTACAAATGGAAAACAACCCGCACCAAACGGCGGCTCCGGCGTCACACCAAGCGATGTACCCATCGCAGCCACCATACCCGCAACTCCTACAGCAGCAGCAGCAGCAACTCCAGATGTTCTGGACCTATCAGCGTCAAGAGATCGAGCAGGCGAACGATTTCAGGAACCATCAGCTGCCATTGGCCCGCATTAAGAAGATAATGAAAGCGGACGAGGATGTGCGCATGATATCGGCAGAGGCCCCGATTCTCTTCGCCAAGGCTTGCGAGCTGTTCATCCTCGAGCTTACTATCCGATCCTGGCTCCACGCGGAGGAGAACAAGCGGAGGACCCTCCAGAAGAACGACATTGCTGCGGCTATCACCCGTACGGATATATTTGATTTTCTGGTGGATATTGTCCCCAGGGACGAGATCAAGGAAGAGGCGTCATTGGGGGGCATTTTGGGCCCTCCGGTTGTTGCTAGTGGAGCGAGAGGGGTTCCCTACTATTACCCGCCCATGGGACAGCCCATGATGGGGCAGCCTGCTATACCCGGGATAGATCCGGGGATGTATATGCAGGCCCCGCCTCCTCCTCCCTCCCAAGCGTGGCAGTCCGTGTGGCAGACCGCGCCGGATGATGGGTCATATGCCAGTGGTGGTGGTACAAGCAGCAACCAAGCAAACCTTGATGGTCAAGAGTAAGATTGTTCATTTTCTATTTTATAGAATGAGAATTTACACAGATCTAATTGAAACTTTACACGTATCTAATGACTTAAGTTTTACGTAATTCTAATGAAAATGTGGCTCTTTTAATTCGTTATGGAAATTGTGTTGGTGTTGTACATCTAGTTTTAGAACATCTGAACACATACCTTGGTCCTTGGATAAGAACTTATTCTAGGATATATTCAGCCAAGCTTTTCCAGCCTAATGCCTGGAGATAATGTGCTTCTTTTTTTGTTAGTCCTTGATAGAGTTCATGTATGATATGCATCGTCGTAGGCTAGCTACATGAAAGTGTTGTTTTGCAGAAGATGATCATTGATTGCAGTGGATGAGTTTTCTTATCCTTGCACAACCTTGAATACTGGTCCTTGTAGAGTTAACGAAGTAAGAAGAATAGAATATACCTGACATTCTGTGTCCTGACTGAATTATCTTGTCTCAGGATATTGAGATCTCTGAGAATGTCTAAATCATTTGCATATAGAATCATGTAAACTGGAAATACAGGATACATATGGCCGAGAAAGCACGAAAAATTCTATCTAAATGGAAAAGATAGACGCAGATGTATATTACAGATGGGAGAGATGGAGAGGGAGGATAGTTCTAAATTGTGGAAAGTTTCTTTCATGTCTGGTGTATCTAATGAGAAGTTTAATGATGATAGCTTTTTCCAGAAAGCATGGTCCTAAATTAAGTTGGTAAGAAACGAGTTCCTAGTTATTTGTCATTAATTAGTAAAGCATGAAATGTATAATGTTTTCTTTGTTTTGTTAACATGGAATATAAAGGGAAACATCTGACTTTTTCTTTTTGTTGGTAAGCCTTGGAATTTGGATAGTAAACTTCTAGGTTTGTCCGTTTTTTTGGTTGAAATTTTTGGATTAGAAATTTAACTCTATCTCATGTCTACTCTTCACTATTCTTATTTTGATGATGATGGATTCATTTATCGTCTGTTGCACGAACACTTTAATAGGGTAGCGTGTCACGTGTCCGATACGAGTTGAACACTTGTGAATCTTGTACTTTCGGCACAAGAACTTGAAGATGCAACCTTTATTGATTAGATACCGACACTCTTCGAACACTCTAATGTGGTCATTTTCCTTTTTTTATGAGAGATATTATATATTTTTAACTTGAAGTTATTATTAAATAATAAATAGGTATTCATATTTAAGCCTCAGTTTGGTAAAATCAGTTTATAAATTTTTTTTATAAGTGGTCACATTACATCTTATTGGACATTTTTTTTGAAAAGTCAATAATTTCAGCTGGTTAAAGATTCCGGCCACCATTTTTGACTTTTAAAAAAATGAACCAATGAAATATCGAAACGTCGATATTTATAAACCGTTTATAAACGTTTTACCAAAAAAAGGCTAAAATATTTCAACAAGTAAAATTATTAACAAGTATAAATTAAAATTTTTATTATATAAATGAACAATTTAAAAAAATTTAATCAACGTGTCGAAGATGGGTCATTTTAGTACTTTTTTAATAATTGCGTGTCGATGCATGTCAGACATGCTTGTCCGTGTGAGTGCATTATAGTCCTTATCGTGTCTTGTAGTATTTTGGTCTAAATATAATTAACTTTCAGGTGTCAAAATTCATCAAGTCTATTTTTCCTCATATGTTGTTTATGTTAATGGGAATAGAGATGTGTGATTATTCATATTTAAGGTATGTTCATTAGATGAGCTTGAGTTTCTGCAAAATATCTATGAAGTAATGGAATGATTTGGTTTTAGTCACTTAAAGGGCATAAATCTTTTACAATATATTAATGGTCATTATAGCTTCTAAGTGGTAAAACAGTTGCTAAAGAGGAACAAAACTATTAATTCTCTTAATTCCTTAATTGGAAGCACGGAATGCTAGCAAGGGATAGAGAATTAAACTAACACTTACACCCCATGTATACTAAGCCTCTCTCCATGGTGGGAATTCAAGAAATCTTTTAGGTATTTTTCCACTAATTTTTAGGAGGAGGATCTCAGCTATTAACTCTTTCCTCAAAACAGACCTTAATAATCACTAAAGAGATTCTGTTATAATAAAGGCAGGTGTTCGTAATTTCTGACAGGAGATTTCCTAGTAAAGTCAGTTAATCTCAGGACGTCACAGTGTAATTTTCTGCTAATATTATACAAAGAGCAGTTGGCTATAAACATAATTCTGAAAGTTCCGACTATTCAGCTGTTATAGTATAAAATATACAAAACCCTTGATCAAATCCCAAACCATGCAATTCATTGCACAAGACACATAATCAAATCCTGTGAATCTTGTCGGTTTCTGCAAGTGGGGTGGGGTGGGGTGGGGTGAGGTGGGGGGGGGGGGGGGCGAAGTTTGTTGTTATGCACACGATTCATACATCATGGATCTAACTTGTGGATGTTCTGGTCTACCATCTTTAATAAAAATTTAGGACCTGAAAATATTGATTTTCCGTTATTTATTACTATTTTCTTCACTTGATCACTTTCATTAGCCTCGTCGTTATTCCCAGATCTTTTTGTTGAAGATGAGATTTATCATATCTTATAATATGATTTTTAGAATAGTCTTGCACATATGTCCCAGGAATGGTGTTTTTAGTGTATAATAACTTCATTCAGCTTCAGACAATCATTCTCCCTTGCGCGCGCGTGCACACACACACATATATATATATTGAGCTTATGTTGTATGGTTTCGTAGGCAATATTCTTATGCAAATTTGTATTTATCAATTCTGCCTTATTGATATGTTAAAAATGTAGACGTTGACTATGCTTTACTCTCATTTCATGCAGTTGAAACAACTCATATGCTGACCGAGCACCGAGTGGCACCAATAAGAGGTCACTGATTCGCTTGCTGCTGTTGCATGGAATTAATTTTTTTTTTTTTTTCAAATGTTAATGCACTTTAATATGCAGACTTTTTTGTTTGTAGATGTTTGTGTAAAACTTGGTTCTGTGACTCTGGGATATCGTATAATATAGCATGCGAAGTTCATGTTTCTGTGTTTTATGAGATGCACATAAATCATATGAGATTTTCGATTAGTATTAAGAGAAAGTGATGGCTCACGAAACATCAACATTTCAATATTTAAGTATGAATGAAGTTTAGTTGTATTCGAAGAAGAACTAGGAGTAGTAGATAATGTTCATTTACCATAATTCCTAATGAAGTCAAATTATTGAAACCATACCAATGTTATGTTCATTTTAGTCTATCCAATCCGTACTAGTAACCATGAGAAAATTCTTAAATCTTATGAAAATCCAACTGTTCTATGGAACATGAAAATAAAACATCCAAAATAAAGGCAAGTTTGCTAGAGAAAATTAGTAAGGCTGCGACAAATGAAAAACAAATTCAGAATATTATCCTTTCAGTTGGAGAAAAATAAACTATCAGAAGCTCGACCAAAATCTACTTCGCACCAATGCCCCACTGGTTTAGCTTCTCACTGATTTCTGTCTTCGCCCTTACCATCAGCAGGGTACGAATTTCAGATTGCGAAAGCTCCTTCCTGCTTGAGGACTTGTCACCAGCAGAATTAACTCTTCCAGCTCCCAATTTGCCCTTCAGATTTCCAGAGGGAATTTTTGGGGTCTCCCTCTGCCCATCTATGCGCCTCTTTTTGGTTGCCCTCTCCGAAGCTGAGGGGAAATCAGTTTTACCTGGCCTGACGCTATTCTTTTGCAGAGCCTCTTGACTCCCGGCCAAAGCTGCTGTCTTCATGCCATCCTGTAAACTTTCACCTTCAGGCTGGATCAGCGGCGCAGTTGGAGTGGCGCTGGAAGGTGTAAATGAAGCACTTCCGGAACCACCTGATCCAGCAAACGTAACCTGTTGCTGCTGCTGGAGGACCAACCAAGGACCAGGAGTTCTGTGAATCTTTCCAGGTGAAGGGGCGGGTTTCTCTGTCGCCAAAAAGGGAAGCCGACAGTTGGGACAAAGAAGATTTTGGTTCAGATACATCTTGAGGTACTCGTATTGCATCCCACAACCATTGCATGATGACCAAAAAGTCTCTGGTCCGGATGGAGGATGATCAGTAGCTTCGTCTTTGTTACTTTCCATTTTTCAAAATGATTGTATTTGCTTTTGTAAAAATAAACTAGTAAAAACAGTAGAATTAAGTTCAGTTTTATGCATCTAAACTAGTAAAAACAGAAGGAGAAGCAACCAAAATCTTGAAGAAACCACTCTTAGAGACTTGGTAAACATGTCATTGGATGCATCATGCATTTTCTATCAGAAGTTATTTAAGCCACCAATCAGGTGCTCGAATTTTATAATAACTCGAGTGCCAATTCGAACTATGCAATTCAATCTCTATTATTCAAATATTTATTTTTCTGTAAATACTGGAGAATAAGAGATGCAGACAAAGTACACAATCCAGGTACCAGGCAATGAGCTTACAGAAAGGCACCACAAAGTATTTTAGTACAACCTAGAAAAGTTTGAAAACATTAATGATATTCTTCTTATTCACACAAATTTCAATATAACAGAAGCCAACAAAAACTTTGAAGACAATATAAGAGCGGAAAAAATTGTTTATAAACAAAGAATGTGAAGTTTTTGAAGTAAAATATGCGGTTGAAAAGTTTTTATTTTTATTTTTAAACTTAACGGATTTTTATTCCATAACAAGAAAAAACAAGAAAAAGGAGGGGGAAAATATCTGACCTCCAACAAGTGATAGAGCGACAACCACTTAAAATTCTAAATAACGGGCCTATGAAAAATAGTAAATTCAACGAGTAAGTGCAAATCATTTAACGATATTCAAGGGGCATGATCCTCATGTTTGCTCAGAATGATACATAGAGCGAGTCCTACATTGTGACCTTCACGGTTGAAAACGATCATAGTGGTTGAAAAGTAATTTGAGAAATGTGAATGGTTAAAAAAGTAATTTGAGAAAATGTGTTGTTTATAAACAAGTTACCAAATGGAGACTTAATCTATCAAAAGTTATTTTTTTAAAAGGAAATCCAAAAGGCTGAAAATTGTACATGTGCATAACTGACTAACTAGATATCCATATTTTTGAAGAAATGGATCTGAATTAGCCAAAGTCCTAAATTAAGAAAACTATACTAGTATGATTATGGAAATTATGCAAATCAAGAGGTCGATGAAGCTAATAATAGATCTCAGTCATCGCATACATATGTAAGTAGTTACGTACGTACTAATGAATGGATATATGTGTAAATATTTACGAGCAGAAAACGAGTTCGTGAACTACAGTTGTTCAATCAGCGATTTTTCGCCATGGACACACATCTACATCAGCGCAACCGAAAATAATGGAAGCATTAAAGATAATAACATAATCCGACAAAATATTTCCTTTTTCAGGAAATCATAACTTGTAAGATCAATAGAATTGAAGAGTCTTTCTAGATTGATTCCACAAAAGTCTGAAAACCCCAAAAAAAAAAAAATGTCAAGCGGGTACGGGGTGGGTGGGGGCGATCGTCCCTGAAAAAAGCATCTTCTGACACGATTTTCATTTTTGTGAGTTCTATAAATCTTGACGTAATCCATAGCCTGTTTCGTTAATTAATTTCTAACGTCCCATCTTAAAGACGTATCTAAGAACTTGAAAGGAAACAACAAGAAACGACAAACTAAATTACCGAACATTGAACTCCATGCCAAACCGGCATCAAAACTTCACACATGCATATATCCAATTGCAAAGGTCTTACTACCCTAACAAAATAGAAAAGAAATAATATCCTTTAAATAATTCAAACAATATCATCAACCTTCACGCGATCTCAAAGTGGATTCATTCAGAAATCCTTCAAGTTTTAATGAATAACTCCAATCTTCAGTGATAGTGGAAACTAAATTCATTCCTCTTTTAACAATGCAAGAAAATATTTATATTCAAACAAAAGCTTCAAATGGACCTCACCAGTATCCTCTTTCTTAAAAAGAAATGGGAGAAAAAAAAATATTGGGGGGGGGGGGATCTCAAATAAATACATTTCATGGAATTGAAACAAAAGGAAAAGAAACTAATGTCAAATAACTCACTCATAAGCATCGATTCATACCTCGTATTTCAGGTGAGCGTAAGAGATTCCAGCCCTCAATAATATGGAAATGATCTCTGAAATATATATGAAGCTGTTAATTTTCTTTATTTATTTGCTTATTTTTTATTGTCATTCAATGAGGCTACCAATTTATATAGATTATGTGCAATTTGGATGGATTCATCAAGATTACTTAACAGATTTCATCAAATTTTTAACAGTATTAGTCTTTGTAAAATGGTCACGATTACCAGAATCAGAGTTTATTACATATGAATATTTACTGGATTTGACAGACCTATGACTTAGCATTTGTTCGGTAAACACAAAAAATTGGTTTATAAACAAGTTTATAAACTACACAATTTCCTAAACTACTTTTTAACCACAAATATTTTCTTTATCCAATTTTTAACCACTACTTTTTAAATTAAAATTATAAACAAACCAGTTTATAAACCAAATAGTATTACCAAATGGATGCATCGCGAGCTCCAGTGAACACACATCTGAGTTGTAATAACAAAGGCTGGGATTGAAGGAAGACGCCGTCTTTTATTTCAAAAACTATCTTAGGGGTGTGTAATCTTAGCGCAAGATAAATATCGGCATTTTCATAGAATTTTACATTTATGTTTTAAAGAACTCCCACGTTTCATAATAATAATAATAATAATAATAATAATAATAATAAATAATAGGAACAAAGAAACTAAATTATTAAACACGAACCGGTCAAAACCCCATGCCAAAACCAGCTTCAAAACTCCGCACAAAGCTATATCCAAGCACAATAATTGATGCTCTGTATTCAAAATTTAAAATCCTTTTAAGGATTTCACGAGAAACTAGAATCTTCATGAGTGACATTGGAAACTTAATTCTTTTATCTGGAGCAGAGTGAAAATCACCATATGCACCTCTTTTTGATTTCCTTCTTTGAAGCTGAGGTAAAATCAGTTATATCTGGTGTAATACTATTATTTTCCAGAGCCTCCTCACTCCTGGCCATAGTTATTTTCTTCGTTCCATCCTTTAAAACTTCCACCAGCAGTGAGAGCGGCTCTGGAAGGTGTTAATGTAGCAAGTTCGTCACCACCTGATCCAGCAAATGTACCATTCGTCAAAGAAATTATCTCCCTCACTGTGGTCAGTCTGCTTTTCTGCTCATCAAGCTGATCAGTAGCCTGCCTTAGGATATGAGGGCTAGTCTAATTTCCAATAATAACCAAAGCGCTAACCTTTTGTAATCCCTTCGCCCCTGGGACTGTCCACTTCCATCGAATGATTATTCAAAGAATTTAGTTTTCTGAACAAAGAATCTTATTTTCAATTTATCATCTATAAAACATCTCTGTTTGTTAAAAGCTTTATGTTTAAAAACATGTTTTTTTTTTTTTAATTTTTTCGAAGTAAAATATGTGGTTGAAAAGTGGAGAGAGAAAATGTGTGTGGTTAAAAAGTGAGTTGGAGAATTGTGTTATTTAAAAACACGTTTTTTTATGGTTTGCCAAATAGAGGCTAAATGCTTTCTGTAAATGGAAGGAAAAAAGGTAGTATAAAAGTGGGAAAAGTACGTAATCTAGTTACTGGGCAAGGAGCTCATAGAAAAGCACCGTTGACGGTAGCTTGTGGTGTCCGGCAGACCGGCAATACAGTGATTGTCCCTTGAGAAGGGGTTTTGTCCCAGACTTGGTTGAGTGTGTCTCTAGGGATTCAAATCCTCAACCTTAGGAGGCTTGTTGGGTGATCCTGGTATCACAAAACCCCTTCTCCGAGGACAATCTGTGTGTTGCAGGACGTCAAGGCTACTGTCAACGGACACCAAAGATCTTTTTAGCATAACCTAGAAAGTTGGAAAACATAAAAGATTAATGATATTCTTCACACAAATTTCAATATAACAGAAGCCTGCACGAACTTTGAAGACTATGAGAGAAACATATTAATCTGTCAAATATTATTTTTTAAGAGGAAAAATCCAATAGGCTGACAATTTTATACATGCATTATCTTACATAAAATTACACTTTTATGTTCTCAAGGATTCACACAAATTTCAGTATACTATACTACCATGTTTATACTATACTAACATGCTTATGGGAATTATATGAATCAAGAAGTCAATGAAGCTAATAACACATGTAGGTAATAGTATACATATACTGTATATGCATGCATATGTAAGTAGTTACCTACTCACTTTTGGTTAAATATATTTGTACATATTTGAGAGCTGCAAATATATTCGTAAACTACAGTTGTTCAATCAGGTATTTTTGTCTCGGACACACATACACGTGTGTAAGCAAAAATAACAGAGGCGTTAAAGACAATAACATAATCCGACAAAATACTACCTTCTTAGGAAATCTTAACTGGTAAGATCCATAGATTGAAAAGTCTTTATAGGCTGATTGCATAGAAGTCCGAAAAGCCAAGGAATGTTGAGCAGTGGACGACCAACCATGAAAAAGGCATCATTTGACACGACTTCCATTTTTGTCAGTTCTATAAATCTTGATGTAATCCATAGCTTGTTTCATTGATTAATTTCAAACGGGGTTTGATTAAAGTTTCCAACCTTAAAGACGTTATCTAAGAAACATGAAAGGAAACAAACAGAAACAACAAACTAAATGCCAAACCGGCATCAAAACTTTACGCAAACCTATATCCACTTGCAAAAGTCTTTCTACTTAAAAAAATAGAAAAAAAAATATATATATCCTTTAAATAATTCAAAACATATCAGCAACCTTCATGAAAACTCAAAGTTTATTCATTCAGCTGCTTCGAGTTTTAATAAGAGACTCCTATCTTCAGTGATAGTGGAAACTTAATTCATTTCTATTTTTAACAATAGTAGCAAAAAAATTATATTAAAAAAAGCGCTTCAAAATTCAAATGGACCTCGGCAAGATCCCGAAAAGAAAAAAAATCAAATACATTCCAAGCAACTGGAACAAAAGGAAAAGAAACAACCAGAAAGTCAAGAGCACAAAGGCTTCCAATCTTCAATACTAGTGGAAATGATATCTAAACTAAGTCCTTGTTTGGTAGCATTAATTTTTTAGATTTTAATCTAATTCAAAGTCAACATTTAATTTTAGAGCTTGTTTGGTGGATCAAAACTTTTTAAATTCAATCTCAACCATCCATCTTTGATCAAGCCCACAATTTTTTACTTTTCAAATAAATCTAAACCATACATCCATCAACAAACACAAAAAAATCATAAAAATAAAAAATTCTCCATACACCAAACGGGCTCTTAACCACACTTTTTATAGGGTCTACAACTTTTTAATCACACATCTCATCAACTTAAAATGGCAGTTGATAGTTGGGACAAATAAGATTTTTGTTCAGATATATCTTGAGGTGCTCGTAGTGTATCCCGCAACCATTGCATGATGACCAAAAAGTTTCTGGTCTTGATGGAGGAGGACTGGGGAGCAGCTGAGAACTAGTAATCCCGTCTTTGTTACATTCCATTTTTTATATGATTGTATTCTCTCCTTTGTAAACCTAGCAACAATAGAAGTAAGTTCAATTTAATGCATCTAAGTTAGAAATAATGATAAAACAACAACCATTAATGAATTCAAAGTCGAAAGGCAATAGTAAATTAAAAAAGACGAAATCACCAAAAGCTTGAAGAAGCCTCTCTTAAAGACTTGGTAAACATGTCACTGAATGCATTTCCCCATCAAATCTATCTTGTTCCCTGGGACGATAATTTAAACTCATCAAATCCATTACTTGTCAAAGATCCTGTACGCTTATGAGATTTTCTTGAATAGTAAACATGTCATTGAATGCATTTCCTATCAAAAGTTATTTAACCTATTGGGTCCTAAATATTAAAATGACCCAAATGGAAATTCAAACTATGCAACTCAATCTCTCTTTCATTCAAAGAATTTATTTTTCTTAACAAAGGATCTGATATTCAACTTATTATCTAAAACATATAAACGCATTCTGAAATACGAGAAAGAAATTAAAAGGTAGCTATAAGAAGCGGACAAAGTACGCAATCCAGTTACCAGGAAAGGAGCTCATAGAAAGGCACCACAAACAAATTTAGATTAATGATATTAATCACACACATTTCAATATAACAGAAGCGAGCAGGAACTTTGAAGACAATATCAGAAACAACTAAATCTGTCATTTTTTTTTTAAAGAAAGTCCAATTGGCTGACAATCATATAAATACATTATTTTACATAAAATTTCACTTTTATATTCTTAAGGATTTAACTCTTCACAAGATAAAACTACCTGACCCTACTTGTCCGAATGGAAGGAAGAAAACAAAAGAACTTCCTAATTAGAAATCCAATTTTTGAAGAAGTGGATCTGAATTAGTCAAAGTGCTAAATTAACATTAGAAGAAAAGTATACTACCATGATTGTGGAAGTTATACAATTCAAGAAGTCAATGAAGCTAATAACACACGTCAGTTATCGCATCCATTTATGCATGAATATGTAAGTAGTTTTTTTTTTTTTTTTAAGCCGTTCACAATTTATCCTCGTGCGGCCAGGAGTTAACATTAAAATGAAATAGTATGCGAAAGGAGGGGTGCATAAACGTGACCTCTAAGAGAAAGATAATGTAGCACATTAACAAACAGAAAGAAATAAATGGGGGAAAGCATGCCCGGAACATCAAAAGAATAACGAATAAAAATTAGACTATAATTGTAGTGACCGAGAAATTTTAATAATGTAAAATCGTTTTTCTCGAAAAACGTGTCGCTAAGATTTAACCCTGAATTTTTTTTTTACTTGTGAAGCGTGTTCGTCTAGCCATTTTAAAATAAAAATTTAAACCTATTCCAAGTCGAGCTCATTCTCAAATATTTTAAATTACCGATTTTCCTTATTATTTTAAAATCCAGATATGTAATAATTTTGAGTCCAATTTATTCAGTCCAATATTTTGTTATTTTGGGTCAAAAATTATGATCCAATTTTTAATATTTTCAATCCAATTATAAATTCTATAGCCCAAACTGGTCCACTTGGCAATCTATAAAACTGTGCCCTAACCAAATTACTGTTCACAATTCTCAGCATCCCAATCCTCACGTAGCTAGGTAAACTTCTCTCCACCTCCTCTATTGAGCTCCACCTTCACACAAACTGATACACAATATTTCACACACACTTAACTTCAACCACACCACTCTACCTCCATCACCAACCACCAAATGCAGCACTGCCACAAGCCAAGCCATGCACATATGTCTGACTTCAACCAAAGCAGCCACCACCACTTTCACGTTCGAGCACCACCATCGCAAGCATCACCACTGCCAATATTCGAAACCACCCAAACCACCGTCTGCACCAACCAAGAACAACCACCCAACCACCACCAGCACCACCAAAATCAACCCCAACCACCATCTGCATATACCAAAATCAACCCAAAATCACCAAAATAAAACCGAAAACCAAGAATAAGACTTAACCCCAAACACCTACCGTGGTCCGTCACCCTTCGTTGCCAGATTTTTGCGGGAGAAACTCCCTATATCGCGACTTTACAGCAGCGGTCTGGCCTTGATTTGCGTACCACAAACCCCTAAAAAATCCAAACTTCGGCCTCACCCACACTCACAACCGCACCGCCGAAACTCGACAACGGTATCACTGCAGGGTCGCCGCCGAGTGACGTGGGACGGTGCAAAGCGGTCATGTCTCTCTCTCTTTTCCCCTTACTGAAAATGTTTTGAGAGAGAGTGATATTTTATGTATATGTATATATTGTTTTTTTTAATTTTTCCAAAAATTAATACTTAAACCCACCTTTTTCAAACTCTTTCATTTTGGTACCCAGTTTTGTAAAGTATTTTAAATTCAGACCCTCCAGTTTTAAAGTCACATTTCTCAACCCTTATTTCTTTTAAATTTAGTTATTTCAGCCTCTGCAGATTTAAAATATTTCTAATCAGCCCATTATTTTCAAAAAAATGTATTTTAGTCCAAAAACTTTAAATTTCAATTTTAATAAATTTTCAATTGAGTCCCTAAATTTTTCTTTATCATTTTAAAAACCTTAAAATTTCGAATTACTAATTCAAAGCTTTAGTTCATATTTGGCTAGACGAAACGTGTGGACATTTGATGGATTGAGGCTACTTCCCGCTCCACTTTTTACGTGACTCAAGATAAATTAAGGTAGACTCGCCCCCACTAATTTATTTATATTATAATTCCATGTGTTATGTGAATTTATGTCATTTATATGCTTAATTGCATGAGACAAGAATAGAGAATCTCTTATGAGATAAGAAGAGAAATTTGTGTTATGCATGTCATAACTTATATGCTTTATTTGCATAAGACTAGAGTATGTTCATATTGCACTCATTTCATGATGCTTATGACTAAGAAGAGAATGTCACTATAATATTTGCATAATTACTTGTTCAATTATCTTGTAAATTAATTATTGGCGGTGAGTCTACCGAGTATTTCTTTTGAAATACTCACTCCGTTTTTAACAACATTTGCAGAGTTCGGAGGCGGAGACGAGCAATTTGGCAACATTTATTTTTAGTTATTTTGAAAGTCTAGTTTATTGAACTTTGTTAAGTTAAATTGTTGAGATTTGGAATTTTATGCAATGTTTTCAAGTAGATGTTTTTAAATTTGAGCTACCATCGCAAATTTTCCGAATGAATGTGATGTTGAAAATTTTAGTTTATTTCCGCAATATTTTTTGTTAAAGGGTTAGTTTTAAAGAGATGAAGTGGCGACCCGGGTTCTTCAGAACTCGGGGCGTCACAATAATCCACTGAAGTTGGGAAGTCCATGTCTGTCAATCTGCACAAGTGCCCTCATGTTGCGCGGTAGATATAAGTATACATATTTGAAAGCTACAAGTATATTCGTTTTCAACCAGCTATTTTCGTCAGAGACATACATCTGCATGAGCATAAGTGAAAGTTGGAAGCATTAAAGATAATGACATAATCTGACAAAATACTACCTTTTTAGGAAATCTTAACTGGTAAGATCCATAGAATTGAAATAGTCTTTCTAGGCTGGTTCCTGGACGTTGTTCACCTGAACCGTCATATCTACCGTAGTACTCACCACCACGATCAGACCTAACGTTTTTAATTTTCTTGTTGAGTTGATTCTCAACTTCAGCTTTGAAAGCTTTGAACATGTCCAGTGACTCATACTTTTCATGAATAAGATATAGATGCCCATAACGTGAGTAATCGTCTATGAATGATATAAAATATTGTTGACCATTCCAGGAAGCCGTAGGGAATGGTCCACAAATATCAGTGTGTATCAATTCTAAGACATCTGAAGTTCTATTAGCACCTAACCTTTTGTTTTTGGTCTGTTTTCCCTTGATACAATCAATACAAACATCAAAGTCCGTAAAGTCGAGGGAATCCAAAATGCCATCTGACACAAGTCGTTCAACTCTAGTTTTTGAGATGTGACCTAAGCGCTTGTGCCATAGTTTTACCGAATTTTCTTTATTTAATTTTCGCTTAGTACCACGTGATTCCACATACAAGGTTTCATTATATGATGCAATAGTATCAAGCAAATATAGGTTATCGTATGAACATAATGAACCAGTACCAACAATATTTGAATTTAAAGAAAGACTAAACTGACAATTTCCAAAAGAACAATAATATCCTGATTTGTCCAATAAGGAAATAGAAACCAAATTCAGTCTAAATGACGGCACAACAAAAGTGTCTTTCAAATCCAAATAAAAACCAGTTTCCAATAATAACCTAAAAGTTCCTATTGCTTCAACTTTCACCGATTTTCCATCGCCCACAAAGATGAATCTTTCAGCATCATTTGGCTTTCGGCAGAACAAGCAACCCTGCATAGAAACACTTATGTGAGTAGTAGCACCAGAATCTAACCACCAAGTGTTTCTAGGTACTGAAGCTAAATTAACCTCAGACCAAATTAAGAAATGTACCTTTCTTTGCACGCCAAGCATTATATTTGGTACAATCCTTCTTTAAATGTCCAGGTTTCAGGCAAAAGAAACAACCCTCTTTGTCCTTATGTGGCTTCTTTTGATCTGGACCCTTAGGAGCTTCATATTCTGTTTTTCTTTTCTTGCCCTTATCCTTAGAGGTACTTGCCAAGTTAGTAATTTCAGTTCTATCCTGCTTCAGCCTTTCTTCCTCTTGCACACAATATGAAATGAGCTCATTTAGAGTCCATTTCTCCCTTTGACAGTTGTAACTGACCTTAAACTGACTAAAATGTGCAGGAAGCGATATTAATACTAAATGCACGAGCAAGTCATCAGACAAGTCGAGCTTTAGTGCCTTAAGTTTTGAAGCAGTATGAGACATCTTCATGATGTACTCCCTTATGTTCCCCTTGCCTCTATACTTCATTGAAATCAAGCTTTTCAGAAGCGTGCTTGTTTCAGCCTTATCATTTTTAGCAAAACGCTTTTCAAGTTCGGCAAGGAATTGCTTGGCATTAGTTACCTCTTCAGATACTGCGCCCCTAAAGGCTTCCGGAATGCCGCACTTAATGATCATTAGACTTATGCGATTTGAGCGTTCCCACTTCTCAAAGTTCCTCTTGTCATCAGGTGAACTTGCATCCGTAAGAGAAGCCGGTTGCTCAACCCTGAGAGCAAGGTCAAGATCCATGCAGTCGAGAACAATTAGTGCGTTCTCTTTCCAATCCTTGAAGTTTGACCCATCAAGCATGGGAATTGAGTTAAGATTTGCAGATATTGTGGTAGCAGATGAATTAACTGTATAGAGAAGAAGATGGAAATAGCTTACATTAGTACTTTATTATGCAAATAATAATTTCAAATAATGGTAAGGCCCATCACAAGATACCCAGCACAACATCAATATTTAGTCTTTGGACAGAAATATTAACTTGTAAGTGGTACTCTCGATGTAGTAATCAAACACTGACAATAAGACATGTCAACTAATAAACCTTTCTTTGGATCGATTTATTGATCACACGTTAAACCAAATAATCGTCACGTGTTTATCACCACAGGTGCATGTGAAATTCCAGCCAAATATTGACCTTCCTTTGGGCCGATCAATATCCGCATGAACAACACACACACACACAAAACCTTCTAATATTCTAAGTTAATTAATTTCCACAAGAGAGGTTGCTTTGGCAACATGTTGCTTCAATTAATTCACTTCGAAATATTATATTTCTCAAAAGAGTCCGTCATACCAAAATTTGAACTTGAATTGACTGTTTTGCATATATTTAAGGCTTTAGGATTTGAATTATGAAATTCAATACTTTAGGATTAAGTAATCATTAAGTTGGATGGTTAAATTGCAATTTAATTAAACTTGATTGGCCAATTATGAAATATTTTTAAACTTGAAGGACTAAATTGCAATTTCTCCAAACTTTAGTGGCCAATTAATTAAAATCAGAAACTTTAGGGACTGATAAAATTCATAATTTTTAAAACACAACTTAAATGATTTCTTAACTGCAGGGGCCTATTTTGTAAATTTAGAAGTCTGAAGGGCTAACTTAAAATATTTTATAAGCTTAGGGTTTGAACTTTATTTTAAAACAATGAGGGAGGGCCAAAGTTGCAATTTACACAAAATATCCAAAAATTGCAAAGGAGCCCTTCAAAACTTCAAATTTTCAATTGAGCCCCCTGAATCAAAATTGAAAAGAACTAGGGTTTGGAACAAACCCTAGCCCCGCCGCGCACCAGGCCCAAGAGCGCGCACCAGCCCCGCCGCGCACCACCCGTCGCCTGTCGCCTGCAGCGCCATTACCGGCGCTGCAGCCAAGAGCCTGCGTCGCTGCAACCCCTTTCCGACCTCCATTCTTAATCCATTATCAACAGATTTCAACCACAATTCATATACTTCAACAATACATACTATCTGAATCCATATATAACAAACCGCAAATTCGAAATAAACATAACCCAGAACTGAAAAACAATTTGTAAAACCAGATTTTTCGCACACATATACATACGGAGAGAAGAACCGGTTGAATCCACAAAAAAATTGATGCAGGTTTCCAAAATTTCGAACTTGCAGTGTATGTATAATTTCTCAATTTTATCAATTTGCTGAATCCATTATATTTTTGAAATCAGAGGCCGGTTTTCGCATGTATGCATATTTCTCAATTTTGAATCTTGTAGTGTGTATGTATATTTGAATGAACTGTGTATGTATGTTTTCCAAATTTCATCAATATGCAGTGTATGTATATATTTCGAATCAGAACTTGAATCTTGAATATATATACGCACAGAATCAATTTTCACATATATTCGTACAAAAAATTGATCTGATAATTCAACACGATGTTGGCTCTGATACCACTTGTTAAAATTAATTTTAATATAGATGAATGTTCATCTAGAATTCACAAACATTATGCTATAATTATCAAGACCGAAACTGATGCGGAAGCGTACCTGAATCCATTGTTGCGTTTGATCGAACGGGGTTATGGCCTTCCAACTGATTCGTGGTTTTCTCCTTATTTTGTCCTCTGTTGATGGGGATACAGAGAATTATGAAAAGCCACGCTCAATTGGGGACCATGACCTGTATAAATAGTTGTAGGGAAACTATCGTGTTTCAATGTTATTAAATTGGCCCCTCATCAATTTAAAACATTGAATCCGTCTCTACACTTTAATCTCACGACACTTAATACCCATTAGTCCTGAATAATCTTTAGTGGATCACTTTATTGACTAAATCCTTAAGATAGCACCACACATTTTATTTTATACATGTTTGGCCCCACATCATTGAATTTTATCCAACAGAGAAGGCCTGTCGGACAGTGGGAAGAGGTTTCATGAGAAGGATTTGTCCGCGAATGGCATGATATGTCTCGTTCAATCCCATGCGAAACTGCATCAATTTTTGCTGGTCTGTTTGCGATGCTTGGGCTGCATCGAGAGTCATCAATTCATCCCATAGGGCCTTTAGTTTTGTGTAATATGTCGAAACTGATAGTTGCTCCTGTCGAAGTGAAGCGATATCACGCTGAATTTCGAAGATGCGAGTTGGATTCCCTTGAGAAAAACGTTCCTGGAGGTCTTCCCAAACCTCATGGGCATTAGGATAGTAAGTCACACTGTCCACTATTTCTGAATCACAAGAGTTTATTATCCAAGAATGAACCATATCATTGCATCTCGACCAAGTTGTCCTTTTGGTGGATCTACACCGGCCATGATGACTGAGGAGAGGCGCTACACGAGAACCAATCCAGAATGATCGGAATGGTGAATGAAATAGGGATTGGAAAGATCTTTGGGAGCATCAGCAGAAATTCCCAATGAAGCTTGTCCTTTTGGTGGATCTACACCGGCCATGATGACTGAGGAGAGGCGCTACACGAGAAGTTAAAGTGCAGCGTTGAGTCAGGATCTTAGTCACTGCTCTGATACCATGAAAAGAAGAAAAGTGAATAAAATTCTGTATGTTGTATTTGAATCTGAAAGATGCGTACATATATATACAATGAATTGCTTTGTCAACAAGATAAGATCTTCCTATAATCAAGCTATTATATATGGCAACTATATATGTACAGAATATGTCCACTAAGAATAGAAGATATGCACAAAATATTTTTCTCAACAAAGTAGTGGGTCCCATAAAATGTTTGGTTTAAATTAATTGTTGACTTTGAATTGAATTATATCTTGATTTTAAGTTCTATAACAGCAACATATACAACCATCAAATAATTCAGACATACCAGTGATTTATACCTGATATTCTAAGTGAGCATAAAGATTCCAACCCTCAATGACAGCAATTTTTCTCTGATAGGAAAAGGAAAGATCATAATAATATAGAAACCATTAGAATTTGTATGTAAATACAAAATTCATATATAATATAGATTCTATACATGACCAATTGGCAATTTCACATGCAAAATCATAAAGTGCAGCAATTTGACTAAAATCCAGAATTCTCATATCTTCAATAAATATCCAATCAACATTCTGAGCTCTATGAGAATACAAGCATAAATGGATGTTATTGTCGGGAAATTTGGTCCCAAACAAACATCGGGGACGATGATGATAGATCGTGTCAGATTAATTATACTTCGCTGGCCTATGACCCAAGATCAAAGGGTTATATATTGCCTATTATCCACAGTAAAATCCATTTGATTAGATGGGTTAAAGGACTTTGTTCCTCATCTCAAGGTTTTAATTGAGTTTAGGTCATGTTGCTTGATGGGTAGATCCAGTGACGACCCAAGTTAATCAGGGTACCTATTATTAACCTAACCTAATTAACTTGGGACCTATATATGTTGGAGCCTCTCTTCTTTCGTGATATAGCGGCCATCTTCCTCTCCTTCCTTGTGTGAATGGAGCCTACCCATTATCCTTCTTGTGTGACCACTAATCTGTCCCTTGCTGCCTCTGCCTGGACGGTTACTTTCGTGGTTGAACCTCTATCCTTCGTTTCCCTTGTGTGGTTGAAACCGCGTGTCTTCGGTGACCATTGAACCTTCCTGTTCGATGATTTCTTTTGCGAATCCAGTGGATGGTTTGGCTTTTGTCTAGGAGTGTTCTCTAGCTCTTTGAGAGTGGTGTTGCCTTTGTGGATATTGGGCTACTTTCTGTGCCCTTGTTGGACACCATTCAGCTGGTTTATACACTGTGTAATTGTGGAAGTTTTTCGTACTTTCAATATATTGCTTATTGTTTGATTCAAATATATTTCTAACCTATTTGTCTCACTTCGATTACTTGTGTGTTTTTTGAGATTATTCATGACATGTACAAAATAATCAAACAGCAATGGAGATATGTATACATGTAGATACATAATAAAACCATCAAGATACATATAATTTACCTTCTTCACTAGAAACGTCAAAATCTGAGGCGCTGATTGAGTACTTGGTTGAAAAAGAAAAATGATGAAATATTGATTTTTACAGCTTTCTTTAGCCACCTGGGTCCAAACAATTTGCAGAAAAAATCCGTTCGCTAAATTTAGGAATCCAAAGTTTTTTTTTTTTTTTTGTGACAGAAAAATGTGAAAGAAACGTAGAGGAAAGGATTATATGGAAATGCCATAGATTGTTTGAAGTTCAAAGCCACTTTAATTTTTGCAGTTCAGGAGCCTTTGTTTGCAGTTCAGGAGCCTTTGCTTTAATTCAGGGGCGAAGGTAGCTGCATTATTTGGGGGTGGCTCTGCTCCCGCTTTAAATGGATTTCCTTTTTTCGTTCATAATTTAATGATTTTTTTGCCATCATGCATTTTCCTTAGGAAAAATCGAGATATCAAATTGTATACTCTATTCTTGAGTAAAGAGTGTAAAGTTGCTATATTTATCGAATTTATTCCAATTTCAAGCAAAACAATCCAAAATTTAGTGAATTTTATGTTGTTGTTGTTGTTGTTGTTTTTGTTGTTGTTGTTATTATTATTATCCTTTCTTATTTTCTCATTTCCACTTTTACATTTTTTAATGGTATTGATGAGGTACTATCAAGTATCAATACAGAATTTATGAATTTTGTATGGATTTATCAAAATTAACGTTACTGTTTACATCGGATATTTATAATTGTATTAGTCTTTGTAACCTAGCTATGGTCATAAAAATCTACGTTTTTTGCACACATTTTCTTTTAATGCATTTGACGAGGTCTGCATCTGAAGTTATGCATAGTGGGGCCCCCGTGACTTGCATATGAGCTGTCATCAACGAAGGACGGGATTGTGAATTGCATCAGCCTTTGTAATATTGTTAAGTATAATCAGATATTTATTATACACACTAGTACAAAAAGGCATAAAAAAAATGAGGAAAATACGTCGGTTTTTCAAAAAAATGACGCATAAAATAGGACGGTGGCATTTTCGTAATTAAAATTTAGGAATAGGCGTCGGTTTCAATTTTAAACCGACGCGCAAAGTCGGACCGCCGACTTTGCGCGTCGGTTTACCTTAAACCGACGCGAGAAACCGGCGTTTCTCGCGTCGGTTTTTTCCAAAACCGACGCGCATTCTCATAATTTATTCCCGGTATTTTCATAACTCTCGCGCCTCTTTCTCTCTTTCAGTACACTTCTCTCTAGCTATACACTCACGCCTCTCTCACAATTCACTCTCACAACTTCTCTCTACTCTCACGCCGGCTCTCCCTCTCTTGTGAACGTCGCCGCCTCTACCGCCCTCACTCTTCTACCGCCGCCGCCTCCACCGACATTGTAAGACCCGATTCCCATTTTTGTTTATAAGTATGTATATGTATTTGTATATATATATTTATGTGTATATATATATGTCTGCGTGTATATATATATATTTGTGTGTGTGTGTGTATATATATGACCGTGTATATATTTGTGTGTGTATGTATGTGTATATATATATATATATATATATATATATATATATATATATAGATATGTATGTATGTGTGTCTATATATATATATATATATAATCTATATAGATATGTATGTATGTATATATATATATGTGTGTGTGTGTCTATATATATATATATATAATCTATATATATTTGTTATTATATAAATATGATAATTACATGTTAATATGTATAAATGTGTTAATTAAATTTTAATATATATAAATTTGGGTGTTAAATTTATATTGTTGATTTTAAGTTAGTAGATAGATAAATTTTAATATTTTAATTATTGGAGTTGAAATTATGAGATATTAAGTCATGAAATCTTAGCTTCACTTTTTAGGAATTGAGAATGGATTTCAAATTAAACTTGGAGTAGTTGATGATATATGTATTAGATTTTTGAATATGTCGAGGATGAACATTTTGGTTTATTGTGATATGTTGATTATTCCTATAGGTTGGTTAAGTCCAATTTTTAGGGGAGGTTGTGTCAAAAGTTTTGTAAAATTTTGTAAATAAAAAATGAGAATTATAGTTTAAAGTGATTTTCACTATTACAGAATTGACCGTACTAAATAAATATTTACTCAAAACTAATAAAATTTTTTAATTATATCTTCACATATAGGTCATTGATATGGATCGGGGTTGGATGTATGGCAGACGTAATAGACATGAATATGCAAAAGGTATTGAAGAGTTTATGAAATGTGCGGATGAAAACAAGAGAAAGAAAGGTGAAACAATGATTTTGTGTCCTTGTTACGATTGTAAGAATTTGAGAAAGTTTCGTAGTTTTGATCAAGTGAAGAGTCATTTGATTCGTCGTGGGTTTAAAGAAGGTTATACACGATGGATATGGCATGGTGAGAGTATGCTTCCCAGGACGAGCACTGGTGACGATGTTGGTGATCAGCAGCAGAATAATTCAAGCAATATTTGTGAGAATGATTTGGAAAATGATGAGAATGATATGATAGACGATATGATGCGTGATATACAAGGGGAATACATTGAAAAACCTCATGTATTAGATAACTTGTTCAATGAGTCTGAGAAGCCTTTGTTTTCTGGTTGTAATAAATTCACTAAATTGTCTGTGGTACTAAAATTGTATAACTTGAAAGCAAGCAATAGGTGGAGTGATAAAAGTTTCACGGCATTATTGGGGCTGTTACGAGAGATGCTTCCGGAAGATAACGAACTTCCTAGTTCAATTTACGAGGCAAAGAAATTGTTGTGCCCGATGGGTATGGAGATTGAGAGGATACATGCATGTCCAAATGATTGTATACTGTATCGAAATGATTACAGGGACTTGCGTCTATGTCCAAAGTGTGGGGTATCACGATATAAACGGAAGAACGTGAATAATAATTGTGGTGATACGAAAAGCCCTCCGGCAAAGGTGTTATGGTATTTACCTGTAATACCAAGATTTAAACGTTTGTTTGCCAATGCAAAGGATGCAAAGAACTTGCGGTGGCATGCCGACGGGAGAAAAGAAGATGGAAAACTAAGACACGTGGCTGATTCTCCTCAATGGAGGAATATTAATAGGTTGTTTCCCGAGTTTGGGGGCGAAGATAGAAATCTTAGGCTGGGACTATGTACAGATGGGATGAACCCACACGGTAATATGAGTAGTCGACATAGCACTTGGCCGGTTCTTTTGACTATTTACAATCTTCCTCCTTGGTTATGTATGAAGCGCAAGTATATCATGTTATCTTTGTTAATATCAGGGCCCAAACAACCGGGTAATGACATAGATGTTTATCTAGCCCCACTAATTGAAGATTTAAAAGTATTGTGGGATGAAGGCGTGTCTGTGTTTGATGCATATACCCAGATGAATTTCACCTTACGTGCTATGATATTTTGCACTGTAAATGATTTTCCAGCTTATGGTAACTTGTCAGGTTATACTAACAAAGGACCTAAAGCATGTCCCATTTGTGAAGAAGACATGATTGATCTTTGGTTGAAAAACTGCAAGAAAAATGTCTTCATGAGTCATAGAAGATTTCTCCATATTGACCACCCTTATCGCAAGAAGAAAAAGCCATTCAATGGAAAAATCGAGGCTCGAACAGCTCGCTTACCATTAACAGGAGGTGAGGTATATGAACGAGTTAAAAATTTTGATGTTTCATTTGGAAAAACTTTTAAACCTCCTCAGAAGAGTCTTTGGAAGAAAATGTCCATATTCTGGGATCTACCTTATTGGCAACACTTATCTGTAAGGCATTGTCTTGATGTAATGCACGTGGAGAAAAATGTTTGTGATAGCATCATTGGGACATTGTTGAACATTCCAGGAAAGACAAAAGATGGTATTAAAGTCAGGAAGGACATGGTAGAAATGGGGATAAGGGATCAATTAGCACCGCAAGAGTCGGAAAAGCGTACTTATTTACCCCCAGCTTGCTATACTTTGTCGAGAAAAGAGAAAACAAGTTTTTGTGAGTGCCTGCATACTATTAAGGTTCCATCTGGGTACTCATCAAACATTAAAAGTCTTGTCTCGATGAAGGACTTAAAATTGGTTGGTATGAAGTCTCATGATTGTCATGTCGTAATGCAACAATTGTTACCAGTTGCAATTCGAGGCATTCTCCCAAAACATGTTAGACAAGTCATTATAAAACTTTGTTTTTTCTTCAATGCAATTTGCAGCAAAGTTATTGATCCGGAGGAGTTGGATGATTTGCAGGCCGATATTGTTATCACTCTATGTCAATTTGAAATGTATTTTCCGCCATCATTTTTTGACGTTATGGTGCACTTACTTGTTCACTTGGTGAGAGAAATTAAGATTTGTGGTCCAGTATTCTTGAGGTATATGTATCCATTTGAGAGATACATGGGTATATTGAAAGGATATGTGAGAAATCGATTTCGACCTGAAGGTAGTATCATTGAAGGTTATGCTGCTGAGGAGGCTATTGAATTTTGTACTGATTACTTGAATGACGTTGAGACTATTGGTGTTCCTAAATCTCGGCATGATGGAAGACTTGAAGGTAAAGGTACTATTGGATGCAAGTCAATCGTCCCCAATGTTGAATTGCGATACAAAGCACACCTCCTTGTATTACAACACCTTCCTGAAGTTCATCCATATTTGGACGAGCATATGTCCATCATAAGGCAGCAGAATCCTTCAAAAGTTGAAAGGTGGGTAACTGATGAACATAATCGTTCATTTGCAAAATGGTTCAAAGATAAAGTCATGAAAGAATTGTCACAAACACCGAATACCATTGTTGAAACGGTAAAGTGGTTAGCTTACGGTCCTACCACGATTGTGAGGTCATATGAAGCATATGACATTAATGGGTATACGTTTTACACTAAACGTCAAGATGATAAGAGTGCAGTGCAAAACAGTGGAGTGACACAAGTAGCACTATCAAGAGATTTTTCAAATGCTAAAGATACCATGCCAGTAGATGCCTCGATGTCCTATTATGGTATTATTGAAGATATTTGGGAACTTGATTATAGGGAGTTCAAGTTTCCTCTCTTCCAATGTAAATGGGTTGATAACCGCCGGGGTGTTCGGGTGGATGAATTAGGATTCACTATGGTGGATTTCGGCCGGTTGGGTTATCTAGACGAGCCATTCATACTTGCATCACAAGCCAAACAGGTATTTTATGTTCTTGATCCTGCCGATACTAAGTGGTCAGTCGTCCTTCAAGGAAAGAGACGCATTGTTGGGATTGGTGATGTAGTAGATGAAGAAGATTATGATCACTTTGATGAAACCCCTCCATTTTCTATCGGTATACAACTGAGTGCAACTTTAGGGGAAGATAACATTGAATCAAATTATATGCGTTGGGATCATGAAGAAGGATTATGGATTGATCGTCGTTCCTGATTATTAATTGTATGAGTTTATTTACACGGTCTTTGCTTTTAACTTTCTTTTACTTTTCATATATGCTCTATACATTTTTAACAATTTCTTTTGTCGTTTTGATAACAATAATTTATTAATACGTTGTTATATGTGCAGGTACGTTAAAAGTAGTCTCAATATAATGGCCAAGTCTTCATCATCTTCAGGTGATCATCGTGCTATCAATACCAAAAGGACTAGAGGGCCAACAATGTGTAAGAACATGAAGAAGGCCGGTGAAGTGAATGTCATCGAGTTCGATGACAAACATAGGCCAATCGGACCAGGCAAGGGGAACTTCAAACACTATGTCGGGTGTTTGGCTCGTATTCACGTTGACATTAACATCAGTGATTGGCACAAGGTTGATTCCGGCCTTAAGGACTTGATGTGGGAAGAAATAAAGGTACTATCACTACATACATGGTTAATAGATAACGTTTCGTAATTTTTTCTTATAACATCGCATATTATATTCGTCTTTCAGAGGGAGTTCAACATCCCCGATGACGCAGCAAAAAAAAAGGGTGTTGAAAGTTGCGGGGATGCGATGGAAAGATTTCAAGACTCGGCTGGTTCATGATTATATCACACATGACCACCCGAAATACACATCTCCTACGCAACTTTACTCTTTTATAACTGAAGAGCAATGGGACTCGTTTAAGAAAGAACGCCAGACTGATAAATTTAAGGTATATATATTTAATTGTACGCATGTGATTTATTTAGTTGGAAATTACATACTTGATGTGACAATTTCAGGAAAAAAGTAAGAAAGCCAGGGATGCTCAATTGCGAAACGAGCATCCACATTATATGGGCTCAGCTGGTTATGTGGGGATGAAGCCACAGTGGGTAGTCAGTGACCCACTGTCTTCAAGTTCTTCATGCGACATGATTAGCTCGTCGATTGTAAGTGAGGATCGAAGTTTAGATTGGATTCGAGCTAGGTCGAAGAAGAAACAAGATGGAAGTTATTACATCCCCAACGAGAAAACGAGGGGGGTGTTTGATAAAATTGTAAGTATATCATGATTATTTTTTCATAATTTAAATTCAAATTTACTTAAATTTATACTTATATTTATGTTTCATTTTTCTGTTAATAGGTTGAAAAAGCTGAGCAGTCCACGCAGGGGACATTTGTGGCAAGTAGACAACACGATATTTTAAGTGAAGCCCTTGGTAAGCCGGATCACCCTGGTAGGGTGAGGGGGTATGGCGTCTATGTGACCACGAGGGATGTTTACGGCAAGCCTGATGATTACATTAGACGTTCCTGTGGGGTCGTCTCAGTAGACGATATTAAGGAGATGATCAGGTCAGAGATGGAGGATAGTATTGCCGAGCGGGTCAGGCATCAGACCATGTCGGAGATGCAGAGTAAATTTGATACTATGCAGAGGGACTACCATAGTATGCAGACTAAATACGATGCTATCCTCCAGCGCCTGGGCTTAAATGTTGAGGCCGAGGTGGATCCACAACCCCGACCACCAACTCGTAGCAGTTGCCACTCCGTGGATCCAGATCCATTTCATGGACTTCAGGTATTTAATGTTATGTTATTTAGAATTTTTAACATTATTTATGTTATTTCAACTGGAAGTTGCTAACATATATGTTCAATGATGTTATACAATAGAAGCCGTCTCCTTGTCGTCTCGCCATTAGTCTTAATGGTGAGAAACAAATAGTAGCGAGCGGGATGGTTTATCCAGCCGGACCCAACACGGTGGTGCATCATCAACCTCTTTAGCCTGATCATGCTAAGGTGTCCATTGACCACATTGTCGATGGTGCAGAAGCGTGTTGTATTCCAGTGCCTTCTCAATACCACACCACAGTGGGGGAAGCTATTGGAAGCTTCTTGCAATGGCCCAAGGAGTTGGTGATTTTTGGAGAGGTACAAACATTTAGTTATATAAAAGATTCTGTCAATATTAATTTCTTTTAAATTTGTATAACTGAAGATGATAAAAATTATCTTGTTGCAGGAAGAGGCACCACAACAGGCAAAAAAATTTAATGAAGGAAAAACACCCCAGAGTTTCGAAATGTCATCCACTCAGCGACCTGCGATTGTTGACGATGAGACGTTGCAACGTCTGGGTGATGATTGTAAAATGTTACACACTCTGGTCATTCAATTGCCTGTTGGTGATGACTTCTACCAGGTACCCGTTGATGCCGCCGTGTTCAACTTTGCATTCGATGATGGTTTTTATGTTACAGTCGGAGACATCACCGACTTGCTTACGATGCAATGGTTGGATACATCAATCTTACAAGTATTTTCATTGTAAGACTTCTGATCAAAAAGAAAAACTTCAATTTAAATCATTAATTTATTTCTATTTATTGGCATTATTATTTTTTAGGTACCTCCATGAGCTGTGTCAGGAATACGGTATTGAATCGATTGGATTCATGTCTCCGACACACATTGCATCGATTTCAGTAAGAACAAATGCAAATGGTGTTATAAATTACTTGGCCAGCACAATGAAGGCAATGAAAACTAAGAAATTCATTCTAGCACCGTATTTTCAGGAGTAAGACCGTTGATATTCTCTAATTTTTAACCTAATTTGAATGATATGATATTTAAAGTTGTATTTACACGTTCATAATACGTAGGAATCACTGGATGTTGCTAGTTATTTCTCCTGAGAAGAATACGGTGTACTTCTTAGATTCAGCTGCTGCATCTAAGCGTGACTTGGATATCAAGCAGATATTGAACACGTAAGTTAGGAAACTTTTAATGAAATAATTGTGAAGTTGTGGTGAAATTGATTGTGGAGTTGTGATTGTTGAGAAGTTGATAGTTTTGAATAGCAGGGTCCCCCTACAGGTTGGATAAGTTCAATTTATAGGGGAAACTCTGCCAAATTTTTTGTAGGATGTTTGAGTCTTAATTTTTTTTGTAACTTGTTGATATAATTTATTGAAATTTTAGGGCTTTCAAAACGTATTGGACAGTTGGAGGCATGAGGACAAAATTCAATACAACGTGGAAAAACGTAAAAGTATGAAAACACGGATTTAAACTTTTTTAAAAATCTTTGAATTATTTCTATATTTTATTTAGTTTGATTATTAATATTGTTATTTTTCAATGTGAATATTTCAGTGTCCTCAACAACCTGGAGGGTCTGAGTGTGGCTACTACGTTATGAGAAATATGTATGAGATAGTCACAGAACACTTTCAACTTACTTCGTTAGAAAATGTATAAGTCATTGAAAATGAGAATTTTAATAATGACTTTATATTTTATGAAAAAATAACTAATAATTTATTTTGATTGTTTGTAGGCATTTAAAGAATATTATTCAACGGAGGAAGTAATCGAGATTCAAAACTTATGGGCAAAATACTTCGTTCATAGGTTTGTGTAAATCGAAGCGTAATCAAAACTTGCACTTACATATATATTTAATTTGAATCATAAATTAACAATTTGTAAGTATAATTGTTGTTAATTTAATTTTATTACGTATATATCTATTATATATATTTATTTGGTGATGTGCATGTTCAGGTTATCGCAGACCACGTCTTGGTCACTGCAGGTCACGACCTGCAGTGGCCTGGGTTATTGCAAGTCACGTCCAGGTGATTGCAGGCCACGACGTGCAGTGACCTGAGTCATTGCAGGTCACTGCAGGTCACGACATGCAGTGGCCTGGGTCATTGCAGGCTACGTCCAGGTCACTGCAGGCCACTGCCTGCAGTGGCCTGGTTATTGCAGGCTACGTTCAGGTCACTGCAGGGCACGACGTGCAGTGGCCTGGGTCATTGCAGGCCACGTCTAGGTCATGTAATATATATTCAAAAAAAAAAAAAAAAAAAGTTTAGGCGTCGGTTCTAAAGGTAAAACCGACGCCTAAAGCTGTTTTGGGCGTCGGTTCAAAAATTAAAACCGACGCCCAAAACCGACTTTGGGCGTCGGTTTTAACCAGAAACCGACGCCCAAAGTGTATTTTTTTTTTTTTTTTTTGACTTTAGGCGTCGGTTTTAAACTAGAACCGACGCCCAAAGATGACTTTGCGCGTCGGTTTGCAACCGACGCCTAAAGTCGAGACTTTACGCGTCTGTGTCATATGCGTCGCCGCTACAACCGACGCGTATTCCGTTTTCCAACCGACGCGAATTCCTATTTCTGTACTGGTGACACCAATTTCATTTAATACATGTCATGAGCATTCACCAAATCCAACCATGGTTAATGAGAGTGGGATCGACAATACACACATTTGATCTGTCATCATCAAATATAGCTCTCATTTCTCGTGTCGGAGAAATTATCTGGTGAGTGGGATCATAGCACCAGATGAGATCAGTCTCCATCATCTGATCATACATGATTGTCCAATTTTAATACTCTACAGGAATAAATGAGTTAGCAGCATATGGTTGGCAAAATAAATCATAGACCATTCTTTTCTGATACATCAGATGTCAACAGATGTTTTGTACCTTCAATATTGAGGATTTTAAGAGAACCTTGGTTTCAGATAAAGCTAATTAGTAGTACGCTAAAATTTACTGTATGTACAAACAACTGTTAAAAGGCCAAGAATTTTTGTAGGAAGACATGGAAAATGCATCTTTCTCTTCTTGAAATTAGGTTAAAGTAAATTCCATGATTAGTTGAAAGATTTGTCAATGAAATTTATACAAATTAGAATCTCGATTTGTTTGGAGGCTGTAGGAATCTGAAAGATATACATAATATTGTGATTGATTTGTAATTTATTTGTTTCCATATTTTTACAGTTTATACTTAGGTAGATTTTGTTTTCTCCTAATTAAGAGATTTGTTTCCTTTTTTTCCTCCATTGTAGTAGTAGTATATATATATATATATATATATATATATATATATATATATATATATATATATATATATATATATAGGTCATTAGCTGTGTAATAAATCAATTCAGAGAAATACAGAATTATTCTTTCTGATTTCATGGTATCAGAGCTAGGTTCATTCTGAAACCTAGCTGATAAGTGCATTTTATGCACTTATTTACGTGCTTAAATTAGGATTTTATATAGTTATTTGAGAATAATGGCTACTAATTTATCTATCATTTGTATCTATTTCAGTTTTATTTCGAAATCAAGAGAATGGAGCAATTAGAGGAAAGAATGAGCAAAAAGGGAGGACATTGAACAAAAATTGAGCAAAGCAAGAGTGCTGGACACAGGACATAGCTAAAGAAGGAGCATCGTGGAAGAAAAGAGGAAATCAAAGATTTTCAAAAGTATAAGGATCAAATTGTTCAAATCAGAAGATGGGGACTTGAGGAGAAATAAAGGATGAGGACCAAGTTGCAGAATTTAAAAGATAAAAATTGCATCTGAAATTTTAACCGTGCGGCCGCACGGTTAAATAAGGCATGCGGCCGCACGAGGTGAAAAACAGGCGACTGAAAGTTGGCTTTTCGAGGCTGCGACCGCACACATTTGAACCATGCGGCCGCACGGTAGTATCGACTGGGCCACTGGTGGGCTTTTCACGCGAATTCTGACTTAATTCACCCCTTTTCGCCTAGGTCAGAGGGGGGGGGGGAGATATATATAGAACATAACACACGAAATTTGGGACTCATTCTTGACCTAATAGACAAAGAAGCACATCAAAGTTTTGAAGAGCGGAGTTGTGAAGATTTATCCAAATTTTCTTGGGATTTTCATATTATAGGTGATGAAGCTCTTTTATATTTGTGATTTGCTATTAACCATGTATCTAGGCTAATTTTCCATTGTGCTAGGATTATGATGAAGTCTTAGACAATTATTTCATGCTTTGGCTTACTTAACCTTATGACAATTGGTATTTTGAGTTATTGATTCGTATTTATTTTCATCTATAATTTTGATGCATGAATTATATGATGTATGTGGTGAATTTTTATGATCTAAAGAGTGGAATTTCACTAGACTTGAATCAATAGCCATAGGGTTCGATAGGGATAGAAATATACCACTATGCCCTATGTGATCTTTTCATGTTTTTCTTGGTTAATGCTTTCCTAAATATTAGCATTCATCATAGAAATATAGGTGGATCGTAATTAGGAAAAGGCTTAATTCTTGTTCGAAAGAGAGTTTTAGGCATTATAGAAACATTGATCATCAATAATATACCTTGTCTTGGGTTATTTGAATCAAAGTGTGAAATATCAATACTAAGATGGATTCTAAATCCTACCACTTCATTTACATACATTTGTTAAACAAATCAAGAAAATTCCATTTGCTTATTTATTTGATTATTAATTTTAGATTTCTTTGGTAACTTGGTCTACTCATTTAGAATCTCTTATAAATCACTGAAAATTCATTCGTTTCGGTTAAGGTTAATAATCTAAGAAAATAGATCTAACCAATCCTTGTGGGAACGACATTCGGACTCGAATCCATTTTATTACTTGTTCGATACCGTACACTTGCGGTAAGAGTCAAATTTATTCGATCAAGTTTTTGGCGCCGTTGCCGGGGATTGTAGTCTAGATTTATTCTTAGGTTATTTTCACTAATTCGAACTTTTAAATTTATTTAAATTTTCCTTCTCTATTTCAGTTCATACATTTTTTTTTTCATTTTTTTCTCGCAGATTTGCGTATGCGAAGTTCGAGACACGGAGATCTTCTAGAAGTTGACCCGGAAATCGAACGCACTTTTCATCGCAAGCTAAGAGAGGCAAAATTAGCAGAAAAACAACAAAAACAACAAGATATGGCAAACAACTTGGGAAATCAAGAATTGCAAGTGGAAGATGAAGGGAACATGCTAGTTGGGGACTTTATGACTCCGCAGATAATTCAAAATCAGTCAAGTATTGTTTACCCTCCATTTGGTCAGCCAAACTTCCACTTAAAAACAAATGTTATCCATTTATTTCAAAATGGACACCAATTTTATGGAAGAGCCGACGAGAATCCGCACACCCATGTATCGAGGTTCTTAGAGCTTTGCCAACACTTCAAGTTTCAGGGGATATCAGATGATGCCATCAGACTCCGTCTTTTTCCACATACTCTGAGAGATCGAGCTTTAGAATGGCTAGATTCTCGACCAACAGCTAGCATAACAACGTGGAATGATCTGGCTCAGAAGTTCTGTACAAAGTTCTTCCCACCAGTAAAAATTGCAAAGCTCAAGCACGACATATCAGTATTTCAACAACAGGATGCAGAGTCATTTGATGAGGCATGGAACAGATTTAAAAACATGCTCAGGAAGTGTCCTCATCATGGGATTTCGAGGGGAGTGCAAGTACAGTATTTCTACGCAGGTTTGCTACCTCAATTCAAAAGTCTAGTAGACTCATCATCTAATGGGTCACTTTCTACTAAGACTATTGATGAAGCATTGGAGCTGTTTGAAAGAATTGCTAACACAAATGCAATGTGGGCCTCGGACCGAGTAATCCAAAAGAGACCTGCTGGAGTGTATGAAGTGGATAATTATACAGTCCTATCTGCAAAAATCGACTCTTTAGTAAATAAGGTGGAAAGCATAGCAATGGCTGGAAATCCAATGAAGAATACCAGAACACTTTGCGAAGAATGTGGTGCAGACCATAACACTTCAGATTGTCCTATCTTAGTTCAGCTACCTGAGCAAATTGATTTTGTTCAAGGAGGTGGTCGTCCACAAAATAATCCCTATTCAAATACGTACAATCCAGGGTGGCGAAATCATCCTAATTTTGGATGGAGGGACAATCAAAATACAGGAAGACCACAACAACCTATGTACCAGCAAGAGGAGAAGAAGTCTTCAATTGAAGATCTCCTTGGGAAATTTATCGAGAAAACAGAGCAGTATATGGGAAAAAATGATCAGTTTATGAGAAGGACAGAGACTACACTTCAAAATCAACATGCAGCCATAAAGAACTTGGAAACACAGGTGGGGCAGATGGCGATAGCTATTTCAGGGAGACAGCAAGGTACTCTACCTAGTAACACAGAAATAAATCCTAGAGAACATGTGAAAGCCATTACTACCAGGAGTGGGGCCCAACTACCAGAGATTGGTGTTAAACAATCAGCTACTAACCAGGATAAGGGGGTAGAACAAGAAATAGAGTATGATCGAGCATCGGAAAATACGTCTGAAACAAAGGATGGGTCAAGTAAGGTGAAATCACCAATTAAGCCTTACGAGACTCCAATTCCTTTTCCACAGAGGTTAAGAAATCAGAAGATGGACAAACAGTTCGAGAAATTTCAAAACATCTTCAAAAAGATCCATATCAACATCCCCTTCGCAGATGCACTTGCGCAAATGCCAAGTTATGCAATATTCATGAAGGACATCCTAACACACAAAAGAAAGCTGGAGGAACATGAGACAGTGATGCTTTCAGAAGGGTGCAGCGCTAGGTTGCAAAGTAAACTTCCACCGAAATTAAACGATTCAGGGAGTTTTACTATACCTTGTAAAATTGGAAGTTGTCATTTTGATAATGCTTTATGTGATTTAGGAGCAAGTATTAACTTGATGCCATTCTCTGTTTGCAGGAAACTAGGTCTGGGGGAACCAAAACCAACAACTGTGACTTTGCAGCTGGCAGACCGATCAATCACATATCCACGAGGAATAATTGAAGACATTCTGGTAAAGGTGGAGAAATTTATTTTTCCAGCTAATTTTGTTGTGTTGGATATGGAAGAAGACAAGAATGTGCCATTGATACTGGGGAGACCATTCTTGCGGACTGGGGGTGCGATCATTGACGTGGGAAAAGGACAACTCAAGTTGCAGTTCGACAATGAGGAAGTCACATTCGATGTCTATAAAGCAATGAAGTACCCTACCCCATCAAGTTCATGTTACCGAGTCGATATTATAGATGAAGCAGTACAGGAAGCAGTAAGGGAAGTATTTAGCTGGAAGAATCCTTCTTACTCTTTTGAAGAAATCATCATGAATTCAAGCTCCATAAATTCTCTATCAAAAGAAGAGCTTGAAGCGTGCAAGGAATTTTTGGCTAACCCTCCATATAGACGCAGAACACATTTTGAGGAATTGGGGATAAGTTCTACAAAGCCACTTCCATCTATTCAGCAGCTTCCAAAGTTAGAAATCAAGCAGTTACCACCTCACCTCCGTTATGCATACTTGGGGGAGTCGTCTACTTTACCTGTCATAGTGGCGAGCTCTATTACAGAAGTCGAAGAAGAGAAACTACTTGGAGTTTTGCGGGATCACAAAAGGGCTATTGGATGGACCATTGCTGACATAAGAGGCATTAGTCCGGCAATTTGCATGCACAAAATACTGATGGAAGACAAATTCAAACCAACGGTGGATGGGCAAAGGAGGTTGAACCCAAACATGAAAGAGGTGGTTAGAGCAGAAGTGATGAAACTGTTGGATGCAGGAATCATTTACCCCATATCAGATAGTGGTTGGGTCAGCCCAGTTCAAGTTGTACCAAAGAAAGGGGGAATCACAGTAGTGCCAAATGAAAAGAACGAACTAATCCCCACAAGAACAGTTACTGGATGGAGAGTTTGCATAGATTATCGCAAACTCAACAATGCAACGAGGAAGGATCACTTTCCCCTTTCGTTTATTGATCAGATGTTGGAAAGATTAGCAGGTCATTCACATTACTGTTTTCTGGATGGATATTCAGGGTATAATCAGATTTCCATCGCGCCCGAAGATCAAGAGAAGACAACATTTACCTGCCCCTATGGTACTTTCTCCTATCGCCGGATGCCATTTGGGTTATGTAATGCTCCAGCCACGTTTCAGCGATGCATGATGGCTATCTTCTCTGATATGGTAGAAAAATTCATTGAAGTGTTCATGGACGACTTTTCAGTTTTTGGATCCTCATTTGACGAGTGTTTGGAACATTTAAAACTGGTTCTACAAAGATGTGAAGAAACGAATCTGGTGCTCAACTGGGAGAAGTGCCACTTTATGGTGAAAGAAGGAATCGTTCTAGGGCACAGGATTTCCGATAAGGGCATTGAGGTAGACAAAGCAAAAATTCAAGTGATTGAGAAGCTACCACCTCCAACGTCAGTAAAAGGGGTTCGGAGTTTTCTTGGCCATGCAGGATTCTACAGGCGTTTCATTAAAGACTTCTCGAAAATCACAAAACCTTTGTGTAACTTATTAATGAAAGAGGTGCCATTTATTTTCTCTGACGAATGTTTGGTAGCTTTCAATACTTTGAAGGAGAGGTTGATATCTGCGCCGGTGATCATCGCACCTGATTGGGAATTACCATTTGAATTGATGTGCGATGCAAGTGACTATGCAGTAGGGGCAGTTCTGGGGCAACGAAGAGGAAAAGTGTTTCACGTGATTTACTATGCTAGCCGGACTCTCAATGATGCACAGCTTAATTACGCCACTACGGAGAAAGAGCTACTTTCTGTTGTCTTTGCATTTGATAAATTTCGCTCCTATCTGGTGGGATCAAAAGTGACAGTTTACACAGACCACTCTGCACTGAAATATCTGTTGAGTAAAAAGGATGCAAAACCCAGGTTGATCAGATGGATATTGCTGTTGCAAGAATTTGATTTGGAAATCAAGGATAAAAAGGGATGCGAGAATGTAGTAGCAGATCATCTATCTCGTCTTGAACAAGAAAAGGAGCCAATTTTGGCAGACATTAGTGAAGTATTTCCAGATGAGCAGTTGTTTGGTGTAGAGGAGGCTCCGTGGTATGTAGACATCGTGAACTATCTAGCAAAAACCATCATTCCACCTGGATACTCGAGTCATCAGAAGAAGAAATTTTTTTCTGACTTGAAATATTATTTGTGGGAAGATCCTATTCTTTATAAAAGGTGCCCGGATCAGATTATTAGGAGGTGTGTGCCAGAAGATGAAACGGTGAAAATATTGGAGCAATGTCATTCTTTCGCGTATGGTGGTCACTTTGGAGCTTCTAAAACGGCTGCAAAAGTTCTACAATCAGGATTCTATTGGCCTACCATATTCAAGGATGCCTACGTACTGGTGAAAAATTGTGATAGGTGTCAGAGGATCGGAAACATATCCAGGAGAAATGAAATGCCTCGAAACAGTGTTCTAGAAGTGGAAATTTTTGATGTTTGGGGAATAGATTTCATGGGTCCATTCATCCCTTCTTACTCAAACCAGTATATTCTTGTAGCAGTGGATTATGTGTCTAAATGGGTTGAAGCTGTTGCGTTACCTACCAATGATGGCCGCGTGGTGATGGACTTTCTAAAGAAAGTCATTTTTGCAAGGTATGGCACTCCACGAGCTATAATCAGTGATGGAGGTAAACATTTCTGTAACACGTAGTTCGAACAGCTGCTGGTCAAGTATGGAGTAAAGCACAGGGTTGCCACTCCATACCACCCCCAAACGAGCGGACAGGTAGAGGTCTCCAACAGGGAACTTAAGAGGATCCTTGAGGTCACAGTGAATTCAACAAGGAAGGACTGGTCCAAGAAGCTTGACGATGCATTGTGGGCTTACAGGACAGCTTTCAAAACACCCATTGGAATGTCCCCCTATCGCCTAGTATTTGGGAAGGCATGCCACTTACCTGTTGAACTTGAGCACAAGGCTTTCTGGGCTATGAAGAAGTTGAATTTTGATTTACAAGCGGCGGGGGAGAAAAGATTGCTGCAATTAAATGAAATGGATGAATTCAGGTTGGAAGCATATGAGAGTTCCAAATTGTATAAGGAACGCACCAAAAAGTGGCACGACAAGCATATTCAAAGAAAGGATTTTGAGGTTGGTCAACAGGTTCTCCTATACAATTCTCGCCTGAAATTATTTCCAGGCAAGCTGAGATCAAGGTGGTCGGGTCCTTACTCGGTTACCAAGGTCTATCCATTCGGGGCAGTTGAAATCACTCATGATGAGAATGGCACATTTCGAGTGAATGGACAACGCTTGAAGCCTTATTGGGGTGGTGACTATTCTAAAGAAAAGACCACCACTTCTCTCGCCTCACTGGAGTAAATCCCGAGAAAGTCGAGCTTAAGACTATAAATGAAGCGCTTTATGGGAGGCAACCCATATTTCTTCCTTTTTATTTACATTTGCTTTCTTTTGTGTCATTTTATTTTAATTTATGCCATTTTAGCTCTTTTTAGGTGAATAACTTTACTTGGTGCATTTTCATGCTTTTACATTTCTATTGGACATTTCATAATCCTACATTTTGCATTTTTGGAATGTTAGGTAGAATATTAGCTACATAATGTTCGTACTAATCAGTCACACAATCACCCACCTAAAGCAGGTTATCCATTCTCATAATTCATGTTCATGCATCATAAAAGTGTTGGAGTCAAGCATGAGCAACAAGTAAAACAAAAAAATTTCAGTCCAACCGTGCGACCGCACGGAATTTAAAACCGTGCGGCCGCACGATTGAAATCTGGGAGCTGAGTTTACATTTAAAAAAACCGGACAGTGCTTCATTATATCATTTGCTCGACACTGCCCTCTCCAAAAAAATCGCCCACTTCGATTTTTTGACAAAAAATCTTCTTGTTTATCACACATTGGGTATAATCCAACCTCTCCAGCATCTCCCCATCACGAATTTAAGGTAAGTTTCCTAAGAATTTTGCATTTTTGCCCTAAAATTCGATTTTTACTCATTGTTGAAAATTCGTTCTTAATGCTTGATGGAGGATGGGATTAGGGAGATAATGGTATAATTGTCAATGGGCATTGTTGTTAGGAAAATTTGGGAGTGATACTTATGATTATAGTTATGATTTGCACTACATCTTGTCAACGCACTCAAAGTGCTCGATGAAATGCCACAGTGATGAGTCGTGCCTCAATTGCAAATTTCACCTGAGCCATTATCTTCCCTGCATGCTTGGGGTTAATTTCGTGTCACAATTTCATCTTTTGATTCATGGGAATGCTTAAAATGCTTAGTTTTTATTTTTGCCTTCACTGCACCTCCATTGCACCACTGCAGGCTCACTGCAGCCTCACTGCACGCTATCGTTCCTCAGGTTCTTAACTCAAATGACCTCCGTTTGACTTGAAATTTGAGTACGTTGTCGATGAGATCATGAACTTTCATATGCCCGAAGATGTCCCGGAAAATTTTTTATTTTTTCGAGGTGATATCCTAGGTCCAACAGCACCGCTCACCCATGTTTTCTTCGTTCCCTTTGTTGCATTTTCATTAGTTTGGGTGTGTTTCTCATTGTTTTACATTTCATACCTACTATATTGAGTCTAATGTCTCCTATTTATCATTTGTAGGTACAATGCCGCCACGAAAAGCCCAAGTTCCACCTAACAAGGGGAAAGGAAAAGCGGGGTCATCAAAACGGCCGAGGAGACACCCGTCGAGCTCGGACTCCGACTCTGAGGATTTCGATACAGGATCTATACATCGATTCAGGGGGCCCGAAGAGCAGAAGTTGTTCGAGGAAAATCTTAAGAAGAAAAGATTTTTGGGGGAAAGGGAGGTGATACTCACCGATTTCCCACATTCTGAATTGATGCATCTCATCGAGCGTGCGGGGTGGCACAAGCTAGTATCCACACTACATAGAATCTACCCACTGCTGGTAAAGGAATTTTTTGCTAATTTTAATCCTTCTGTTGATACCGAGGGAGCAGAATATAGGGGCCAGACTTGGGTGCGTGGTAAATGGATCAACTTTTCTCCTGCGGTGATTGAGAGGGTGCTAGAATTGACTAGGGATGGGATAGAACCAGTGCCAGGGGATATCGACATCGACATAATCACTGGATTCCTATATGGCCGAGGGGATGCGGTGCTAGAGAGGCCAGGGCGATTTGTGCACAGAGAGCTTACTAACTCCTTGAAAATCTTGCATATCTTTGTGTGTCACAACATCGATCCCACATCGCACCGCACTAACTTCAACGTTGAGAGGGCCAGACTGCTACACCACTTGGCCAGGGGGCGTAAGTTAGACTTGGGGCAGCACATATTTGACTTTATCATTACTCTTGCATCCCAGCTGGACACTACGCGGGGTATTTTATTCCCCACCCTTATCAGTGCTATCTGCCTGGCTGAAGGCGTAGAGTTACTTCCTCATGAGGAGCCTGATCCCTTAGAAGCCACTATTAGCCGGAAGACCATGGAAAATGTAAGGGGACCCAGAGCACCTCCAGCTCCTGCAGATATGCCGGGGCCAGTTATGGGAGAGCCAGCACAGCCAGCCCCACTTGCACCTCCTGTAGATGACAGGCTCCTGCGACAGATCATGACTGAGCTTACACTGATGGAGCAGAGGCAGGCTGCTAGACACACAGCTGTCATGGGGGTACTTACTCGCCAGGATGGGAGGCTTGACAAGCTGGAGACTCAGATGCAGGGTTTGGTTCGAGCCGATCTTCCTACTGAGCTGAGGCTGAGTCGATGCACCTGGGAGGAGGTCTGCCGACAGCAGACACATATCAGGACCCGCCTGACCTCCATGGAACACAAACTCGAGAGCCTGGAGACCAGACATGCACGCGATCCTCGTGAACCACCAGATCCATCTGCTGGGCCCTCACATCAGTAGCAGCCTATATACATCAGGGAAGTGTTTGATCGTTTTAATTGTACTTTGCCTCATTTTTCATTATTTGTGTTTACATTGAGGGCAATGTACTATTTTGTTTGGGGGTGGTGTATTCGGTTTACCTCATAACAATAGTATTGATCTGTATAACTGCTCTAATATCTATTGCAACTCTATTTTGCTGAATCATTTAGAACTTGCTCATATTTTCTCTTTAAAAAAAAATTTTTTTATTTTATTTTATTTTTTGTTTGCTGATTTGTTTGCTGTCTATGATGTAGTTCGGTCTATTTGCATATTTTAGTTGAGACTTGGGACAGCATGAAAACCTACATTTTTCTATTTTACTTATTTCATGCTAAACTTTGTTAAACTTGAGCACATAGCCGAAGTCAAATAATTGCTTGTGTAGGGGGATGCTTGACACATGTGGGGTAAATTTGTGCACTTTGGACATAGGATTGACAGAAAAATCACAAACCTTAAGAAATTTAGATCCCGACCTGAAATGCAGAACCAAACTGTTCGAATAACAGTTTGGGGGTGGAAGGGTCAGTAAGGGTAGGCAGGGTAGATCGAGAATCTGGAACGCAAACTTTTATGTCTTTAGTGTAAGGGATTGTGATCTACAGGTATAAACCATAAAAACCAGCATAAAAACAGAAAAATGCTGAAGGTCTTATTCCGCTCTCTAAATGCCTTTTTGACTCGAGCAAGTAAGTCTGAGGGGTTCTTTGAACCTGGTACCCTAAAGCCAACTGGTTTGGGAGTTGCCGATCTAAAAGTTCGCTACAGGGGTCAACTAGAAAGCAAGTACGGAGAGTGGACTTACACATAAGACATTATAACATCTTTAACTTTTCTGTTTAAGCATTTATGACTCGAGCAAGTAAGTCTGAGGGGTTCTTTCAACCTGGTACCCTAAAGCCAACTGGTTTGGGAGTTGCCGATCTGAAAGCCTGCTACAGGGGTCATATAGAAAGCCAGTATGAAAAGTATTGCACAAAGATGGTAAAAGACAAGGACATTAAAAGAAAAAGTCGTCCAAGTAAAGAAAAATGAACTAAAATGGTATAAGCTTTGTTGATTGAAGTCCCTAACACCTTATAAATTATTCTCGGTCTGTCATGTCAACTTTTCTAATCCCAACTACCTTGTGTGGAGAAATGCAATGTATTTATGTTTAGAAACCACATCAATAGGAAAGACCTCGGGACATGAGAGAAAAGCAGTGAGGTTGTGATCATCCATGAGAGTGCAAGGAAAATCAAAAGAAAGTATTGTGACCACATGGGATTTGGGTTTATCTATGCATAACTAGTCACACAATGTTAGGTATAACCTTACATGAGTTTGCAGTTGTCTTCTGGCTATTCACACACACACATGGAAAAGTTGAGCGTGGAATAAGTAACAAATATTTTAACGTGCTATTTTACTTCTCTTTCTGAAATGTGTATTTTGAACCGAACCTGAGAAATAAAAGCAAGCAAGTCAAATGATGAGTTAAAGTTATTTTCTTGAAGTTATGTTTCAGTTTATTTGTTCGAGGGCGAACTATGATTCTAGTTTGGGGGTGTTTGATAAGTGCATTTTATGCACTTATTTACGTGCTTAAATTAGGATTTTATATAGTTATTTGAGAATAATGGCTACTAATTTATCTATCATTTGTATCTATTTCAGTTTTATTTCGAAATCAAGAGAATGGAGCAATTAGAGGAAAGAATGAGCAAAAAGGGAGGACATTGAACAAAAATTGAGCAAAGCAAGAGTGCTGGACACAGGACATAGCTAAAGAAGGAGCATCGTGGAAGAAAAGAGGAAATCAAAGATTTTCAAAAGTATAAGGATCAAATTGTTCAAATCAGAAGATGGGGACTTGAGGAGAAATAAAGGATGAGGACCAAGTTGCAGAATTTAAAAGATAAAAATTGCATCTGAAATTTTAACCGTGCGGCCGCACGGTTAAATAAGGCATGCGGCCGCACGAGGTGAAAAACAGGCGACTGAAAGTTGGCTTTTCGAGGCTGCGACCGCACACATTTGAACCATGTGGCCGCACGGTAGTATTGACTGGGCCACTGGTGGGCTTTTCACGCGAATTCTGACTTAATTCACCCCTTTTCGCCTAGGTCAGAGGGGGGGGGGGAGATATATATAGAACATAACACACGAAATTTGGGACTCATTCTTGACCTAATAGACAAAGAAGCACATCAATGTTTTGAAGAGCGGAGTTGTGAAGATTTATCCAAATTTTCTTGGGATTTTCATATTATAGGTGATTAAAGATTTTTCTCCTTATTACAATTGTTACAATATAAGCATATATATACAAACAAGTCTAAGAAAGGAAATGCCTAATTAGCTTGATCCTAACCTAAAATAATTGAACAAAATCATAGAAGAAAATCACAACAAATCTTTCCTTTTATCCCTAAAATCTTTCCTAAAATTAACTTTCCCTAACTAGGACTTCTGAATATTCAACACTCCCCCTCAAGCTGGAGAATATATATCATATAATCCCAGCTTGAAAATTAAGTCTTTAAAGTTAGGCCTAGGTAGAGCTTTGGTGAGGATGTCTGCAGTTTGTTGCTTGGTAGGAATGTAGTTTAATTTAATAGCCTCACTAGCCACCTTCTCTGTGATGAAGTGTCTGTCAATTTCGACGTGTTTAGTTCTGTCATGATGTACGGGATTCTTTGCTATGCTGATAGTTGCCTGATTATCACACATCATCAGGATAGGAGATGAACTCATTTGTCCCAGTTCACTAAGAACCCTTTTTATCCAAATCCATTCACAAATGCCCTGTGCCAAAGCTCTGTACTCGGGTTCTGCACTACTTCTGGCTACCACTGATTGTTTCTTACTCCTCCAGGTAACAAGATTACCCCAGACAAATGCACAGTACCCAGAAGTAGACCGTCTGTCCATGATGTTTCCTGCCCAATCTGCATCTGAGTACACTTCCATGTCACGATTTTCTGTCTTTCTAAAGATTAGGCCTTTCCCTGGTGTCATCTTCAAGTATCTAAGAATCCTGTATACTGCTTCCATGTGTTCCTCTGTAGGACTGTGCATGAATTGACTTACAATACTTATTGCAAAACCAATATCTGGTCGAGTGTGAGAAAGATAAATCAGGCATCCAACAAGTCGCTGATATCTCCCCCTGTCTACAGGAGCACTTTCTTTCTCAGTGCCAAGTTTCTTCTGACTGTCCATAGGAGTATCAACTGGTTTGCATCCAAGCATACCAGTCTCCTTAAGAAGATCTAGAATATATTTCCTTTGAGAAACAACAATGCCCTTCCTTGATCTAGCCACTTCCATTCCAAGGAAATATTTAAGATTTCCAAGATCTTTAACTTCAAACTCTTCTGACAAATACTTCTTCAAATTCTTTAATTCATCCACATCATCCCCTGATAAAATAATATCATCGACATAGACTATCAATATAGCAATTTTCCCAGCGTGAGATTTCTTGACAAACAGAGTATGATCAGCTTGACCCTGTATGTAGCCAAGCTTCAAAACAGCCTTTGTGAATCTGTCAAACCAGGCTCGGGGGGATTGTTTAAGACCGTACAAGGACTTCTTGAGTTTGCAAACCTGATTCTTTGCCATACTTCCTTCAAGACCAGGTGGGATTTCCATGTAGACTTCTTCTTCAAGGTCACCATTTAGGAAGGCATTTTTTATGTCAAGTTGTTGCAAGCACCAATCTTGGTTGACAGCCAATGAGAGGAGAATTCTGATAGTGTTAAGCTTTGCAACAGGGGCAAAGGTTTCTAAGTAGTCTATCCCATAGGATTGTGTAAATCCTCTAGCTACCAACCGAGCTTTGAATCTCTCAACTGATCCATCTGCGTTGTATTTTATAGTGAAAATCCACTTGCACCCCACGGGCCTTTTTCCAACTGGCAAATCAGTAATAGTCCATGTTTCATTTTTCTTCAGCGCATCAATCTCATCTTGTACTGCCTTCTTCCACTCTGAATTTTGTAATGCCTCTTGTATTGTGCTGGGAACTTGAATATCATCAAGAGAAGTAGCAAATGCTCTGTAAGATGGTGATAGCCCTTTATAAGTAACATAATTCTCAATTGGATGACTTGTACATCTCCTTACACCCTTCCTTAATGCAATCGGAATGGTAGAGTCATCAATGCTGGGAATTGGCTCATCTCCAGCCTTTTCCGTACCTATGTTTTCTTTAGGTGGACTTGAAATTAAGTCAATATCCTGGCCACATGCTGGTTGTGATCCTTGCTCTAGCTCCTCTCTTCTTCTCCTCCTGATGTAGACTCGAAAATTCTCATTAGCAAGTTGTGGAGCCACAGATTGAGCAGGTACTGGAGATTGGATTGACATGGGAGAAGAAACATTAGGTTGTACTGATGACTGAACAGGCAAGGGTGTGAACGTCTCTTGTGTATGGTCAGTTGGCACAAGCACGGGTTGAGAAGAGCTTGGTGACTCTGGGTGGATAGGAGGTACAGACTCAAGAAGGGACTCCCAAACTTGATGTTCATTCATGCTCTCCCCCTGAACATGAGATTTGGGATAGAAGAATTGATGTTCAAAGAAAGAGACATCCATGGTGGTGTAAAATTTTTTGTTTGTTGGAGAATAACATTTGTACCCTTTTTGAGTTGGAGAGTACCCTAGAAAAATGCACTTATTTGCCCTAGGATCAAGTTTGTTACGATGTTGGGGATACACATGAACAAATGCCGTGCAACCAAATACCTTGAGTGGTAAGTCAGATGAAGCTGCACGGGTGTGAGGAAAACTTTTCAGAAGAAGTTGACGTGGTGTTTGAAAAGTAAGGACTCTGGTGTGATTACTGTTCGAGTATGCTTTGCAATCTGACAAATTTCACAATGAAAAGATGCTGGACTTTTATTGATAAATAATTTGGGAAACAATTTTGCAAGATACACAAAGCTAGGATGACCGAGACGATAGTGTAACAATATAATTTCACTATCTTTATTGACATTGGAATTGGACACAAAATTGAAAGACTCTAACAAATTCTGAGACTGGACATAGCTTGCTTGAGAATCTTGGTTTGAGGATCGGCCACATGAGAGAAGATAGAGCCCGGAGCACAATTCAGCACTGCCAATCATCTTCCCCGATTTCAAGTCCTGAAAAACACACAAGTTTGGATAAAATTTAGTTACGCATTGAAGTTCAAGAGCCAATTTGCTAATGGACAAAAGATTACAATCCAAGTTCGGAACATGGAGTACAGAGTTGAGATACAACTCTTTAGTAAGTTGAATGGAACCTGTCCCAGCAATTTTTGAATTTGAACCATCGGCAATACGGACAAATGAGTGTCCACTACTTGGCTTGTAATTTTGGAGAAGTGCAGCATCTCCTGTCATGTGATCAGAAGCACCAGTGTCGACTATCCATGGTCTCATTCCTCCTCTGTTGGCAGTGTAGGCTGTATGTAAATCAGTTTGAGCAACCAAACCAGTTCCAGTAATGCTACCACTGCCAACTTGACTAAACAGTTTCTGTAGCAAAACCATCTGCTCTTTGCTGAATGGGCTAGGATCGGGAACATGAGTACCATTAGAGTTAGAAGCCACATGTGCTTTGCTGTCTTTATCAAACCGTGGTTTAGGTTTCCAATCAGCTGGTTTGCCATGGAGTTTCCAGCAAGTCTCTTTGTCATGGCCTGGTTTCTTACAGTAATCACACCAAGGCCTTTCCCTCTTCTGACGATCTCCACCATTACTGTTAGATGATCGGACAATAAGGGCAGATGTATCTAACATTGAGACAGGTTGCTCCTTAGATCCCATCATCACTTTCTTCCTACTTTCTTCTCGTCTAACCTCTGAGAAAGCTTCCCTGAGACTGGGCAGTGGTTTAGTACCCATGATTCGGCCTCGAACATCATCCAACTCCCTGTTAAGTCCTAAGAAAAACCTGAACAGCCTTTTTTGTTCTACAATCTGCTTGTACGTCGTTGCATCTTCCGAACATTTCCATGAGTGAGTCTCGAATAAGTCAAGTTGCTGCCCATACCTTGTGAGTGAGCTGAAATATTGAGTAACAGACTGCTCTCCTTGCCTAAAGTCATGAAGTACTGATTCAACCTGGAAGAGTTCTGACGTATTTTCAGAGCTGGAGTAAGTTTCTTTGGCTGCATCCCATATTTCTTTTGCAGTCCCAAACAGCAAGAAATTTTCGCCTATGTCGTTATTCATGGAATTGATAAGCCATGACATGATCATACTATTTTCAATCTTCCACTTTCTGAAATCTGGATCTGTAGTCTCTGGCATGGCTGCTTCTCCCGTGAGATACTCATCCTTTCCCTTACCACAAATGAACAACAACACAGATTGTGACCACTGCAAATAATTATGGCCATTTAATTTGTGTCCTATGATGAGAATAGGAGAAGAATCACTGCCACCAGGGTTTGGAATTTCAGAACTTCCTCCTGATTTTGGTATCGTGATGTTGGATGTTTGTGATGAATCCATTCTGTATTTTGTTATGCTCCAAATATTGAATGAATACTAACCAAATATGGTCTGCCTGGGAGTAGAGAAGAAGAGACCAGAGAGGCGGCCGGAATTAGGGTTTAGCGAACCTGGCTCTGATACCATAAAGATTTTTCTCCTTATTACAATTGTTACAATATAAGCATATATATACAAACAAGTCTAAGAAAGGAAATGCCTAATTAGCTTGATCCTAACCTAAAATAATTGAACAAAATCATAGAAGAAAATCACAACAAATCTTTCCTTTTATCCCTAAAATCTTTCCTAAAATTAACTTTCCCTAACTAGGACTTCTGAATATTTAACAGTGATGAAGCTCTTTTATATTTGTGATTTGCTATTAACCATGTATCTAGGCTAATTTTCCATTGTGCTAGGATTATGATGAAGTCTTAGACAATTATTTTATGCTTTGGCTTACTTAACCTTATGACAATTGGTATTTTGAGTTATTGATTCGTATTTATTTTCATCTATAATTTTGATGCATGAATTATATGATGTATGTGGTGAATTTTTATGATCGAAAGAGTGGAATTTCACTAGACTTGAATCAATAGCCATAGGGTTCGATAGGGATAGAAATATACCACTATGCCCTATGTGATCTTTTCATGTTTTTCTTGGTTAATGCTTTCCTAAATATTAGCATTCATCATAGAAATATAGGTGGATCGTAATTAGGAAAAGGCTTAATTCTTGTTCGAAAGAGAGTTTTAGACATTATAGAAACATTGATCATCAATAATATACCTTGTCTTGGGTTATTTGAATCAAAGTGTGAAATATCAATACTAAGATGGATTCTAAATCCTAGCACTTCATTTACATACATTTGTTAAACAAATCAAGAAAATTCCATTTGCTTATTTATTTGATTATTAATTTTAGATTTCTTTGGTAACTTGGTCTACTCATTTAGAATCTCTTATAAATCACTGAAAATTCATTCGTTTCGGTTAAGGTTAATAATCTAAGAAAATAGATCTAACCAATCCTTGTGGGAACGACATTCGGACTCAAATCCATTTTATTACTTGTTCGATACCGTACACTTGCGGTAAGAGTCAAATTTATTCGATCACTAGCCAACTCAATGACGGAATCTGTCGACCTCAACAATGGATCGATGACCTTCGAATCACATAGCAGCGAAATAGAGGCTGTGTCTACCATGAGTTCGTTTGGAGTCGATAACTCATCCTTTCAACTCACGATAGAGAAACTCAATGGCAGGAACTTTCGTGAGTGGGCCCAATCTATCAAATTGGTAGTTGACGGGAAAGGAAAAATTGGATACCTTACCGGAGAAGTGAAGCAACCTACAGACGCAACCCTCCTGAGAAAGTGGAAATCTGAGAACTCCATGGTGATGGCTTGGCTCGTGAATTCCATGAAGCCCTCAATTGGTAAAACCTACCTCTTCATGCCAACTGCAAAAGACATATGGGACGCAGTCAAAGAGATGTATTCCGACACCGAAGACTCGGCCCAAATCTTCAAAATTAAACCCGCTTGTGGCAGACGAAGCAAGGGGAAAGAGAGGTTACTGATTACTACCTGGAGATGACGGCACTTTGGCAAGAACTCGATTCAACCGTCGAAGATGAGTGGAACTACGCAGATGATGGTGTGCGGTACAAAAGGAGGCTCGAAAATGAGAGAGTGTTCGAGTTCTTAGCAGGTCTGAATCGAGAATTGGACGATGTGAGAGGTCGAATTCTCAGCCGGCGACCTCTACCTTCGACTCGCGAGGTCTTCGCCGAAGTTAGGAGGGAGGAGAGCAGGAGGACAATCATGCTGAAGGAGAAAGTGTCTGGGCCAGTTATAGTAGATGGGTCGGCCCTTATATCAAATGAAATTGGGCTGGATGCTTTGATTTCAAGAAAAATCTCAAATGGGCTTGGAAATAATGGGTCAACCCAAAGATTTCGGGGCACTGAAAAAATTGTATCGGGCCCTAGGTTTCAAAAGGGACGTCCATGGTGTGAGCATTGTCGAAAGCCGGGACATAAAGAGGATACTTGTTGGGAGATACATGGGAAACCAGCCGATTGGAAACCGAGACAGAACGCTAGAAATCAAGGCTACCAAGCTTCTGTTGACTCTATTGAGAATTTTTTTTTCAACTCGAGCAGTGCTTTTAACTCCGAACAATTAGAACAACTTCATAAAATATTTTCTAGTCTCCAAACATCGAGTTCATCAAGTTCATTGGCTTACAAAGGTAACATTCTAAAAGCTTTTAATACCACTACACAACCTAGAGTCCTTTGGATTATCGACTCTGGTGCATCTGACCACATGACAGACTCTTATCGCCTGTTCTCCACATATTCACCCTGTGCCGGCAACTTGAAAGTGAAAATTGCCGATGGTTCACTCTCATCAGTGGCAGGAAAAGGGAGTATCAAAATATCTAACTCAATAACACTTGAATCTGTTCTCCATGTTCCAAATTTGTCCTGCAATCTCTTGTCCATTAGCCAATTAATAAAAAATTCCAACTATTCTGCTAATTTTCTTCCATTTCACTGTATTTTTCAGGACCTGTCATCGGGGAAGACGATTGGCAGTGCTAAGGAATGTGGAGGACTTTACTACTTTGAAGAAGTTGATGTGAGTAAAAAACGTCAATTTTCTAGTTGTGATTCTGCAGTTGTCCCTAGGGATAGTGAAATTCTGTTATGGCATTATAGGATGGGTCATCCCAATTTTCAATATCTAAAACATGTATTTCCTTCCATATTTTCTAATAAAATTCCTGTTGATTTCCTATGTGAAATTTGTGAATATGCAAAACATCGATGTTCGTCATTCCCAAAAACACCTTACAAACCATCTAAACCATTTGCAATGATTCATAGTGATTTATGGGGACCTTCCCGGATCCCCAATCGCACTCACACTAAATGGTTCATTACTTTTATCAATGACCATACGCGAATTTGTTGGGTCTACCTATTAAAGGAAAAATCTGATGTCCAATCTGTGTTTATCAATTTCCATGTGATGGTTCAAACTCAATTTCAAACACAGATTCAGATTCTGCGCACTGATAATGGCACAGAATACTTCAATCATAATTTGAAAGACCACCTTCAAAAGAATGGAATTGTTCACCAAAGTTCATGTGTCAACACACCTCAACAAAATGGGATTGCCGAGCAGAAAAATAGGCATCTCCTTGAGGTTTCCCGTGCCTTAATGTTCACCGCAAATATGCCAAAAATGTTCTGGGGTGATGTCATCTTAACTTCAGCCTACTTCATCAACAGAATGCCCAGTCGTACCCTCTTGTTCAAATCCCCTCTTCAAAAATTTCAAACATTTTTCCCAGACTCTCGCCTCAGCTCCAACCTACCTCTCAGAGTATTTGGATGTACAACCTTTGTCCATATACATTCTCAGTTTCGGAATAAGCTAGAACCCCGTGCAGTAAAATGTGTTCTCATTGGCTATTCACCAACCCAAAAAGGATATAAATGTTATGATCCTACTACACAGAAGGTCTTTACTAGTCTTGATATCACCTTCTTTGAGAAGACCCCTTACTTCCAAAAATCCTCTCTTCAGGGGGAGAATTTGGATAAAGATCGATTCTTGGAAGTCACTGTATCCCCTCCTGAATCCATCCTAAACACTGAACCTATCAACCCACCGTATTCTAACATGCCATCTACAGAAAGAAACTTAAGCTCAGGGGGAGAAACTGTGGAAAAACAACATGACAAAGAGATGTTAGTTTACTCACGAAAACCAAAATCAAAGTACAACGAGGACCTCACACCTCAAGCACCAAAAGAGTCAGAACCGGAGATGGGTCCAGACCTCCATGAGGATCCTTCCAACCCTGAGTCTTCTGATATTGATCTACCTATTGCTCTCAGAAAAAAACTCGGTCATGTACTCTTCACCCTATCTCAAAATTCCTATCTTATAATAACTTGTCTACAGGATTTCGTGTCTTTACTTCTAACCTTGACAGCACCAAAATTCCTAGAAATATCCACGAGGCATTGGAAATTCCCGAATGGAGAAAGGCAGTAATTGAAGAGATGCGAGCACTTGAAAAAAATGAAACTTGGAATGTGGTGGAGTTACCAAGAGGAAAAAAGCCGGTTGGTTGCAAGTGGGTGTTTAGTGTGAAGTATAAGGCCAACGGAGCAATAGAACGGTACAAAGCTCGCCTTGTTGCAAAAGGGTTCACTCAGACCTATGGCATTGATTACACAGAAACTTTCGCACCAGTAGCCAAACTAAATACAATCCGAGTTCTGTTATCTTTGGCAGCCAATTTGGATTGGCCTCTCCAACAGTTGGACATTAAGAATACTTTTCTGAATGGGGAATTAGAAGAGGAAGTATTTATGACATTACCACAAGGTCTTTACGAAAGGAGTGGAGCAAACAAGGTATGCAAGCTAAAAAAATCTCTATACGGTCTCAAGCAGTCACCAAGGGCATGGTTCGATAGATTTGCAAAGGTATTGAAAGGTCAGGGATATCTACAAGGACAATCCGACCATACCATGTTCTTTCAACTATCTGAAAATGGAAAGAAGACCATTTTAATTGTATATGTTGATGACATAATCCTTACTGGCGACAATACAGCTGAGATGGAACGACTTAAAAGAAGTTTAGCCAAAGAATTTGAAGTAAAAGACTTGGGAAAAATGCGATACTTCTTGGGAATGGAAGTTGCTAGATCAAAAAAGGGCATCAGTGTTTCGCAACGAAAATATGTTCTCGATCTTCTGACTGAAACTGGCATGTTGGGATGTAAACCAAGCGATACTCCTATCGATACTAGTAGAAAAACAGATGAAGCAACACACCCTGTTGAAAAGGAAAGATACCAACGGTTAGTTGGAAAGCTAATCTATCTATCACATACTAGGCCAGACATTGCATTTGCAGTTAGCATGGTAAGTCAACATATGCATTCACCGAATGAGGTTCACCTAGAGGCTGTATACAGGATTCTCAGATATCTTAAAGGTTCCTCCGGAAGGGGACTATTCTTCAAGAAAAATGAAAGAAAAGGAGTAGAGATATTCACGGATGCTGATTGGGCAGGTTCAATAGAGGACAGGAGGTCAACGAATGGGTATTGTACCTTCGTATGGGGAAACTTAGTAACTTGGAGAAGTAAGAAGCAGAATGTTGTTGCTAGAAGCAGTGCGGAAGCTAAATTTAGAGCTGTCGCACAAGGAATGTGCGAAGGACTTTGGCTAAAGAAACTTGTTGAAGAATTACACATCACCATAAAACCTCCAATCAAACTCTACTGTGATAACAAAGCCGCCATCAACATTTCTCTTAATCCTGTTCAACACGATCGAACCAAACATATTGAAGTGGATCGACACTTTATCAAAGAAAAGATTGAAAGAGGAATTATTTGTATGACTTATATTCCCACAAAAGAACAGACTGCGGACATCTTCACCAAAGGACTACCACGATAGAGTTTTGATGATTTTATTTGCAAGTTGGAAATGGTCAACAACTACCATCCAACTTGAGGGGGAGTGTAGGAATCCGAAAGATATACATAATATTGTGATTGATTTGTAATTTATTTGTTTCCATATTTTTACAGTTTATACTTAGGTAGATTTTGTTTTCTCCTAATTAAGAGATTTGTTTCCTTTTTTTCCTCCATTGTAGTAGTATTTATATATATATAGGTCATTAGCTGTGTAATAAATCAATTCAGAGAAATAAAGAATTATTCTTTCTGATTTCAGAGGCTGATACATTTCTCTTTAGCAAAATGAACATCAACCTTCTCAAATGAAGCTTATGGTTATATATATACAAAATGTTACCACATAAGAACATACGAACAACGTTCTGAGCAATAGATATGTATAAACGATCAAATAGCAATGGAGATATATATATATATATACATGTGATGTAGATACATACTAAAATCATCAAGATACTGCATATAATTTACCTCCTTCCAAATTTGATGCGCTGTTTTGAGTATTTGTTTGCAAAAGAAAAATGATGAAATTTTGATTTTTACAGCTTTCTTTTAGCACCCTGGATCCAAAAAAGTTTAGCAGAAAAAATCTTCTTGTTAAATTTAGGAAATCCAAAGTTTTGTTTGATAGAAAATTATAAAAGAAATGTAAAGGGAAGGAATATATGGAAATGCCATGGATTGTTTGCAGTTGAAGAGCCACTTCAGTTTCTGCAGGTCACTAGCCTTTGCTTTAATAGGATTTCCTTTTTTTTTTTTTTTGGTTGGAGATCATGTGTTTTCTTTAGAAAAATCCGAGATATCAAACCGTATACTCTATTCTCGAGAAAAGTTGCAATATTTATTGAATTTATTCCTATCTTAAGCAAAATAATCCAAAATTTAATGATTTTTTATGCAACTATGTTTCATCAAAAAAAAATCTTGTTATAATAATATCATTTCTCATTTTCAGATTTTCAATCCACTTTTACATTTCAATGGCATTGATGAGGTACACAAAATATATGAATTTTGTATGGATTCATCAAAATTCACTTATTACAATTACATCGGTTATTGTTAATTGTACAAGTCTTTGTAACCAAGTTATGATCATCAAAATCTAAGTTTTTTTTTGCACACATTCAATTACTGCATTTGATGAGGTTTGTATATGAAGTTATGCATAGTGGGGCCCCCATGATGCTCATATGAGCCGTCATCACCGAAGGTCAGGATTGTAAATTGCATCAGCCTTTGTAATATCGTGAAGATAAGTATAATCAGAAATTTTACTATATACCAATTTCATTTAATACATGGCATCAGCATTTATCAAAGCCAACCATGGTTAATGAGAGTGGGATCCACATGACGCACAATTATTCTCGTCTTCGTGCCAACGAAATTATTTGGTGGGTGGGATCATAGCACCATATGAGATCAATTTCCATCCTCTGATCATCAGCATTGTCCAACTTTAATACTCTTAGGGAAATATGAGTTAGCAGCATAAACCATAAAGATAATGTTAATTGCATTAGTTTTTGTAACCTAGCTATCATAAAAATCTAAGTTTTTTTGCACACATTTTCTTTTGCTGCATTGACGAGGTCTATATCTGAAGTTATGCATAGTGGGGCCCCTATGACGTGCATATGAGCTGTCATCACCGAAGGACGGGATTGTGAATTGCATCAGCCTTTGTAATATTGTTAAGTATAATCAGATATTTATTATACACTAATTTCATTTAATACATGTCATGAGCATTTACCAAAGCCAACCATGGTTAATGAGAGTGGGATCGACAAGACGCACATTTGATCTGTCATCATCAAATACAGCTCTTGTTTCTCGTGCCAGAGAAATTATCTGGTGAGTGGGATCATAGCACCGGATGAGATCAGTCTCCATCATCTGATCATACAGAATTGTCCAATTTGAATACTCTACAGGCAGAAATGAATTAGCAGCATATGGTTGGAAAAATAAATCATAGAGCATTCTTTTCCGATACATCAGATGTCAATGGATGTTTTGTACCTTCAATTTTGAGGATTTTTAGACAGCCTTGGTTTCAGATAAAGCTAATTAGCAGTATGCTAATAATACACTATGACTTTATAATTAAAGAAACAAATTGTAGCCACAAAAAGGATCAGGAGAGACGAAAAGCAACTTGATCCTTCGAAATAGTAATGTTTCTAGAAGGAGTTCCTCCAACAATGTGTATTTATTCATCTTATAATATTTAACGAAATTAGAGTTCATGTCAACCTATTAAAACCTCCTTTACCTGAACATACGATCTATTAAAAGGCCACGAATTTTTGTTGGAAGACAAGGAAAATGAGTTTATCAATGAAATTTGTACAAATTAGAATCTCAAATTGTTTGGAGGCTGATACATTTCTCTTTGATGAAATGGCAATCAGCCTTCTCACATGAAGCATATGGTTATGTATACAAAATGTTACCACAAAATAAAATCATCAGTAAGGATTCCACACAATATAATGCATTTGAATATGTAGGCTAAGAAATCAGACTTTACTTGCCAAAACAAGCTTCGTTTATAAGTTTGAGCAGCTCCGGTATGTTACAACATCTTGGGTAGAACTCATCCTTGAAAGCTAGTTATTGAGGGGAAGGTGCCCAAGATGTTATAAACCTCATATTGAAAGTTCATGCTTGCGTTAATGTCTTAATATATTGTACGCATGCTCGTGGTATTACATGAAGATTGACTCTTAAGTTTATTTATACTTCCATCTTTCTCCGTTCATGTTCTATGTTTTTCAAATGTCAGTAAAAATTCACTCTTCAACTTCCCTTGTTTTCTAGAATGTTCAAAGTAATCCAAAATAAACTATCCTATTGTGTATTGATGCAAATCTCCGCCAAAACTTTCTGGATTTCACAAACTGTGTCCTATAATTTTTGTCCGCTGTAAATTAGTCCGCAAAGTTGTTGTTTGCTGCGTATTGGTCCCTGAAGCTTCAGTTTGCTACAATTTATCCTTCATTGACCCACTATGCGAGGACACAATCTGGTTATGAGTTTTGGCCCCTTATAGAGGAATAAGATCCACAAGATCTTTTTCCTCATTGAGCTTCTTTTCATTATTTGTTAAAAAAAAAAGTGTAGCCCACATCTTGAAGGCCCCAACCGATCCTGCCCTGAGCCAATAACTTTTAGGGTATGGAAGAGATGGGGTTACAAATTTGGGTCGAGATGCTCAAACTCAATAAATTTTAAAGGAAAGAAAGTTGAAAACTGTTGAAATATTAATTGAGTTAGAATATTTTATAATGTGGTAGAATTAGTTTGTTAGATCTAGTCATGAGGTTTATTTTCTATATATAGGTTTTAGCATTATAATCTTTTACCATACATTTTGAATAATAAAAATTCTACTTTCAAATTTTTATAACATACATTTGGTTGGCTTATTGTAGGTGATTTTACATATCCGAAGATTGATGATTCTGCCTTAGGACTTAAGGGGGGTTTATGAGAAATTTAAACACTTTGTATTGTTTTTTTTTTTTTTTTTACTTTTTTGTTATACCTTCAAGTTGGAATTAAATTGCATATAACTACTAACTTGAGGGGATGTTAAAATATTAATTGAGTTAGAATATTCTAGAATGTGGTAGAATTAGTTTGTTAGATTCAAATTTGTTAGATCTAGTCATGAGGTTTATTTTCTATATATAGGCTTTAGCATTGTAATCTTTTACCAAGCATTTTGAATAATAAAAATTCCACTTTCAGATTTTTATATTTGTTCAAAAATAAGTATTGTACTTTGTACTAGATAGTTTGTTTTGTTTCATGCTTTCAGTTCGACAAAAGAAGTACAGACGGCTAAACACATGTTGTGTCAAAACATGTTGACATTCCAAATTGAGATACATGTTGTACATGCGGTGCCATGTGGCATATTACCTAGGAATAACTGTTTAAGTAGAAAAATATTACACTATAACAGTAGGACGAGATACAATTGCATACAAACAAGAAACTAGCAGATTAGTGAACAATCAAGTAAATCTTATCTAGTTAATGGATATGCGACACGGACGCACTGACACTAAAACATTAATCTTCAAAAAGTTAGGATACGACATGTTGGGAAAACGCAAATTAATTTTTTAATTTATTATATTATTAGTTTTGTCTAATATACAAATAAGTTAATAACACATTGTATATTTGTTGAATCAAAATGAGCATATCAAATAAAAAAAAAAAAACTTGTAAGTCAAATTTGCAGATATTTTTTCCTTTCCTTTTCATTTTGATTTATAGAAGTAGCTCCGACATGTGTCGGAGAGTGTCTGGAAAGTGTGTCGGACATCGACACGTTGACTCCGATAGAGTGTATGTGCAAACGAGATATAACAAAAACATCCACAATGGAGTCAATTTTTTTTTTTTTTTACAAAAACTATTTGTATCTGTCTGTTATACTTTAACTGTGTATGTTTTCTAAATATGAAAACTGGATTCAAACTATCTTAATTATAATAAGACAAAATACACGATTGGAAGCTCGAGCAAGTACTATTTAGCATGGTCAGCATCTCCTGCCATCTTCATTTTCTTGTATTTTCTTGAATATTTCAAAAATGGTTCTGAGGAACCATGCTTTGCAGTTTCAGAAGCTCCTCCGCCCTCTGTATTGGTTTTACCTTTGCTACTTGATTCTTTCTTCCATCTGTCTCCTCGGATACTGTCAAGAGTTGAAGAAGTTCTATAGGGAGAGAAGCAGGATCCAGATCCCAGCTATCCTTTGGAACATTTGGAGCTTCGCTACCAGTTAGCATGTAGGATGGGACCTGATGAGAGAATCGAAACATCTCTTCTCTTGGAATTGTATGGATTTCTATTGGGTCCGAATGCTGGCGAAAAACTGAAGTGAATCCTGCAACTTTTATCAAAGGGGAGACAATGACACCTTTGTCTTCATTGTAATCTTCAACAATTACCACAACGTCGTATTTATGTATCACCTCATCCTCAGTGAGTTCATTCCAATCCACGGACCAGTTCCTATACAAAGCCCAAACGTCTCCCTTTTCTGGATAAATCTCAATAGCCCCTCTATCACCTTTTCTCCACTTAACCTGATGCGAGAAAGATCTTAAACTCTTGTTAACTTCAGGTTTTCCAACTCTGAAACAACCGCTTGTTTTGGCAAATCCGGAAGATACCCAGTTGAGGGGGCCAAATTCAGCAGTACTTTTTGAGTTCAGCCAACTAATCTGCATCTTGAATGGCTTTCTAGACATCACACCACGGATCAGTGCATAGTAACGTGGCATGCCATCGTCGTCATCATACAGAGCCCAGATTTGTTTTTCAGAAAAAGATGCCTCTACTCTGCACTTATCGAAATTGCAGAAATTTGCATCTGGCACACTCATCAATACTGTTTCTTCAACACTTGCATTGAGCTCACTAGTGCCATCACACATGGAAGAATCTTGCAGCTGGGATGTCTTGCTTGAACCAAGAAGCACAGCACCTTTATTTTTACTAATCTTCAGATCATCAAGAGCGGATGGCTTCTCCTTTTCCGTGTTCAAGCCCTTCCTATTTGCAGATCCCAATTCAGGAGCAATGTTCCACTGGTTTAGCTTCTTAAGGATTTCTGTCTTGGCCTTTCCCATTAGCATGGTACGAAGTTCTGATCGAGACAACTCCTTTGTGCTTGTGGACTGGTCACTAGCTGGAGTAACCCTTTTGTCTCCAAAACTACTCTTTAGATTTCCAAATGAAATTGTACGGGCCGCTTCCTCTTTGCATCCTCTCTTGGAACTCCCTGCTGCAGCAAACGAACCTGGCTTCTGATGGTGGAAGGACCTAGGAACATGTGAACTGCAAATCCTTCCAGAAGCGGGAGCAGACTCCTGTTTCACCAGAAAGGGTTCTCTACAGTTGGGGCACATTAGATTTTGATCAAGATAAATCTTCAGGAACTCATATAGCATCCGGCACTTATGACATGAAGTCCAAAAAGTTTCAGGTCTTGATGCAGGAGGACTTGGGATCAGCTGAGAATTGCTGGAAGGAGTGTGCTGATGATTCCTGGTGGGTGTCTGGCTCCCTGGAATATGCTGGGTGGGAAAAAATTGAAAACTAGTGGCAATTATAGGAGGATTTTGATGGTTACCAACATAACCATGATAAAAAGTGGCAGCTGCTTCTGGAGTCATGTGCCAAGAACCACTGGCAGCAGTTGGTTCCCTTGGCCAGGACTGAGAACTGGTGGCTGTTTCTGGAGTAGTTTGATGAGCGGGATTGTAATGGCCGCCAAAGACTGTTGACTGATAGCTTGGCCAGAGTGGAGGAGGATTGTAACGTGAACCTGTGGTGGTAGCCGGATTCCTTGGGCAAATAGGCATTTTCTGGGCCTTACCAGAAGCTGTCATATTTGTAGCAGAGCTGGAGCAGTTCTTGAAATTCCCAAAAGCGTGTGTATCCGTTGGAAATGGAGGATTCCCAAATGAAACCCTCGATTTAACTCTTAAATTTAGCTTCATATCATACACTAGTTTGTTGCCCTTATCAAAAAGCACACACTGTGCTTGAGAAAGAAGTTTGAATGCTTCTTCAGCCCCGAAGGACTTATTTTTATCAGGGTGAAGAGCCAGAGCCATTCTTTCGTGAGCTCTACGCAAGGTGTCCGTGTCAGCCAAGGGGTCAACGCTAAGAATCTCATACCAGTTTACTTCTCCATTTATTTTCTTCTCATAGCCATCATAGAAATTAATGACCTTGAGGAGCTGAGAGAGATCATCGAGTGAAGGAAATAGCGTTTCCGCCTTTAAAGCATATCTTTTGGCTCCAGCAATGTCCTTCTCTTTTAATTTTTTCTCGGCAATAGCTTTACAACTAATAGCCTCCACTTTATTAAATTCCATTAATGCAGAAATTATCTTTTTAGCTTCTGTAAACCTAGTAAACCAAAAGAATAAAGTTCAACATAAGAAACATGAATATAATGGGTATGCACAAATCTTTCAATAATGAATTCAAACTCGAAAGGAAATAGTAAAAACAGACAAAAATCAACAAAGTCCTGAAGAAGCCACTCTTAAGGCTTGGAAAACTTGCGAATGAATGCATCTTCTTATCAAAAAGTTAATGAAGCCACCAATCAGGTATTCAAATAGTTTTAATTACCTAAATTCCAATTTCATTTATGTAATTGAATGTCTCTTTTATTCAAAGAATCTAAAAAGATTAAATACTGAAAAAAAAAAAAAGTAGCTAAAAGAAGTGGAAAAAGTACACAATCCAGTTACCAGGAATGTGGGCTTACGAAAATAAACGGAAGCATTGAAAGCTAGCCAAAAACATAATCCAACAAAATGCGAAGGAAATCCTAATTGGTAAGATCCATAAAATTGAATGTGTCTTTCCGCATTGGTTCCGTACATGTCTGAATCTGTCTTTTTATGGTGATACTAATTTTATGGGGGAAAAAAAACATTTCTTTGGCAGGATATCGAATTTATGAGTTCTATTAAATCACGGCTTGATTCATGTTCTGATAATTAATTTTGAACAAGTCATTAAGTAGAAACATCTTAATGACATCATGTTAATACAGATAAAGGCATCAACAGGAACCAATTAACTAAATTATTGAAAACTGAAACCCTGTGCCAAACCGACTTTAAAACCCCGGATAAATATATATCCACACACATAGATGTTCTACCCCAACACAACAGGGAGCAAAAGGATACATCCTTGAAATAATTCTAACAGATATGAGCAACCTTCACAAGAACCCCCCCCCCCCCCCCCCCCCAAAAAAAAAAAATAAATAAATAAAAAAAAAAAAAAAAATAATCAATTGGTATGTAAATGAGAAATTCAAAAAAACCCATAAATAAAGATTTATACATGATCAAATTCACATGCAAAATCACCAAATGTAGCAATTTGACTAAAGCCCTGAATTCCCATATCATCAATAAAAATGCAATTGACATTCTGAGTTCTATGAGTACATAAATAAATGGCCATGTGTAAATGATCAAATGGCAATGGAGATACATATACATGTAGTATGTATATAAAATCATCAAGATAGAGTACATAATTTACCTCGTTCAAAAGTAATCTGAATGTTGGTGCCGTTTGATGAATTTGTTGCACAGGAAATTGATGAAATGTTTAACTGCTTTCTTTTAGCACCTCGGATCCACAGAATTTTAGCTGAGAAAATTCTTCTTGTTAATATAGGAAACCCAAAAGTTTGTTTAATAGAAAATTGTGAAACAAAAACTGAATAGACGAAGAGTAAATGAAAATGTCACCGATTTTTTGCAGTTGAGAGTCACTTTTATTTTTGGATTATTTGGAGCAATTTAAAGTTATACCCAACCTTGGTTAACTTTTGACCAAAGCTAGTTGGCCAAATTTCTGAATTTCAATCTTTTCGTGTTCATATTTTTGTTGTTTTTTTGACATTTTTTCAATTTTATTTTAAGCAGATATTCAATATTATTTTAGTGAATTTTTATTGATCTTATGCAACTATGTTCATAAAACAAGTTCTGCTATAGTATAAATAACTTTTACTACATTTATTATCTTTTCTTACTTGCTCATTTTTCAAATCACTTTTACTTTTTAAATGGCATTGATGAGGTTACTACAATTACAGATTACATGAAATCTGTATGAATTCCTCCAAGTTTTGCATCAGTCTGATGATGTTCAGATCACAACAACAATTTCAATTACTGAAGATGACAAAAAAAAAAAAAGTCAGCATGACGTGCATCTGAGCTGTCATCACCGAAGGCTGGGATTTTTAATAATATCAGATTTTGTATCACGCTAAGATCATTGCAATCTGAATTTATTACACACCAATTTCATTTAATAGGTGATATCAACATTTGCCAAAGCCAACCATGGTTAATGAGAGTGGACCCAAATGACGAATGTTTTTGAGTTGCCATCACCGAATGCATCCCACAATGAGTTGTCATCACCAAAGGCATCCCACAAAGCACATTAGTTGTCATCACCGAATGCATCTTTTCGTGCCACAAAAATTATATGGGGTGTGTATGTGTGTGTGTGATCCTTGCACCAGATATGATCAGTTTCATCATCCTCTGATGTAAAATCACACAGCATTGTCCAATGTTAGTACTCCATATGCAGAAATGAGTTAACAGCCTATGGTTGGCAAAATAAATTATGAAACATTATGTTTTTATACATCAGATGTCAAAGGATGTTCTAAACTTCCAATTTTGAGGATTTCAGCTAATCTCGGTATCAGATAAAGCTAGCTAGAAGTATTAACAACATAACTCGAATGCTAAAATATGCAATAACTTTGTTATTAAGGTAAAATATTTTAGCTACAAATAAGGATAATAAGCATCCTCATTTTCGGTGCTTCAGAGTAAAGCCAATGAACCAGCTAAGGTAGAACAAAAAAGTTACCAAATGCCCTCATCATCATGCTTGAATCACATTTATTATCAAATGAGACTTCAGATAAAGTTGCGAGTGAGGAAATATCATAGGGAATCCAAATATTAGATTTTTTCCGTCCAAGGGAACTTTTTCTTGGCATCGCAGTTGTATATACCCATGCTTAAAGAGAAGATTATCTATACATGCTCTTATTTCAATCTTCCTAATGACTTCCACCATTTTTCAGTGCCTTATCAGAAATATTAGGCATCAAATCTGAACTTTCTGGGAAAAAAAAATACTAACCATATAGTCAGCCCAATCATGTTACAGGAATCGAAAATTTGAGATCAAATTTTACAGCCACACACATGGAGTCAATCTATTTATTTACCCATCACATCAACTCACAATAATCCACATCATTTTCGGTCAACTAGGGTGGCATTAGTGGGTGGAAAACTAGCATAATTCGTTGAAAGAACTATTCTGACAGGATTCAGAATAAAAAGAAAGGGTGAAATTGATATACTGAAAAGAAAAGAATAGTCGAAATTAGTTGGGGAAGTGTTCAGTTTACTAAGAAAAGAATAGTTGAAATTAGATTAGAGAAAATTCTATTATCAGTCTGAAACTTTATCGGTGAAATTCTTACAGATCAATTTGTATGGAGGCTCGGGCAGATATATTTCTCTTTAAAGAAATGACCGTTAAACTTCACGGTTATCTGATAGAAAATTTACAACATTATCAGTAAGGATTCCACAAAATAAGGCAATTGAATATGTGGGCTAAGAAATCACACTTTACTAGCCAAAACAAGCTTCATTAATACTTGTGCTTTCAACAACTGTCGATGTATGTTTTAATCAACAAAATTAAAGCTTCCATTTTTCTGACTGCTACTATTTTGTGCAATGCAATCCTCCCTACAAAACATATTATCAAGGATTTCAACAGCCACTATCAACTACACTGCCTACTCTCTCATCAGTCTCCAGTTTCAAAATGTGAGAGAAACTAAATAACAATACAAAAAGGGTACACTTATCCAATAGTGAGAATCCAGGTTCTTCTTTCAGTTCACATTCAGGCACATCCTCCTTCCAAATTGCCCTTTAGGTTTCGAGAGAAGTTCTATGGGCAGCCATATTACGTGCTGTCAACGGGTTTCTTTCTTTGGAGTCATTCCAGTTCTGTCCATCTACAAGCCTCTTTTCCATTGACTTCTTAGAATCTGAGGGAGCATCAGTTGTATCCGCGGCAAGGTTATTCTTCTGTAGAGCCTCCTCACTACCCGTCGCATGCCCTCTCTTGAGAGACTCAAAAACTGACTGGACCTTCTGTGCAGATTGAGAGGCTCTGGTATCTGAAGCTGTCACACTCTCAGAACCCCCGGATGTTGCAGACATACCTGGCTTCTGATGGTGGAAAGCACAACAACCAGGTGAACTATGAATGCTTCCAAGTGGAGGGGCAGGCTTCTGTATTGCAACAAAGGCCTCCTGACAGCGGGGGCAGAGAAGTTTCTGGTTGAGATAAATCTTCAGGTACTCATATTGCATCCTGCACCTAGTGCATGATGTCCAAAATGTTTCAGGACCTGATGGAGGACAGGGGACCGGACGAAGATTGCTGACAGGGGCATGCTGGGCAGTTGTCTGATTCCTTGGCTTGGATGGAGTGCGAACAGAAGTAGAATTGGAGGCAGTTTTGGAAGTCTTCTTACTACTGGGAATGTTGTGGACAGTGGTGGCAGTTCTCGGATTCCTTGGCCAGGTGGAGTTGCTGCGTACTGAGAACTGGTGGCAGTTTTTTTAGCCCTTTTCGGACGGGGAACATGTTGGGCACCAGTGGCATCTTTTGAATTCTTTGGCCAGGGTGGAGGAGGATTGAAATGCAAACTGGTGGCAGTAGCTGAAGTTCTAGATTGAGTTGGCATGTGCTGGGTCTTGGCATCGGTCGCCATATTCCTCGCATTCTGAGAGCTGGAGCTGCTTCTGAAATTACAGAAACCATTTCTGTCAGTTGGTAGTGGAGGATTTGGAGCTCTTATGTTCAACTTCAGATTATATGATGACATCTTGTCCTTATCTGACAGGATATTAAAGGCTTGAGTAAGAATTAAGAATTCTCCAGCAGCCCAAATGGACTTGTTTTTATCAGGGTGAAGACCAAAGCCATTTTTCTGTATTTTTTACCCAACGTATCATCGTTCGACAGAGGGATCCGGACTGAAAATCCTGTACAAGTCCACTTCTCCATTTATTTTCTTCTGAGAGGCAACATAGAGGTTAATGACCTCCAATAACGCAGAATGACCCTCAAGATTTGGAAACAGACTTTGAGCCTTTAAAGCAAATTTATTGGCTCCAGCAATATCCTCGTTCTCTAACTTCTTCTCGGCAATACCTTTACACTTCATAGCTTCATCTTTATTACATTCCATTTTAGAAATGGTCAAACCTATTGCACCAGAATAAGAATGTAGTTAAGCAAATAATACACATTGGATAAGCACATACAATCTAGAAATGAATGATGCAGCAATTGGGATAATGTGGATGAACCAAAAGAGTTATTCGATGTATCCCATGAATCATATTAAGTTTGAAAATTAAGAGTTGTTCAAGTTAAAAGACACAAAATGATTCCATTTTTTATCCAAAATTATGCAACCTAAAAACAACGTAGTCAAAAAGTTTAGCTTTGGTAATTTTTGTTTTTTTTGTTTTTTTTTTTGTTTTTTGTTTATAAACATAGAATGTAATTTTTTTAGGTAAAATATGTGGTTGATAAGTAGCTTGGAAAAATGTATGTAGTTGAAAACTGATTTAGGGAAATATGTTGTTTATAAACAATTTACCAAACAGAGGCTTAATGATTTAAATACCAACATCTCTTTTATTCAGAGATCCTATTATTCCGATGTTCAAGAAAGCAAGAGGTTGTCGCTCAATCAACTGCAGAAGCTGAGTATGTAGAAGCAACTGTTGCAGTTAATCAAGCTCTATGGTTAAGAAAGATCATGATAGATCTAAAGCTGACCCAAGAAGAAGCAGCTGAAGTATTTGTCGATGATCAGGCTGCAATAGCAATTTTGAACAATCCGATCTTCCATGGAAGAACCAAGCACTTCAAGGTGAAGTACTACTTTATCAAGGAGGTGCAAAAAAGTGGTGAAGTGAAGCTGGCATATTGCAACACAAGTATCCAACTTGCGGACATTCTAACAAAGGGTTTGTCCAATGCAAAGTTTGAATTTTTGAGAGAAAAAATTGAAGTCTCCAGTAAAAATAGCAAGGAGTGTTGAAATATGCTATATTTGTTGCAGAAAATCAGATTTCTTGGAATAACTGTGCAGATTTCTTGGAAAAACTGTGCAGAATTTTTTGGAATAACAAAAGCTGAAAAAACGCCTGATATTTAAATATGTTACAATTTCATGTATAAATACATTCATAAGTTAATAAATAAATTATCAGTTTGCAGCCCATTTTTACATGTTTTATTTATTTTGTCAAAAAAATCAACACTTGAGAAGGGGTTTTGTCCCAGGCTTTGCTGTGTATCCCTGGGGATTCAAATCTTCGACCTTAAGAGGCTTGTTAGATGATCTTGGAACCACTAAACCCCTTCTCAGGGGACAATCTATGTATTGCGGGACGTCGCAGGCTACCGCCAATAGATACCACAAATCCTTTTAGCATAACCTAGCTAGAATTAGAAAGCTGAAAACATAAAAGATTAATGATATTCTTCACAAAAATTTCAACATAACAGAAGCCTGCACGAACTTTGAAGACAATATGAGATAAACATATTAATTTGTCAAATATTATTTTTTAGAAGGAAAAATCCAATAGTCTGACAATCGTATATATGCATTATCTTACCTAAAATTACGCTTTTATGTTCTTAAGGTTTCAACTCATTGCAAAATGAGTCTACATGAGACCTTCTGAGGGGAAAAAAGCTAACTAAACTAGACATCGTAATTTTTTAAGAAGTGGACCTGAATTAGCCAAAGCCCTAAATTAAGGTTAGAAGAAAACTATACTACCATGCTTATGGTAATTATATGAATCAAGAAGTCTATGAAGCTAATAAGACATGTCGATAATTCGCATACATATATCCATGCATATTTACCTACGCACTCGATGGTTATATATATGTGTACATATTTGAGAGCTGCAAATATATTCGTAAACTACACTTGTTCAACGAGGTATTTTTGTCATAGACACTCATACATGAGTGTAACCCAAAAAAATGGAAGCATTAAAGACAATAACATAATCCGACAAAACACTACCTTTCCAGGAGATCTTAACTGGTAAGATCCATAGATTGAAAAGAGTTTTATAGGCTGATAGCATAGAAGTTTGAAAATCCAAAGAACGTTCAGTACTGGGCGACCAACCATGAAAAAAGGCATCATTTGACAAGACTTCCATTTTTGTGAGTTCTATAAATCTTGACGTAATCCATAGCTTGGATTAATTTCAAACGGGGTTTGATTAAAGTTTCCATCTTAAAGACGTTATCTAATAAACATGAAAGGAAACAACAAGAAACGACAAATGAAATTACCGAACACTGAACCCCATGCCAAACCTGCATCAAAACTTTACGCAAACCTATATCCACTTGCGAAAGTCTTTCTACCTAACAAATAGAAAACAAAAATAATATCCTTTAAATAATTCAAAACATATCAGCAACCTTTACAAGAACTTGAAATCTATTCATTCATCTCCTTCGAGTTTTGATGAGAGACTTCAATCTTCCGTGATAGTGGAAACTTAATTCATTTCTCTTTTAACAACGCCAGCAAAAAAATCATATTAAAAAAAAAAATCTTCAAATAGACCGCGGCAATATCTCGAAAAGAAATAAAAATCAAATACATTCCAAGCAATTGAAACAAAAGGGAAAGAAACACACGTCAAATATTTCACTCATACCCAGAAATTCATACCTTGTATTTCAAGCAAGCAAAAGTCTTCCAATCCTCAATAATAGCGGAAATGATATCTAAACTAAATAAGAACCTGTTAATTTTCTTTAATTATTTGCATATTTTTTTGGACCATTCATGAGGCTACCAATTCATAGAGATTATGTGTGATTTGGATGGATTCATCAAAGTTACTTTACAGATTTCATCATATTTTTTGTAATGTAATGAGTACAAAAATCAGTTTATTACAGCCGAATATTTACTGAATTTGACAGAGTTGTACGAGGTAAACAAGGGGTGTATCTGACCAAGCATCGTGGGCTCCAATGAACACATATATGAGCTGTCATCACAAAGGCTGGGAGTAATCCTAGCACAATGTGAAGATCAGTTTTTCATAGAATTTCACTTCTAAGTTTTAAAGAAGTCCATGTTTCAATTCATTACTAGAGAAGTCTGCATGACTTATGTTCCAAAAAAAAAATTAACTAGATGTGCAAACTTCTGAAGAAGAGGATCTAAATTAGTCGGAGCCTGAATTAAGATTTAAAAAAAATATATGAATACTACCATGTGTTATTAAAATACAATATAGAGAAGTCAATGAAGCCTATAATACACGTTAGTAATTACATATGCGCATGCATAGGTATGTAGCAGCACGTGCTAATGGATACATATAAACGTACACGCACACACATTATCATTAAGAATGATGCAATAGTTTTGCAAAAATCACAAGGGAAATCGAAACAGATTAACTAGATTACTGAACTTTCAGAGATGAGTGTAAATGAAAATAACTGAAGCATTTAAATATATAAGCCAATCATATAATCCGAAAAACTGTGATACCATTTTTTTTTTAAAAAAATGAATCGTTTGACAAGATATCTAATTTTTGAGTTCTATAATACATGACTTATTCCGTTGCCTTTTTTTCATTTAATTTTGAACAGGATTCATTAAATAGAACCATACTAATGATATCATGTAAATACAGAAAGGCATCAACACAAACCAACAAACTAAATTGTTGAACACATAAACCTCGTGTCAAACTTGCTTCAAAACTCCAAATAAAGCTAATATCCTCACACAGATATTTTAACCCCCCCCCCCCCCCCCCCTCACAGTAGGAAGCGAAAGGATATATCCTCTAAATAATTCAAACAAATATCAGCAACTTTCACGAGAACTAAGTATATATGCATAAAAATAAAATCCCTTTCAAGTTTTCATGAGAATTAGAATCTTCATGAGTGACAGTAGAAACTTAATTCTTTTATCAGTAGCAGAGTAAAAATCATCATATGTGCCTCTTTTTGATTTCCTTCTCTGAAGCTGAGGGTGTGTAATGCTACTCGGCCATAGATATTGTCTTCATGCCATCCTTCAAACTTTCATCAGCAGGCTGGATCTGTTGTGCAGTTGGAGTGGCTCTGGAAGGTGTTAATATAGAACTTTCGGAACCACCTGCTACACTTTAGACATCAGTCTTTGCACCATACACTTCAACTAAAAAAGGTACAGACAAGTTGCACATTTATTACGCAACGACCATATATTACAAAATAGAATTATATCAAATCTAATTGCACACATCAGCATACATATAGCAAATTAATCACTGCATCAACATTCTTCACTAGAAACGCCAAAACCTGAGGCGACATTTGAGCAAAAGAAAAATGATGAAATGTTGATTTTACAGCTTTCCTTATCACCCTGGATCCAAAAAAAAAAAAAAATTAGCAGAAAATTTTCTACTTACAAAATTTAGGAAATCCAAAGTTTTTTTTGATAGAAAATTATGAAAGAAATGTAGAGGAAAGGATTATAGGGAAATGCCATGGGTTGTTTGCGGTTCAAAGCCACTTTACTTTTTGAAGTTTAGAAGCCTTTGTTTGCAGTTCACAAGCCTTTGCTTTAAATGGATTTCCTTTTTTTTTTTTTTGGTTCATAATTTAATGATTTTTTGCATTCATGCGTTTTCCCTTGGAAAAAATTGAGTTATCAAATTGTATACTCTATTCTCGAGTAAAGTTGCAATATTTATCGAAATTATTCCTATTTGAAGCAAAATCATCCAAAATTTAGTGAATTTTTTATGCAACTGTGTTTCAAAAGGGATTCTAGTCACAGTAATATCAAGCTTATTATTATCTTTTCTCATTTTCTCATTTTCAAACCACTAGTTTTACATTTTTTTAATGGCATTGATGAGGTACTATCAAGTATCAACACAGAGTATTTGAGTTTTGTATGGATTCATCAAAATTAACTTTACTGACTACATCGGATATTGTAAATTGTATTAGTCTTTGTCTTTGTAACCTAAATATGACCATCAAAATCTAAGGTCATGTTCTCTTTACTGTTTTGAGGTCGTTTTCTGTTTTTATTTTCGAAAACACTAAAAACGCGTTCTCTTTACCATTTCCGATACCGCATTTTGGAAAACAAAAAAAAAAAAAATTGTACGCAAAACACCTAAAACCTCGTTTTGGGCGTTTTGTGTGTATTTCAACAAAAAATGTTCAAAACGCGTTCTGAGATTTTTTTTTTTTTTTTTTTAAGAATTATCCTAACTTGGAACTAAGCTTTATATAAAGTTTTTATTTTTTATTTTATTTTATTTTTTAGAATTATCCTAACTTGGAACTAAGTCTAAATAAAGATTTTTTTTTTTTTTTTTTTTTTTTTGGAGAATTATCCTAATTTGGAACTAAGCTTAAATAAAGTTTTATTGAATTCAATATCAATATTACAAAAAAAAAATCAAATGAGAATTCTTGTTGTTATATTTCAAAAAATGCCTTGATAAATGGACTCTGATGGTTTTGAAAGAACTTGCATTTTTTGGATTTTAATAGAACTAGAGCTTCCTCAAATCCCGAACCTGACCAAGCTGTGTTAATATAGACTCTTAATGCTCATATTAGTGTGTTGCATGTAACCATGTTTTCAGTGTATTGTGAAAGGAAATTTGAGTTTGAACCAGTAGTATTTTGCAAGCAAATTAATTAAAAATAGTTTAAGTAGTATTCTGCAAAATTTCAAACAGAACTTATATTTCAGCTTTTCATTTTCAAAAACAGTTTTCAGAAATGACAAACCAAATGTATTTTCAGCAAATTTAAAAACAAAAATAAAAACAGGAACACAAAACATTTTTGAAAATGAAAATACAAAATAAAATACAAATAGAACGCCACCTAAGTTTTTTGCACACATTTTCTTTGCTGCCCTTGATGAGGTTTGTATCTGAAGTTACGCACAGTGGGGGCCCCATGAGTTGTCATCACCGATGGACAGGACTGTGAATTGCATCCGCTTTTGTAAAATAGTTAAGATCCGTATAATCAAAATTTTATTATACACCAATTTCATTTAATACATGTCATCAACACCATGGTTAATGAGTGGGATCCACAAGATGCACATTTGAGCTGTTGTCATCAAATACAGCTCTCGTTTCTCGTGCTAGAGAAATTATCTGGTGGGTGGGATCATAGTGTTAAATGATCTCGACAAAACAATATAAGAATCAAAGAAAACAAAGACCAAGAAGAATCAAAGGAAAAAGGGGAGGCTAGGGTTCCTTATGCATAATGAAAAAATAAAACAAAGTTAATTAGAAACCTAATTACAAATAAACTATAGATAGGCTATGCTGGAAAGACTATTCTACCCTTAATAAATAAATAAAACAAAATAACCATATATTTATTAACACATGATAGCACCAGATGAGATTAGTTTCCATCCTTTGATCATACAACATTGTTCAATTTTAATACTCTACAGGTAGAAATGAGTTAGCAGAATATGATTGGCAAAATAAATCATAAAGCATTCTGTTCTATACATCAGATGTCAACGGATGTTTCGTACTTCCAATTTTTAGGATTTTTAGACAACCTTGGTTTCGAATTATAAAGCTAATTAGAAGTATGCTAAACTTTACAGAACATTCCAACAACTATTAAAAGGCCAAGAATTTTTTTTGGAAGACATGGAAAATGCATCTTTCTCTTCTTGAAATTAGGTTAAAGTAAATTCCATGATTAGCTGAAAAGTTTATCAATGAGATTTATACAAATTAGAATTTCAATTTGTTTGGGGATGATACATTTCTCGTCGTTATAAAAGTTGTTTGACCAACTTTTGACTAAGAGAAATTAAGGTCAAAGGTAGCCACTTGAAGTTGAAATAAATAGACAAAATAAATTAGTGGGTGTCGATAATGGAAAGGGAAAAAGTTTTTTTTTTCCTTCATTTACAAGATAGTATATACAAGAAGTGAATATTACATATTTACTACTCAAGTCCCTAACATTTACTAGATGCTATATTGGTACAATAGTAAGAGAATTATACATATTTACAACACTCCCCCTCAAGTTGGTGCATATATATCACACATGCCCAACTTGGATATCGATTTATAGAATGAACCACTAGTCACTCCGTGTGTCATGATATCGGCTAGTTGATTTTCACTTTTAATAAATGGAATCTCTATATTCTTGGAGTCGAGGTTGTCTTTGATGTAGTTTCTGTCAAGTTCTACGTGCTTTATTCGATCATGTTGAACTGGATTGTTTGCTATCTCAATAGCTGCAGTGTTGTCACAAAAGAGTAACATAGACTTACTTGGACCAAAACCAAGTTCACTAAGAAGAATCTTCAACCATGTAAGTTCGGTAGTTGCATGATGCAAATTACGATATTCTGCCTCTGCACTGGATAGTGAAACCACGTTTTGCTTCTTACTTCTCCAAGTAACAAGATTTCCTCCAACAAATGAAACATATCCCGATGTAGATTTTCTATCTAGTCTTGATCCCGCAAAATCAGAATTTGTAATAACCCACAATGTCTAGATGCTCTCTTTTTGAGTACAAGACGCCCTTGCCCGGAGAGGACTTTAGATATTCCAAAATACGATTAATTGCACTCATGTGCTGATCACTTGGGTTATGCATGAATTGGCTTACAACACTCACCGCATATGAGAGATCGGGTCTTGTGTGAGTAAGATAGATCAATTTTCCTACCAATCTTTGATATCTCTCTTTGTTCGTAGGGACCTGATCTGGGTAGATAGATAGACCACGATTCACCTCAATAGGTGTATCTACAGGAGCACAAGCTGACATACCAGTTTCAGCTAAGAGATCAAGAACATACTTGCGTTAGGAAAGGAAAAGTCCTTGCTCGGATCGTGATACTTCGATGCCCAAAAAATATTTCAGAGTACCCAAGTCTTTCATTTCAAACTCTGTGGTCAGATGAACTTGAAGCCTTTGAACTTCACTGAGGTTGCTTCCAGTAACAATCATATCGTCAACATATACAATGAGCAAGGTAATATCCCGATCATTTCTTTTATAGAATAGGGCGTAGTCAGCCAGTGTCTGCTTAAAACCGTACTTCTTCATTGAACAACTCAACCTTCCAAACCATGGCCTTGGTGATTGTGTTAGCCCATATAGGGCTTTCTTCAATTTACACACCTTACCTCCTGGAGGATTAAAACCCATAGGTGGATCCATATACACTTCCTCTATCAGATCACCGTGAAGAAATAAACTTTGAACATCAAATTGTCTCAATGGCCAGTCAAGATTGACTTCTAAAGATATAATAACTCTAACAGTATTCATCTTGGCCACTGGAGCAAAAGTTTCCTGATAGTCAATTCCATAGGTCTGTGTGTAACCTTTTGCAACCAGTCTAACCTTATACCTATCCACATTCTCATCAGACTTGTATTTTAACGAGTACACCCATTTGCACCCTACAGTTCTCTTTCCTGGTGGTAGGGGGACCACCTCCCAAGTAGAATTTTTTTGAAGAGCATCCATTTCTTCTACCATAGCAAATTTTCACTTAGGCTGATCAAGAGCTTCATGGAAATTATTAGGAATAGAAACAGAAGAAAGTTGAAGGGAAAATGCCAAGTTAGTCTTAGATAAACGATGGTAAGAGATATAGTCAGAGATAGGAAAGGTAGTATTGGAAGAAGATGTTGAGAACCCAACCTATCAGGTGGTTTACGATTCCGAATGGAATGTCTCCTACCTATGGTGTCAATATTGTCTGAAGCTGCAGGGTTAGAATTAGAAATAGGTATAGAGTTAGGAGAGGTAGGAGGTGAAATATGTACCTCATTTTCAATCATAGAAGAGTCCGATGGCACCGTAGCATCAATAGGAGGACTATCAAAGTCTGAAGAGGGCCCAACTGTGTCTTCAGTAACTAGTGCTGGGGTATGAGGAATATCTAGATTTCTCCTGGAATAGCATTTTTGGAACAACCTCGGTGATCTATCACTCTCAACTTCGGACTCCCCCTTCCCCCCAGAATTCCAAACTTTCTTTTCTTCTAACCACATTTGTTCCCCTTCTTTACTATAAACCTCCCTCTGAAGTGGAACCAAGGACACATCATCCGAAAAAAAGGACTCAGATTCGCAGAATTCAACATCCATAGAAATGTAATATTTCCCTGTAGGGGGATGAAAGCATTTGTATCCCTTTTGGGAGCTAGAGTAACCAAGGAAAACACATTTCAAGGCACGAGGATCGAGTTTGTCTCTAAGATGAGAATGCACGTGAACATAACATACACAACCAAAAATTTTAGGACAAATATTTAAGGCAGAAGGAATAGGATGAAACCTTGACAACATCATTAGGGGAGTTTGAAAATTGATTATGCGAGAAGGCATACAATTGATGAGAAAGACGGTAGTTGTCACAGCTTCAACCCAAAAACGTTTTGGAACCCGCATAGTGAAGCATAAAACTCTGGATACCTCAAGGATATGCCTATTTTTACGCTCCGCTATACTGTTCTGTTGTGGTGTGTAACCACAAGTTGTTTGGTGGAGAATACCGTGAGTCATGAAGAAGTTAGCAAGGGTTTGATTCACAAACTCACAACCATTGTCAGAATGAAAGACCTTAACACGTGTATGAAACTGTGTCTCAACCATTTTTGAGAATTGGGGAATAACATGCACGACATCACCTTTAGATTTTAACAAGTATATCCAACACACTCTGGTGCAATCATCAATAAAAGAAACAAAATATTTTTTACTGGAAATAGATGGGGTAGAGAAAGGGCCCCAAACACCAGTATAAACACAAGTAAATGGAACTTGACTTCTATTAAGACTGATTTTAAAAGATACAAGATGATTTTTGGCAAAAATACATTGTTCACATCGCATACTAGAACTAGGAGTATTCTGAAACAAATTTGGGAACAGGTGTTCTAAATAAGAAAATGACGGGTGCCCTAGTCGACAGTGCCACAAAAGGATCTTGTCTCTAGGAGAAGATCTACTAACAGCTTGAAGCCCATCACCAGTCTCTTTTTGCAGTTTCCTTGTCCCCTCCAAAAAATATAGTCCTCCTCTTTCTCTACCAGTGCCAATCGTCATCTTCGTTCGATTGTCCTGAAAAATGCAATGAGAGGGTGAGAAAGTCACATAACAATCTAGCGTTTTTGTAATTTGACTAATGGATAATAAGTTGGTAGAGAATGTAGGAGCAAGTAGGACAAAGGATAAGGATAGAGTAGGTGAAAATGAAACATTTCTGGCCCCAGTAATTTGGACAGAATTTCCATTTGCCACCTGGACATACTGAACATGTGAAGTGGTTAGAGAATCAAGAGTAGAAGGATTGCAAGTGAAATGATCAGTAGCTCCAGAATTGATAACCCAAGAATTAGATACAGTAGAAATAGATGCTAAACCAAAAATACCTTCCCTCGGAGACAATCAAGCAACATGAGATGCAGCGGGAGCATGAGTAGAGACAGTAGATGCATGACTAGTTTGAGAGGGTCTCCAATCTTTCCTCTCAGCTTGTTTGCGTATGATCCAGTCCGGATACCCATTTTTCTTGAAACATTTGTCAACAGTGTGTCCTTTGAAATGACAGAATGAGCAAATATCATAAGATTGATTAGGGGCACTTGATCGAGGATTGAATCCTCTAGCGGCTAATGCAGAAGCCTCAGAGTGGCTTTCAGTCCCCATGGTAAGTTGCCGTTGTTCCTCACGGCGGACCATAGAGAAGACTTCCTCCAGGGTTGGAAGAGGTGTTTCCGCCAAAATGCGACTATGTACCTGATCTAGATTATGATCAAGCCCCGCAAGAAACATATAAATCCTATCTTCAGCAGAACGTTTCCTTAACTCTTCAATATCGACTGTACACTTCATAGTATTTGGCCTACGATAATCAAGCTCCAAGAAAACAGAGTTCATTTCAGTGTAATACGTGACAAGAGGTCGTTTCCCTTGACTCAATTGGAAAGATTTTCTAACTAACTCATAAATTTGTGATGAATCAGAGACATCAAGGTAACTTTTCTTAACCGTATCCCAAACATCTTTGGCAGTATCACACTGAACAAAATGTGCCACAAGAGTGTCGATCATAGAATTTATAAGCCATGACTTAACAATAGCATCATCTGCCACCCACTCACCATAGTCACGGTCACTACTACTCGGTGCAGTTTTCTCACCAGAGATATGATTTGTTTTCCTCCAACCAGCAATGTGCATCTCTAAAAGTTTTGACCAAACACGATAATTCTTTCCATCAAACTTAATATGAATCGGAGAAGATGTCTCGTGAACTAATGATGTCACAATCTTGTTCTCAGCCATTTTTCAATTCTAAATAACAGTAAAAAACCAACCAACACTCAAAGGATTTTACAATGTAGGTAGTGTCCCTTCCAACTCAATCAAAGAACTACCTATTTCTCAATAAAGAGTAATTCCCACATAAAACAAGACAAAAGAAGGTAATGCTTAGCTGAAAAAGAGCTCACTGAGCTAAAACAGAATTCTACCGGAGCTGACCGGAGATGGTGCCGGAGCTGACCACCAGAGTCGCCCACGACTCTGTAGTTGCACAGGGAAGAGGCACGAAGAAAAAAAACGCGGAAAAATGCGCAGGCAGGGTCGTGCGGTCCCAAAAATCACGAAAAAAAGGGTTCCAAGGTTGCTATGGCGTCGTCGGCGTCTTGGTAGGTCGTCGGGGGCGCGGTGATGGGCCGGAAAGCAACTGGTCAGGCCGGAAGCAGCAGGTGTGGAAGGAAATGGAAGCTAGGGTTTTGTTGGCTCTGATACCATGTCGATAATGGAAAGGGAAATTTTTTTTTTCTTCATTTACAAGATAGTATATACAAGAAGTGAATATTACATATTTACTACTCAAGTCCCTAACATTTACTAGATGCTATATTGGTACAATAGTAAGAGAATTATACATATTTACAACAGTGGGAAGTTGAAAAAGTTCAATCCCACATAGAAAAGGTAGAAGAAATTGAACCACCTTATTGGGTTTGGGCCCCAAGGGTACTAATAGTATTTGAAGGGGAGATTAGGAGAGGACCTACATGCAAGTATAGATTTTATTCATTCCAAAATCAATTTTGATTTCTTTCTTTGCAAATAATATTCCTTTACTTGTTACACTATTCTGAAATATCCTTTTCGGTCCTGAATATTATTTTATTACAATCATTAGTCCTCTTTTGGTTTAGAGAGATCAAAACATCACTAGGTTCGTTGGGCTTGTAATTTGAAGTGGTACTATTAAGAGTCAAGGTCGTTGTATCTTGAGACACGAGTGTCAGAAGATAGACAGCAGTGCAGGGCATTATCGTCTTAAGGAGAAAGAGTCAAACTCTTGCATGGGTCATATTTTATTATGCTTCATTTAATGCACGCTGTAAATTGTCTTACCAATACATTTTACGGCCTGCTAAAATGTACACCGTAAATAGTCTTGCCAACACCTTTTACGGCATGCAACCTCGATGCGCAAGCCTGTGGGACCCATGACGAGATCCGATGCCAAGGAGGTTCAAGATTCGATGCTAAAAAAGTAATTAATGTCAAGAAACGCAAGCCGAGAATAAATTTGGAGCCAAAAAGAAGAAGAAATTGGACTCAGCCAATTTCGGTCGATCGAAAGTCATTCCGGATGACTGAAAGTCTGCAGAGATTTTTTGAAGGCAGCCTCAGTCGCGTTCGGATGAGGCTTGGTCGATCAAAAGTCCCATTTCGGTCGACCATGTTATCGACCAAAATAATTTCTGTCGACCGAAACACTCCGTTTCACAAAAACGGGGTTTTTGTTGCAATTTCTGAAATTACACATTTTTCCCATTTTGTACATTTTATACACATTTCTTGTCATTTTTAAACATTAACTTGGTAGTTCATTTGAGCTTGGTCTGAAGAGAGACTCCTTGAGGTAAGGTTAACCTCCTTTATTCTTGTATTATCCTTGGAATTTCTTCAACTAAATCTAGGGTATTATTATTCTTGTGTTTGTTGTTGATTTTCGCCACCTTGGAATTTGTTTGATTGATACCCATTGGGCTAGGGTTTGTTAATCCTTGAATTTTGGGTTAGATTTAAACTTGGGTTAAGGTGTTTATCGCTTATTTTACCACTTTAGCTTTCTTGGGTTGGTATTAAAATTGTTGTGGAAATTTTCGGTCAATATACCGAAGGGGTTCGCATCATTTGGTATCATAGCTTGGCTCTAATTTGGTAAACCTATCTTTACTTTCTTGTTGTTGTTATACAAAAAAAAAAAAAAAAAAAAAAAAAATCCGAAAATTGAGAAAAATTGGGGGAAATTTATATGCCCATGTGTATTGTTGATTCCATGTATTGGGTATATTGATTGTGAGTTTATTGGGGGAATTCCATATTCATTCACTACAAAACATACAATTTCCAAATTGCGTATTCAAAGTGTTTGATAAATTGTCCCTATGAAAAATACTCCATTAATGCTTTGTTATTCAATGCCCATAACTTGTTAATTACTTGGGGCTATCCAATTCCATTATTGAGATTGAGTTATCAACATTATATCCCATATATCACTTGCTCCATACATTGGATAATATTGATCATTCATTCCTTGCCATATTTGAGTTGTTGGGGGTTTTCATATAACCACATTATCCACATTCAAGGCCACTTCAATATTGAGTACAAAGTGTTTGCTAAATTGCCTCATTGAAAAATTACACTCTTGTGCTTATTTCCTCTACATCTATGCCTTGTCTAATACTTGTGGTTATTCAATCCCATTGTTGAAATTGTGTTCCTAGCATCTTATCCCACACAAATATTGTTCCTTTTGAGTTTAGCAAGCACATAAATTCCACTTGCTATTGTACCTACTTGTTATAAATTCCTTCTTCCTTCTTATTTCTTAACTTCACAAGAATTATACTTTGTGGTTTAGTTGATTACCTTCCTTGGAGAACTTGAGAAAGGAGTTTTTGAGTGGAAAAAGGAAAGAGTGGTGAGTTCAATAGAGGGTAAAAGTCAAATTTGAGTGAAACACGAGAGAAATATTTTCTTGTGAGAACACTTTCACACTTGCACACCATGTCCATTTTCAATTCTCAAACTCAAGATTTGAAGTACTTGTTGGAAAATCTTTCGACCACCATGGCTAGACAAATGGAGAAAAGTGGGGGTGAGTTGGAAAATTTAGGAACAAGAGGGGAGAGTACATCAAATAAGGGAGGTGAAGAAATGATGTGTAGTAGAAGAAGGATGAGGGATAATCTTGGGGACATAGTGTATAGGGATGGAGTTAGAAAACAAAATGGGAGTTTGAATAGGAAAATCAGAATGGATGTTTGGGATGATGAAAGGGATAGTAAAAAAAATGGGGGCATGTATAGGAAAAGAGGAGAATGGGTAGATAGGAGTGGAGATGAAATTGATGATAATATTGATATAACAAAAATAAAGAGTCCATCATTCCATAGGAGGGATGATAATGAAGGAGAAGTTGAAGAAGATTGGGGAAGGGATAGAAGAAGAAGAGAGTGGGTAGATAGGAGTGGAGATGAGATGGAAGAGAAGGTTAATATTAAGCAAATGAAGACTTCATCATTCCATAGGAGGAACGGTAGTGGAAGTAGAGAAGTAGTGAAGGAGAGAATTGCTAGTCCACAAACATCTTTGGCCCATGATAATGAGAGGGAAACACATGGTCACATGGAGAATATAATTTCTACACTAGATGCCTAGTGAGTGATAAACCATGTAGTCTCATGAAAGATGGGGAGATTGGCACTAATTTGGTGAGTGCTAGTAGGGTGGAGAAATTGGGGTTATCGGTTATGAATCATCCTAATCCTTATGTATTGCAAAGGTTGAATGACTATGGGGAGGTGAGGGTAAGTGAACAAGTTCTTCTTACTTTTCACATTGGTACTTATAGTGATCAAATATTATGTGATGTGGTTCCCTTACACACTACTCACATAATTTTGGGGAGACCTTGGCAATGTGAGCGAAATGTAAATCTTGATAGGAGGAGGAATCGGTGTAGCTTCAAAATGAATGAAAAAAAGGTTGTGATCCTATCTTTGAGTGCAGAAGAAGTATGCAAAGACCAAATGAAGCTCAAGAAGGAATTAGAGGAAGAAAAAGAGAAGGAGAAAGAAAAAGAAGAAGAAGAAAGGGGGAATAGGAAAATAAAAGAGAATTCAATTGAGAAAATTGAAGAAAGCAAAAATGAGAGCATGAGAGTTGGGGCCTCGACCCTAGAAAAAGGTGAGAAATTGAGAGTTGGAGCCACGACTCCAGAAAAAGGAGAGGCGAGAGAAGAACTGAGAGTTGAGGTTCCTACCTCTGAAAAAGGTAAGGGAGTGATGAGTGCCACCAAGAAAATTGAGAGAAAAGATCACCCCAAAATGTTCTTTACTCTTGAATATTCTAACACTTTGCTCCCTAGCTTGGTTACTTCTTTGTTGCAGGGGATCATTAAGCATACTTATCAAAGCAACAAGGAGCTCCAAAGGCATGCCGTGTGGAAGAAATTCATGGAAACATTTTCCTACAACAACGAGTACAACCGAGGTAAAGAAAATGGAATAACCAATGCAACATCGAGGAGGTATGCTCCTAACATTTCTTTGAATGCAAGGTTATTGTGTTTTGAATACATTAGAGGGTTGTATGATCTTGATGTAGATTTGACAAGTGTGTTGTGGACTTGTGAAAATGTAACATGTGGTAAGGATCATTGTCATGATGAGTGCTTAATTTGTAAATGCAACTTTTTGCATGTACCCAATTGCATAAGTACCAAATCCTTGTGTGAAAATGTTGCATATAGTACATTTAATGAGCATGTTAAATCCTTATTTTGTGAAAATATGCTTGACGTGCATATTTTGATGCAAACTACGTAGCAATTATAGCTACGCAACCCACAAAATATTGAAATCGACCCAAGAACGCCAAGAACCACGATTTATGGATCCAATTAAAATTAATTGAACCAAGCAACCAATACAATCACTGGGATATATTGACCTCTTGATCACAAGCAATAATAATTCTCACTGAGATTTGAACAAACAAGAATAACTCGCAAGTTCGGATTTTATTCAATGAAGAATAAGATTGTGAAAGCAAAATAGCCTCTCAATTATAATATCAAAGTTGTGTAATAAATAATGAAAATTATATCCCTATAAATAGGGTCAAAACCCGACTAAAGAGTTCTAATTAAACAAGGAAACAAATACCAAAAAAATAAGGAAATAATTAAAACCCTAAAATCACGCGTATTTGAATTTACGGCTGTGACTAATTTCCTTACGGCCGTAAGACTCATTCTGTTTCACCGTTACGGCCGTGAGACTCCTTTTACGGCCGTAAGCCTTAATTCTGAAATTCCTGTTTTTGATCCGAGGGTGCGTTACGGCCGTGAAAAATATTAGTTACGGCCGTAAGTCCAATTTCTTCAAAAATTCAGTTTTCAGCGGCAAGTTGGTTACGACCGTGAGAATTATGAATTACGGCTGTAATTCTTGAAATTTGGCAATCTTCTTCGACGGCTTGAATGAGGTTGATCCATTCGTCGTTTTGGCTCGGTCCCAACATGGAACTTGCTTCTTTCGATGACACGAACATTGTTTTGGCCATTGTTTCTTGAACTAACTTGTCCATTGCTTCCTTGGACCTCTTTGTCTGCAATCGAGTCATCGGCCCTCCTCGGATCTTCAACGGATCTTTGTGCGGGCTTGTATCTGTGGTCTGGATCATATCATCCCCTCCCTCTTCGAAAGGATTCGACCTCGAATCTGTACCTGCATCAAACGGAGATAGATCAGAAACATTAAATGAAGCCAAAACATTATACTCACCAGGAAGATCTAATTTATAGGCATTGTTGTTGATCCTTTCAATCACTTGGAATGGACCATCTCCTCGCGGTTGTAACTTTGACTTGCGTTGTTCTGGAAACCGCTCCTTTCTCAAATGTACCCAAACCCAATCACCGGGTTCAAATATGATGCCCTTTCTTCCTTTGTTAGCCTGCGAAGCATAATGTTCATTTTTCTTTTCAATCGCCAACCTCACCTTGTCGTGGAGTGCTTTAACCATCTCAGCCTTTTTCTTTCCATCTAAACTACTACGTTCATTCACACGTAAAGGAATTAAATGCAATGGTGTTAGCGGATTAAAACCATAAACAATTTCAAATGGTGAACAAGAAGTAGTAGAATGTATAGCCCTATTATATCCAAATTCAATAAATGGTAAGTACTCTTCCCAATTTTTCAGATTTTTATTGATTATCGTGCACAACAACTGAATCATTGTCCTATTTACTACCTCGGTTTGTCCATCGGTCTGTGGGTGACAAGTTGTAGAGAAAAGTAGTTTTGTACCTAATTTGTTCCACAAGACCCTCCAAAAATGACTAAGGAATTTAACATCCCTATCCGAGACAATACTTTTAGGAACCCCATGTAAGCGTACGACTTCCCGAAAGAAAATTTCAGCTATGTTAGTAGCATCATCAGTTTTGTGGCATGGTATGAAATGTGCCATTTTACTAAAGCGATCTACTACCACAAAAATTGAATCTCTTCCCTTCTTAGTCCTAGGTAGTCCCAAAACAAAATCCATAGAGATATCGACCCAGGGTTCACTAGGTACGGGTAAAGGCATATATAATCCATGAGGTTTAATCCTAGATTTTGCCTTCTTGCAAGTAATGCATCTACTACAAACCCGAACCACATCAATTTTCATCTTAGGCCAATAGAAATGTTCACTTAGGATTTCGATGGTCTTTTTAATTCCAAAATGACCCATTAGACCTCCACTATGGGCCTCTCTCACAAGTAACTCCCTCATTGAACACCTAGGGACACACAATTTATTTTCTCGGAATAAATAATCATCATGTTTACAGAATTTATCCACAGCCCCTTTACCACATGAATCATAAATACTAGAAAAGTCCGGATCACTAACATACATGTCCTTAATGTATTCAAATCCAAGTAATTTAGAATTTAAAGAATTTAAAAGAACATACTTCCGAGACAATGCATCTGCCACCACATTTTCCTTACCTTGTTTGTATCGGATGACATAGGGAAATGTTTCGATGAATTCTACCCACCTTGCATGTCTCCTACTCAGCTTAGCTTGACCCCTCAAATGCTTCAAGGATTCATGATCAGTGTGTATCACGAACTCCCATGGCCACAAGTAATGTTTCCATGTCTCCAAAGCGCGCACAAGTGAGTATAACTCCTTGTCATATGTGGGGTAATTAAGTGCAGTCCCTTTTAGTTTTTCACTAAAATAGGCGATTGGCCTTTGATCCTGCATTAAAACAGCTCCAATGCCTAGCCCTGAGGCATCACATTCAATCTCAAAAGCCTTGTCAAAGTTAGGAAGTGATAAAACCGGTGCTTTACACAACATATTTTTGATTGTTTCAAATGCATGTTCATGTTCTACCCCCCATTTAAAACCTACACTTTTTTTGACAATTTCTGTGAGTGGTGCGAAAATCGTGCTAAAATTTTTAACAAAGCCCCTATAAAAACTAGCCAAGCCATGAAAACTCCTAATCTGAGTTATTCTTTTAGGTGTTGGCCATTCTTTAATAGCTTTGATTTTTTCTTCATCTACTTCTATTCCTTTAGCACTAACCACATAGCCAAGAAACACAACTTTTTCCATGCAAAAATCACACTTTTTAAAATTAGCAAAAAGTTGCTCTTGTCTTAAAACCACAAGCACACACCTAACATGCTCCACATGCTCATTCAAAGTTTTACTATATATCAAGATATCATCGAAGTAAACTACAACGAATTTACCTATAAATGCACGTAAAACATGATTCATTAAACGTATAAATGTGCTAGGTGCATTAGTAAGTCCAAAAGGCATTACTAACCATTCATACAGGCCATACTTAGTTTTAAAAGCAGTTTTTCACTCATCTCCTTCTTTCATTCGAATTTGATGATAACCACTCTTGAGGTCAATTTTACTAAATATGCTAGAGCCATACAATTCATCCAACATATCATCTAACCTAGGAATAGGATGACGATACTTTACCGTTATGTTGTTGATGGCCCTACAATCGACACACATTCTCCAAGTCCCGTCCTTTTTGGGCACAAGTAACACGGGTACGGCACATGGACTCATACTTTCCCTTATATACCCTTTGCTCATAAAATCCTCCACTTGCCTTTGGAGCTCCTTCGTCTCCTCGGGGTTACTTCGATAAGCGGGGCGGTTCGGAATGACTGCTCCAGGTACAAAATCAATTTGATGTTCAATACCTCGAATGGGTGGTAACCCACTAGGTATGTCATCGGGAAATATATCGTCAAATTCCTGCAATAAAGAAATAGCCAAACTAGGGAGGGATTTGTTAGTTTCATCAAATGCAAGGAATGATTCCTTGTATAGCAGAAGAACCATTGGCCGTTCTTCCATGAATGCCTTTTTGATTTCACTCTTTTTTGCGTAGAAACTCATTTTTCTTTCTTTTCTGGCACTCTTCGCTCCCTCTCCTTTTTCTGAGGTATGTACCCCAACACTCCTTTTTTCTCTCGCCTCTCCTTTTTCTGGAGTCGTGACTCCAACTCTCTTTTCCTCTCCCTTTTCTGAGGTCGTGGCCTCAACTCTCTTTCTCTCATTTTCCTTCACTCTTTTTTCTTCATCATTTTTCAATTTTATTTGATCTTCATACACTTGTGACGGTGTCAATGGTGCAAGTGTAATGGTCTTTCCCCCTTTGGTAAAGCTATACCTATTTTTATACCCATCATGCGTTACCTTCCTATCATATTGCCAAGGTCTACCCAACAAAATGTGTCTGGCATGCATAGGAACCACATCACACATAACATCATCCACATAGCTACCAATAGAAAAACTCACCAACACCCTCCTATTCACCTTAATTTCTCCACTATCATTTAACCATTGAAGCCTATAAGGTTTAGGATGTTTTAACAAAGGTAATCCTAATTTTTCAACAAGTATAGTACTAGCGACGTTAGTGCAACTACCACCATCAATAATCATACTACATACCTTGTTATTAATGCGACATCATGTATGGAATATGTTCTCCCGTTGTTGTTCCAAATCATCCGTGTTGACTTGAGCACTAAGAGCTCTCCTTGCCACTAATAACTCGCCATGCTCCCCGGATAACACATCATCATCATCACATACTTCCTCCAACGCCAGAATATCGCTATAATCCTCTTCCTCACTATCACTCTCCATGGCTCCATCCTTCCGCACAAGTATCACTCGCCTATTAGGACATTGAGATGCCACATGTCCTCTCCCCAAACATTTGAAGCATTGAATGTCTCTACTCCTAGATGGTTAAGTCTCCCCTTTAGGCACGAATTTATTAGCTTGTTCCTACTTCCCTTTTGGTGCCTCAAACTTCCCTTTTGGTGCTTCAAACTTCCCTTTAGAAACAGTCCCATCTCCTTTACTATCCCACTTCGGCTTCCAAGAAGAATTAGAACCAGATTGATACCTTGCTGTTCCCTTCTTCTTTATTTGCTTCTCCACCTTTATAGCCATATGCAACATACTTCCATCTCCAAATAATGTTGCAGTTCAACCACATTAGCTATATCCCTATTCAACCCATTCAAAAATCGAGCCATCGTAGCCTCCCTATCCTCTTCTACATTGGCTCTAATCATCAACATCTCCATCTCCTTATGATAATCCTCCACACTCTTTGATCCTTGGTATAGACTTTGTAATTTTTGATGAAGCTCCCGATGGTAATGACTAGGAACGAACCTCTTTCTCATGATAGCTTTTAACTCATCCCAAGTACTAACGGACCTCTCGCGATTCCTCCTCCTAGAAGTCACCAATTGATCCCACCAAGTAATAGCATAATCGGAGAATTCAAGTACAGCTACCTTAACCTTTTTCTCTTCCGAATAAGTGTAGCAATTGAAAATTAATTCCATCTTCTTTTCCCATTCTAGGTATGCTTCCGGATCACTCCTACCCTTGAATGACGGAATTGTCATTTTGATGTTGCTCATACTACCATCCATCCTATCGCCACCAAGATCTCTATGCCTTCTTCCATGCCTAATTACTCTATCCACAATTACCCCATCGTCAAAATCACTACCTTCTTCATTCTCATCGACCCCCTCTACTCTACGACCTTGCCCACCTTGCCTGCGGGCATTAGGCACTTCCCGAGATTGCTCAAGCCTTTCTAGCCTACCTATCACATCCCCAAACAACCGCTCAAACCGTTGTACCATCTCTTCCGTCATGTTGGCTCGATCGTTGTTTTTTGTAGTAGCAGATTGTTCAGACATCCTAAAACTAAATATTATATGCCTCACGTGTATTTCGCTCGTGTATCACTCAAATTTGGCTTTTACCCTCTATTGATCTCACCTCTCTGCCTTTTTCCACTCAATGACTTTCACCCCAATTGCTTCAAAGAACGAACCGAACTCAAACAAGTTTAAGCCCGAATGATTCAAATTGAGTAAGAGTGAGAATTTTATGAACTGTTTGGAAAACTTGAAAGAAGACCTTTAGATAATGGAATTTGACTCGATATAGAACTTGACACTTTTATGGAAACTAGGATTGAGTCAAGAATATATTTCTTTGAAATCAAATAACTGCTATTGTAATTGGACTGAGAATTTTCGTTTTTTTTTTTTTAGATTTCTCGAAAATTCAACTTCGAGAAAGATGAAACAAACGAAATTTAATTTGGATAACAAACGAAGGAAATAACGACTATTGAATTTTTTTGTGACACTTTTTGGATTAAAGACTCAAGAACTGGAAGAACACGAAGAACAAGATTAAACAAGACTCAAGAAAACAAAACAAAGATAGAACCTTGATTTTTGGAGCCTAAGCTCTGATACCAAATGATGCAAACTACGTAGCAATTGTAGCTACGCAACCCACAAAATATTGAAATCGACCCAAGAACGCCAAGAACCACGATTTATGGATCCAATTAAAATTAATTGAACCAAGCAACCAATACAATCACTGGGATATATTGACCTCTTGATCACAAGAAATAATAATTCTCACCGAGATTTGCACAAACAAGAATAACTCGCAAGTTCGGATTTTATTCAATTAAGAATAAGATTGTGAAAGCAAAATAGCCTCTCAATTATAATATCAAAGTTGTGTAATGAATAATGAAAATTACATCCCTATAAATAGGGTCAAAACCCGACTAAAGAGTTCTAATTAAACAAGGAAACAAATACCAAAAAAATAAGGAAATAATTAAAACCCTAAAATTACGCGTATTTGAATTTACGGCAGTGACTAATTTCCTTACGGCCGTAAGACTCATTCTGTTTCACCGTTACGGCCGTGAGACTCCTTTTACGGCCGTAAGCCTTAATTCTGAAATTCCTGTTTTTGATCCGATGCTGCGTTACGGCTGTGAAAAATATTAGTTACGGCCGTAAGTCCAATTTCTTCAAAAATTCAGTTTTCAGCAGCAAGTTGGTTACGGCCGTGAGAATTATGAATTACAGCCGTAATTCTTGAAATTTGGCAATCTTCTTCGACAGCTTGAATGAGGTTGATCCATTCGTCGTTTTGGCTCGGTCCCAACATGGAACTTGCTTCTTTCGATGACACGAACATTGTTTTGGCCATTGTTTCTTGAACTAACTTGTCCATTGCTTCCTTGGCCCTCTTTGTCTGCAATCGAGTCATCGGCCCTCCTCGGATCTTCAACGGATCTTTGTGCGGGCTTGTATCCGTGGTCTGGATCACATCATATTTGCTCTCTTAAGAAATTGCTAGTTGGGGAAGTCCATGGGAGAAATTTATTGGAATATCTTGATGATAAAAGGACTTCGCTTCTAACATTTCTAAATGTCCACTCATTTTAATTTGAAGATGTTAAGGGCATGCGTGTTAGTAATCCAAATTTGTTAAATATTTATGGATCATGTTGTGAGCGATATCTTGATGAATTCTATGGGCATGATAACTGATGTGATCCAGGACCCTCGACAATCGGAGTCATAGCAGGCTTGACGGAAAAATATAAATATTCAAGCCAAAACAAGAATTCAGTAGGTTCGACGAGTTTTGAAGATCAAAACCGTGTCAAAAAGAACTGAAAATTATGCAGAAGGGCTGTCACGGCCGTAACCAACGGCCGTAACCTCCCCTCAGGTTAAATGCAGAATTTCAAGATTTTCAATTTACGGCCGTAAGTATAAGTGTTACGGCCGTAACCTTAACCAGAAACACACTTACGGCCGTAAGTGTCATCTTTACGGCCGTAACGGATTAACGGATCAGATTTTTTTTCCAGATTTTCGCATTATTTTATTTCCTTATCAGTTTTAGCTATTTTAGGTTACTTAGAATTCTATTTTTAGTAAATTAGCGATTAGAGTTTTATTTTGCTTATTTATACGTCTTTTTGATTCATTGTAAATTAAGATTTGGATGATTAAATAAAATAGAGATTGAATGTTTTTCAATTGTTTAATGTGTGGATTCACATTACAAACCCAAACTTATCAAGATTGATTATCTTGTGGCGTTCATCCAGAACTTATCAAATATTTGCTAGAATATTTGTGGCGTTCAAATCAGAGACTTATCAAGGAGATTGGACAAATCCTTATGGCGTTTCAAAAGTCGTGGTTCTTTATTCCGCATCGTCGAGCCATCGCGTCGTGAATATCAGGTCATGATTCATCCGTCCAACCACAACCTGAGTTCGGAACTTTCTGGCGTTTCTTCCGCGCTTCGAATCTTATCATCTGGTATCAGAGCTGGACTCTGAATTCAGGTTTTTCTATCCAGTTTGATTTTTATGTCTATCATCGAGTCTCATAAAAATCATCCATATCTTGTTGTTGAGTCTTTCTTTTCTTGATTTTCTTGTTCTTCGTGCCAGTAAATTTTTTTCTTTGTTTGATCCATATAAAAATCCAACAAAATTCAAAAGTGTTTGTTTTGCTTAATTCTTATCCGAATTAAGTTCCGTTTGTTTTGTTGTGTTCGTTGTCGAATTTTCGGATTTATAAAAAAAAATTATTTTTTTTATTATTTTATTTATTCCGAAAATTCATCCTAAAATTCAAAAAAAAAAAAAAAAAGAGAGTCCATTCAAGAACCACTTTCTTGAATTTCTTGATCCTTTGTTTTCATTATTCTTTTTCTGTGTCCTTCCACATAAATTTTACAATGTCCAATTCCCATGAAAATGCCAAAGATCGTATGTGGAGATTTTTGAATGAGGCTTTGGTTAGGTTGGATAAATTAGATGAAAGGGAAGGGAAATTGAAAAAGGGGCGATCTCAAGCAAATCGTAGTGATTATAGGCGTGATCCTAAACCTAGGGATGGAATCGGGGTTAAGAGAGGAGCTTAGATTGATTCAAAAGCAATTTTGAAAATTCAAAAAGAAATTTATGAGGAAAGATTGAGGTGTGAACGGGAGGTAGAAAGAAAATATTTGGCTAAATTGCGAAAAAAGGATGAGAAACGAAAGGCAGTGATTAAATGGCTAGAGGAGAGTGAAATACATGTTATAGTTGAGCCTCGGGATATGAATGTTGAAAAGAAGGAGGGAGGCTTGAAACATGAATTAGAAGTAGTTGAAGAGACCCCGAACTTTGTGGTAGGAGTTGAAAACGTGGAGTTATGTGAACAAACTCCAAAATATGATGAGGAATTAGAAGTTGGGGTAGGAAGTTCAAATTTTGAGCTTTGAATTGGTAGATCCACATTTGAATACCGTTGGGGGAGTGCATGAAATTAGTAATAAAAATCTGGAGGTAGAAGATGTGGTCGAATTTGAAAGTAAAAATTTTGAAAATGCAAAGGAAGAACGAGGTGAAGAGGAGGGCCTCGTGGTTCGTAAAAAAGAAGTGGTGATGGTGGTTTATCATGAATACAAGGATCCATACCTTGTACCTCATGAAGCTAACATGTCCCTCCCCATTCTATTTAATTCTTTCTTGCAGATTTCTTACACTTGGGAGCTTGAGTCACACCAATCATGGCAATTCAAGCTCGAGCTTCAATCCATTCATGTAACCCAAGTTACAAAATACTATTGGGCATCCCACTGGCATGGAAGCAATAATTTTTCGTTTGATCCAGGGGGAGCAGTTGCATTCATGAACAAAGCTATGATTCGGGACGAATCATCCTAAAGAAGGAGGGTATGATGTGATCCAGGACCCTCGACAATCGGAGTCATAGCAGGCTTGACGGGAAAATATAAATATTCAAGCCAAAACAAGAATTCAGCAGGTTCGACGAGCTTTGAAGATCAAAACCATGTCAAAAAGAACCGAAAATTATGCAGAAGGGCTGTCACGGCCGTAACCAACATTATTCACGGCCGTAACCTCCCCTCGGGTTAAATGCAGAATTTCAAGATTTTCAATTTACGGCCGTAAGTATAAGTGATGCGAACCCCTTTGGTGATTAAACCAAAAATTCCCACAACAATAATATATCAACCCAAGAAAGCTAAAATAGGTAATAAATGAGAAATCTTGGCCCAAGTTTAACCTAACCAAAATTCTAAGGAAAGTTAACCCTAGCCAATGGAGAGATTAAGACAAATACCAAGACTTGTGGAATAAATATCAACAAATACACAAGAACAAGCCCTCAATATATAAGTTGAAATAAATTCCAAGAAAATGTTACAAGATAAAGAAAGGATTTTTACCTCTCAAACTCTCAAGGAGTGCTCTTCAATGTTCCAAAACTAACTAGGGTTTGAGGCTTTACAAGAAGATATACAAATTGAAAGAAAAGAAAGTTTGCAAAATTGCACAAAAAACCCCGCTATTCTATTCTGGGGACTTTCGGTCGACTGAACTGGTCGACCGAAACTATTTTGGTCGAACACCTGGTCGACCGAATTGGCAGTTTCGGTTGTACAAAGGTTGGCCGATCCTGCCTGAAGCTATGCCTCAAAATCTTGCAGAGTTTCGATCGACCGGAGGACATTTCGGTCGACCGAAATGTCCTGAACTTCAAAACATAGGCAATTGACCTCGATCTTGCTCTCTTCCATGTGGACTTGATTTCGGAGCTTGAAAATGAGTCCCGCCATCGACTCTTGGACCTCTTTAGCCTTGGATCTTGTCGTGGGCCCCACCGGTATTCTGATAAATGGTTGACCTGTTTGACTTTGACTCGAATGACTCCCTGGATTCTCATCATCCCCTCCCTCTTGAAAAGGATTCGACCTCGAATCTTCACCTGCATCAAAAGGGGATAAGTCAGAGACGTTAAAAGAAGCCGATACATTGTACTCATCAGGAAGGTCAAGTTTGTAGGCATTGTCATTGATTTTCTCTAGGATTTGGAAGGGGCCATCACCACGTGATTGTAGTTTTGATTTTCTTAGATTCGGGAACCGCTCCTTCCTCAAATGCAACCATACCCAATCACCGACCTCAAATGTCATTCGTTTTCTACCTTTGTTGGCACTGGAGGCATATTGTTCATTCTTCTTCTCGATTTGGAGCTTGACTTTCTCGTGGAGAGATTTTACCAACTCCGCCTTTCTTTTCCCATCTAAACTACCTCGTTCATCAATAGGTAACGGAATCAAATCCAAAGGAGTTAGAGGGTTAAAACCATAAACAATCTCAAATGGAGAAAAAGAAGTAGTAGAATGAACACTTCGATTATATGCAAATTCAACAAAAGGTAAACATTCTTCCCAATTCTTTAGGTTTCCCTTAAGGACGGTGCGAAGAAGTTGTGTTAAAGTTCTATTAACCACCTCAGTTTGGCCATCGGTTTGGGGATGACAAGTTGTTGAAAACAAAAGTTTAGTTCCCAATTTCCCCCACAAGACCTTCCAAAAGTGGCTAAGGAATTTAACGTCCCTATCCGACACAATGCTCCTAGGAACCCCATGGAGTCGCACTATCTCCCTAAAGAATAGGTCGGCTATATGAATGGCATCATCGGTTTTATGACAAGCAAGGAAATGCGCCATTTTACTAAACCTATCTACAACCACGAAGATGGAATCACTACCTTTCTTTGACCTAGGCAATCCTAAAATGAAGTCCATAGAAATCTCCGTCCAAGGTTCACTAGGGACAGGTAGGGGCGTATATAATCCATGCAGTTCTAGCTTGGACTTGGCCTTCCTACAAGTTATGCACCTCGAACAAATTCTCCCAATATCTCTACTCATTTTAGGCCAAAAGAAATGTTCTTGTAAGATTTCCAAGGTTCTCCTCACCCTAAAGTGACCCATTAATCCCCCGCCATGGGCCTCCCTTACCATCAACTCCCTCAATGAGCAATTTGGCACACAAAGTTTACCTTCTCGAAACAAAAACCCCTCATGCCTATAATACTTACCAAATCCAACCCTCTCACATGATATAAATATACTAGAAAATTCCGCATCATGCGCATACAAGTCATTAATGCTCTCAAAACCCAACAATTTAGCACTCAAGGTAGTAATAAGAGCATACCTTCGAGAAAGGGCGTCGGTTACCACATTCTCCTTACCTTGTTTGTATTTGATGACATAGGGAAAAGTTTCCACGTACTCCACCCATTTGGCATGCCTCTTGCTCAACTTCCCTTGCCCCTTTAAGTGCTTCAATGACTCATGGTCGGTGTGGATGACGAACTCTCTAGGCCACAAGTAGTGGTGCCATGTCTCTAATGATCTCACCAACGCATAGAGTTCCTTGTCATAGGTGGGGTAGTTCAGGGCGGCTCCACTGAGCTTCTCGGTAAAGTAGGCAATCGGCCTTTTCTCCTGCATCAAAACTGCTCCAATACCTGTGCCTGAAGCATCACATTCAATCTCAAAAGTTTTATCAAAATTAGGCAAGGATAAAACCGGGGCGGTGCACAATTTGTTCTTTATTTCATTAAAGGCCTTTTCTTGCGCCTCCCCCCATTTAAACCCAACATGCTTTTTGACAACCTCGGTAAGCGGTGAAGATAGTGTGCTAAAATCCTTGACAAAACGACGGTAAAAACTAGCTAACCCGTGGAAGCTTCTTACCTCGGTGACACTTGTGGGAGTGGGCCATTCCTTAATGGCTTTGATCTTCTCCTCATCGACCTCTATTCCCTTAGTACTAACTACAAATCCAAGGAAGACCACACTCTCCATGCAGAAATTACACTTGTTGAGGTTAGCATACAATTGTTCTCCTTTCAAAACCACAAGCACACTCCTCAAGTGTTCAATATGCTCATTCAAATTTTTGCCATAAATCAAAATATCATCGAAGTAAACTACCACAAATTTCCCAATGAATGCATGCAAAATATGGTTCATTAATCTCATAAAAGTGCTCGGTGCATTAGTGAGACCGAAGGGCATAACCAACCACTCATATAAACCATATTTAGTTTTAAAAGCGGTTTTCCATTCATCTCCTTCCCTCATCCTAATTTGATGGTATCCACTTCTCAAGTCGATTTTACTAAAAATGCACGAACCATGCAACTCATCTAGCATATCATCTAATCTAGGAATGGGGTGTCGATACTTTACCGTTATGTTGTTAATGGCTCGGCAATCGACGCACATTCTAAAGGTTCCATCCTTCTTGGGCACTAGTAGCACGGGAACGGCACAAGGACTCATGCTCTCACGAACATATCCTTTACTCATCAACTCCTCAACTTGTTTTTGGAGTTCCTTGGTCTCCTCCGGATTGCTTCGGTATGCCGGTCTATTTGGAATGACGGCTCCGGGGATGAAATCAATTTGATGCTCGATGCCTCTAATGGGTGGAAGCCCACTAGGCATCTCCTCCGGAAAGACATCCTCGAACTCCTGCAACAAAGAAGTAGCTAAAGTGGTGAGGGAAGTGTGAGGGTCGTCAAGGGTAAGGAGGGACTCCTTATACACCATCAAAAGAATAGAATGATTTTCTTTTAAAGTTCTCTCCACATCACCTTTACTCGCATAAAAATTCATTCTTTTCTCAATCTCTTTTGCTCTCTTTCTTTTTTCTTGCATCCCCTCATTTTTTTCTCACTATTTTTTTCCCCTCTTTTTTTTTCCACTTTCCTTTTGTCCCTCACTCAACTCCATCTTTTTTTTTTCTTCTTTCTTTTTCCTCCTCCTCCTCCTTCTTGAGTTTAAATTGGTCCTTGTAAACTTCTTCCGGACTCAAAGGTAGGAGTGTCACGGGTTTTCCATTCATTTGGAAACTATACCGATTTTTCCTACCATCATGCAATACCCTCCTATCATATTGCCATGGTCTCCCCAATAATATATGTGTAGCTTGCATGGGCACCACATCACATAGTGCTTGATCCTCATAGGTCCCTATGTTGAAAATAAGTAGTACTTGCTTACTTACTTTCAACTCACCATAATCACTCAACCATTGCAACTTATAAGGATTAGGATGTGGCATTAAAGGTAATCCCAACCTCTCGACCATACTAGTGCTAACTACATTGGTGCAACTTCCCCCATCAATGATGAGACTACACGCTTTGTCCTTCACAAGACACCTAGTATGGAAGATATTCTCCCTTTGCTTAGCCGCATCATCAACCTTAGCTTGGGTGTTGAGAGACCTAATGGTGACTAAAGACTTGGGTGGACTAACAATTCCCTCCACCTCTTCTTCCTCGTCATCACTATCTCCGCTACATGGCACCTCCTCTTCGTCCTCTTCATCTTCCGAGTACCACTCCCCATTTTTGATAATCATCACCCTATTGTTAGGGCACTCTCGAGCATAATGCCCCCGCCCTCTACACTTGAAGCATTCTATATCCCGACTCCTAGAAGTGGTAGGAACAACCTTTGGTTTATCCCTGACGAAGCCAACTTCCTTTCCCTTGGAGGTTTCAATATTGTCCTTAAGTGGTGCCTTATCAACCCTTTCACTCCCCCACTTAGACTTCCAATTGGAACTAGGACCCCCATGTAGCGACCAAGATTTTATGCAATTAATAATTATTTTAATATTTAGAAAATTGTGTCGCTATTATTTTGAAGTTAACGCCGCGACGGATTCGTCTAGCCAAGTCAAGAAATATCGAATTTGTTCGATTTTAAATTAAAATCCGAATTTCTAAAATTATGTTATTTTAATTATTTATTCAAAGTATTATATTCAAAATCATTTTGAATTCCAAATTTATTAAAATATCTCAATTTTCCTTATTCAAATTATTTCAAGTCCAAATACGTAATTCGATTTTATCTCAAAATTTATTTATTCTCAAATGTATTTTCAGTCCAAAATATATCTGTTTTAAATACATTTCTTAATCAAAGTTAGTATAATTTTCATTTGATTACTTCCCACGTTTTGCATTCCTCTTTATCCTCCTTTCCACCTCATTAATCAACCACCAGCACTAATCAAATTTCATCATCCTCAGCACATACACGCCGAAAGCCACACCTCCAATTCTGATTATTCCATTCAATGATTCCTCCTCACATTATTATGTCCTCCATATTGATCACTTTCCATCTCATTTCCAATTTCATAATTCATCCTCATCAACCAGCTGCAATCATTGTTGAACCAACCACCTTCACTGCCGTATTCAAATACCATCTCTACTGCCTGCGAGCTCCAATTCACAAATTTGCCAACCAGTAGCCAATCACCATTATCACTCCTGGACGTTTTCTTACACTGCATAAGCTCCACCTTCATCACCATGAATCAACCACACCAACATCAATTCCACAGCAACCATAACCATCAACCAATTTGCAATCAACCACATTATTCATCATTTCATCATCGATCAAACCTAGTTCCAAATCAATCATCCAAAAATCAAAACCCAAACCAAGAAATAGAAGAAGCCCAGTTACTCACCTTGACCGCCGATTGATTCACCGGAAATTCATCACTGCCCAAGTTCTAGTCAATGCTATTGTCACCTTCAAATCAGCATCATCATCACCGATTCACAGCAAATCCACTCCCAACTGCAATACCACTTCCAAATCATTTGCAAATCAACCAAAATAAAAATTAAAACCCAAGATTCGTTGCAGCCCAAATCGCGAACCCAGCTTCGTTTTTACCTCGGTTTCGCACTCGAATCCTCTCAAAATCTTAACCCTTCTTTGCAGCTACTAACCGCTGCTCTGCGCCGGTATTTCGCCGGCAACTCGCCGACTGAAAGGTCGGATTTTGGCAAAGACAGTACCCCGTCAATTTCGCAACCCTCGCAGCTCCTTTTTTTCTTTCTTTCTGGATCGTGAGTTAGAGAGAGAGTGGTGAGTGAGAGAATGGTAAGAGAGAGAGAGAGAGGAAAGATCTGATATATTAATTTTCAAAATTTGTAGATTGGTCCCCCAAGTTTTTAAAGGTTTTTCAAATCAGTCCTTAACTTTTAAAGTTATCCATTTCAGTCCCAAAGTTTTAAATGATTTTAATCAGCCCTTTCATTTTAAAAATCTGATCAATTCAGTCCTTGCTGATTTACTTTATTTGATTTTAAATCCCAACTTTTCAAAATATCTATTTTAGTCCCTGAACTTTCAGAAGTATTCATTTTAATCCCTCAACTTTCAAAACATCAATTTTAGTCCTCAAATTATAATTTATCATTTTGAACTATATATTCGATATACTAAAGTGACTTATTGGCTAAAGACGAAGCGTACGGAGAATTTAAAGAAATTGAAGTCATTCCCGCTCAACTTTGCACTCGTCGGATTTGAGGTAGACTCGCACTTATTAATTGATTTAAATTATGATTTCATATAAATGTCATGTGACTTGTGAAAGTCAATTTTTATGAAAAGTAAGTATGTTTTATGAAAGGTAAATATACCTTATGTTTTTATGAAAAGTAAGTATACCCTATGTTTTTACGAAAATGTTTTATATGTTTTGGATCATTGCTATGCACATAAGAATTCTTGCCACGAAGTTCGGTAAAATTCTTGTGTCTCCATAAGTTTATGAGGATTTGCCACGAAGTTCGGTAAAATTCCTATGTTTCCATATGTTTATGAGGATTTGCCACGAAGTTCGGTAAAATTCCTGTCTCATATGTTTATGAGAATTTCGATCCTATCTTATGTTATGATGGAAATGATCCCTATGAATTTCAAGAATTATGTTTTGGTATACTTACTGTTACTATGATTTTACTGTTATTATGATTTTACTGCATAAGAATTCTTGCCACCTAAGTTCGGTAAAGTTCTTGTGTCTCCCTATGTTTATGAGGATTTCAATCCTATCTTATGTTATGCTTTCAAAAGAAATTATGCTTGGCATGATTAAAATGTTTTTATAAGTATATGGTTTTCAAAGAGCTGTTTTCAAAGAGCTATTTTCAAAGAGCCTATGATTTGCAAAATATGTCCCGTGCTGTAATGCACAATATGAGTTTTATCAAGAGCCGTTTTATAAAGAAGCTCTATCAATGCCCGTTTTATAAAGAGCCGGGATTTATGTGTTTAATCATCTTATAAATTAAATTAATTTGCGATGAGTCTACTGAGTATTTCCCCCATGAAATACTCACCCTACTTTTTAACAGTTTTGCAGATTTCGGAGACGGTGGCGAGCGATGAATGATGGTGGCAATAATCGTTAAACGGTTGAAAGTTTGACGTTAATGATTTCCGTATTTTCCAAACAATCGAATAATTTAGAGAAGTTCATTTATTTGAGAAATTATGACATTGTCAATTTCTTTACAAAATTAATGGTTCGATTTACTATTTCAAATGGTTTCATAAATATTTCAATTTTATCGGCCATTACAGTTTATTTAATGTTGCCAAAAATGAATTTCAATTATTTCTTCCGAAAAAATATTATTCGAAAAATTTAGACAGAAAATGATGTAGTGAATCGGGTATACGGAACTCGGGGCGCTACAAGTTGGTATCAGAGCTAGTCTGCGTTTCTGTAGACTGGTAAAATTTTCAAAAAGAATTTTCAAGAAATATTTTCCATTATAAGATTTTTATTGATGAAGATTGCCACTGCCATCATTCGTTCCACCAACTCCGAGGTAAAGAAGTTTATGATGTTTAAAGTTATTTCAGTATTTCGAATACTCATTTTATTGATTTATGAGAAAGAATGAAGAGTATTTCGGATACTTATGATTTATGAGAAATTTTTCAGAAAGAAAACGAGCGTTGAGCATAATGGGAATAATATGATTTAAGAATGATTTTTAATAATTTTTGTCCTCGAGTTAGAAATGATGAACCCTAGATGGACTTTGCATAATTGATTTTAGACATGGCACTAAGTATGAGAAGTCAACAGAAAGGATTTGATTATATTTCATATTATTTATCGTTTAGATTTAAACGAGAAATAGCAAGCCAGTTATGAAGTTGTGATAAGATGTTAAGATTATAAGTGATATGATTTTATTGAGACTTTTATGAGAAGCATTATGAAGTTAGAGATTTAAAGATTTGGTTCTTAGTTTTTGAGAATTAAGTAATGGATATTATGTTGAGTAAATGAATTATGCCTCTATGTTGAAGAGAAATTTATTATGAAGTTTGGCTTTGTGAATAAATTTTGGGAATATGATTTATGGCATATATTTATAAGTATGAGTAACTTTTGAGCCAATTAAGGTATGGAAGGAAGTGATATTGTGATATTGAAAAATATGATTTGAAATTATTATGTTGAGGAATTATGAATGGAATTATGGGATATTTTTGATGATATTGAAGTGTTGGAATCGTTTTCAATATTTTAGATCGTTGTGGATAAATGTGGAGTTATTTGTTATTGTTGGTTATGAAGTATACTTATGATTTGGATAAGTCCAAATTTCAAAGGGAGACTCTGTCCAGAATTTTATCATTTGGAATTAAGAGCATAGTATGGTATGCAATCACTAAGAGAATTGAGTTTAGAATTGCAAGTTCATAAGCAAGATTGAGTAAATGATAAGTTATATTTTGAAAGACGAGTGAAGACAAGTATAATGGCATATTTGGGAAGAATCTTAATTATTCTTGGGAATGGATTTATCATTTGTAAGGAATGATCACTTGTATTGGAGAGTATTATAAGGATATGAATTTTGAGGAAAATAGGGATAAGATTTTACAGTGATGACTTATTTTGGAATGGAGTTCAGAAGAGGGACCACGGTAGAATCCAAGATTTTTTTAATCTGAGAAATTGATACATAATATTAGTGATCAGATTGACGTATAAGGTACGTGATAGATATGACGACTAGACGGTTAAGGAATGTTATGGTTATCCAGGGAAGAATCGTGTGAATATTGAGTTTGATGATCTTATTTTGATGGTTTATTGCATTATGGTGAAATATTATCTACGATTGAGAATTTTCATTTTTAGTCATAATATATGGGTTTATTTAAAGATTTAGTGATGCAGTTTCGATTAATTATTATTGGTTGTACTTTTGAAGTGAGTAAATATTTTGGCTACAATAATGGAAAATCTGAGATGATCAGTTGTGTGATTTTTAATTATGGGATTGTATCTTTGGGTTAAGCAAATTTCATGAGGAATCCTATATGATTTACAGAAGTCTTATTTAATGGTGATAAAATTAATCAGAGTATTGTTCATAAAGTGTGATATGAATTGAAGTTTGGGAGAATAGAAAATTTTAATTTTGAATTTCAGATTTGGGAAATTAGTGAAGTTTCTTAAGTTTGAGAATAACATATTTGATCCTTGTGATGCTGTTTTAAGTTAGTATCTTAGCTCTCAGCTAGAATGAGTATTTGATACCGAGTACTTGATGTATGATTTAAAGTATAGAAAAATGAAAAGTGGGAACAAGAGTTAATGCGCTGTTATTTTTCTCGACAAAAGAAAATTTGATGATAAGATTGGAGATATGGAATATTTTATTGGATTTTGGTACTGATATTTTTGGTATAATAATCAAGGTATAGTGAGATGATACGGGAATACGTGAAAGAGAAATAAGGACCGTATTGAATCAGAATTCATAAGTATGTATAAGTGAAAGAAATACATTGCAGGAAATTGGTGACATTTAAGTAAAGAATCTTAGTTATTTGGAAGATATTTGTTTACTGAATTTTGGGTTACAAATATTGGAAAGATAAGTTGATGATATTATGTTGATATGTTTGGGTATATTACGTAGAGAGAATATTCAGGTAATTCTTTGATTATTTTTTTGGAATATTCGATGATAAGAAGAAAGGAAAAATTATTATGATATGAGATGTCAGTAAAGATTTGTTGAAATTTTAGAGATATATACGAATATCTGAGGTCACGTGATACGATGATAAGTGACATGTTACATGAATACTACAAGATATGATGAAATTTTTACATACGATTGGGAATTGTTTTGATTATTTTGGGAATATTCGATGATAAGAAGTTTAGAGATGACAAATTATTATGGTTTGATATATCAGTAAAGATTTATGGAAACTTGAAGAGATTTTTTTTTATGGAATTACAGAAATTAGTAAAGAGACATGATTTAATGTTTGGGATTATGTGAGATAATGATGATGGACGTAAGGTTATTTGAATATAAAGGTACAATAGAAATTATAAGGAATGATATGATGATGATAATTGAAGGTGATAATGTATTGAGATTATGAAATAAGTTGATCATCTATGAAAAGTATTCATTTTAGTCCCTCAACTATCAAAAGTATCTATTTTAGTCCCTCAACTTTCAAAGTATCTATTTTAGTCCCTGAAGTTTCAAAAGTATTCATGTTAGTCCCTCAACTTTCAAAACATCAATTTTAGTCCTCAAATTATAATTTATCATTTTGAACTATATATTCGATATACTAAAGTGACTTATTGGCTAAAGACGAAGCGTACGGAGAATTTAAAGAAATTGAAGTCATTCCCGCTCAACTTTGCACTCGTCGGATTTGAGGTAGACTCGCACTTATTAATTGATTTAAATTATGATTTCATATAAATGTCATGTGACTTGTGAAAGTCAATTTTCAAGAAAATTAAGTATGTTTTATGAAAGGTAAATATACCTTATGTTTTTATGAAAAGTAAGTATACCCTATGTTTTTACGATAATGTTTTATATGTTTTGGATCATTGCTATGCACATAAGAATTCTTCCCACGAAGTTCGGTAAAATTCTTGTGTCTCCATAAGTTTATGAGGATTTGCCACGAAGTTCGGTAAAATTCCTATGTTTCCATATGTTTATGAGGATTTACCACCTAAGTTCGGTAAAATTCCTGTCTCATATGTTTATGAGGATTTCGATCCTATCTTATGTTATGATGAAAATGATCCCTATGAATTTCAAGAATTATGTTTTGGTATACTTACTGTTATTATGATTTTACTGCATAAGAATTCTTGCCACCTAAGTTCGGTAAAGTTCTTGTGTCTCCCTATGTTTATGAGGATTTCAATCCTATCTTATGTTATGCTTTCAAAAGAAATTATGCTTGGCATAATTAAAATGTTTTTATAAGTATATGGTTTTCAAAGAGCTGTTTTCAAAGAGCTATTTTCAAAGAGCCTATGATTTGCAAAATATGTCCCGTGCTGTAATGCACAATATGAGTTTTATCAAGAGCAGTTTTATAAAGAAGCTCTATCAATGCCCGTTTTATAAAGAGCCGGGATTTATGTGTTTAATCATCTTATAAATTAAATTAATTTGTGATGAGTCTACTGAGTATTTCCCCCATGAAATACTCACCCTACTTTTTAACAGTTTTGCAGATTTCGGAGACGGTGGCGAGCGATGAATGATGGTGGCAATAATTGTTAAACAGTTGAAAGTTTGACATTAATGGTTTCCGTATTTTCCAAACAATCGAATAATTTAGAGAAGTTCATTTATTTGAGAAATTATGACATTGTCAATTTCTTTACAAAATTAATGGTTCGATTTACTATTTCAAATGGTTTCATAAATGTTTTCAATTTTATCGGCCATTACAGTTTATTTAATGTTGCCAAAAATGAATTTAAATTATTTCTTCCGCAAAAATATTATTCGAAAAAATTTAGACAGAAAATGACGTAGTGAACCGGGTATACGGGCTTCCAATTGGGGAAATTTGTATGCAATGTGCTTCCAATTCCAACCATGGCAGTAAGCATATTCCATTTGATCCGGGCGGCCGGATGTATTCCCATTCGTGGAAGGAGCGACCCCACGATCAAATAAAATCCAAATTGCTACTTTGCGGTGTTGGCACATCTCAAGCTTTTGGCAACGCCTATAAATTGATTTTGCATGGTGAGTATGAACTTTCAGTTAGATTTATTGTGTCTGAATTTCTATTTTTATTGTAGGTGTCGATCCGTGGTCGAATCTCTTTCGAGATGAAGGAGATGATGAGAATCGCGAAGCTCCAACTTCATTGCATGAACCTGTGATCCACAATTTTGCAAGATCGAAGTTCAAGGAGTCTCACGACAGTGCACTCAAGCAAGATTTGAGGTCGAATCCTTTTCAAGAGGGAGGGGATGATGAGAATCGAGAAAGTCAAACCTCGATGCGCAAGCCTGTGGGACCCATGACGAGATCCGATGCCAAGGAGGTTCAAGATTCGAGGCTAAACAAGTAATTGAAGTCAAGAAAAGCAAGCCGAGAATCAAGTTGGAGCCAAAAAGAAGAAGAAATTGGACTTAGCCAATTTCGATCGACCGAAAGTCATTCCGGTCGACCGAAAGTCTACAGAGAATTTTTAAGGCAGCCTCAGTCGCGTTAGGCTAAGGCTTGGTCAACTGAAAGTCCCATTTCGGTCGACCATGTGATCGACCGAAATAATTTCGGTCGACCGAAACACTCCGTTTCACAAAAACGAGATTTTTGTTGCAATTTCCGAAATTACACATTTTACCATTTTTTTACATTTTATACACATTTCTTGTCATTTGTAAACATTAACTTGGTTGTTCATTTGAGCTTGGTCTTAAGAGAGACTCCTTGAGGTAAGGTTAACCTCCTTTGTTCTTGTATTATCCTTGGAATTTCTTCAACTAAATCTAGGGTATTATTATTCTTGTGTTTGTTGTTGATTTTCGCCACCTTGAAATTTGTTTGATTGATACCCATTGGGCTAGGGTTTGTTAATCCTTGAATTTTGGATTAGATTTAAACTTGGGTTAAGGTGTTTATCGCTTATTTTACCACTTTAGCTTTCTTGGGTTGGTATTAAAATTGTTGTGGAAATTTTCGGTCAATATACCGAAGGGGTTCGCATCAACCTACATGCAAGTATAGATTTTATTCATTCCAAAATCAATTTTGATTTCTTTCTTTGCAAATAATATTCCTTTACTTGTTACACTATTTTGAAATATCCTTTCGGTCCCGAATATTATTTTATTACAATCATTAGTCCTCTTTTGGTTTAGAGAGATCAAAACATTACTAGGTTTGTTGGGCTTGTAATTTGAAGTGGTACTATTACGAGTCAAGGTCGTTGTATCTTGAGAGACGAGTGTCGGAAGATAGATAGCAGTGCGGGGCATTATCGTCTTAAAGAGAAAGAGTCAAACTCTTGCATAGTTCATATTTTATTATGCTTCATTTAATGTACGTCGTAAATTGTCTTACCAATACATTTTACGGCCTGCTAAAATGTACACCGTAAATAGTCTTGCCAACACCTTTTACGGCACGCAAATGATGCACACCGTAAAAAGTTTTGCCAATAAATGTACTAAATGGTGAACTTTTACGGTATGCTGCAATTGACGCTACTTATGTTTAACTCTATACGATGGGAAATTTATGCACGCCGTAAATATTCTATTTTTACAGTATGTCTTTAATGCATGTCGTAAATACTCTATTTTTATAGTATAGCTTTAATGCATGTCATGAACACGTGCCGTAAAAGGATACTAATGTGAGTGTGTGCAGTCGTGTGTACGTGTGAGGGAGAAGGGAAGGGGGAGATTATGGTGGGGGAGGTGATGGTGGACGACGGTTGGAGGAGAGACGAGAATGAGGGAGAGGTGTCGAGAGGGAGCCAAAGGTGAGCGAGTGAGAGAGATGAGAGGATAATGGGTTGGGGGTTTAGGCAAGAAAGAAGTGGGAGAAATTGTGCCCTAAAAGCATCTCCAACCATGGTGTATATTAGATCTATTTGGTGATTTAGATCTCCAATTTGTCGGAATGAACTCCAATGGGGAGGTGTAAATAAATGTAAATAAACATTCCGGCCAAAAATGTATATTTACATCTAAATTTGCACCTCATGTGCCTACTTCTTTGAGCATTCTGCCAACTTTCGTACTCGTTCCGGATGGATTAATAAGTATATATATAAATCCATATTTATATCCCCATGGAGATAAATCACCTCCAGCCAATCAAAATTTTAATTTCTTAACCAAATTTCAAGATTTTTAGATTCATAAGAGCATCTTCAATGCACTCCACGTGTTCGTTAACTGCAAGTGTATGGATGCACAAGTAATAAAGTGGATTTTAGTCCGGAGATCGTATTCACAAGGATTGTGCAAATTGTATTTTAGATTACGAATCCCTAACCGAAACTATGAAAAGCTTTGAATTTGAGAATTTTGTTTTGAAAACTAAACTAAAGATTATACTAAAAAGCGAGAAAATTGTTTTGTGAAAACGACGAATTAAATAAGTTAGAATTATGAATCCATTCTAATCCTATCATCCATGTGTTTGACTCTAACATTTAACAACAATATACGGGATTTTGAAAATTCATGTTCCTATAGTTATTTATGTCTCCTTTCTAGCGATGCATAAAAACCTTTTTCCAATAGAGATTAGACAATATTTCTATGACCAATCCAAATATGAAGAAAAACATTAAACAATTATGAACACTTTTTGGGATTAGACAAAGTATAGGGGTATATTTTTATCCCTTATTGGACTTTATGGCAATTAATCAAGGTCTAATAACTTCCTAGTCTTTCTAACATAGAAAATTATCACAAACATCAATGATTATGCGTCCACAATCATAGATGAGAATATAAAAACATAATCATTTGCATTAAACCCTTAAATTGCATATATTAAATATAGAGTCAAAACATGAAATCAAAAACTAGGGCTTCATAACAATTCTAACAATAGAAACCTAGCCTAAATACATGACCGAAAATAAATCACAAGAAGTATGAAAAGATGTCACCATATTCATGTTCTTCCACCTTGATCTTCAATCTTGGATTTGGCGTTGCATGGATTCCTCAACCTTTGGGCAGCGTTTTGGCATCAATTCAAGTAGTTGGGAACCCCAAAAAAGTGCCTTATGTCTTCTATTTATAAGTTGCCTCGAAACCTAGGTGGAAAATAAGAGAAATTCGCTGAAAATCACACAAAAAGCCCAGCTGTGCAGCCTAGGAACTAACCGTGCGACCGCACAGTATAAAAGTATGTGGTTGCGCACCTTCAGATGTTTGGCTTCAATTCTCTGCAGAGCAGACCATGTGGCCACACGCTTTTGCAAGGCGCGACCGCGCGATTTTACGGTTTCAAGGCAATTTCTATCTTTTGATTCCATTTAAATCAGTCCTTGATGTTTTATTGCACAACAGGTACCTCAACTTTCGAATGTTGCAATTTAGCCTCTGGACTTTTGTTTTCTTCTAAATTTGATTTTTTCTTTGATTTTTCTTCCAATTGGACCTTTGATTCACTGTATCAACTCTCCATTTTGACACTTTGGTACTTTTATCATCTAATTGACTCGATGTTGCTCCATTTCCTTTGTTTTCTTGACTTTCGGGGAGTATTTCTGAAATATAAACAAATAATAACAAAATTAAAAGCAAATATTCTCAAACCAACATATAGAATCCTACTTTTAAGATAAAAATAAGTGTATAAAATACACTTATCACCATGGATTAGGAAAAAAGACTTGATAAGTCAGCAAATAGATGGAATCCATTAAAAATACCTCTCCAATACACAACGTGTATTACAATGTTAAGCTGACGTGACTTCAAAGAAAGAAAAAAAAGATACTGTGGAGTGCTCCGTCTAAATCTAGACGCTCCATGGGACATGATGAGTCAGCATTATTTTTTATTTTATAATTATTTAATTATCATAAATATGGACATTAGCCAATTAGTTTGTATGATACAAGTTAATATTTCTATTTGGATTCTTTATATAGTGAGAAATCCCGCGGATATGACCAAATTTATGCATAGTAATTAATTTTAAATTAAAAAAAAGTCACATAATCAATATTATTTAAATGTAGAAGGAATCAGTGGAGAGTAAATTTTAGACTTCTCCGTCTAAGTCCGTCTATTTTATTGTCACTTCAGCCCCAATCCAGGTAATGCATTGGAGATGCTCTAGTATACATATAAATAGAAAAATAGAAAAATAAATTAACGATTTCTTGAGAGCAAGAAAATTAAAAAATAATATTACGTATTATATTTTTAAGTTTTAATTTACATCTACCAGCATTGGAGAAAAAATTTGGGTTAGATCCACCGGAGTGTATATTGGGATGTAAAAGTGATTTTCGGGTTGTTAATTTTCACCTAAATTTACACCACGGTTGGGGAAAATTGCGCTAACGAACAGGAGCTTTTACAACGTGCAAAAAAAAATGCACGTCATAAATAGTCTTACCAATACCTTTTAGGCTTTTACGGCCTGCAAAAATGCAAGCAGTAAATAGTCCTATCAACACTTTTACGGCGTGCAAAGATGCAAGTCTCAAACGTCTTTCCAATCAAGGTACTAAATGGTGAACTTTTATTGCATGAAATTTATGCATGCTGTAATTACTCTATTTTTACGGCATGCCTTTAATACACACCGTAAAAGGTCACTTTTGTTGTAATGATAATAAAACCATCAAGATACATATAATTTACATCCTTCACTAGAAACGTCAAAATCTGAGGCGCTGTTTGAGTAACTGGTTACAAAAGAAAAATGATGAAATATTGATTTTACAGCTTTCTTTAGCATCTTGGATCCAAAAAAGTTTAGCAGAAAAAATTCTACTAGCTAAATTTAGGAAATCCAATGTTTTTTTTTTTTTTGATAGAAAATTGTGAAAGCAATGTAGAGGAAAGGATTATATGGAAATGCCATGGATTATTTGCAGTTCAAAACCACTTTAATTTTTGCAGTTCAAGAGCCTTTGTTTGCAGTTCACAAGCCTTTGCTTTAAACGGATTTCCATTTTTCATTCATAATTTGATGATTTCTTGCCATCGTGCGTTTTTCTTAGGAAAAATCGAGATATCAAATTGTATACTCTATTCTCGAGTAAAGTCGCTACATTTATCGAATTTTTATTCCTATTTGAAACAAAATAATCCAAACTTTAGTGATTTTTTATGCAACCGTATTTCGAAAAAAATCTAGTGTTACAGTAATATCAAGCTTGTTATTATTATATTTTTCTTATTTTTTATTTTCTCATTTTTGAACCACTTTTACATTTTTTTAATGAAATTGATGAGGTACTATCAAGTATCAAAACAGAGTATATGAATTTTTTATGGATGCATCAAAATTAATTTTACTGAATACTTCTCCTATTGTTAATTGTGTTAGTCCCTAGCCATGATCATCAAAATCTAAGTTTTTTGCGCATCAAAATCTAAGTTTTTTGCACACATTTTCTTTGCTGCATTTGACGAGGTCTATATCTGAAGTTAAGCCTAGTGTGCCCTCTACGATGCACATATGAGCTGTCATCACCGAAGGACAGGATTGTGAATTAAGATCAGTGTAATCCGAATTTTATTATACACCAATTTCATTTAATACATGTCATCAGCATTTATCAAAGCCAACCATGGTTAATGAGAGTGGGGTCCACAAGATGCACATTTGAGATGTCGTCATCAAATACAGCTCTAATTTTTTGTGACAAAGAAATTATCTGGTGGGTGGGATCATAGCACCAGATGAGTTCAGTTTCCATCCTCTGATCATACAGCATTGTCCAATTTTAATACTTTACAGGCAGAAATGAGTTACCAACATATGGTTGGCAAAATAAATCATAAATTAGCATTCTGTTTCTATACATCAGATGTTGAGTCCTACTTTGACCTTGTGATTTGAAGTGTAACACCCTGGAATCTGTATATCATCAAAGGCTACCCAACAATTTGTTCATCCTTAAGAAAAATTATAGACTAGAGATATTATACTAGATTTAAGGAAATATGGGGAAAAAGCTTGAAGAGGGGCTTCGACCACTTAACTTAAAAAAATTAGCCACTAGACCGAAGAGGTGTCACTTAAGGACATAGAGAGACTTCGAACGCTAGGTCCTTTTAAGCTTTCTTATCAAGACTTCTAACTGGACTTCCAAGAAGGTAACCTCCCTGTAAGGTATCTTGGTGTACCTCTAATAACATCCCGACTGAGGAGAAAAAATTGCTTAGCCTTGGTGGACAAAATTGTGGCAAAGGCTAAGAGTTGGACGTGCAGGGCATTGTCTTTCGCAGGTAGACTCCTGCTAATCAACTCTATATTGTTTACCATCCAGATATATTGGTCCTCCATTTTATGTTACGCAAAGTGGTGATTAAACATGTGGAGCAAACCCCTAGGGCTTTTCAGGTAGTGAGTTGAAAAATGGGGGTGCCAAGGTGGCTTGGGAATTTGTGTGCCTTCCCAAAAAGGAAGTGGGATTGGGAGTGAAAAATATGGAGTTATGGAACTGAGCGGCTTTGTTAAAACACATATGGCATATTTGCACTAACAACGACCAATCCTTGAGGCCAAGGACGGGGTTGAACCGTCATTCCAGGATTTGCAGTCCGATACATTTCCATTATGTTACCTAGCCAAACCCGCCACCTCATGTGCCAAAGTCAAACGGTTGTTCTTCCTTCTCCGCTCCCTCTTTTTCTACTTATGCGGCGGCGGGTTACCAGAGAAGAGGGTTCCAAATCTTTGCCTTGCTTAGTCTTCCTTTTCTGATTGAAAGTAGTTAGCCACTCTCCTAGCTCAACTAGCGCTTAGCACCTTGCTTGACTTCCTTTTCACACTCATACTAGGAGTCAAAGAATGAACTCTTTATTGAGCTATTGCATAAGAGAGAGCTCTTTCTTTAGTATGAGATATCTGATCATGGTCCATCTACTTCTTCCTCTATTGATTCATGTGCTTAACGCAGGGAAGACGGACTCTATAAATTCCTTTTCACTGGGAACAACTCCTGGTTCTTTAGTTCAAGCAGAATCCAATAACTGTAGTTCCTCACTTTCCTGAAAGTAGGAAGCACACATTCTTCATATTATACGAATACAAGCAGCTTGCTTATTGGATGTTGTCACAATTGAATTAGAATTAGCTACGATCCAACGCTCCTCGGGAGGACAGTAACCAAATCCCCAAGCCAACATCATACACGTGGTTCACGACAAACCAAGCAAACAGTCCCAAAAAGGGAGAGAGTCCGGGATAAAGCACCTGACGGAACGGAACTAAATGGAAGTGCAACCACGCGAGCAAAGCAACCTTCAGACTGTTGCATTCGTGCCTCTCTATCGATTTTAGGGAATAGAAGATAGGGAAAATTTCGTAACTACAAATCTAAAACTATTACTTTTTAAAACTAACAATCTTAGGAATTTTTTTTTAAAAATCAGTTGTTTATTAGTAATTAATAAATATAATATTGTATAATAATATAAACATAATTATTCATTATATATTAAATTAAAACTAATATAATATTTAAATAAAAAAAGCCATCAACCAATAACTTTTTTTTCAGAAAAAGATTCCTCTACTCTATCCTTATCAAAATTGCATAGTAACGTGGCATGCCATCGTTGTCATCATACAGAGCCCAAACTTTTTTTTCAGAAAAAGATTCCTCTACTCTGTCCTTATCAAAATTGCAGAGATTTGCATCTGGCACACTCATCAACACTGTTTCTTCAACACTTACATTGAGCTCACTAGTGCCATCACACATGGAAGAATCTTGCAGCCGGGATGTCTTGCTCGAACCAAGAAGCACAACACCTTTATTTTTACTAATCTTCAGATCATTAAGGGCTGATGGCTTCTCCTTTTCCATTTTCAAGAACTTCATATTTGCATATCCCAATTCAGGAGCAACATTCCACTGTTTTTAACTTTGCAAGGATTTCTGTCTTGGTTTCACGAGGCGCCTTTCCTCTTAGCACGGAAAGGGGCACCGTGCGGCAGTAGTCTGCTCCGCTAGACTACCTTCCGCCTTTTCTCACTTACTTTGGGACGAAAGTTGAATTTGATTACAAATGAGAGAAAACTTTAAAAGAGAAGACTTGAATGCATTGAAACATCATTGTTCATTGATTGTTGAAAGCAGTAAAATTACATCAATTGCTGAAAGAAGTAAATTACAAAGATTGGTGCAGGGGGGAAACACCAGAAAGCTTGAAAGTCTTAAAATCTTATACCCCCTATAATAGACTTCGGAGAAAAAACCTAAGTTACATGAGTAGACGTTAACAGAGCTGAAGAATCATAATAAACTTTTAAAATTAAAATGGAATTACAATAATTTACATAATATTTACAGAGTGCGGCCGAAGTTGGGCAAACTGTAGGCCGCGAGTGGGTCAAGGGGCTAAGTGATAGCTGCGGTCCTTGACATTCTCCCCCATCTATTTTGGAAACGTCCTCTGTACCATCCCTTTATGATATTCTTCAATGAGATGCTTGAAGACACTAAAGTCTTTTCCTCTTTCCCAAGTATTCTCCTCACTACTGCATCCGCTCCACTTTACCAAGTACTCTTGATGATTCTGCTTGGAAGCTCGTGTGACTCGGTGATCAAGAATAGCTTCAAAAACCTTCTTTCCCATTTTCTTCAATTCGAAAACTGGTCGTTTCGACTTAATTCTAACCGAAACTATGAAAAGCTTTGAATTTGAGAATTTTGTTTTGAAAACTAAACTAAAGATTATACTAAAAAGCGAGAAAATTGTTTTGTGAAAACGACGAATTAAATAAGTTAGAATTATGAATCCATTCTAATCCTATCATCCATGTGTTTGACTCTAACATTTAACAACAATATACGGGATTTTGAAAATTCATGTTCCTATAGTTATTTATGTCTCCTTTCTAGCGATGCATAAAAACCTTTTTCCAATAGAGATTAGACAATATTTCTATGACCAATCCAAATATGAAGAAAAACATTAAACAATTATGAACACTTTTTGGGATTAGACAAAGTATAGGGGTATATTTTTATCCCTTATTGGACTTTATGGCAATTAATCAAGGTCTAATAACTTCCTAGTCTTTCTAACATAGAAAATTATCACAAACATCAATGATTATGCGTCCACAATCATAGATGAGAATATAAAAACATAATCATTTGCATTAAACCCTTAAATTGCATATATTAAATATAGAGTCAAAACATGAAATCAAAAACTAGGGCTTCATAACAATTCTAACAATAGAAACCTAGCCTAAATACATGACCGAAAATAAATCACAAGAAGTATGAAAAGATGTCACCATATTCATGTTCTTCCACCTTGATCTTCAATCTTGGATTTGGCGTTGCATGGATTCCTCAACCTTTGGGCAGCGTTTTGGCATCAATTCAAGTAGTTGGGAACCCCAAAAAAGTGCCTTATGTCTTCTATTTATAAGTTGCCTCGAAACCTAGGTGGAAAATAAGAGAAATTCGCTGAAAATCACACAAAAAGCCCAGCTGTGCAGCCTAGGAACTAACCGTGCGACCGCACAGTATAAAAGTATGTGGTTGCGCACCTTCAGATGTTTGGCTTCAATTCTCTGCAGAGCAGACCATGTGGCCACACGCTTTTGCAAGGCGCGACCGCGCGATTTTACGGTTTCAAGGCAATTTCTATCTTTTGATTCCATTTAAATCAGTCCTTGATGTTTTATTGCACAACAGGTACCTCAACTTTCGAATGTTGCAATTTAGCCTCTGGACTTTTGTTTTCTTCTAAATTTGATTTTTTCTTTGATTTTTCTTCCAATTGGACCTTTGATTCACTGTATCAACTCTCCATTTTGACACTTTGGTACTTTTATCATCTAATTGACTCGATGTTGCTCCATTTCCTTTGTTTTCTTGACTTTCGGGGAGTATTTCTGAAATATAAACAAATAATAACAAAATTAAAAGCAAATATTCTCAAACCAACATATAGAATCCTACTTTTAAGATAAAAATAAGTGTATAAAATACACTTATCACCATGGATTAGGAAAAAAGACTTGATAAGTCAGCAAATAGATGGAATCCATTAAAAATACCTCTCCAATACACAACGTGTATTACAATGTTAAGCTGACGTGACTTCAAAGAAAGAAAAAAAAGATACTGTGGAGTGCTCCGTCTAAATCTAGACGCTCCATGGGACATGATGAGTCAGCATTATTTTTTATTTTATAATTATTTAATTATCATAAATATGGACATTAGCCAATTAGTTTGTATGATACAAGTTAATATTTCTATTTGGATTCTTTATATAGTGAGAAATCCCGCGGATATGACCAAATTTATGCATAGTAATTAATTTTAAATTAAAAAAAAGTCACATAATCAATATTATTTAAATGTAGAAGGAATCAGTGGAGAGTAAATTTTAGACTTCTCCGTCTAAGTCCGTCTATTTTATTGTCACTTCAGCCCCAATCCAGGTAATGCATTGGAGATGCTCTAGTATACATATAAATAGAAAAATAGAAAAATAAATTAACGATTTCTTGAGAGCAAGAAAATTAAAAAATAATATTACGTATTATATTTTTAAGTTTTAATTTACATCTACCAGCATTGGAGAAAAAATTTGGGTTAGATCCACCGGAGTGTATATTGGGATGTAAAAGTGATTTTCGGGTTGTTAATTTTCACCTAAATTTACACCACGGTTGGGGAAAATTGCGCTAACGAACAGGAGCTTTTACAACGTGCAAAAAAAAATGCACGTCATAAATAGTCTTACCAATACCTTTTAGGCTTTTACGGCCTGCAAAAATGCAAGCAGTAAATAGTCCTATCAACACTTTTACGGCGTGCAAAGATGCAAGTCTCAAACGTCTTTCCAATCAAGGTACTAAATGGTGAACTTTTATTGCATGAAATTTATGCATGCTGTAATTACTCTATTTTTACGGCATGCCTTTAATACACACCGTAAAAGGTCACTTTTGTTGTAATGATAATAAAACCATCAAGATACATATAATTTACATCCTTCACTAGAAACGTCAAAATCTGAGGCGCTGTTTGAGTAACTGGTTACAAAAGAAAAATGATGAAATATTGATTTTACAGCTTTCTTTAGCATCTTGGATCCAAAAAAGTTTAGCAGAAAAAATTCTACTAGCTAAATTTAGGAAATCCAATGTTTTTTTTTTTTTTGATAGAAAATTGTGAAAGCAATGTAGAGGAAAGGATTATATGGAAATGCCATGGATTATTTGCAGTTCAAAACCACTTTAATTTTTGCAGTTCAAGAGCCTTTGTTTGCAGTTCACAAGCCTTTGCTTTAAACGGATTTCCATTTTTCATTCATAATTTGATGATTTCTTGCCATCGTGCGTTTTTCTTAGGAAAAATCGAGATATCAAATTGTATACTCTATTCTCGAGTAAAGTCGCTACATTTATCGAATTTTTATTCCTATTTGAAACAAAATAATCCAAACTTTAGTGATTTTTTATGCAACCGTATTTCGAAAAAAATCTAGTGTTACAGTAATATCAAGCTTGTTATTATTATATTTTTCTTATTTTTTATTTTCTCATTTTTGAACCACTTTTACATTTTTTTAATGAAATTGATGAGGTACTATCAAGTATCAAAACAGAGTATATGAATTTTTTATGGATGCATCAAAATTAATTTTACTGAATACTTCTCCTATTGTTAATTGTGTTAGTCCCTAGCCATGATCATCAAAATCTAAGTTTTTTGCGCATCAAAATCTAAGTTTTTTGCACACATTTTCTTTGCTGCATTTGACGAGGTCTATATCTGAAGTTAAGCCTAGTGTGCCCTCTACGATGCACATATGAGCTGTCATCACCGAAGGACAGGATTGTGAATTAAGATCAGTGTAATCCGAATTTTATTATACACCAATTTCATTTAATACATGTCATCAGCATTTATCAAAGCCAACCATGGTTAATGAGAGTGGGGTCCACAAGATGCACATTTGAGATGTCGTCATCAAATACAGCTCTAATTTTTTGTGACAAAGAAATTATCTGGTGGGTGGGATCATAGCACCAGATGAGTTCAGTTTCCATCCTCTGATCATACAGCATTGTCCAATTTTAATACTTTACAGGCAGAAATGAGTTACCAACATATGGTTGGCAAAATAAATCATAAATTAGCATTCTGTTTCTATACATCAGATGTTGAGTCCTACTTTGACCTTGTGATTTGAAGTGTAACACCCTGGAATCTGTATATCATCAAAGGCTACCCAACAATTTGTTCATCCTTAAGAAAAATTATAGACTAGAGATATTATACTAGATTTAAGGAAATATGGGGAAAAAGCTTGAAGAGGGGCTTCGACCACTTAACTTAAAAAAATTAGCCACTAGACCGAAGAGGTGTCACTTAAGGACATAGAGAGACTTCGAACGCTAGGTCCTTTTAAGCTTTCTTATCAAGACTTCTAACTGGACTTCCAAGAAGGTAACCTCCCTGTAAGGTATCTTGGTGTACCTCTAATAACATCCCGACTGAGGAGAAAAAATTGCTTAGCCTTGGTGGACAAAATTGTGGCAAAGGCTAAGAGTTGGACGTGCAGGGCATTGTCTTTCGCAGGTAGACTCCTGCTAATCAACTCTATATTGTTTACCATCCAGATATATTGGTCCTCCATTTTATGTTACGCAAAGTGGTGATTAAACATGTGGAGCAAACCCCTAGGGCTTTTCAGGTAGTGAGTTGAAAAATGGGGGTGCCAAGGTGGCTTGGGAATTTGTGTGCCTTCCCAAAAAGGAAGTGGGATTGGGAGTGAAAAATATGGAGTTATGGAACTGAGCGGCTTTGTTAAAACACATATGGCATATTTGCACTAACAACGACCAATCCTTGAGGCCAAGGACGGGGTTGAACCGTCATTCCAGGATTTGCAGTCCGATACATTTCCATTATGTTACCTAGCCAAACCCGCCACCTCATGTGCCAAAGTCAAACGGTTGTTCTTCCTTCTCCGCTCCCTCTTTTTCTACTTATGCGGCGGCGGGTTACCAGAGAAGAGGGTTCCAAATCTTTGCCTTGCTTAGTCTTCCTTTTCTGATTGAAAGTAGTTAGCCACTCTCCTAGCTCAACTAGCGCTTAGCACCTTGCTTGACTTCCTTTTCACACTCATACTAGGAGTCAAAGAATGAACTCTTTATTGAGCTATTGCATAAGAGAGAGCTCTTTCTTTAGTATGAGATATCTGATCATGGTCCATCTACTTCTTCCTCTATTGATTCATGTGCTTAACGCAGGGAAGACGGACTCTATAAATTCCTTTTCACTGGGAACAACTCCTGGTTCTTTAGTTCAAGCAGAATCCAATAACTGTAGTTCCTCACTTTCCTGAAAGTAGGAAGCACACATTCTTCATATTATACGAATACAAGCAGCTTGCTTATTGGATGTTGTCACAATTGAATTAGAATTAGCTACGATCCAACGCTCCTCGGGAGGACAGTAACCAAATCCCCAAGCCAACATCATACACGTGGTTCACGACAAACCAAGCAAACAGTCCCAAAAAGGGAGAGAGTCCGGGATAAAGCACCTGACGGAACGGAACTAAATGGAAGTGCAACCACGCGAGCAAAGCAACCTTCAGACTGTTGCATTCGTGCCTCTCTATCGATTTTAGGGAATAGAAGATAGGGAAAATTTCGTAACTACAAATCTAAAACTATTACTTTTTAAAACTAACAATCTTAGGAATTTTTTTTTAAAAATCAGTTGTTTATTAGTAATTAATAAATATAATATTGTATAATAATATAAACATAATTATTCATTATATATTAAATTAAAACTAATATAATATTTAAATAAAAAAAGCCATCAACCAATAACTTTTTTTTCAGAAAAAGATTCCTCTACTCTATCCTTATCAAAATTGCATAGTAACGTGGCATGCCATCGTTGTCATCATACAGAGCCCAAACTTTTTTTTCAGAAAAAGATTCCTCTACTCTGTCCTTATCAAAATTGCAGAGATTTGCATCTGGCACACTCATCAACACTGTTTCTTCAACACTTACATTGAGCTCACTAGTGCCATCACACATGGAAGAATCTTGCAGCCGGGATGTCTTGCTCGAACCAAGAAGCACAACACCTTTATTTTTACTAATCTTCAGATCATTAAGGGCTGATGGCTTCTCCTTTTCCATTTTCAAGAACTTCATATTTGCATATCCCAATTCAGGAGCAACATTCCACTGTTTTTAACTTTGCAAGGATTTCTGTCTTGGTTTCACGAGGCGCCTTTCCTCTTAGCACGGAAAGGGGCACCGTGCGGCAGTAGTCTGCTCCGCTAGACTACCTTCCGCCTTTTCTCACTTACTTTGGGACGAAAGTTGAATTTGATTACAAATGAGAGAAAACTTTAAAAGAGAAGACTTGAATGCATTGAAACATCATTGTTCATTGATTGTTGAAAGCAGTAAAATTACATCAATTGCTGAAAGAAGTAAATTACAAAGATTGGTGCAGGGGGGAAACACCAGAAAGCTTGAAAGTCTTAAAATCTTATACCCCCTATAATAGACTTCGGAGAAAAAACCTAAGTTACATGAGTAGACGTTAACAGAGCTGAAGAATCATAATAAACTTTTAAAATTAAAATGGAATTACAATAATTTACATAATATTTACAGAGTGCGGCCGAAGTTGGGCAAACTGTAGGCCGCGAGTGGGTCAAGGGGCTAAGTGATAGCTGCGGTCCTTGACATTCTCCCCCATCTATTTTGGAAACGTCCTCTGTACCATCCCTTTATGATATTCTTCAATGAGATGCTTGAAGACACTAAAGTCTTTTCCTCTTTCCCAAGTATTCTCCTCACTACTGCATCCGCTCCACTTTACCAAGTACTCTTGATGATTCTGCTTGGAAGCTCGTGTGACTCGGTGATCAAGAATAGCTTCAAAAACCTTCTTTCCCATTTTCTTCAATTCGAAAACTGGTCGTTTCGACTTATTTCTGGATGTATCCTCCTTGTCTGCAAAATATGGCTTAAGAACACCGACATGGAGGACCTTGTGAATTTTGCACCATGACAGTAGATCTACTCTGTAAGCCACCTTCCCAATTCTCTTCATAATAGGTACTGGCCCAATGTAATTTGGAACCAATCTAGAGTCTTTCCCTCTGGTGAGCTTGGAGCAATTTCTGTCGGGAAGTTTAACCATAACCAGATCTTCCACATTGAACTCTACAAAACGACGCTTCAGATTAGCAGACTTCTTATATCGTTTCTGAGCTTTCTCAAGATAGCTTCAAGCAATTTATATATTTCGCTTCCATTCCTGAGAGAAGTTCCTTTCCTGAGGGGACTTGGTACTTAAATTCAAATCAACCGTGTGGGGGAGTAACGGTTTTCGGCCCGTGACAATCTCAAAAGGACTCTTGTTGGTGGAAGATCTCTTTTGGGCATTGAAGCGTATCTGAGCAGCATCCAAGAGTTTCACCCAATTTTTCTGCGACGTAGATATGAAGTGCCGAAGATATTCCTCCAGCATAGAATTGAACCGCTCCGTCTGTCCATCAGATTGTGGGTGAAAACTAGAACTCATGCTCATAGTTGAACCAAAAATTTTGAACAATTCGGTCCAAAATATGCCAGTAAACCGAGTATCTCGATCGCTAACGATGTCCTTAGGCATCACCCAGTATTTGAAAATATGCTTGAAGAAGAGGTGAGCTGTCTCTTCGGCAGAAACATACTTAGGCGCTGTAATGAAAGTTGCATACTTCGACAATCGGTCTACAACCACGATAATGGTGCCAAAATCTGCAACTTTTGGCAATCCAATTGTAACGCCCCGGGTTCTGAACACCCGGGGTGCGCCACTTCATCGTTTAAAAATTTACTTCAAAGATAATAATTTAGCGGAAAATAAATTTAATTGAAATTCCATTTCACATAACTTTATAAAAATTGACTCAAACTGTTAAAATAGTTTAAACATGGAAAAATAACTTGAACGTAACATAATAAAAATAAGTTTATAATTTCAAATAAAACATTTCTAAAATCTCAATAATGGCCACCATCGCATGCCCCGCCGCCAACTCCGTCATCTGCAAATTTTATTTTGGAAAACGTGAGTATTTCATAGAAATACTCAGTAGACCCGCGCATAATAATCATTTAACATTATAAATCAAAACACATAATCATGATATTCAAGTCCCAGGTGTCTAACGATCACCAGTATTCTCATGAACAAGTAAATAACATACAAGTTCAAGTCTCATGCATTTAAGCAAGTAAATTCTCGTAACATAGTCTCATGCTCAGAAAGCAAGTAATTCTCATGAACACAATCATACATGCTAAACTTATAATCCAAATAATTATTGATGCGCACTTTTGAAAAAAAATGTAAATTTGTAGATTAGAGTCTACCTTAACGAGTATGGTTGAGCGGGAATGACTTAAATCTTTCAAATCTCCTTACGCCTCGTCTAGCCAATAAGTTACATTAATCTTTTGAAATTTACGGTTTAAAAATGATAATTTACAATTTGGGGACTGAAATTGATGATTTGAAAGTTGAGAGACTAAAATGAATATCTTTGAAAGCTGAGGGACTAAAATGAATACTTTGAAAGTTGAGGAACTAAAAGGAATAATTTAAAATTAGGGACTAAATTGAATACGTTTCAAAATTTGAGTTGAAACTCAAAACGAATATTAAACTATCGTGCTGAAATAATAGATTTTAAAAATGGAGTGGCCGATTAAAATCATTTAAGACTTAAGGACTGAAATTATATGTTTTAAAACTAACATGACTGATTTGAAACATTTAAAACTTCAGGGGACTAAATTGGAAATATTAAAATCAGATTTTTATATATCAAAACACACTCTCTCTCTCTAAAACAGTAACACACAGAGAGAGAGCGCAGAGGGAGAGGCGGACGACGCCCCTCGTCCGTTCGCCGGGCGTCAAACGCCGGCGCTCGACCGGCGGTGATGGTGGCTGTGTAGGCGGGCGGAAGAAGAAGGAGAGTTGGGCGAACTTTTTGGGTGCTGGACCGAGAGTAACCCGAGGCTGGGTTCAAGTGTTTTAGGGAGGTTTCGATTCCGGCAATGAAGGTAAGTAATTGGGCTAGTTTATTCTTGGTTTATGGTTTGATTTGGGGTTGATTTTGGATGTGGGCAGCAGTGGTGATTTTCTTGAATTTGTGGTGGCAGCTTGAGTGGTTTGCATGGTGGCGCGGTGGCATTGCGGTGGCGTGAGGGTGGCGGCTTGGGGTTGAGTGTTGCTCGATTTTGGTATCCCAAATTGTTGTGGATTCTGGAATGGAAGGTGATGGTCGCGGTTGTGTTGAGTCTGGCTATGGAAATTCGGTTATGGTTGGAAGACAGTAGCTTGGTCCGATTGGCATGGTGACGATGAAGAAGACAGTGTAGTAATGTAGTGAATGGTGTCGTTTGTTTGTGAATTTGGGTTCGGAAATTTGGCTCTGAAGATCGAGGCTTCAGTAATGGGACCAAGAAGATGAATATGTTGTGTAAATTGGTTTGATTGTTTTGGGATTTTGATCATGGATTTGGATAGGCAGTGAACGAAATTTTGTTTGTGAACCAATTAGGTTAGATAGAAGATGGTTTGAAGTGTCGAGGGGAAAGAGGTGAGGGATCTATTTAATAGCTGATTTAGGTGTTAAACATGGTAGTTTAGGTTAAATCTTGATTTATGGAAAAATTGTGAGAATTTTGGAAGTGAATATTGTTGTGTAAGGAAATACTTGGAAAATAAGTTGTTGATTTAGTTGGGCCAAGAGATGACTTATTGGGTTTTAAATGGGCTTGAATGATTGGTAAAAATATTTGGGCTCGATAAATTGGATTGGATTAAAACAGTTGAAATTTGGACTTAATATAATTAATACTTGGACTTTGAAAATAAATTGTGATTTTGAAATATTTTTGATAAAAATTGAAATTTGACTAAGTATTTAAATAAATTTAATTTCACTTAATTGGCTAGACGAGCACGCGTTTAAAAATAAAATAACTAAATGATGGGCAAGGTCGAAGCGACACGCTTTTAAAAATATTTATTTGAATAAAATCACGAAAATTCTCGGTCGCTACACCAATTATGTAATCCATTGATACACTTTCGAATGGCCTAGATGGGATGGAAAGGGGTTCCAGCAAGCCCGCTTTCTTCTGATGATCTGTCTTATCCTGCTGACAAATAAGACAAGTTTTCACATAAGTGGCGATATCGTCCCGCATCTGCGGCCAATAGAAGGCACGTTGCAAAAGTGCACAAGCGCGTTCTTCTCCCGGATGTCCAGCCCAGAGCGTATCGTGGCATTCCGTTATCAGGGACTTTCTCAAATCCCCACACTTAGGGACATACACACGGTCCCCCTTTGTCTTCACCAGACCCTCGTCCAACTAGAACTGACGAGTTTTGCCCTATTTGATGAGGTCGACCAAATATATTGTAGCCGGGTCCTTCTCCAGAAGTGCCCGTATTCGGTCCCTTATATCCGTAGTAACTTCGTTCCCTGAAAGAGCCGCCATTGCACATATTGGAGCTAAGTCAGCGCGACGGCTGAGAGCATCTGCGACATGGTTGTTGGATCCTAGACGATACTCCAACACGAAGTTAAACTCCGAAAGAAGCTCCTGTCAGCGAGCTTGTTTATTTGAAAGTTTCGGCTGGGACATGAAGTGACTAACCGCGGTATTGTCGATTTTAAAAATAAATGGGGATCCCAATAGATAGTGACGCCAAACCCTGAGGCAATGAATAACTGCCAACAACTCCTTTTCGTGCGCTGAATAAGGACGTTCTGCATTATTGAGCTTTCGGCTTTCAAAAGCGACAGGATGTCCTTCCTGTATTAGAACTCCACCAAGAGCAAAGGCTGAAGCATCTGTCTGAACTTCGAACAGTTTCATCACATCCGGTAAGGCTAACACCGGGTTTGTCCACATAGCCTTCTTCAACTTCTCAAAGGCTGCTTGGCATTGTGCAGACCAATCCTAAACCATTTCCTTCTTCGTTAACTCCGTCAGGGGCAATGCAATTTTTGAGTATCCCTTCACGAACCTTCGATAATAATTACATAGCCCAAGAAAGGAGCGTACATCATGTACGTTCTTTGGAGGACTCCAATCCATGATGGCCTGAACCTTCTTTAAATTCATTCGAACCTTCCCTTGCTTGATAATGTGACCCAAGAAGCTGATAGAGGTTTGGGCGAATGAGCATTTGGATGGCTTCGCATACAATTTATTCTCTTGGAGTCGACTGAGGACTCTTCTGACATGGAGCACATGTTCCTCTAATGTCTCACTATAAATGATTATGTCGTCCAGGTATACAACTACAAAATCGTCCAAAAATCCGTGCAGCACCTGATTCATCATCGTGCAGAAAGTAGCGAGAGCATTTGTCAAGCCAAAAGGCATGACTTTAAATTCAAAAGCTCCATATCTGGTCACCACGGTAGTTTTTGCTTCATCTCCCTCCTTAATCCGAACTTGCCAATATCCCGATCGAAGATCAATCTTCGTATAATATTTTGCCTTGCTTAATCTGTCAAAGCAATCGGCCACCAACGGGATAGGATAACTGTTTTTCACAGTGATCTTGTTCAGTGCGCGATAATCACAACACATTCTGAGAGACCCATCCACCTTCTTCTGAAACAACACGGGCGCTCCGTATGGTGATTTCGCAGGCACGATAATCCCACTTTCCAGCATTTCTCCCAACTGTTTCCTAAGATCCTCAAGCTCAGGTTGAGACATTCGATAGGGTGCCCTGGCAGGCTGCTTGGCTCCCGGAATAAGCTCAATTTCATGATCAATGGTTCTCCTCGGTGGCAATCGTTTTGGCAACTCCTCCGACATAATATCCTCAAACTCTTGTATAAGCTTTTGAACCGGTTTAGGAATAGGACCAGAGCCTCTTCAATCTCTTCTAGACGAAGAGTGCATAAAAATGAGGGTTCGTTTCTCTTGAAGCCCTTACTGAATTGCGTGGCCGAGATACTCTTCTCGCCAACCTTTCCTTCCGAAGTGGGTATGACACACGGCTGAGTGCCCATCATCATTAGGGAATCAGAGTGTGGGAATACTGCTGTCTTCGTATCCCGAAGAAATTCCAATCCCAAAATGAGTTTAAAATCATCCATCTGAACAACTGACAGATTAGTCCTTCCCTCAAAGGGGCCAGCCCTGATTAGCACAGTTTTGGCTACTCCTGCAATTGGTTGAGCAGCCGAGTTGATGGCTTTCACTTTTCCATTTCGTTTCTCTAGAACCAACCCAAGTCGCCCTACTTTAGTGCTTGCAAGGTAGTTATGGGTGGCTCCAGTATCTACCATAGCCCTTATGGGCTTCCCATTGATCTTCACATCAATGTACATTAACCCTTTTGCTCGACAAATGCGAGGTTTGGGCTCATCCAGTTTTGCCTCTTTCACAGGAACTTTTTCCTTTCCAGTGGTCCGACTTGATATTCCATTGCATCGATGGGAAAATGCACCAACCACCTCCTCGTCCTCTTCCGAATTAGTCTCGCCATTATTACTAGCAGGAGGAGCATCTTGCTTAGACGTTGATACCCCACTAGCTAGTTGGCAATAGGTATTCACCATTCGCTTCTGTGGACATTCCGACACTCTATGAGGTCCTTCGCACAAGAAGCATGAAATCTTAGGAGCGGTATCAGATCTACCCTCCACAGCCTTTCCTTTACTCCAATTACCTTGGTTACTACCCTGATAGTTGCCTTGATGACTACCTTGATGATAACCCTGGAAGTTGTTCTGACGAGAACCTTGATAACCACCTCCTCTCTGGGTGGAATTCCGTTCTCCCCCATTAGAACTCGAGCCAGTCCTGAACTGTTTATTTCCTCCAGCATTCGATTGACCACCAGAGTGTGGTCGATCCTTCTTAGACTCAGTTTGATAGTCCATCAAGCATTCGACCGCCCATTGCCGTGCTCAAATCTGTAATCTTCTGCCTCTAGAGTTCATTGCGGGTCCACTGTTTTAAGCCTTCCATGAAGGTGAAGAGCTTGTCCTTTTCCGAAATGTCTCGAATATTCAGCATATGTCCATAAAAGGCTTTCACATATTCTCTGATGGAGCCCGTATGTTTCAGTTCCCGTAATGCCCGACGGGCTTCATATTCCACGTTCTCTGGGAAGAACTGGTTTCGAATTGCTTCCTTCAAAAGCTCCCAAGAGTCTATCATAACCCGGTTGGCCTGAATATCAAAATATTTCGACCGCCACCACAACTTTGCATCTCCACCCAGATACATGGTAGCTGTAGTCACCTTTCTCGCTTCATCTCTGATGCTAGCAGCAAGAAAGTATTGTTCCATGTCAAACAGGAAGTTGTCAACTTCCTTTGCATCACGTGCCCCACCAAAGGTGCACGGTTCTGGGATTCTGACCCTAGGTGCATACTCTTCTTGTGCGGGAGCTTTCCCATTACCCACCGCACGTTGGAGAATTCGTAGCTGAACTCTCATCGTTTCCATTTGTTCCTGCAGACCAGGAATGATCGCAACAGCTTCAGTCATTGCTGTGCAAGCCGCTCGGCTTTCATCCAGTTGGATATGTATATCTCAAATATACGATTCCGCCATTTCAACCTTTTCCTCCAGGTTTTCCACAGCATAGCATAACCTTGTGGTTTGCCCATCAAGCGCATCCACGCACTATTTAGTACTCTTCTTAGCATCACTAATATCGGTGATCTATGATGCACTCGCATCTAAAGCCTTCGGATCCATTGCTTTCTTATCGAGGGACGAGAGCCAAGGCTCTGATACCAACTTTCACGGGGCGCCTTTCCTCTTAGCACAGAAAGGGGCACCGTGCGGCAGTAGTCTGCTCCGCTAGACTACCTTCCGCCTTTTTCTCACTTACTTTGGGACGAAAGTTGAATTTGATTACAAATGAAATAAAACTTTAAAAGAGAAGACTTGAATGCATTAAAATATCATTGTTCATTGATTATTGAAAGCAGTAAATTACAAAGATTGGTGCAGGGGGGAAACACCAGAAAGCTTGAAAGTCTTAAAATCTTATACCCCCTATAATAGACTTCGGAGAAAAAACCTAAGTTACATCAGTAGACGTTAACAGAGCTGAAGAATCATAATAAACTTTTACAATTAAAATGGAATTATAATAATTTACGTAATATTTACAGAGTGCGGCCGAAGTTGGGCAAACTGCAGGCCGCGAGTGGGTCAAGGGGCTAAGTGATAGCTGCGGTCCTTGACACTTGGCCTTTCCCATCAGCATGGTACGCAGTTCTGATTGAGACAACTCCTTTGTGCTTGTGGACTGGTCACTAGCTGGAGTAACTCTTTCGTTTCCAAAACTACCCTTTAGATTTCTAATTGAAATTGTACGGGCCACTGCCTCTTGGCACCCTCTCTTGGAACTCCCTGCTGCAGCAAGCGAGCCTGGCTTCTGATGGTGGAAGGACCTAGAAAAATGTGAACTACGAATCCTTCCTAAAGCGTAAGCAGATTCCTGTTTCACCAGAAAGGGTTCTCGACTGTTTGGACACATTAGAGTTTGATCAAGATAAATCTTCAGGAACTCATATAGCATCCGGCACTTATGACATAAAGTCCAAAAGTTTTAGGTCTTAATGCTGGAGGACTTGGGATAGGCTGAGAGTTGCTGGAACTGGAAGGAGCGTGCTGATGATGCCTAGTGGGTGTCTGGCTCCCTGGAATACGCTGGGTGGGAAAAAATTGAAAACTGGGGGCAAATATAGGAGGATTTTGATGGTTACCAACATAACCATGATAAAAATGGCGGCCGCTTCTGGAGTCATTTGCCAAGAACCACTGGCATCAGCTGGTTCCCTTGGCCAGGGTGGAGTGAGACCATACTGAGAACAGGTGGCTGTTTCTGGAGTAGTTTGATGAACAGAAATGTATTTGCCGCCAAAGACCGTTGACTGATAGCTTGGCCAGAGTGGAGGAGGATTGTAACTTGAACCTGCAGTGGTAGCCGGATTCCCTAGGCAAATTGGCAAGTTCTTGGCCTTACCAGAATCTGTCATATTTGTAGCAGAGCTAGAGCAGTTCTTGAAATTACCAAAAGTGCATATATCTTCCAGAAATGGAGGATTCCCAGCTGAAACCCTCGTGTTAACTCTTAAATTTCGCTTCATATCATACACTAGTTTGTTACCCTTATCAAAAAGCACACACTGTGCTTCAGAAAGAAGTTTGAATGCTTCTTCAGCCCCAAATGACTTGTTTTTATCAGGGTGAAGAGCCAGAGCCATCTTTCGTGTGCTTTACGCAAGGTTTCCATGTCAGCCAAGGGGTCGACACCAAGAATCTCATACCAGTTTACTTCTCCATTTATTTTCTTCTCATAGCCATCACAGAAATTAATGACCTTGAGGAGCTGAGAGAGATCATCGAGTGAAGGAAATAGCGTTCCGCCTTTAAAGCATATCTTTTGGCTCCAGCAATGTCCTTCTCTTTTAATTTCTTCTCGGCAATAATTTTACAAATAATAGCCTCAACTTCATTAAATTCCATTGTAGAAATTATCTTATTAGATTCTGTAAATCAAAAGAATAAACTTCAACATAAGAAACATGGTTCAAACAATGAATTCAAACTTGAAAGGAAAGAGTAACGATAAAAGCATGAATATAACGGGTCTGCACAAGTCTTTCAAATAATGAATTCAAACTCGAAAGGAAACTGTAAAAACAGACAAAAATCAACAAAATCTTGAAGAAGCCACTCTTTAAGGAGATGAATGCATCGTCTTATCAAAAAGTTAATGAAGCCACCAATCAGGTATTCAAATAGTTTGATTTACATAAATTCCAATTCCAATTATGCAAATGAATGGCTCTTTTATTCAAAGATTCTATGCTCTGAACTTAAAAAATTGAATATTCAACTTATTGTATAAAAACATTAAATACTGAAAATAGGTAGCTAAAGAATTGGACAAAGTACACAATTCCGTTACCAGGGCTGGGGGCCAACGAAAGGCACCCTGAAACTGGTGAGTATTTGTATTTCTAAGATATCCGGAATGCAGAAATTTATGTCTATTTTTTTATTTTAAAAAACAAGTCCAGTAGGCATGACAAACGTAGGATATATGCATCATTTTACATAGTATTTCATGTTTACGTGTTAATGAACTCCATATTTCAACTAAATACTAGAGAAGTCTACATGACTTATGGTCCAAACAGAAGGAACAAGAGAAAAAGAAAAAGAAAAAATAAAATAAATAAAAAGACCTGACTAACAAGATGTGCAAAATTTGGAAGAAGTGGATCTGAATTAACCATACGAAGCAGACACATAGAAGTGCACACATACTCACACATTATCATTACAGAACCAATATCTTCCGGACAGTAGAAGATAAACAACAGCCACTAGGTGACAAACTACGTTACCCAAACTCCAAGCGCCGCAGTTATGCAGCCACAATTTAAGACCATCTATATATATTGTTGTTATCTATTTCGCATAACTGAAATAAACGAAAGCATTGAAAGCTAGCCAAAAACATAATCAAGCTTGTTATTGATCGAATTTATTCCTATATGAAGTGAAATAATCCAAAATTTAGTGATTTTTTATGCAACTGTGTTTAAAAAAAAATTCTGGTGTTACAGTAATATCAAGCTTGTTATTATTATTATCTTTTTCTTATTTTTTATTTTCTCATTGCTGAACAACTTTTACATTTTTTTAATGACATTGATTAGGTACTATCAAGTACCAATACAGAGTGTATGACTTGTGTATGGATTCATCAAAATTAACTTTACTGAATACATCTCATATTGTTAATTGTATTAGTCCCTAGCTATGATCATCAAAATCTAAGTTTTTTTGCACACATTTTCTTTGCTGCAGTTGACGAGGTCTGTATCTGAAGTTAAGCATAATGGGCCCTCCACAATGCGCATATGAGTTGTCATCATCGAAGGACAGGGTTGTGAATTAAGATCAGTGTAATCCGAATTTTATTATAGACCAATTTCATTTAATACATGTCATCAGCATTTATCAAATCCAACCATGTTTAATGTGAGTGGGATCCACAAGACGCACATTTGAGCTATCATCATCAAATACAGCTCTCGTTTTTTGTGACAGAGAAATTATCTGGTGGGTGGGATCATAGCACCAGATGAGGTCAGTTTCCATCCTTTGATCATACAACATTGTCCAATTTTAATACTCTACATGCAGAAATGAGTTAGCAGCAAATTGCAAAATAAATCATAAATTAGCATTATGTTTCTATACATCAGATGTCAACGGATGTCTTGTACTTTAAATTTTGAGGATTTTTAGACAACCTTTGTTTCAGATAAAGCTAATTAGCAGTACTCTAAACTTTACTAAACGTACGAACGGCTATTAAAAGACCAAGAATTTTTGTTGGAAGACACAAAAAATGCAACTTTCTCTTCTTGAAATTAGGTTAAATTAAATTCAATGATTAGCTGAAAAGTTTATCGATGAATTTGTGCAAATTAGAATCTCAAATTGTTTGGAAGCTGATACAACTCGTCGTTATAAAAGATGTTTGACCAACTTTTGACTAATTATTTGAGTAGGTCCCGCTAGTCGAACAACAAATTTATTTAACCAAGTGTGTTCTACTCCGCAAGTAGATTAACGTAGTAGATTTATTTTCCTAACCCAATTTCGGTGAATAAGAAATTAAGGTCAAAAATAGCCACTCGAAGTTGAAATAAAATGGCATAATAAATTAGTAGGAAATTGAAAAAGTTCAATCCCACATAGAAAAGCTAGAAGAAATTGACCACCTTATTAAGCCAAGGTTTAGCAATTGGGTTTGTGCCCCAAGGGTACCAATAGTATTTGAAGGGAAGATCGGGAGAGAACCTACATGCAAGTACGGATTTTATTCATTCCAAAATCAATTTTGATTTCTTTCTTTACAAATAATATTCCTTTACTTCCTGCACTATTCTGAAATATCCTCTTTAGTCCCGAATATTATTTTATTACAATCATTAGTCCTCTTTCGGTGTAGAGAGATCAAAACATTAGTAGGTTCATTGGATTGGACTCGATCAAGGAACAAATCAGTTTTGGGACTTCTTGGTCAGAATCGAACGGTTCTGGTTCGATTCTTGGTCCTTGTATTTTAGAACCGTTGGTAATTCGGTTCTTCAGTTAAACTGACTTTTTTTGCACAATTTTTGGTAAATTATTGACACATCATGTGAAGGAAGAAACTCCTCGTTTAGGATATAATTGATTTCCTTATTTCTTTCTGCAAAAGATGGAAGTCATAATTGAATCTTCTTTATTTCTTAATTCTTTCCACAGAAATTTTCCATGGCTCCATCTTTTCAATTTCTTTTGATTATTTCATATAAATGATAAATATATAATCAGTCGGCTACATCTAAATTCATCTTGAAGTCAGTTGGCTATTTCTAAACAATTGTATAAAGTGAAAATCTAAAAACTATAAAAGTTTATTCCGTAGATGTAAAATTGCAATATTGTTAAAAATATAATTTTCTTGTCTCTATATGTAAAGTAACATATATTATTTGAATATTATTTTTTAATTTGTATGCAAGGCTTTTTATTTTTCTTTTAATCTTTGTAAAGTATGTGCAATTCTTCTATATTTTTCTCAAAGTAGTATCAAAGAATTTTTTAATCTTTAGTACTAATGAACATTTTATTTTAACATTTTAAATGTTAAGAATCGAACAGGAAGTCCGGAACCAATTGGTTCGGTTTCATTGTCAAATATGGAACCAATGATTCCATCACAAATATTTTCATTGGTACTCAGTTCGGTTGAATCGAATTGGATCGGGCCAACTCCTAAAGAAAAGTCAACAAAGTTACATTTTGAGTAATCAATTGAAAATTGAGTCAATGCTTGTGTAATAATAGAACTTTAGTGTTATATTTTAAAAAATTTTGAAATTTGAGTGATATTTTGTGACTTCAATAGTTATCTGTAACCTCCTACTACCGTACACTCCGCCCGTCTTCTCTTAAAAGTAGAGCAATTTCTCGTTTCATTCTCAACCTTTTTTTTTCCTCCCCGAATTTCCTCTACAAATGGAAAACAACCCGCACCAAACGGCGGCTCCGGCGTCACACCAAGCGATGTACCCATCGCAGCCACCATACCCGCAACTCCTACAGCAGCAGCAGCAGCAACTCCAGATGTTCTGGACCTATCAGCGTCAAGAGATCGAGCAGGCGAACGATTTCAGGAACCATCAGCTGCCATTGGCCCGCATTAAGAAGATAATGAAAGCGGACGAGGATGTGCGCATGATATCGGCAGAGGCCCCGATTCTCTTCGCCAAGGCTTGCGAGCTGTTCATCCTCGAGCTTACTATCCGATCCTGGCTCCACGCGGAGGAGAACAAGCGGAGGACCCTCCAGAAGAACGACATTGCTGCGGCTATCACCCGTACGGATATATTTGATTTTCTGGTGGATATTGTCCCCAGGGACGAGATCAAGGAAGAGGCGTCATTGGGGGGCATTTTGGGCCCTCCGGTTGTTGCTAGTGGAGCGACAGGGGTTCCCTACTATTACCCGCCCATGGGACAGCCCATGATGGGGCAGCCTGCTATACCCGGGATAGATCCGGGGATGTATATGCAGGCCCCGCCTCCTCCTCCCTCCCAAGCGTGGCAGTCCGTGTGGCAGACCGCGCCGGATGATGGGTCATATGCCAGTGGTGGTGGTACAAGCAGCAACCAAGCAAACCTTGATGGTCAAGAGTAAGATTGTTCATTTTCTATTTTATAGAATGAGAATTTACACAGATCTAATTGAAACTTTACACGTATCTAATGACTTAAGTTTTACGTAATTCTAATGAAAATGTGGCTCTTTTAATTCGTTATGGAAATTGTGTTGGTGTTGTACATCTAGTTTTAGAACATCTGAACACATACCTTGGTCCTTGGATAAGAACTTATTCCAGGATATATTCAGCCAAGCTTCTCCAGCCTAATGCCTGGAGATAATGTGCTTCTTTTTTTGTTAGTCCTTGATAGAGTTCATGTATGATATGCATCGTCGTAGGCTAGCTACATGAAAGTGTTGTTTTGCAGAAGATGATCATTGATTGCAGTGGATGAGTTTTCTTATCCTTGCACAACCTTGAATACTGGTCCTTGTAGAGTTAACGAAGTAAGAAGAATAGAATATACCTGACATTCTGTGTCCTGACTGAATTATCTTGTCTCAGGATATTGAGATCTCTGAGAATGTCTAAATCATTTGCATATAGAATCATGTAAACTGGAAATACAGGATACATATGGCCGAGAAAGCACGAAAAATTCTATCTAAATGGAAAAGATAGACGCAGATGTATATTACAGATGGGAGAGATGGAGAGGGAGGATAGTTCTAAATTGTGGAAAGTTTCTTTCATGTCTGGTGTATCTAATGAGAAGTTTAATGATGATAGCTTTTTCCAGAAAGCATGGTCCTAAATTAAGTTGGTAAGAAACGAGTTCCTAGTTATTTGTCATTAATTAGTAAAGCATGAAATGTATAATGTTTTCTTTGTTTTGTTAACATGGAATATAAAGGGAAACATCTGACTTTTTCTTTTTGTTGGTAAGCCTTGGAATTTGGATAGTAAACTTCTAGGTTTGTCCGTTTTTTTGGTTGAAATTTTTGGATTAGAAATTTAACTCTATCTCATGTCTACTCTTCACTATTCTTATTTTGATGATGATGGATTCATTTATCGTCTGTTGCACGAACACTTTAATAGGGTAGCGTGTCACGTGTCCGATACGAGTTGAACACTTGTGAATCTTGTACTTTCGGCACAAGAACTTGAAGATGCAACCTTTATTGATTAGATACCGACACTCTTCGAACACTCTAATGTGGTCATTTTCCTTTTTTTATGAGAGATATTATATATTTTTAACTTGAAGTTATTATTAAATAATAAATAGGTATTCATATTTAAGCCTCAGTTTGGTAAAATCAGTTTATAAATTTTTTTTATAAGTGGTCACATTACATCTTATTGGACATTTTTTTTGAAAAGTCAATAATTTCAGCTGGTTAAAGATTCCGGCCACCATTTTTGACTTTTAAAAAAATGAACCAATGAAATATCGAAACGTCGATATTTATAAACCGTTTATAAACGTTTTACCAAAAAAAGGCTAAAATATTTCAACAAGTAAAATTATTAACAAGTATAAATTAAAATTTTTATTATATAAATGAACAATTTAAAAAAATTTAATCAACGTGTCTAAGATGGGTCATTTTAGTACTTTTTTAATAATTGCGTGTCGATGCATGTCAGACATGCTTGTCCGTGTGAGTGCATTATAGTCCTTATCGTGTCTTGTAGTATTTTGGTCTAAATATAATTAACTTTCAGGTGTCAAAATTCATCAAGTCTATTTTTCCTCATATGTTGTTTATGTTAATGGGAATAGAGATGTGTGATTATTCATATTTAAGGTATGTTCATTAGATGAGCTTGAGTTTCTGCAAAAATATCTATGAAGTAATGGAATGATTTGGTTTTAGTCACTTAAAGGGCATAAATCTTTTACAATATATTAATGGTCATTATAGCTTCTAAGTGGTAAAACAGTTGCTAAAGAGGAACAAAACTATTAATTCTCTTAATTCCTTAATTGGAAGCACGGAATGCTAGCAAGGGATAGAGAATTAAACTAACACTTACACCCCATGTATACTAAGCCTCTCTCCATGGTGGGAATTCAAGAAATCTTTTAGGTATTTTTCCACTAATTTTTAGGAGGAGGATCTCAGCTATTAACTCTTTCCTCAAAACAGACCTTAATAATCACTAAAGAGATTCTGTTATAATAAAGGCAGGTGTTCGTAATTTCTGACAGGAGATTTCCTAGTAAAGTCAGTTAATCTCAGGACGTCACAGTGTAATTTTCTGCTAATATTATACAAAGAGCAGTTGGCTATAAACATAATTCTGAAAGTTCCGACTATTCAGCTGTTATAGTATAAAATATACAAAACCCTTGATCAAATCCCAAACCATGCAATTCATTGCACAAGACACATAATCAAATCCTGTGAATCTTGTCGGTTTCTGCAAGTGGGGTGGGGTGGGGTGAGGTGGGGGGGGGGGGGGCGAAGTTTGTTGTTATGCACACGATTCATACATCATGGATCTAACTTGTGGATGTTCTGGTCTACCATCTTTAATAAAAATTTAGGACCTGAAAATATTGATTTTCCGTTATTTATTACTATTTTCTTCACTTGATCACTTTCATTAGCCTCGTCGTTATTCCCAGATCTTTTTGTTGAAGATGAGATTTATCATATCTTATAATATGATTTTTAGAATAGTCTTGCACATATGTCCCAGGAATGGTGTTTTTAGTGTATAATAACTTCATTCAGCTTCAGACAATCATTCTCCCTTGCGCGCGCGTGCACACACACACATATATATATATTGAGCTTATGTTGTATGGTTTCGTAGGCAATATTCTTATGCAAATTTGTATTTATCAATTCTGCCTTATTGATATGTTAAAAATGTAGACGTTGACTATGCTTTACTCTCATTTCATGCAGTTGAAACAACTCATATGCTGACCGAGCACCGAGTGGCACCAATAAGAGGTCACTGATTCGCTTGCTGCTGTTGCATGGAATTAATTTTTTTTTTTTTTTCAAATGTTAATGCACTTTAATATGCAGACTTTTTTGTTTGTAGATGTTTGTGTAAAACTTGGTTCTGTGACTCTGGGATATCGTATAATATAGCATGCGAAGTTCATGTTTCTGTGTTTTATGAGATGCACATAAATCATATGAGATTTTCGATTAGTATTAAGAGAAAGTGATGGCTCACGAAACATCAACATTTCAATATTTAAGTATGAATGAAGTTTAGTTGTATTCGAAGAAGAACTAGGAGTAGTAGATAATGTTCATTTACCATAATTCCTAATGAAGTCAAATTATTGAAACCATACCAATGTTATGTTCATTTTAGTCTATCCAATCCGTACTAGTAACCATGAGAAAATTCTTAAATCTTATGAAAATCCAACTGTTCTATGGAACATGAAAATAAAACATCCAAAATAAAGGCAAGTTTGCTAGAGAAAATTAGTAAGGCTGCGACAAATGAAAAACAAATTCAGAATATTATCCTTTCAGTTGGAGAAAAATAAACTATCAGAAGCTCGACCAAAATCTACTTCGCACCAATGCCCCACTGGTTTAGCTTCTCACTGATTTCTGTCTTCGCCCTTACCATCAGCAGGGTACGAATTTCAGATTGCGAAAGCTCCTTCCTGCTTGAGGACTTGTCACCAGCTGTAGCGACCAAGATTTTACGCAATTAATAATTATTTTAATATTTAGAAAATTGTGTCGTTACTATTTCACCTATTATTTTGAAGTTAACGCCGCGACGGATTCGTCTAGCCAAGTCAATAAATATCGAATTTGTTCGATTTTAAATTAAAATCCGAATTTCTAAAATTATGTTATTAGTATTATTTTCAAAACATCGAATTTGTTCGATTTTAAATTAAAATCCGAATTTCTAAAATTAGATTATTTTAATTATTTATTCAAAATATTATTTTCAAAATCATTTTTGAATTCCAAATTTATTTAAATATCTCAATTATTCCATTCAAATGATTCCCTCCTCAAAATTATTATGTCCTCATATTGATCACTTTCCATCTCATTTTCAATAACTTAGTTCATCCTCACGCATAATGGTTTCAAGTCACAATCAATTCCATTTCTTTTTCCACCCCTTTCCACTAAACACCAACATCCAACCCATACTTCACTAATTCCAACCCCACAACCCTGAATCATTATCATCACCACCCTTCCAATTATGATGTTTTCCACCCTCTCCATCATCATCACTCTCCACCATCTTTTATTCTATTTTGATATATTCTCCATCATCATCACTACCTTCTCGATTGGACACCACCACAATTCTCTCTATATACAATTGGAATCCTCATCATCATCAACCTCACAGCCCAAACGTTATAAACATTTCTCAACTCACCTCTGATTCAATCCACCATCATATACATCAATCTGAAACCAATTCGGATAGCCTGCAACCACTACTCACCAGCCTCTCTCCTCAGCTCAAACCAACACACGATTTCCATGACTTCCAGCACCTCCATTCAGATCAAATTCACCACTGTGAACCCATCAAACTGAACCATAGCCATGACGATTACTTCATCAATCCAGTCAAGCACCACCAATTCGCCAACCTTCAGCCATGTCACAAACAACCACTACACCAAACCACTGAACATCCTCACTACCAACTTCAACCCCTGCAGCACCACCAATCATCATCATCACATGACTCTGTCACACTTCCAAGAAATCAATTCACAGCCAATTCATAAAACCACAGTTCAACCGGATCACACTGCACCATTTTCACTATCACCAGATTTCCTCAAAATATTACATTTCAACACTGCCTCTGCCATTTCCAATCTCTGCTATCATCATCCCCACAAATCAATACCGGTCAGCCCCACCACCTCATCAATCACTTACGCTGCAAATACCACCACTGCCGAATCACCAAACTCATCATCATCAATCAACACCACCATTCGCAACCACAGTCACCACCCATCAATCGAACCTCAAATCAAACCAACTGCAGCACCGTCCATATCCATCACCAACACTGCTGTAGCGCAACCACCACCATTTCCCAAACCGTCACACGCCACCCACAACCACCTACTGCCCAACTCCAATTCAGTATAAAGTTGTACCAAAATCAAACCCAAAAACCCACGAAGGACAAGAAATAAATCAATTACCTACCTAAACTGTTGATTCACCATCGGAAATTATGATTCCAGCCGCGATGTAACCTCGGTTTAACCATCGATTTCGGCCTCAAATCAGCACCAAATTCTGTCTTTTTGCTACCAATTCTTTCCCTTAGTCACCGCCACCCAACGGCGGTGATAGCGCCGCATTGTCGTCGACGAATCGCCGGCGGATTTGATAAATCAGACGATCGCCGCTCGCCTCACATCTCTCTCTCTCTCTTCGATTGTAAAAGTTTAAGGAAGAAAGAGGGATTTGATATTATATTTAAGTTTCAGAAATTACAGCTTGGTCCCTGAAGTTTTTAAAGTTATTTCAAATCAGTCCCTATGTTTTAAAAATGTTTTATTTCAGTCCTTTCAGCTTTTCAAATCAGCAATTTCAGCCCTTAAGTTTTAAATGAGTTTTAATCAGCCCTTTCATTTTCAAAATCTGATCACTTCAGTCCCTGCTGATTTACTTTTAAGCTCAAGTTTCAAAAGTATCTATTTTAGTCCCTGAACTTTCAAAAGTATTCATTTTAGTCCCTCAACTTTCAAAACATCAATTTTAGTCCTCAAATTATAATTTATCATTTTGAACTATATATTCGATAGACTAAAGTGACTTATTGGCTAAGACGAAGCGTACGGAGAATTCAAAGAAATTGAAGTCATTCCCGCTCAACTTTGCACTCGTCGGATTTGAGGTAGATTCGCACTTATTAATTGATTTAAATTATGATTTCATATGAATGTCATGTGACTTGTGAAAGTCAATTTTTAAGAAAAGCAAGTATGTTTTTATGAAAGGTAAATATACCTTATGTTGTTATGAAAAGTAAGTATGTTTTTATGAAAAGAAAATATACTTTATGTTTTTACGAAAAGTAAGTATACCCTATGCTTCACGAAAATTGTTTTTTTGGATCATTGCTATGAAATCAATCTACCAAGATTGTTTTGGGTCCCATATGATAAGTTATGATATGTTAAGGGGACCGGAGTTTTAGTAGCGCTACACATAAGAATTCTTGCCACGAAGTTCGGTAACATTCTTGTGTCTCCTATGTTTATGAGGATTTGCCACGAAGTTCGGTAAAATTCCTGTGTTTCCATATGTTTATGAGGATTTACCACCTAAGTTCGGTAAAATTCCTGTCGCATATGTTTATGAGGATTTCGATCCTATCTTATGTTATGATGCAATTGATCCCTATGAATTTCAAAAATTATGCTTGGTATACTTACTGTGATTTTACTGTTATTATGATTTTACTACATAAGAATTCTTGCCACCTAAGTTCGGTAAAATTCTTATGTTTATGAGGATTTCGATCTTATCCTATGTTATGATGAAAACTTACTGTTATTATGATTTTACTGCATAAGAATTCTTGCCACCTAAGTTCGGTAAAGTTCTTGTGTCTCCTTATGTTTATGAGGATTTCAATCCTATCTTATGTTATGCTTTCAAAAGAAATTATGTCCCGTGCTGTAATGCACAATATGAGTTTTATCAAGAGCAGTTTTATAAAGAAGCTCTATCAATGCCCGTTTTATAAAGAGCCGGGATTTATGTGTTTAATCATCTTATAAATTAAATTAATTTGCGATGAGTCTACTGAGTATTTCCCCCATGAAATACTCACCCTACTTTTTAACAGTTTTGCAGATTTCGGAGAGGTGGCGAGCGATGAATGATGGTGGCAATAATCGTTAAACGGTTGAAAGTTTGACGTTAATGATTTCCGTATTTTCCAAACATCGAATAATTTAGAGAAGTTCATTTATTTGAGAAATTATGACATTGTCAATTTCTTTACAAAATTAATGGTTCGATTTACTATTTCAAATGGTTTCATAAATGTTTTCAATTTTATCGGCCATTACAGTTTATTTAATGTTGCCAAAAATGAATTTCAATTATTTCTTCCGCAAAAAAAAATATTATTCGAAAAAAAAAAATTTAGACAGAAAATGACGTAGTGAATCGGGTATACGGAACTCGGGGCGCTACACCAGCAGAATTAACTCTTCCAGCTCCCAATTTGCCCTTCAGATTTCCAGAGGGAATTTTTGGGGTCTCCCTCTGCCCATCTATGCGCCTCTTTTTGGTTGCCCTCTCCGAAGCTGAGGGGAAATCAGTTTTACCTGGCGTGACGCTATTCTTTTGCAGAGCCTCTTGACTCCCGGCCAAAGCTGCTGTCTTCATGCCATCCTGTAAACTTTCACCTTCAGGCTGGATCAGCGGCGCAGTTGGAGTGGCGCTGGAAGGTGTAAATGAAGCACTTCCGGAACCACCTGATCCAGCAAACGTAACCTGTTGCTGCTGCTGGAGGACCAACCAAGGACCAGGAGTTCTGTGAATCTTTCCAGGTGAAGGGGCGGGTTTCTCTGTCGCCAAAAAGGGAAGCCGACAGTTGGGACAAAGAAGATTTTGGTTCAGATACATCTTGAGGTACTCGTATTGCATCCCACAACCATTGCATGATGACCAAAAAGTCTCTGGTCCGGATGGAGGATGATCAGTAGCTTCGTCTTTGTTACTTTCCATTTTTCAAAATGATTGTATTTGCTTTTGTAAAAATAAACTAGTAAAAACAGTAGAATTAAGTTCAGTTTTATGCATCTAAACTAGTAAAAACAGAAGGAGAAGCAACCAAAATCTTGAAGAAACCACTCTTAGAGACTTGGTAAACATGTCATTGGATGCATCATGCATTTTCTATCAGAAGTTATTTAAGCCACCAATCAGGTGCTCGAATTTTATAATAACTCGAGTGCCAATTCGAACTATGCAATTCAATCTCTATTATTCAAATATTTATTTTTCTGTAAATACTGGAGAATAAGAGATGCAGACAAAGTACACAATCCAGGTACCAGGCAATGAGCTTACAGAAAGGCACCACAAAGTATTTTAGTACAACCTAGAAAAGTTTGAAAACATTAATGATATTCTTCTTATTCACACAAATTTCAATATAACAGAAGCCAACAAAAACTTTGAAGACAATATAAGAGCGGAAAAAATTGTTTATAAACAAAGAATGTGAAGTTTTTGAAGTAAAATATGCGGTTGAAAAGTTTTTATTTTTATTTTTAAACTTAACGGATTTTTATTCCATAACAAGAAAAAACAAGAAAAAGGAGGGGGAAAATATCTGACCTCCAACAAGTGATAGAGCGACAACCACTTAAAATTCTAAATAACGGGCCTATGAAAAATAGTAAATTCAACGAGTAAGTGCAAATCATTTAACGATATTCAAGGGGCATGATCCTCATGTTTGCTCAGAATGATACATAGAGCGAGTCCTACATTGTGACCTTCACGGTTGAAAACGATCATAGTGGTTGAAAAGTAATTTGAGAAATGTGAATGGTTAAAAAAGTAATTTGAGAAAATGTGTTGTTTATAAACAAGTTACCAAATGGAGACTTAATCTATCAAAAGTTATTTTTTTAAAAGGAAATCCAAAAGGCTGAAAATTGTACATGTGCATAACTGACTAACTAGATATCCATATTTTTGAAGAAATGGATCTGAATTAGCCAAAGTCCTAAATTAAGAAAACTATACTAGTATGATTATGGAAATTATGCAAATCAAGAGGTCGATGAAGCTAATAATAGATCTCAGTCATCGCATACATATGTAAGTAGTTACGTACGTACTAATGAATGGATATATGTGTAAATATTTACGAGCAGAAAACGAGTTCGTGAACTACAGTTGTTCAATCAGCGATTTTTCGCCATGGACACACATCTACATCAGCGCAACCGAAAATAATGGAAGCATTAAAGATAATAACATAATCCGACAAAATATTTCCTTTTTCAGGAAATCATAACTTGTAAGATCAATAGAATTGAAGAGTCTTTCTAGATTGATTCCACAAAAGTCTGAAAACCCCAAAAAAAAAAAATGTCAAGCGGGTGCGGGGTGGGTGGGGGCGATCGTCCCTGAAAAAAGCATCTTCTGACACGATTTTCATTTTTGTGAGTTCTATAAATCTTGACGTAATCCATAGCCTGTTTCGTTAATTAATTTCTAACGTCCCATCTTAAAGACGTATCTAAGAACTTGAAAGGAAACAACAAGAAACGACAAACTAAATTACCGAACATTGAACTCCATGCCAAACCGGCATCAAAACTTCACACATGCATATATCCAATTGCAAAGGTCTTACTACCCTAACAAAATAGAAAAGAAATAATATCCTTTAAATAATTCAAACAATATCATCAACCTTCACGCGATCTCAAAGTGGATTCATTCAGAAATCCTTCAAGTTTTAATGAATAACTCCAATCTTCAGTGATAGTGGAAACTAAATTCATTCCTCTTTTAACAATGCAAGAAAATATTTATATTCAAACAAAAGCTTCAAATGGACCTCACCAGTATCCTCTTTCTTAAAAAGAAATGGGAGAAAAAAAAATATTGGGGGGGGGGGGGATCTCAAATAAATACATTTCATGGAATTGAAACAAAAGGAAAAGAAACTAATGTCAAATAACTCACTCATAAGCATCGATTCATACCTCGTATTTCAGGTGAGCGTAAGAGATTCCAGCCCTCAATAATATGGAAATGATCTCTGAAATATATATGAAGCTGTTAATTTTCTTTATTTATTTGCTTATTTTTGATTGTCATTCAATGAGGCTACCAATTTATATAGATTATGTGCAATTTGGATGGATTCATCAAGATTACTTAACAGATTTCATCAAATTTTTAACAGTATTAGTCTTTGTAAAATGGTCACGATTACCAGAATCAGAGTTTATTACATATGAATATTTACTGAATTTGACAGACCTATGACTTAGCATTTGTTCGGTAAACACAAAAAATTGGTTTATAAACAAGTTTATAAACTACACAATTTCCTAAACTACTTTTTAACCACAAATATTTTCTTTATCCAATTTTTAACCACTACTTTTTAAATTAAAATTATAAACAAACCAGTTTATAAACCAAATAGTATTACCAAATGGATGCATCGCGAGCTCCAGTGAACACACATCTGAGTTGTAATAACAAAGGCTGGGATTGAAGGAAGACGCCGTCTTTTATTTCAAAAACTATCTTAGGGGTGTGTAATCTTAGCGCAAGATAAATATCGGCATTTTCATAGAATTTTACATTTATGTTTTAAAGAACTCCCACGTTTCATAATAATAATAATAATAATAATAATAATAATAATAATAAATAATAGGAACAAAGAAACTAAATTATTAAACACGAACTGGTCAAAACCCCATGCCAAAACCAGCTTCAAAACTCCGCACAAAGCTATATCCAAGCACAATAATTGATGCTCTGTATTCAAAATTTAAAATCCTTTTAAGGATTTCACGAGAAACTAGAATCTTCATGAGTGACATTGGAAACTTAATTCTTTTATCTGGAGCAGAGTGAAAATCACCATATGCACCTCTTTTTGATTTCCTTCTTTGAAGCTGAGGTAAAATCAGTTATATCTGGTGTAATACTATTATTTTCCAGAGCCTCCTCACTCCTGGCCATAGTTATTTTCTTCGTTCCATCCTTTAAAACTTCCACCAGCAGTGAGAGCGGCTCTGGAAGGTGTTAATGTAGCAAGTTCGTCACCACCTGATCCAGCAAATGTACCATTCATCAAAGAAATTATCTCCCTCACTGTGGTCAGTCTGCTTTTCTGCTCATCAAGCTGATCAGTAGCCTGCCTTAGGATATGAGGGCTAGTCTAATTTCCAATAATAACCAAAGCGCTAACCTTTTGTAATCCCTTCGCCCCTGGGACTGTCCACTTCCATCGAATGATTATTCAAAGAATTTAGTTTTCTGAACAAAGAATCTTATTTTCAATTTATCATCTATAAAACATCTCTGTTTGTTAAAAGCTTTATGTTTAAAAACATGTTTTTTTTTTTAATTTTTTCGAAGTAAAATATGTGGTTGAAAAGTGGAGAGAGAAAATGTGTGTGGTTAAAAAGTGAGTTGGAGAATTGTGTTATTTAAAAACACGTTTTTTTATGGTTTGCCAAATAGAGGCTAAATGCTTTCTGTAAATGGAAGGAAAAAAGGTAGTATAAAAGTGGGAAAAGTACGTAATCTAGTTACTGGGCAAGGAGCTCATAGAAAAGCACCGTTGACGGTAGCTTGTGGTGTCCGGCAGACCGGCAATACAGTGATTGTCCCTTGAGAAGGGGTTTTGTCCCAGACTTGGTTGAGTGTGTCTCTAGGGATTCAAATCCTCAACCTTAGGAGGCTTGTTGGGTGATCCTGGTATCACAAAACCCCTTCTCCGAGGACAATCTGTGTGTTGCAGGACGTCAAGGCTACTGTCAACGGACACCAAAGATCTTTTTAGCATAACCTAGAAAGTTGGAAAACATAAAAGATTAATGATATTCTTCACACAAATTTCAATATAACAGAAGCCTGCACGAACTTTGAAGACTATGAGAGAAACATATTAATCTGTCAAATATTATTTTTTAAGAGGAAAAATCCAATAGGCTGACAATTTTATACATGCATTATCTTACATAAAATTACACTTTTATGTTCTCAAGGATTCACACAAATTTCAGTATACTATACTACCATGTTTATACTATACTAACATGCTTATGGGAATTATATGAATCAAGAAGTCAATGAAGCTAATAACACATGTAGGTAATAGTATACATATACTGTATATGCATGCATATGTAAGTAGTTACCTACTCACTTTTGGTTAAATATATTTGTACATATTTGAGAGCTGCAAATATATTCGTAAACTACAGTTGTTCAATCAGGTATTTTTGTCTCGGACACACATACACGTGTGTAAGCAAAAATAACAGAGGCGTTAAAGACAATAACATAATCCGACAAAATACTACCTTCTTAGGAAATCTTAACTGGTAAGATCCATAGATTGAAAAGTCTTTATAGGCTGATTGCATAGAAGTCCGAAAAGCCAAGGAATGTTGAGCAGTGGACGACCAACCATGAAAAAGGCATCATTTGACACGACTTCCATTTTTGTCAGTTCTATAAATCTTGATGTAATCCATAGCTTGTTTCATTGATTAATTTCAAATGGGGTTTGATTAAAGTTTCCAACCTTAAAGACGTTATCTAAGAAACATGAAAGGAAACAAACAGAAACAACAAACTAAATGCCAAACCGGCATCAAAACTTTACGCAAACCTATATCCACTTGCAAAAGTCTTTCTACTTAAAAAAATAGAAAAAAAAATATATATATCCTTTAAATAATTCAAAACATATCAGCAACCTTCATGAAAACTCAAAGTTTATTCATTCAGCTGCTTCGAGTTTTAATAAGAGACTCCTATCTTTAGTGATAGTGGAAACTTAATTCATTTCTATTTTTAACAATAGTAGCAAAAAAATTATATTAAAAAAAGCGCTTCAAAATTCAAATGGACCTCGGCAAGATCCCGAAAAGAAAAAAAATCAAATACATTCCAAGCAACTGGAACAAAAGGAAAAGAAACAACCAGAAAGTCAAGAGCACAAAGGCTTCCAATCTTCAATACTAGTGGAAATGATATCTAAACTAAGTCCTTGTTTGGTAGCATTAATTTTTTAGATTTTAATCTAATTCAAAGTCAACATTTAATTTTAGAGCTTGTTTGGTGGATCAAAACTTTTTAAATTCAATCTCAACCATCCATCTTTGATCAAGCCCACAATTTTTTACTTTTCAAATAAATCTAAACCATACATCCATCAACAAACACAAAAAAATCATAAAAATAAAAAATTCTCCATACACCAAACGGGCTCTTAACCACACTTTTTATAGGGTCCACAACTTTTTAATCACACATCTCATCAACTTAAAATGGCAGTTGATAGTTGGGACAAATAAGATTTTTGTTCAGATATATCTTGAGGTGCTCGTAGTGTATCCCGCAACCATTGCATGATGACCAAAAAGTTTCTGGTCTTGATGGAGGAGGACTGGGGAGCAGCTGAGAACTAGTAATCCCGTCTTTGTTACATTCCATTTTTTATATGATTGTATTCTCTCCTTTGTAAACCTAGCAACAATAGAAGTAAGTTCAATTTAATGCATCTAAGTTAGAAATAATGATAAAACAACAACCATTAATGAATTCAAAGTCGAAAGGCAATAGTAAATTAAAAAAGACGAAATCACCAAAAGCTTGAAGAAGCCTCTCTTAAAGACTTGGTAAACATGTCACTGAATGCATTTCCCCATCAAATCTATCTTGTTCCCTGGGACGATAATTTAAACTCATCAAATCCATTACTTGTCAAAGATCCTGTACGCTTATGAGATTTTCTTGAATAGTAAACATGTCATTGAATGCATTTCCTATCAAAAGTTATTTAACCTATTGGGTCCTAAATATTAAAATGACCCAAATGGAAATTCAAACTATGCAACTCAATCTCTCTTTCATTCAAAGAATTTATTTTTCTTAACAAAGGATCTGATATTCAACTTATTATCTAAAACATATAAACGCATTCTGAAATACGAGAAAGAAATTAAAAGGTAGCTATAAGAAGCGGACAAAGTACGCAATCCAGTTACCAGGAAAGGAGCTCATAGAAAGGCACCACAAACAAATTTAGATTAATGATATTAATCACACACATTTCAATATAACAGAAGCGAGCAGGAACTTTGAAGACAATATCAGAAACAACTAAATCTGTCATTTTTTTTTTAAAGAAAGTCCAATTGGCTGACAATCATATAAATACATTATTTTACATAAAATTTCACTTTTATATTCTTAAGGATTTAACTCTTCACAAGATAAAACTACCTGACCCTACTTGTCCGAATGGAAGGAAGAAAACAAAAGAACTTCCTAATTAGAAATCCAATTTTTGAAGAAGTGGATCTGAATTAGTCAAAGTGCTAAATTAACATTAGAAGAAAAGTATACTACCATGATTGTGGAAGTTATACAATTCAAGAAGTCAATGAAGCTAATAACACACGTCAGTTATCGCATCCATTTATGCATGAATATGTAAGTAGTTTTTTTTTTTTTTTTAAGCCGTTCACAATTTATCCTCGTGCGGCCAGGAGTTAACATTAAAATGAAATAGTATGCGAAAGGAGGGGTGCATAAATGTGACCTCTAAGAGAAAGATAATGTAGCACATTAACAAACCGAAAGAAATAAATGGGGGAAAGCATGCCCGGAACATCAAAAGAATAACGAATAAAAATTAGACTATAATTGTAGTGACCGAGAAATTTTAATAATGTAAAATCGTTTTTCTCGAAAAACGTATCGCTAAGATTTAACCCTGAATTTTATTTTTACTTGTGAAGCGTGTTCGTCTAGCCATTTTAAAATAAAAATTTAAACCTATTCCAAGTCGAGCTCATTCTCAAATATTTTAAATTACCGATTTTCCTTATTATTTTAAAATCCAAATATGTAATAATTTTGAGTCCAATTTATTCAGTCCAATATTTTGTTATTTTTGGTCAAAAATTATGATCCAATTTTTAATATTTTCAATCCAATTATAAATTCTATAGCCCAAACTGGTTCACTTGGCAATCTATAAAACTGTGCCCTAACCAAATTACTGTTCACAATTCTCAGCATCCCAATCCTCACGTAGCTAGGTAAACTTCTCTCCACCTCCTCTATTGAGCTCCACCTTCACACAAACTGATACACAATATTTCACACACACTTAACTTCAACCACACCACTCTACCTTCATCACCAACCACCAAATGCAGCACTGCCACAAGCCAAGCCATGCACATATGTCTGACTTCAACCAAAGCAGCCACCACCACTTTCACGTTCGAGCACCACCATCGCAAGCATCACCACTGCCAATATTCGAAACCACCCAAACCACCGTCTGCACCAACCAAGAACAACCACCCAACCACCACCAGCACCACCAAAATCAACCCCAACCACCATCTGCATATACCAAAATCAACCCAAAATCACCAAAATAAAACCGAAAACCAAGAATAAGACTTAACCCCAAACACCTACCGTGGTCCGTCACCCTTCGTTGCCAGATTTTTGCGGGAGAAACTCCCTATATCGCGACTTTACAGCAGCGGTCTGGCCTTGATTTGCGTACCACAAACCCCTAAAAAATCCAAACTTCGGCCTCACCCACACTCACAACCGCACCGCCGAAACTCGACAGCGGTATCACTGCAGGGTCGCCGCCGAGTGACGTGGGACGGTGCAAAGCGGTCATGTCTCTCTCTCTCTTTTCCCCTTACTGAAAATGTTTTGAGAGAGAGTGATATTTTATGTATAAGCAATGATCTCCTACCCGCTGGAGGGTAGGTTATCCTACCCTCCAGCACCTTTTCCATCCCAGAAAATATTTTTTTAATGATGGAAAAGGTGCTGGAGGGTAGGATAACCTACCCTCCAGCGGGTAGGAGATCACCAGGCTTTTATGTATATGTATATATTGTTTTTTTTAATTTTTCCAAAAATTAATACTTAAACCCACCTTTTTCAAACTCTTTCATTTTGGTACCCAGTTTTGTAAAGTATTTTAAATTCAGACCCTCCAGTTTTAAAGTCACATTTCTCAACCCTTATTTCTTTTAAATTTAGTTATTTCAGCCTCTGCTGATTTAAAATATTTCTAATCAGCCCATTATTTTCAAAAAAATGTATTTTAGTCCAAAAACTTTAAATTTCAATTTTAATAAATTTTCAATTGAGTCCCTAAATTTTTCTTTATCATTTTAAAAACCTTAAAATTTCGAATTACTAATTCAAAGCTTTAGTTCATATTTGGCTAGATGAAACGTGTGGACATTTGATAGATTGAGGCTACTTCCCGCTCCACTTTTTACGTGACTCAAGATAAATTAAGGTAGACTCGCCCCCACTAATTTATTTATATTATAATTCCATGTGTTATGTGAATTTATGTCATTTATATGCTTAATTGCATGAGACAAGAATAGAGAATCTCTTATGAGATAAGAAGAGAAATTTGTGTTATGCATGTCATAACTTATATGCTTTATTTGCATAAGACTAGAGTATGTTCATATTGCACTCATTTCATGATGCTTATGACTAAGAAGAGAATGTCACTATAATATTTGCATAATTACTTGTTCAATTTTCTTGTAAATTAATTATTGGCGGTGAGTCTACCGAGTATTTCTTTTGAAATACTCACTCCGTTTTTAACAACATTTGCAGAGTTCGGAGGCGGAGACGAGCAATTTGGCAACATTTATTTTCAGTTATTTTGAAAGTCTAGTTTATTGAACTTTGTTAAGTTAAATTGTTGAGATTTGGAATTTTATGCAATGTTTTCAAGTAGATGTTTTTAAATTTGAGCTACCATCGCAAATTTTCCGAATGAATGTGATGTTGAAAAATTTAGTTTATTTCCGCAATATTTTTTGTTAAAGGGTTAGTTTTAAAGAGATGAAGTGGCGACCCGGGTTCTTCAGAACTCGGGGCGTCACAATAATCCACTGAAGTTGGGAAGTCCATGTCTGTCAATCTGCACAAGTGCCCTCATGTTGCGCGGTAGATATAAGTATACATATTTGAAAGCTACAAGTATATTCGTTTTCAACCAGCTATTTTCGTCAGAGACATACATCTGCATGAGCATAAGTGAAAGTTGGAAGCATTAAAGATAATGACATAATCTGACAAAATACTACCTTTTTAGGAAATCTTAACTGGTAAGATCTATAGAATTGAAATAGTCTTTCTAGGCTGGTTCCTGGACGTTGTTCACCTGAACCGTCATATCTACCGTAGTACTCACCACCACGATCAGACCTAACGTTTTTAATTTTCTTGTTGAGTTGATTCTCAACTTCAGCTTTGAAAGCTTTGAACATGTCCAGTGACTCATACTTTTCATGAATAAGATATAGATGCCCATAACGTGAGTAATCGTCTATGAATGATATAAAATATTGTTGACCATTCCAGGAAGCCGTAGGGAATGGTCCACAAATATCAGTGTGTATCAATTCTAAGACATCCGAAGTTCTATTAGCACCTAACCTTTTGTTTTTGGTCTGTTTTCCCTTGATACAATCAATACAAACATCAAAGTCCGTAAAGTCGAGGGAATCCAAAATGCCATCTGACACAAGTCGTTCAACTCTAGTTTTTGAGATGTGACCTAAGCGCTTGTGCCATAGTTTTACCTAATTTTCTTTATTTAATTTTCGCTTAGTACCACGTGATTCCACATACAAGGTTTCATTATATGATGCAATAGTATCAAGCAAATATAGGTTATCGTATGAACATAATGAACCAGTACCAACAATATTTGAATTTAAAGAAAGACTAAACTGACAATTTCCAAAAGAACAATAATATCCTGATTTGTCCAATAAGGAAATAGAAACCAAATTCAGTCTAAATGACGGCACAACAAAAGTGTCTTTCAAATCCAAATAAAAACCAGTTTCCAATAATAACCTAAAAGTTCCTATTGCTTCAACTTCCACCGATTTTCCATCGCCCACAAAGATGAATCTTTCAGCATCATTTGGCTTTCGGCAGAACAAGCAACCCTGCATAGAAACACTTATGTGAGTAGTAGCACCAGAATCTAACCACCAAGTGTTTCTAGGTACTGAAGCTAAATTAACCTCAGACCAAATTAAGAAATGTACCTTTCTTTGCACGCCAAGCGTTATATTTGGTACAATCCTTCTTTAAATGTCCAGGTTTCAGGCAAAAGAAACAACCCTCTTTGTCCTTATGTGGCTTCTTTTGATCTGGACCCTTAGGAGCTTCATATTCTGTTTTTCTTTTCTTGCCCTTATCCTTAGAGGTACTTGCCAAGTTAGTAATTTCAGTTCTATCCTGCTTCAGCCTTTCTTCCTCTTGCACACAATATGAAATGAGCTCATTTAGAGTCCATTTCTCCCTTTGACAGTTGTAACTGACCTTAAACTGACTAAAATGTGCAGGAAGCGATATTAATACTAAATGCACGAGCAAGTCATCAGACAAGTCGAGCTTTAGTGCCTTAAGTTTTGAAGCAGTATGAGACATCTTCATGATGTACTCCCTTATGTTCCCCTTGCCTCTATACTTCATTGAAATCAAGCTTTTCAGAAGCGTGCTTGTTTCAGCCTTATCGTTTTTAGCAAAACGCTTTTCAAGTTCGGCAAGGAATTGCTTGGCATTAGTTACCTCTTCAGATACTGCGCCCCTAAAGGCTTCCGGAATGCCGCGCTTAATGATCATTAGACTTATGCGATTTGAGCGTTCCCACTTCTCAAAGTTCCTCTTGTCATCAGGTGAACTTACATCCGTAAGAGAAGCCGGTTGCTCAACCCTGAGAGCAAGGTCAAGATCCATGCAGTCGAGAACAATTAGTGCGTTCTCTTTCCAATCCTTGAAGTTTGACCCATCAAGCATGGGAATTGAGTTAAGATTTGCAGATATTGTGGTAGCAGATGAATTAACTGTGTAGAGAAGAAGATGGAAATAGCTTACATTAGTACTTTATTATGCAAATAATAATTTCAAATAATGGTAAGGCCCATCACAAGATACCCAGTACAACATCAATATTTAGTCTTTGGACAGAAATATTAACTTGTAAGTGGTACTCTCGATGTAGTAATCAAACACTGACAATAAGACATGTCAACTAATAAACCTTTCTTTGGACCGATTTATTGATCACACGTTAAACCAAATAATCGTCACGTGTTTATCACCACAGGTGCATGTGAAATTCCAGCCAAATATTGACCTTCCTTTGGGCCGATCAATATCCGCATGAACAACACACACACACACAAAACCTTCTAATATTCTAAGTTAATTAATTTCCACAAGAGAGGTTGCTTTGGCAACATGTTGCTTCAATTAATTCACTTCGAAATATTATATTTCTCAAAAGAGTCCGTCATACCAAAATTTGAACTTGAATTGACTGTTTTGCATATATTTAAGGCTTTAGGATTTGAATTATGAAATTCAATACTTTAGGATTAAGTAATCATTAAGTTGGATGGTTAAATTGCAATTTAATTAAACTTGATTGGCCAATTATGAAATATTTTTAAACTTGAAGGACTAAATTGCAATTTCTCCAAACTTTAGTGGCCAATTAATTAAAATCAGAAACTTTAGGGACTGATAAAATTCATAATTTTTAAAACACAACTTAAATGATTTCTTAACTGCAGGGGCCTATTTTGTAAATTTAGAAGTCTGAAGGGCTAACTTAAAATATTTTATAAGCTTAGGGTTTGAACTTTATTTTAAAACAATGAGGGAGGGCCAAAGTTGCAATTTACACAAAATATCCAAAAATTGCAAAGGAGCCCTTCAAAACTTCAAATTTTCAATTGAGCCCCCTGAATCAAAATTGAAAAGAACTAGGGTTTGGAACAAACCCTAGCCCCGCCGCGCACCAGGCCCAAGAGCGCGCACCAGCCCCGCCGCGCACCACCCGTCGCCTGTCGCCTGCAGCGCCATTACCGGCGCTGCAGCCAAGAGCCTGCGTCGCTGCAACCCCTTTCCGACCTCCATTCTTAATCCATTATCAACAGATTTCAACCACAATTCATATACTTCAACAATACATACTATCTGAATCCATATATAACAAACCCCAAATTCGAAATAAACATAACCCAGAACTGAAAAACAATTTGTAAAACCAGATTTTTCGCACACATATACATACGGAGAGAAGAACCGGTTGAATCCACAAAAAAATTGATGCAGGTTTCCAAAATTTCGAACTTGCAGTGTATGTATAATTTCTCAATTTTATCAATTTGCTGAATCCATTATATTTTTGAAATCAGAGGCCGGTTTTCGCATGTATGCATATTTCTCAATTTTGAATCTTGTAGTGTGTATGTATATTTGAATGAACTGTGTATGTATGTTTTCCAAATTTCATCAATATGCAGTGTATGTATATATTTCGAATCAGAACTTGAATCTTGAATATATATACGCACAGAATCAATTTTCACATATATTCGTACAAAAAATTGATCTGATAATTCAACACGATGTTGGCTCTGATACCACTTGTTAAAATTAATTTTAATATAGATGAATGTTCATCTAAAATTCACAAACATTATGCTATAATTATCAAGACCGAAACTGATGCGGAAGCGTACCTGAATCCATTGTTGCGTTTGATCGAACGGGGTCATGGCCTTCCAACTGATTCGTGGTTTTCTCCTTATTTTGTCCTCTGTTGATGGGGATACAGAGAATTATGAAAAGCCACGCTCAATTGGGGACCATGACCTGTATAAATAGTTGTAGGGAAACTATCGTGTTTCAATGTTATTAAATTGGCCCCTCATCAATTTAAAACATTGAATCCGTCTCTACACTTTAATCTCACGACACTTAATACCCATTAGTCCTGAATAATCTTTAGTGGATCACTTTATTGACTAAATCCTTAAGATAGCACCACACATTTTATTTTATACATGTTTGGCCCCACATCATTGAATTTTATCCAACAGAGAAGGCCTGTCGGACAGTGGGAAGAGGTTTCATGAGAAGGATTTGTCCGCGAATGGCATGATATGTCTCGTTCAATCCCATGCGAAACTGCATCAATTTTTGCTGGTCTGTTTGCGATGCTTGGGCTGCATCGAGAGTCATCAATTCATCCCATAGGGCCTTTAGTTTTGTGTAATATGTCGAAACTGATAGTTGCTCCTGTCGAAGTGAAGCGATATCACGCTGAATTTCGAAGATGCGAGTTGGATTCCCTTGAGAAAAACGTTCCTGGAGGTCTTCCCAAACCTCATGGGCATTAGGATAGTAAGTCACACTGTCCACTATTTCTGAATCACAAGAGTTTATTATCCAAGAATGAACCATATCATTGCATCTCGACCAAGTTGTCCTTTTGGTGGATCTACACCGGCCATGATGACTGAGGAGAGGCGCTACACGAGAACCAATCCAGAATGATCGGAATGGTGAATGAAATAGGGATTGGAAAGATCTTTGGGAGCATCAGCAGAAATTCCCAATGAAGCTTGTCCTTTTGGTGGATCTACACCGGCCATGATGACTGAGGAGAGGCGCTACACGAGAAGTTAAAGTGCAGCGTTGAGTCAGGATCTTAGTCACTGCTCTGATACCATGAAAAGAAGAAAAGTGAATAAAATTCTGTATGTTGTATTTGAATCTGAAAGATGCGTACATATATATACAATGAATTGCTTTGTCAACAAGATAAGATCTTCCTATAATCAAGCTATTATATATTGCAGATAAGATCTTCCTATAATCAAGCTATTATATATGGCAACTATATATGTACAGAATATGTCCACTAAGAATAGAAGATATGCACAAAATATTTTTCTCAACAAAGTAGTGGGTCCCATAAAATGTTTGGTTTAAATTAATTGTTGACTTTGAATTGAATTATATCTTGATTTTAAGTTCTATAACAGCAACATATACAACCATCAAATAATTCAGACATACCAGTGATTTATACCTGATATTCTAAGTGAGCATAAAGATTCCAACCCTCAATGACAGCAATTTTTCTCTGATAGGAAAAGGAAAGATCATAATAATATAGAAACCATTAGAATTTGTATGTAAATACAAAATTCATATATAATATAGATTCTATACATGACCAATTGGCAATTTCACATGCAAAATCATAAAGTGCAGCAATTTGACTAAAATCCAGAATTCTCATATCTTCAATAAATATCCAATCAACATTCTGAGCTCTATGAGAATACAAGCATAAATGGATGTTATTGTCGGGAAATTTGGTCCCAAACAAACATCGGGGACGATGATGATAGATCGTGTCAGATTAATTATACTTCGCTGGCCTATGACCCAAGATCAAAGGGTTATATATTGCCTATTATCCACAGTAAAATCCATTTGATTAGATGGGTTAAAGGACTTTGTTCCTCATCTCAAGGTTTTAATTGAGTTTAGGTCATGTTGCTTGATGGGTAGATCCAGTGACGACCCAAGTTAATCAGGGTACCTATTATTAACCTAACCTAATTAACTTGGGACCTATATATGTTGGAGCCTCTCTTCTTTCGTGATATAGCGGCCATCTTCCTCTCCTTCCTTGTGTGAATGGAGCCTACCCATTATCCTTCTTGTGTGACCACTAATCTGTCCCTTGCTGCCTCTGCCTGGACGGTTACTTTCGTGGTTGAACCTCTATCCTTCGTTTCCCTTGTGTGGTTGAAACCGCGTGTCTTCGGTGACCATTGAACCTTCCTGTTCGATGATTTCTTTTGCGAATCCAGTGGATGGTTTGGCTTTTGTCTAGGAGTGTTCTCTAGCTCTTTGAGAGTGGTGTTGCCTTTGTGGATATTGGGCTACTTTCTGTGCCCTTGTTGGACACCATTCAGCTGGTTTATACACTGTGTAATTGTGGAAGTTTTTCGTACTTTCAATATATTGCTTATTGTTTGATTCAAATATATTTCTAACCTATTTGTCTCACTTCGATTACTTGTGTGTTTTTTGAGATTATTCATGACATGTACAAAATAATCAAACAGCAATGGAGATATGTATACATGTAGATACATAATAAAACCATCAAGATACATATAATTTACCTTCTTCACTAGAAACGTCAAAATCTGAGGCGCTGATTGAGTACTTGGTTGAAAAAGAAAAATGATGAAATATTGATTTTTACAGCTTTCTTTAGCCACCTGGGTCCAAACAATTTGCAGAAAAAATCCGTTCGCTAAATTTAGGAATCCAAAGTTTTTTTTTTTTTTTTTGTGACAGAAAAATGTGAAAGAAACGTAGAGGAAAGGATTATATGGAAATGCCATAGATTGTTTGAAGTTCAAAGCCACTTTAATTTTTGCAGTTCAGGAGCCTTTGTTTGCAGTTCAGGAGCCTTTTGTGACGGACCTGCCGTCCGGCACCCGAGATGCTCGCAAGCATACGGGTCAGCCTTCCCCAACACACGGGCCAGCAAGCTACAATGCATGTACAGCAGAACTTTAGGAAGGGGCTTATTGATATTACCTGCAATTGCATAGGCCATGTTAGTGCACATCCCGAATAATCCGACAATGTATGATCCTTGCCGTGCCACATGAGTAGGGGAAAATCAGACCGTGACAAGCTCCCCCACCCAATCCGCTAGCGTCCTCGCAGCGGTGCGCTTGCCTCGCGTCCACACATGGCTTTTCTCTTCAATCAATCTTCCACCTCAAAGGACTTGCCAAATTCTCCACATTTACGGTACCACCCCCTAGTGAACGAGAGTCCACAGTGCCCCCTGCACCTCGTCTCGTAGTGCCCCTGCACTTACCGCCTTCGACACCAACCTTCACCCTGTGCCCTCTGCACTAGTCCCTCGGTTGGACGGCACTCCTCACGGCCGCAGCTCCTCCGGCATGTCGAAGCATACTCAATGCACTGTCCTCTTTTGGTGGATTCCCCTCAATACACTGCCATGCTCAACGAAACAAACGTGCAACACGACTGCACTAACCATGCCCTTTCCTGCGCCATCCCAAAGTTTTCCTTTCTCAATTATATAGCTTACTGACGCCGTTTCTCCATTTTGCTCTTTGGCAAAGTCACGCATTTCATGGCCCAAAACCGTTGCCGAAGAATGCACGCCATTGGTTTGCCACTCCAACAACGCACATTCCAACGGTCCCGCTCTGATACCACTTGTGACGGACCTGCCTTCCGGCACCCGAGATGCTCGCAAGCATACGGGTCAGCCTTCCCCAACACACGGGCCAGCAAGCTACAATGCATGTACAGCAGAACTTTAGGAAGGGGCTTATTGATATTACCTGCAATTGCATAGGCCATGTTAGTGCACATCTCGAATAATCCGACAATGTATGATCCTTGCCGTGCCACATGAGTAGGGGAAAATCAGACCGTGACACTTTGCTTTAATTCAGGGGCGAAGGTAGCTGCATTATTTGGGGGTGGCTCTGCTCCCGCTTTAAATGGATTTCCTTTTTTCGTTCATAATTTAATGATTTTTTTGCCATCATGCATTTTCCTTAGGAAAAATCGAGATATCAAATTGTATACTCTATTCTTGAGTAAAGAGTGTAAAGTTGCTATATTTATCGAATTTATTCCAATTTCAAGCATAACAATCCAAAATTTAGTGAATTTTATGTTGTTGTTGTTGTTGTTTTTGTTGTTGTTGTTATTATTATTATCCTTTCTTATTTTCTCATTTTCAAACCACTTTTACATTTTTTAATGGTATTGATGAGGTACTATCAAGTATCAATACAGAATTTATGAATTTTGTATGGATTTATCAAAATTAACGTTACTGTTTACATCGGATATTTATAATTGTATTAGTCTTTGTAACCTAGCTATGGTCATAAAAATCTACGTTTTTTGCACACATTTTCTTTTAATGCATTTGACGAGGTCTGCATCTGAAGTTATGCATAGTGGGGCCCCCGTGACTTGCATATGAGCTGTCATCAACGAAGGACGGGATTGTGAATTGCATCAGCCTTTGTAATATTGTTAAGTATAATCAGATATTTATTATACACCAATTTCATTTAATACATGTCATGAGCATTCACCAAATCCAACCATGGTTAATGAGAGTGGGATCGACAATACGCACATTTGATCTGTCATCATCAAATATAGCTCTCATTTCTCGTGTCGGAGAAATTATCTGGTGAGTGGGATCATAGCACAAGATGAGATCAGTCTCCATCATCTGATCATACAGGATTGTCCAATTTTAATACTCTACAGGAATAAATGAGTTAGTAGCATATGGTTGGCAAAATAAATCATAGACCATTCTTTTCTGATACATCAGATGTCAACAGATGTTTTGTACCTTCAATTTTGAGGATTTTTAGAGAACCTTGGTTTCAGATAAAGCTAATTAGCAGTACGCTAAAATTTACTGTATGTACAAACAACTGTTAAAAGGCCAAGAATTTTTGTAGGAAGACATGGAAAATGCATCTTTCTCTTCTTGAAATTAGGTTAAAGTAAATTCCATGATTAGTTGAAAGATTTGTCAATGAAATTTGTACAAATTAGAATCTCGATTTGTTTGGAGGCTGTAGGAATCTGAAAGATATACATAATATTGTGATTGATTTGTAATTTATTTGTTTCCATATTTTTACAGTTTATACTTAGGTAGATTTTGTTTTCTCCTAATTAAGAGATTTGTTTCCTTTTTTTCCTCCATTGTAGTAGTATATATATATATATATAGGTCATTAGCTGTGTAATAAATCAATTCAGAGAAATAAAGAATTATTCTTTCTGATTTTATGGTATCAGAGCTAGGTTCATTCTAAAACCTAGCCAACTCAATGACGGAATCTGTCGACCTCAACAATGGATTGATGACCTTCGAATCACATAGCAGCGAAATAGAGGCTGTGTCTACCATGAGTTCGTTTGGAGTCGATAACTCATCCTTTCAACTCACGATAGAGAAACTCAATGGCAGGAACTTTCGTGAGTGGGCCCAATCTATCAAATTGGTAGTTGACGGGAAAGGAAAAATTGGATACCTTATCGGAGAAGTGAAGCAACCTACAGACGCAACCCTCCTGAGAAAGTGGAAATCTGAGAACTCCATGGTGATGGCTTGGCTCGTGAATTCCATGAAGCCCTCAATTGGTAAAACCTACCTCTTCATGCCAACTGCAAAAGACATATGGGACGCAGTCAAAAAGATGTATTCCGACACCGAAGACTCGGCCCAAATCTTCGAAATTAAACCCGCTTGTGGCAGACGAAGCAAGGGGAAAGAGAGGTTACTGATTACTACCTGGAGATGACGGCACTTTGGCAAGAACTCGATTCAACCGTCGAAGATGAGTGGAACTGCGCAGATGATGGTGTGCGGTACAAAAGGAGGCTCGAAAATGAGAGACTGTTCGAGTTCTTAGCAGGTCTGAATCGAGAATTGGACGATGTGAGAGGTCGGATTCTCAGCCGGCGACCTCTACCTTCGACTCGCGAGGTCTTCGCCGAAGTTAGGAGGGAGGAGAGCAGGAGGACAATCATGCTGAAGGAGAAAGTGTCTGGGCCAGTTACAGTAGATGGGTCGGCCCTTATATCAAATGAAATTGGGCTGGATGCTTTGATTTCAAGAAAAATCTCAAATGGGCTTGGAAATAATGGGTCAACCCAAAGATTTCGGGGCACTGAAAAAATTCTATCGGGCCCTAGGTTTCAAAAGGGACGTCCATGGTGTGAGCATTGTCGAAAGCCGGGACATAAAGAGGATACTTGTTGGGAGATACATGGGAAACCAGCCGATTGGAAACCGAGACAGAACGCTAGAAATCAAGGCTACCAAGCTTCTGTTGACTCTATTGAGAAATTTTTTTTCAACTCGAGCGGTGCTTTTAACTCCGAACAATTAGAACAACTTCATAAAATATTTTCTAGTCTCCAAACATCGAGTTCATCAAGTTCATTGGCTTACAAAGGTAACATTCTAAACGCTTTTAATACCACTACACAACCTAGAGTCCTTTGGATTATCGACTCTGGTGCATCTGACCACATGACAGACTCTTATCGCCTGTTCTCCACATATTCACCCTGTGCCGGCAACTTGAAAGTGAAAATTGCCGATGGTTCACTCTCATCAGTGGCAGGAAAAGGGAGTATCAAAATATCTAACTCAATAACACTTGAATCTGTTCTCCATGTTCCAAATTTGTCCTGCAATCTCTTGTCCATTAGCCAATTAATAAAAAATTCCAACTATTTTGCTAATTTTCTTCCATCTCACTGTATTTTTCAGGACCTGTCATCGGGGAAGACGATTGGCAGTGCTAAGGAATGTGGAGGACTTTACTACTTTGAAGAAGTTGATGTGAGTAAAAAACGTCAATTTTCTAGTTGTGATTCTGCAGTTGTCCCTAGGGATAGTGAAATTCTGTTATGGCATTATAGGATGGGTCATCCCAATTTTCAATATCTAAAACATGTATTTCCTTCCATATTTTCTAATAAAATTCTTGTTGATTTCCAATGTGAAATTTGTGAATATGCAAAACATCGATGTTCGTCATTCCCAAAAACACCTTACAAACCATCTAAACCATTTGCAATGATTCATAGTGATTTATGGGGACCTTCCCGGATCCCCAATCGCACTCACACTAAATGGTTCATTACTTTTATCAATGACCATACGCGAATTTGTTGGGTCTACCTATTAAAGGAAAAATCTGATGTCCAATCTGTGTTTATCAATTTCCATGTGATGGTTCAAACTCAATTTCAAACACAGATTCAGATTCTGCGCACTGATAATGGCACAGAATACTTCAATCATAATTTGAAAGACCACCTTCAAAAGAATGGAATTGTTCACCAAAGTTCATGTGTCAACACACCTCAACAAAATGGGATTGCCGAGCAGAAAAATAGGCATCTCCTTGAGGTTTCCCGTGCCTTAATGTTCACCGCAAATATGCCAAAAATGTTCTGGGGTGATGCCATCTTAACTTCAGCCTACCTCATCAACAGAATGCCCAGTCGTACCCTCTTGTTCAAATCCCCTCTTCAAAAATTTCAAACATTTTTCCCAGACTCTCGCCTCAGCTCCAACCTACCTCTCAGAGTATTTGGATGTACAATCTTTGTCCATATACATTCTCAGTTTCGGAATAAGCTAGAACCCCGTGCAGTAAAATGTGTTCTCATTGGCTATTCACCAACCCAAAAAGGATATAAATGTTATGATCCTACTACACAGAAGGTCTTTACTAGTCTTGATATCACCTTCTTTGAGAAGACCCCTTACTTCCAAAAATCCTCTCTTCAGGGGGAGAATTTGGATAAAGATCGATTCTTGGAAGTCACTGTATCCCCTCCTGAATCCATCCTAAACACTGAACCTATCAACCCACCGTATTCTAACATGCCATCTACAGAAAGAAACTTAAGCTCAGGGGGAGAAACTGTGGAAAAACAACATGACAAAGAGATGTTAGTTTACTCACGAAAACCAAAATCAAAGTACAACGAGGACCTCACACCTCAAGCACCAAAAGAGTCAGAACCGGAGATGGGTCCAGACCTCCATGAGGATCCTTCCAACCCTGAGTCTTCTGATATTGATCTACCTATTGCTCTCAGAAAAAAAACTCAGTCATGTACTCTTCACCCTATCTCAAAATTCGTATCTTATAATAACTTGTCTACAGGATTTCGTGTCTTTACTTCTAACCTTGACAGCACCAAAATTCCTAGAAATATCCACGAGGCATTGGAAATTCCCGAATGGAGAAAGGCAGTAATTGAAGAGATGCGAGCACTTGAAAAAAATGAAACTTGGAATGTGGTGGAGTTACCAAGAGGAAAAAAGCTGGTTGGTTGCAAGTGGGTGTTTAGTGTGAAGTATAAGGCCAACGGAGCAATAGAACGGTACAAAGCTCGCCTTGTTGCAAAAGGGTTCACTCAGACCTATGGCATTGATTACACAGAAACTTTCGCACCAGTAGCCAAACTAAATACAATCCGAGTTCTGTTATCTTTGGCAGCCAATTTGGATTGGCCTCTCCAACAGTTGGACATTAAGAATGCTTTTCTGAATGGGGAATTAGAAGAGGAAGTATTTATGACATTACCACAAGGTCTTTACGAAAGGAGTGGAGCAAACAAGGTATGCAAGCTAAAAAAATCTCTATACGGTCTCAAGCAGTCACCAAGGGCATGGTTCGATAGATTTGCAAAGGTATTGAAAGGTCATGGATATCTACAAGGACAATCCGACCATACCATGTTCTTTCAACTATCTGAAAATGGAAAGAAGACCATTTTAATTGTATATGTTGATGACATAATCCTTACTGGCGACAATACAGCTGAGATGGAACGACTTAAAAGAAGTTTAGCCAAAGAATTTGAAGTAAAAGACTTGGGAAAAATGCGATACTTCTTGGGAATGGAAGTTGCTAGATCAAAAAAGGGCATCAGTGTTTCGCAACGAAAATATGTTCTCGATCTTCTGACTGAAACTGGCATGTTGGGATGTAAACCAAGCGATACTCCTATCGATACTAGTAGAAAAACAGATGAAGCAACACACCCTGTTGAAAAGGAAAGATACCAACGGTTAGTTGGAAAGCTAATCTATCTATCACATACTAGGCCAGACATTGCATTTGCAGTTAGCATGGTAAGTCAACATATGCATTCACCGAATGAGGTTCACCTAGAGGCTGTATACAGGATTCTCAGATATCTTAAAGGTTCCTTCGGAAGGGGACTATTCTTCAAGAAAAATGAAAGAAAAGGAGTAGAGATATTCACGGATGCTGATTGGGCAGGTTCAATAGAGGACAGGAGGTCAACGAATGGGTATTGTACCTTCGTATGGGGAAACTTAGTAACTTGGAGAAGTAAGAAGCAGAATGTTGTTGCTAGAAGCAGTGCGGAAGCTAAATTTAGAGCTGTCGCACAAGGAATGTGCGAAGGACTTTGGCTAAAGAAACTTGTTGAAGAATTACACATCACCATAAAACCTCCAATCAAACTCTACTGTGATAACAAAGCCGCCATCAACATTTCTCTTAATCCTGTTCAACACGATCGAACCAAACATATTGAAGTGGATCGACACTTTATCAAAGAAAAGATTGAAAGAGGAATTATTTGTATGACTTATATTCCCACAAAAGAACAGACTGTGGACATCTTCACCAAAGGACTACCACGACAGAGTTTTGATGATTTTATTTGCAAGTTGGAAATGGTCAACAGCTACCATCCAACTTGAGGGGGAGTGTAGGAATCCGAAAGATATACATAATATTGTGATTGATTTGTAATTTATTTGTTTCCATATTTTTACAGTTTATACTTAGGTAGATTTTGTTTTCTCCTAATTAAGAGATTTGTTTCCTTTTTTTCCTCCATTGTAGTAGTATATATATATAGGTCATTAGCTGTGTAATAAATCAATTCAGAGAAATAAAGAATTATTCTTTCTGATTTCAGAGGCTGATACATTTCTCTTTAGCGAAATGAACATCAACCTTCTCAAATGAAGCTTATGGTTATATATATACAAAATGTTACCACATAAGAACATACGAACAACGTTCTGAGCAATAGATATGTATAAACGATCAAATAGCAATGGAGATATATATATATACATGTGATGTAGATACATACTAAAATCATCAAGATACTGCATATAATTTACCTCCTTCCAAATTTGATGCGCTGTTTTGAGTATTTGTTTGCAAAAGAAAAATGATGAAATTTTGATTTTTACAGCTTTCTTTTAGCACCCTGGATCCAAAAAAGTTTAGCAGAAAAAATCTTCTTGTTAAATTTAGGAAATCCAAAGTTTTGTTTGATAGAAAATTATAAAAGAAATGTAAAGGGAAGGAATATATGGAAATGCCATGGATTGTTTGCAGTTGAAGAGCCACTTCAGTTTCTGCAGGTCACTAGCCTTTGCTTTAATAGGATTTCCTTTTTTTTTTTTTTTGGTTGGAGATCATGTGTTTTCTTTAGAAAAATCCGAGATATCAAACCGTATACTCTATTCTCGAGAAAAGTTGCAATATTTATTGAATTTATTCCTATCTTAAGCAAAATAATCCAAAATTTAATGATTTTTTATGCAACTATGTTTCATCAAAAAAAAATCTTGTTATAATAATATCATTTCTCATTTTCAGATTTTCAATCCACTTTTACATTTCAATGGCATTGATGAGGTACACAAAATATATGAATTTTGTATGGATTCATCAAAATTCACTTATTACAATTACATCGGTTATTGTTAATTGTACAAGTCTTTGTAACCAAGTTATGATCATCAAAATCTAAGTTTTTTTTTGCACGCATTCAATTACTGCATTTGATGAGGTTTGTATATGAAGTTATGCATAGTGGGGCCCCCATGATGCTCATATGAGCCGTCATCACCGAAGGTCAGGATTGTAAATTGCATCAGCCTTTGTAATATCGTGAAGATAAGTATAATCAGAAATTTTACTATATACCAATTTCATTTAATACATGGCATCAGCATTTATCAAAGCCAACCATGGTTAATGAGAGTGGGATCCACATGAGGCACAATTATTCTCGTCTTCGTGCCAACGAAATTATTTGGTGGGTGGGATCATAGCACCATATGAGATCAATTTCCATCCTCTGATCATCAGCATTGTCCAACTTTAATACTCTTAGGGAAATATGAGTTAGCAGCATAAACCATAAAGATAATGTTAATTGCATTAGTTTTTGTAACCTAGCTATCATAAAAATCTAAGTTTTTTTGCACACATTTTCTTTTGCTGCATTGACGAGGTCTATATCTGAAGTTATGCATAGTGGGGCCCCTATGACGTGCATATGAGCTGTCATCACCGAAGGACGGGATTGTGAATTGCATCAGCCTTTGTAATATTGTTAAGTATAATCAGATATTTATTATACACTAATATCATTTAATACATGTCATGAGCATTTACCAAAGCCAACCATGGTTAATGAGAGTGGGATCGACAAGACGCACATTTGATCTGTCATCATCAAATACAGCTCTTGTTTCTCGTGCCAGAGAAATTATCTGGTGAGTGGGATCATAGCACCGGATGAGATCAGTCTCCATCATCTGATCATACAGAATTGTCCAATTTAAATACTCTACAGGCAGAAATGAATTAGCAGCATATGGTTGGAAAAATAAATCATAGAGCATTCTTTTCCGATACATCAGATGTCAACGGATGTTTTGTACCTTCAATTTTGAGGATTTTTAGACAGCCTTGGTTTCAGATAAAGCTAATTAGCAGTATGCTAATAATACACTATGACTTTATAATTAAAGAAACAAATTGTAGCCACAAAAAGGATCAGGAGAGACGAAAAGCAACTTGATCCTTCGAAATAGTAATGTTTCTAGAAGGAGTTCCTCCAACAATGTGTATTTATTCATCTTATAATATTTAACGAAATTAGAGTTCATGTCAACCTATTAAAACCTCCTTTATCCTTCGAAATAGTAATGTTTCTAGAAGGAGTTCCTCCAACAATGTGTATTTATTCATCTTATAATATTTAACGAAATTAGAGTTCATGTCAACCTATTAAAACCTCCTTTACCTGAACATACGATCTATTAAAAGGCCACGAATTTTTGTTGGAAGACACGGAAAATGAGTTTATCAATGAAATTTGTACAAATTAGAATCTCAAATTGTTTGGAGGCTGATACATTTCTCTTTGATGAAATGGCAATCAGCCTTCTCACATGAAGCATATGGTTATGTATACAAAATGTTACCACAAAATAAAATCATCAGTAAGGATTCCACACAATATAATGCATTTGAATATGTAGGCTAAGAAATCAGACTTTACTTGCCAAAACAAGCTTCGTTTATAAGTTTGAGCAGCTCCGGTATGTTACAACATCTTGGGTAGAACTCATCCTTGAAAGCTAGTTATTGAGGGGAAGGTGCCCAAGATGTTATAAACCTCATATTGAAAGTTCATGCTTGCGTTAATGTCTTAATATATTGTACGCATGCTCGTGGTATTACATGAAGATTGACTCTTAAGTTTATTTATACTTCCATCTTTCTCCGTTCATGTTCTATGTTTTTCAAATGTCAGTAAAAATTCACTCTTCAATTTCCCTTGTTTTCTAGAATGTTCAAAGTAATCCAAAATAAACTATCCTATTGTGTATTGATGCAAATCTCCGCCAAAACTTTCTGGATTTCACAAACTGTGTCCTATAATTTTTGTCCGCTGTAAATTAGTCCGCAAAGTTGTTGTTTGCTGCGTATTGGTCCCTGAAGCTTCAGTTTGCTACAATTTATCCTTCATTGACCCACTATGCGAGGACACAATCTGGTTATGAGTTTTGGCCCCTTATAGAGGAATAAGATCCACAAGATCTTTTTCCTCATTGAGCTTCTTTTCATTATTTGTTAAAAAAAAAGTGTAGCCCACATCTTGAAGGCCCCAACCGATCCTGCCCTGAGCCAATAACTTTTAGGGTATGGAAGAGATGGGGTTACAAATTTGGGTCGAGATGCTCAAACTCAATAAATTTTAAAGGAAAGAAAGTTGAAAACTGTTGAAATATTAATTGAGTTAGAATATTTTATAATGTGGTAGAATTAGTTTGTTAGATCTAGTCATGAGGTTTATTTTCTATATATAGGTTTTAGCATTATAATCTTTTACCATACATTTTGAATAATAAAAATTCTACTTTCAAATTTTTATAACATACATTTGGTTGGCTTATTGTAGGTGATTTTACATATCCGAAGATTGATGATTCTGCCTTAGGACTTAAGGGGGGTTTATGAGAAATTTAAACACTTTGTATTGTTTTTTTTTTTTTTTTTTTTACTTTTTTGTTATACCTTCAAGTTGGAATTAAATTGCATATAACTACTAACTTGAGGGGATGTTAAAATATTAATTGAGTTAGAATATTCTAGAATGTGGTAGAATTAGTTTGTTAGATTCAAATTTGTTAGATCTAGTCATGAGGTTTATTTTCTATATATAGGCTTTAGCATTGTAATCTTTTACCAAGCATTTTGAATAATAAAAATTCCACTTTCAGATTTTTATATTTGTTCAAAAATAAGTATTGTACTTTGTACTAGATAGTTTGTTTTGTTTCATGCTTTCAGTTCGACAAAAGAAGTACAGACGGCTAAACACATGTTGTGTCAAAACATGTTGACATTCCAAATTGAGATACATGTTGAGCATGCGGTGCCATGTGGCATATTACCTAGGAATAACTGTTTAAGTAGAAAAATATTACACTATAACAGTAGGACGAGATACAATTGCATTCAAACAAGAAACTAGCAGATTAGTGAACAATCAAGTAAATCTTATCTAGTTAATGGATATGCGACACGGACGCACTGACACTAAAACATTAATCTTCAAAAAGTTAGGATACAACATGTTGGGAAAACGCAAATTAATTTTTTAATTTATTATATTATTAGTTTTGTCTAATATACAAATAAGTTAATAACACATTGTATATTTGTTGAATCAAAATGAGCATATCAAATAAAAAAAAAAAAAAAAAAACTTGTAAGTCAAATTTGCCGATATTTTTCCCTTTCCTTTTCATTTTGATTTATAGAAGTAGCTCCGACATGTGTCGGAGAGTGTCTGGAAAGTGTGTCGGACATCGACTCGTTGACTCCGATAGAGTGTATGTGCAAACGAGATATAACAAAAACATCCACAATGGAGTCAATTTTTTTTTTTTTTACAAAAACTATTTGTATCTGTCTGTTATACTTTAACTGTGTATGTTTTCTAAATATGAAAACTGGATTCAAACTATCTTAATTATAATAAGACAAAATACACTTGGAAGCTCGAGCAAGTACTATTTAGCATGGTCAGCATCTCCTGCCATCTTCATTTTCTTGTATTTTCTTGAATATTTCAAAAATGGTTCTGAGGAACCATGCTTTGCATTTTCAGAAGCTCCTCCGCCCTCTGTATTGGTTTTACCTTTGCTGCTTGATTCTTTCTTTCCATCTGTCTCCTCGGATACTGTCAAGAGTTGAAGAAGTTCCATAGGGAGAGAAGCAGGATCCAGATCCCAGCTATCCTTTGGAACATTTGGAGCTTCGCTACCAGTTAGCATGTAGGATGGGACCTGATGAGAGAATCGAAACATCTCTTCTCTTGGAATTGTATGGATTTCTATTGGGTCCGAATGCTGGCGAAAAACTGAAGTGAATCCTGCAACTTTTATCAAAGGGGAGACAATGACACCTTTGTCTTCATTGTAATCTTCAACAATTACCACAACGTCGTATTTATGTATCACCTCATCCTCAGTGAGTTCATTCCAATCCACGGACCAGTTCCTATACAAAGCCCAAACGTCTCCCTTTTCTGGATAAATCTCAATAGCCCCTCTATCACCTTTTCTCCACTTAACCTGATGCGAGAAAGATCTTAAACTCTTGTTAACTTCAGGTTTTCCAACTCTGAAACAACCGCTTGTTTTGGCAAATCCGGAAGATACCCAGTTGAGGGGGCCAAATTCAGCAGTACTTTTTGAGTTCAGCCAACTAATCTGCATCTTGAATGGCTTTCTAGACATCACACCACGGATCAGTGCATAGTAACGTGGCATGCCATCGTCGTCATCATACAGAGCCCAGATTTGTTTTTCAGAAAAAGATGCCTCTACTCTGCACTTATCGAAATTGCAGAAATTTGCATCTGGCACACTCATCAATACTGTTTCTTCAACACTTGCATTGAGCTCACTAGTGCCATCACACATGGAAGAATCTTGCAGCTGGGATGTCTTGCTTGAACCAAGAAGCACAGCACCTTTATTTTTACTAATCTTCAGATCATCAAGAGCGGATGGCTTCTCCTTTTCCATGTTCAAGCCCTTCCTATTTGCAGATCCCAATTCAGGAGCAATGTTCCACTGGTTTAGCTTCTTAAGGATTTCTGTCTTGGCCTTTCCCATTAGCATGGTACGAAGTTCTGATCGAGACAACTCCTTTGTGCTTGTGGACTGGTCACTAGCTGGAGTAACCCTTTTGTCTCCAAAACTACTCTTTAGATTTCCAAATGAAATTGTACGGGCCGCTTCCTCTTTGCATCCTCTCTTGGAACTCTCTGCTGCAGCAAACGAACCTGGCTTCTGATGGTGGAAGGACCTAGGAACATGTGAACTGCAAATCCTTCCAGAAGCGGGAGCAGACTCCTGTTTCACCAGAAAGGGTTCTCTACAGTTGGGGCACATTAGATTTTGATCAAGATAAATCTTCAGGAACTCATATAGCATCCGGCACTTATGACATGAAGTCCAAAAAGTTTCAGGTCTTGATGCAGGAGGACTTGGGATCAGCTGAGAATTGCTGGAAGGAGTGTGCTGATGATTCCTGGTGGGTGTCTGGCTCCCTGGAATATGCTGGGTGGGAAAAAATTGAAAACTAGTGGCAATTATAGGAGGATTTTGATGGTTACCAACATAACCATGATAAAAAGTGGCAGCTGCTTCTGGAGTCATGTGCCAAGAACCACTGGCAGCAGTTGGTTCCCTTGGCCAGGACTGAGAACTGGTGGCTGTTTCTGGAGTAGTTTGATGAGCGGGATTGTAATGGCTGCCAAAGACTGTTGACTGATAGCTTGGCCAGAGTGGAGGAGGATTGTAACGTGAACCTGTGGTGGTAGCCGGATTCCTTGGGCAAATAGGCACTTTCTGGGCCTTACCAGAAGCTGTCATATTTGTAGCAGAGCTGGAGCAGTTCTTGAAATTCCCAAAAGCGTGTGTATCCGTTGGAAATGGAGGATTCCCAAATGAAACCCTCGATTTAACTCTTAAATTTAGCTTCATATCATACACTAGTTTGTTGCCCTTATCAAAAAGCACACACTGTGCTTGAGAAAGAAGTTTGAATGCTTCTTCAGCCCTGAAGGACTTATTTTTATCAGGGTGAAGAGCCAGAGCCATTCTTTCGTGAGCTCTACGCAAGGTGTCCGTGTCAGCCAAGGGGTCAACACTAAGAATCTCATACCAGTTTACTTCTCCATTTATTTTCTTCTCATAGCCATCATAGAAATTAATGACCTTGAGGAGCTGAGAGAGATCATCGAGTGAAGGAAATAGCGTTTCCGCCTTTAAAGCATATCTTTTGGCTCCAGCAATGTCCTTCTCTTTTAATTTCTTCTCGGCAATAGCTTTACAACTAATAGCCTCCACTTTATTAAATTCCATTAATGTAGAAATTATCTTTTTAGCTTCTGTAAACCTAGTAAACCAAAAGAATAAAGTTCAACATAAGAAACATGAATATAATGGGTATGCACAAATCTTTCAATAATGAATTCAAACTCGAAAGGAAATAGTAAAAACAGACAAAAATCAACAAAGTCCTGAAGAAGCCACTCTTAAGGCTTGGAAAACTTGCGAATGAATGCATCTTCTTATCAAAAAGTTAATGAAGCCACCAATCAGGTATTCAAATAGTTTTAATTACCTAAATTCCAATTTCATTTATGTAATTGAATGTCTCTTTTATTCAAAGAATCTAAAAAGATTAAATACTGAAAAAAAAAAAGTAGCTAAAAGAAGTGGAAAAAGTACACAATCCAGTTACCAGGAATGTGGGCTTACGAAAATAAACGGAAGCATTGAAAGCTAGCCAAAAACATAATCCAACAAAATGCGAAGGAAATCCTAATTGGTAAGATCCATAAAATTGAATGTGTCTTTCTGCATTGGTTCCGTACATGTCTGAATCTGTCTTTTTACGGTGATACTAATTTTATGGGGGAAAAAAAACATTTCTTTGGCAGGATATCGAATTTATGAGTTCTATTAAATCACGGCTTAATTCATGTTCTGATAATTAATTTTGAACAAGTCATTAAGTAGAAACATCTTAATGACATCATGTTAATACAGATAAAGGCATCAACAGGAACCAATTAACTAAATTATTGAAAACTGAAACCCTGTGCCAAACCGACTTTAAAACCCCGGATAAATATATATCCACACACATAGATGTTCTACCCCAACACAACAGGGAGCAAAAGGATACATCCTTGAAATAATTCTAACAGATATGAGCAACCTTCACAAGAACCCCCCCCCCCCCCCCCCCCAAAAAAAAAAAAAAAAAAAGAATCAATTGGTATGTAAATGAGAAATTCAAAAAAACCCATAAATAAAGATTTATACATGATCAAATTCACATGCAAAATCACCAAATGTAGCAATTTGACTAAAGCCCTGAATTCCCATATCATCAATAAAAATGCAATTGACATTCTGAGTTCTATGAGTACATAAATATATGGCCATGTGTAAATGATCAAACGGAAATGGAGATACATATACATGTAGTATGTATATAAAATCATCAAGATAGAGTACATAATTTACCTCGTTCAAAAGTAATCTGAATGTTGGTGCCGTTTGATGAATTTGTTGCACAGGAAATTGATGAAATGTTTAACTGCTTTCTTTTAGCACCTCGGATACACAGAATTTTAGCTGAGAAAATTCTTCTTGTTAATATAGGAAACCCAAAAGTTTGTTTAATAGAAAATTGTGAAACAAAAACTGAATAGACGAAGAGTAAATGAAAATGTCACCGATTTTTTGCAGTTGAGAGTCACTTTTATTTTTGGATTATTTGGAGCAATTTAAAGTTATACCCAACCTTGGTTAACTTTTGACCAAAGCTAGTTGGCCAAATTTCTGAATTTCAATCTTTTCGTGTTCATATTTTTGTTGTTTTTTTGACATTTTTTCAATTTTATTTTAAGCAGATATTCAATATTATTTTAGTGAATTTTTATTGATCTTATGCAACTATGTTCATAAAACAAGTTCTGCTATAGTATAAATAACTTTTACTACATTTATTATCTTTTCTTATTCGCTCATTTTTCAAATCACTTTTACTTTTTAAATGGCATTGATGAGGTTACTACAATTACAGATTACATGAAATCTGTATGAATTCCTCCAAGTTTTGCATCAGTCTGATGATGTTCAGATCACAACAACAATTTCAATTACTGAAGATGACAAAAAAAAAAAGTCAGCATGACGTGCATCTGAGCTGTCATCACCGAAGGCTGGGATTTTTAATAATATCAGATTTTGTATCACGCTAAGATCATTGAAATCTGAATTTATTACACACCAATTTCATTTAATAGGTGATATCAGCATTTGCCAAAGCCAACCATGGTTAATGAGAGTGGACCCAAATGCCGAATGTTTTTGAGTTGCCATCACCGAATGCATCCCACAATGAGTTGTCATCACCAAAGGCATCCCACAAAGCACATTAGTTGTCATCACCGAATGCATCTTTTCGTGCCACAAAAATTATATGGGGTGTGTATGTGTGTGTGTGATCCTTGCACCAGATATGATCAGTTTCATCATCCTCTGATGTAAAATCACACAGCATTGTCCAATGTTAGTACTCCATATGAAGAAATGAGTTAACAGCCTATGGTTGGCAAAATAAATTATGAAACATTATGTTTTTATACATCAGATGTCAAAGGATGTTCTAAACTTCCAATTTTGAGGATTTCAGCTAATCTCGGTATCAGATAAAGCTAGCTAGAAGTATTAACAACATAACTCGAATGCTAAAATATGCAATAACTTTGTTATTAAGGTAAAATATTTTAGCTACAAATAAGGATAATAAGCATCCTCATTTTCGGTGCTTCAGAGTAAAGCCAATGAACCAGCTAAGGTAGAACAAAAAAGATACCAAATGCCCGCATCATCATGCTTGAATCACATTTATTATCAAATGAGACTTCAGATAAAGTTGCGAGTGAGGAAATATCATAGGGAATCCAAATATTAGATTTTTTCCGTCCAAGGGAACTTTTTCTTGGCATCGCAGTTGTATATACCCATGCTTAAAGAGAAGATTATCTATACATGCTCTTATTTCAATCTTCCTAATGACTTCCACCATTTTTCAGTGCCTTATCAGAAATATTAGGCATCAAATCTGAACTTTCTGGGAAAAAAAAAATACTAACCATACAGTCAGCCCAATCATGTTACAGGAATCGAAAATTTGAGATCAAATTTTACAGCCACACACATGGAGTCAATCTATTTATTTACCCATCACATCAACTCACAATAATCCACATCATTTTCGGTCAACTAGGGTGGCATTAGTGGGTGGCAAACTAGCATAATTCGTTGAAAGAACTATTCTGACAGGATTCAGAATAAAAAGAAAGGGTGAAATTGATATACTGAAAAGAAAAGAATAGTCGAAATTAGTTGGGGAAGTGTTCAGTTTACTAAGAAAAGAATAGTTGAAATTAGATTAGAGAAAATTCTATTATCAGTCTGAAACTTTATCGGTGAAATTCTTACAGATCAATTTGTATGGAGGCTCGGGAAGATATATTTCTCTTTAAAGAAATGACCGTTAAACTTCACGGTTATCTGATAAAAATTTACAACATTATCAGTAAGGATTCCACAAAATAAGGCAATTGAATATGTGGGCTAAGAAATCACACTTTACTAGCCAAAACAAGCTTCATTAATACTTGTGCTTTCAACAACTGTCGATGTATGTTTTAATCAACAAAATTAAAGCTTCCATTTTTCTGACTGCTACTATTTTGTGCAATGCAATCCTCCCTACAAAACATATTATCAAGGATTTCAACAGCCACTATCAACTACACTGCCTACTCTCTCATCAGTCTCCAGTTTCAAAATGTGAGAGAAACTAAATAACAATACAAAAAGGGTACACTTATCCAATAGTGAGAATCCAGGTTCTTCTTTCAGTTCACATTCAGGAACATCCTCCTTCCAAATTGCCCTTTAGGTTTCGAGAGAAGTTCTATGGGCAGCCATATTACGTGCTGTCAACGGGTTTCTTTCTTTGGAGTCATTCCAGTTCTGTCCATCTACAAGCCTCTTTTCCATTGACTTCTTAGAATCTGAGGGAGCATCAGTTGTATCCGCGGCAAGGTTATTCTTCTGTAGAGCCTCCTCACAACCCGTCGCATGCCCTCTCTTGAGAGACTCAAAAACTGACTGGACCTTCTGTGCAGATTGAGAGGCTCTGGTATCTGAAGCTGTCACACTCTCAGAACCCCCGGATGTTGCAGACATACCTGGCTTCTGATGGTGGAAAGCACAACAACCAGGTGAACTATGAATGCTTCCAAGTGGAGGGGCAGGCTTCTGTATTGCAACAAAGGCCTCCTGACAGCGGGGGCAGAGAAGTTTCTGGTTGAGATAAATCTTCAGGTACTCATATTGCATCCTGCACCTAGTGCATGATGTCCAAAATGTTTCAGGACCTGATGGAGGACAGGGGACCGGACGAAGATTGCTGACAGGGGCATGCTGGGCAGTTGTCTGATTCCTTGGCTTGGATGGAGTGCGAACAGAAGTAGAATTGGAGGCAGTTTTGGAAGTCTTCTTACTACTGGGAATGTTGTGGACAGTGGTGGCAGTTCTCGGATTCCTTGGCCAGGTGGAGTTGCTGCGTACTGAGAACTGGTGGCAGTTTTTTTAGCCCTTTTCGGACGGGGAACATGTTGGGCACCAGTGGCATCTTTTGAATTCTTTGGCCAGGGTGGAGGAGGATTGAAATGCAAACTGGTGGCAGTAGCTGAAGTTCTAGATTGAGTTGGCATGTGCTGGGTCTTGGCATCGGTCGCCATATTCCTCGCATTCTGAGAGCTGGAGCTGCTTCTGAAATTACAGAAACCATTTCTGTCAGTTGGTAGTGGAGGATTTGGAGCTCTTATGTTCAACTTCAGATTATATGATGATATCTTGTCCTTATCTGAGAGGATATTAAAGGCTTGAGTAAGAATTAAGAATGCTCCAGCAGCCCAAATGGACTTGTTTTTATCAGGGTGAAGACCAAAGCCATTTTTCTGTATTTTTTACCCAACGTATCATCGTTCGACAGAGGGATCCGGACTGAAAATCCTGTACAAGTCCACTTCTCCATTTATTTTCTTCTGAGAGGCAACATAGAGGTTAATGACCTCCAATAACGCAGAATGACCCTCAAGATTTGGAAACAGACTTTGAGCCTTTAAAGCAAATTTATTGGCTCCAGCAATATCCTCGTTCTCTAACTTCTTCTCGGCAATACCTTTACACTTCATAGCTTCATCTTTATTACATTCCATTTTAGAAATGGTCAAACCTATTGCACCAGAATAAGAATGTAGTTAAGCAAATAATACACATTGGATAAGCACATACAATCTAGAAATGAATGATGCAGCAATTGGGATAATGTGGATGAACCAAAAGAGTTATTCGATGTATCCCATGAATCATATTAAGTTTGAAAATTAAGAGTTGTTCAAGTTAAAAGACACAAAATGATTCCATTTTTTATCCAAAATTATGCAACCTAAAAACAACGTAGTCAAAAAGTTTAGCTTTGGTAATTTTTGTTTTTTTTTTTTTGTTTTTTGTTTATAAACATAGAATGTAATTTTTTTAGGTAAAATATGTGGTTGATAAGTAGCTTGGAAAAATGTATGTAGTTGAAAATTGATTTAGGGAAATATGTTGTTTATAAACAATTTACCAAACAAAGGCTTAATGATTTAAATACCAACATCTCTTTTATTCAGAGATCCTATTATTCCGATGTTCAAGAAAGCAAGAGGTTGTCGCTCAATCAACTGCAGAAGCTGAGTATGTAGAAGCAACTGTTGCAGTTAATCAAGCTCTATGGTTAAGAAAGATCATGATAGATCTAAAGCTGACCCAAGAAGAAGCAGCTGAAGTATTTGTCGATAATCAGGCTGCAATAGCAATTTTGAACAATCCGATCTTCCATGGAAGAACCAAGCACTTCAAGGTGAAGTACTACTTTATCAGGGAGGTGCAAAAAAGTGGTGAAGTGAAGCTGGCATATTGCAACACAAGTATCCAACTTGCGGACATTCTAACAAAGGGTTTGTCCAATGCAAAGTTTGAATTTTTTAGAGAAAAAATTGAAGTCTCCAGTAAAAATAGCAAGGAGTGTTGAAATATGCTATATTTGTTGCAGAAAATCAGATTTCTTGGAATAACTGTGCAGATTTCTTGGAAAAACTGTGCAGAATTTTTTGGAATAACAAAAGCTGAAAAAACGCCTGATATTTAAATATGTTACAATTTCATGTATAAATACATTCATAAGTTAATAAATAAATTATCAGTTTGCAGCCCATTTTTACATGTTTTATTTATTTTTTGTCAAAAAAATCAACACTTGAGAAGGGGTTTTGTCCCAGGCTTTGCTGTGTATCCCTGGGGATTCAAATCTTCGACCTTAAGAGGCTTGTTAGATGATCTTGGAACCACTAAACCCCTTCTCAGGGGACAATCTATGTATTGCGGGACGTCGCAGGCTACCGCCAATAGATACCACAAATCCTTTTAGCATAACCTAGCTAGAATTAGAAAGCTGAAAACATAAAAGATTAATGATATTCTTCACAAAAATTTCAACATAACAGAAGCCTGCACGAACTTTGAAGACAATATGAGATAAACATATTAATTTGTCAAATATTATTTTTTAGAAGGAAAAATCCAATAGTCTGACAATCGTATATATGCATTATCTTACCTAAAATTACGCTTTTATGTTCTTAAGGTTTCAACTCATTGCAAAATGAGTCTACATGAGACCTTCTGATCCGAACGGAAGGAAGGGGAAAAAAGCTAACTAAACTAGACATCGTAATTTTTTAAGAAGTGGACCTGAATTAGCCAAAGCCCTAAATTAAGGTTAGAAGAAAACTATACTACCATGCTTATGGTAATTATATGAATCAAGAAGTCTATGAAGCTAATAAGACATGTCGATAATTCGCATACATATATCCATGCATATTTACCTACGCACTCGATGGTTATATATATGTGTACATATTTGAGAGCTGCAAATATATTCGTAAACTACACTTGTTCAACGAGGTATTTTTGTCATAGACACTCATACATGAGTGTAACCCAAAAAAATGGAAGCATTAAAGACAATAACATAATCCGAAAAAACACTACCTTTCCAGGAGATCTTAACTGGTAAGATCCATAGATTGAAAAGAGTTTTATAGGCTGATAGCATAGAAGTTTGAAAATCCAAAGAACGTTCAGTACTGGGCGACCAACCATGAAAAAAGGCATCATTTGACAAGACTTCCATTTTTGTGAGTTCTATAAATCTTGACGTAATCCATAGCTTGGATTAATTTCAAACGGGGTTTGATTAAAGTTTCCATCTTAAAGACGTTATCTAATAAACATGAAAGGAAACAACAAGAAACGACAAATGAAATTACCGAACACTGAACCCCATGCCAAACCTGCATCAAAACTTTACGCAAACCTATATCCACTTGCGAAAGTCTTTCTACCTAACAAATAGAAAACAAAAATAATATCCTTTAAATAATTCAAAACATATCAGCAACCTTTACAAGAACTTGAAATCTATTCATTCATCTCCTTCGAGTTTTGATGAGAGACTTCAATCTTCCGTGATAGTGGAAACTTAATTCATTTCTCTTTTAACAACGCCAGCAAAAAAATCATATTAAAAAAAAAAAATCTTCAAATAGACCGCGGCAATATCTCGAAAAGAAATAAAAATCAAATACATTCCAAGCAATTGAAACAAAAGGGAAAGAAACACACGTCAAATATTTCACTCATACCCAGAAATTCATACCTTGTATTTCAAGCAAGCAAAAGTCTTCCAATCCTCAATAATAGCGGAAATGATATCTAAACTAAATAAGAACCTGTTAATTTTCTTTAATTATTTGCATATTTTTTTGGACCATTCATGAGGCTACCAATTCATAGAGATTATGTGTGATTTGGATGGATTCATCAAAGTTACTTTACAGATTTCATCATATTTTTTGTAATGTAATGAGTACAAAAATCAGTTTATTACAGCCGAATATTTACTGAATTTGACAGAGTTGTACGAGGTAAACAAGGGGTGTATCTGACCAAGCATCGTGGGCTCCAATGAACACATATATGAGCTGTCATCACAAAGGCTGGGAGTAATCCTAGCACAATGTGAAGATCAGTTTTTCATAGAATTTCACTTCTAAGTTTTAAAGAAGTCCATGTTTCAATTCATTACTAGAGAAGTCTGCATGACTTATGTTCCAAAAAAAAAATTAACTAGATGTGCAAACTTCTGAAGAAGAGGATCTAAATTAGTCGGAGCCTGAATTAAGATTTAAAAAAAATATATGAATACTACCATGTGTTATTAAAATACAATATAGAGAAGTCAATGAAGCCTATAATACACGTTAGTAATTACATATGCGCATGCATAGGTATGTAGCAGCACGTGCTAATGGATACATATAAACGTACACGCACACACATTATCATTAAGAATGATGCAATAGTTTTGCAAAAATCACAAGGGAAATCGAAACAGATTAACTAGATTACTGAACTTTCAGAGATGAGTGTAAATGAAAATAACTGAAGCATTTAAATATATAAGCCAATCATATAATCCGAAAAACTGTGATACCATTTTTTTTTTAAAAAAATGAATCGTTTGACAAGATATCTAATTTTTGAGTTCTATAATACATGACTTATTCCGTTGCCTTTTTTTCATTTAATTTTGAACAGGATTCATTAAATAGAACCATACTAATGATATCATGTAAATACAGAAAGGCATCAACACAAACCAACAAACTAAATTGTTGAACACATAAACCTCGTGTCAAACTTGCTTCAAAACTCCAAATAAAGCTAATATCCTCACACAGATATTTTAACCCCCCCCCCTCACAGTAGGAAGCGAAAGGATATATCCTCTAAATAATTCAAACAAATATCAGCAACTTTCACGAGAACTAAGTATATATGCATAAAAATAAAATCCCTTTCAAGTTTTCATGAGAATTAGAATCTTCATGAGTGACAGTAGAAACTTAATTCTTTTATCAGTAGCAGAGTAAAAATCATCATATGTGCCTCTTTTTGATTTCCTTCTCTGAAGCTGAGGGTGTGTAATGCTACTCGGCCATAGATATTGTCTTCATGCCATCCTTCAAACTTTCATCAGCAGGCTGGATCTGTTGTGCAGTTGGAGTGGCTCTGGAAGGTGTTAATATAGAACTTTCGGAACCACCTGCTACACTTTAGACATCAGTCTTTGCACCATACACTTCAACTAAAAAAGGTACAGACAAGTTGCACATTTATTACGCAACGACCATATATTACAAAATAGAATTATATCAAATCTAATTCCACACATCAGCATACATACAGCAAATTAATCACTGCATTAACATTCTTCACTAGAAACGCCAAAACCTGAGGCGACATTTGAGCAAAAGAAAAATGATGAAATGTTGATTTTACAGCTTTCCTTATCACCCTGGATCCAAAAAAAAAAATTAGCAGAAAATTTTCTACTTGCAAAATTTAGGAAATCCAAAGTTTTTTTTTGATAGAAAATTATGAAAGAAATGTAGAGGAAAGGATTATAGGGAAATGCCATGGGTTGTTTGCAGTTCAAAGCCACTTTACTTTTTGAAGTTTAGGAGCCTTTGTTTGCAGTTCACAAGCCTTTGCTTTAAATGGATTTCCTTTTTTTTTTTGGTTCATAATTTAATGATTTTTTGCATTCATGCGTTTTCCCTTGGAAAAAATTGAGATATCAAATTGTATACTCTATTCTCGAGTAAAGTCGCAATATTTATCGAAATTATTCCTATTTGAAGCAAAATCATCCAAAATTTAGTGAATTTTTTATGCAACTGTGTTTCAAAAGGGATTCTAGTCACAGTAATATCAAGCTTATTATTATCTTTTCTTATTTTCTCATTTTCAAACCACTAGTTTTACATTTTTTTAATGGCATTGATGAGGTACTATCAAGTATCAACACAGAGTATTTGAGTTTTGTATGGATTCATCAAAATTAACTTTACTGACTACATCGGATATTGTAAATTGTATTAGTCTTTGTCTTTGTAACCTAGATATGACCATCAAAATCTAAGGCCATGTTCTCTTTACTGTTTTGAGGTCGTTTTTTGTTTTTATTTTCGAAAACACTAAAAACGCGTTCTCTTTACCATTTTGGAAAACAAAAAAAAAATTTGTACACAAAACGCAAAAACGCTTAAAACCTCGTTTTGGGCGTTATGTGTGTATTTCAACAAAAAAATGTTCAAAACGAGGAAAACGCGTTTTGAGATTTTTTTTTTTTTATTTTTTTTTATAAGAATTATCCTAACTTGGAACTAAGCTTAATATAAATTTTTTATTTTATTTTTTAGAATTATCCTAACTTGGAACTAAGCCTAAATAAAGAATTTTTTTTTTATTTTTTTGGAAAATTATCCTAATTTGGAACTAAGTTTAAATAAAGTTTTATTGAATTCAATATCAACATTACAAAAAAAAAATCAAATGAGAATTCTTGTTGTTATATTTCAAAAAATGCCTTGATAAATGGACTCTAGTGGTTTTGAAAGAACTTGCATTTTTTGGATTTTAATAGAACTATAGCTTCCTCAAATCCCGAACCTGACCAAACTGTGTTAATATAGACTCTTAATGCTCATATTAGTGTGTTGTATGTAACCATGTTTTCAGTGTGTTGTGAAAGGAAATTTGAGTTTGAACCAGTAGTATTCTGCAAGCAAATTAATTAAAAATAGTTCAAGTAGTATTTTCTAAAATTTCAAACAGAACGTATTTTTCAGCTTTTCATTTTCAAAAACAGTTTTCAGAAATGACAAACCAAACGCGTTTTCAGCAAATTTAAAAACAAAAATAAAAACAGGAAACACAAAACATTTTCGAAAATGAAAATGAAAATACAAAATAAAATACAAATAGAACGTCACCTAAGTTTTTTGCACACATTTTCTTTGCTGCCCTTGATGAGGTTTGTATCTGAAGTTACGCACAGTGGGGGCCCCATGAGCTGTCATCACCGATGGACAGGACTGTGAATTGCATCAGCTTTTGTAATATTGTTAAGATCCGTATAATCAAAATTTTATTATACACCAATTTCATTTAATACATGTAATCAACACCATGGTTAATGAGAGTGGGATCCACAAGATGCACATTTGAGGTGTTGTCATCAAATACAGCTCTCGTTTCTCGTGCTAGAGAAATTATCTGGTGGGTGGGATCATAGTGTTAAATGATCTCGACAAAACAATATAAGAATCAAAGAAAACAAAGACCAAGAAGAATCAAAGGAAAAAGGGGAGGATGGGTTCCTTATGCATAATGAAAAAATAAAACAAAGTTAATTAGAAACCTAATTACAAATAAACTATATATAGGCTATGCTGGAAAGACGATTCTAACCTTAATAAATAAATAAAACAAAATAACCATATATTTATTAACACATGATAGCACCAGATGAGATTAGTTTCCATCCTTCGATCATACAACATTGTTCAATTTTAATACTCTACAGGCCGAAATGAGTTAGCAGAATATGGTTTGCAAAATAAATCATAAAGCATTCTGTTCTATACATCAGATGTCAACGGATGTTTCGTACTTCCAATTTTTAGGATTTTTAGACAACCTTGGTTTCAAATTATAAAGCTAATTAGCAGTATGCTAAACTTTACAGAACATTCGAACAACTATTAAAAGGCCAAGAATTTTTTTTGGAAGACAGGAAAATGCATCTTTCTCTTCTTGAAATTAGGTTAAAGTAAATTCCATGATTAGCTGAAAAGTTTATCAATGATATTTATACAAATTAGAATTTCAATTTGTTTGGGATGATACATTTCTCGTCGTTATAAAAGTTGTTTGTCCAACTTTTGACTAAGAGAAATTAAGGTCAAAGGTAGCCACTTGAAGTTGAAATAAGTAGACAAAATAAATTAGTGGGAAGTTGAAAAAGTTCAATCCCACATAGAAAAGGTAGAAGAAATTGAACCACCTTATTGGGTTTGGGCCCCAAGGGTACCAATAGTATTTGAAGGGGAGATTGGGAGAGGACCTACATGCAAGTATAGATTTTATTCATTCCAAAATCAATTTTGATTTCTTTCTTTGCAAATAATATTCCTTTACTTGTTACACGATTCTGAAATATCCTTTTCGGTCCCGAATATTATTTTATTACAATCATTAGTCCTCTTTTGGTTTAGAGAGATCAAAACATTACTAGGTTCTTTGGGCTTGTAATTTGAAGTGGTACTATTACGAGTCAAGGTCGTTGTATCTTGAGAGACGAGTATCAGAAGATAGACAGCAATGCGGGGCATTATTGTCTTAAGGTGAAAGAGTCAAACTCTTGCATGGGTCATATTTTATTATGCTTCATTTAATGCACGCCGTAAATTGTCTTACCAATACATTTTACGGCCTGCTAAAATGTACACCGTAAATAGTCTTGCCAACACCTTTTACGGCACGCAAAGGATGCACATCGTAAAAAGTTTTGCCAATAAATGTACTAAATGGTGAACTTTTACGGCGTGCTGCAATTGACGCTACTTATGTTTAACTCTATACAATGGGAAATTTATGCACGCCTTAAATATTCTATTTTTACAGTATATCTTTAATGCATGTCAAGAACACGTGCCGTAAAAGGATACTAATGTGAGTGTGTGCAGTCGTGTGTACGTGTGAGGGAGAAGGGAAGGGGGAGATTATCGTGGGGGAGGTGATGGAGGTGATGGTGGACGACGGTTGGAGGAGAGACGAGAGTGAGGGAGAGGTGTCGAGAGGGAGCCAAAGGTGAGGGAGTGAGAGAGATGAGAGGATAATGGGTTGGGGGTTTAGGCAAGAAAGAAGTGGGAGAAATTGTGCCCTAAAAGCATCTCCAACCATGGTGTAGATTAGATCTATTTGTTGATTTAGATCTCCAATTTGTCAGAATGAACTCCAATGGGGAGGAGTAAATAAATGTAAATAAACATTCAGGCCAAAAATGTATATTTACATCTAAATTTGCACCTCATGTGCCTACTTCTTTGAGCATTCTGCCAACTTTTGTACTCGTTCTGGATGGATTAATAAGTATATATATAAATTCATATTTATATCCCCATGGAGATAAATCACCTCCAGCCAATCAAATTTTTAATTTCTTAACCAAATTTCAAGATTTTTAGATTCATAAGAGCATCTTCAATGCACTCCATGTGTTCGTTAACCGAAAGTGTATGGATGCACAGGTAATAAAGTGGATTTTAGTCCGGAGATCGTATTCACAAGGATTGTGTAAATTGTATTTTAGATTAAGAATCCTTAATCGAAATTATGAAAAGCTTAGAATTTGAGAATTTTGTTTTGAAAACTAAACTAAAGATTATACTAAAAAGCGAGAAAATTGTTTTGTGAAAACAACGAATTAAATAAGTTAGAATTATGAATCCATTCTAATCCTATCATCCATGTGTTTGACTCTAACATTTAACAACAATATATGGGGTTTTGAAAATTCATGTTCCTATAGTTATTTATGTCTCTTTTCTAGCGATGCATAAAAACCTTTTTCCAATAGAGATTAGACAATATTTCTATGACCAATCCAAATATGAAGAAAAACATTAAACAATTACGAACACTTTTTGGGATTACACAAAGTATAGGGGTATATTTCTATCTCTTATCGAACTTTGTAGCAATTAATCAAGGTCTAATAACTTCTTAGTCTTTCTAACATAGAAAATTATCACAAACATCAATGATTATGCGTCCACAATCATAGATGAGAATAAAAACATAATCAATTGCATTAAACCCGTAAATTGCATATATTAAATATAGAGTCAAAACACGAAATCAAAAACTAGGGATTCATAAAAATTCTAACAATAGAAACCTAGCCTAAATACATGACCGAAAATAAATCACAAGAAGTATGAAAAGATGTCACCATATTCATGTTCTTCCACCTTGATCTTCAATCTTGGATTTGGCGTTGCATGGATTCCTCAACCTTTGGGCAGCATTTTGGCATCAATTCAAGTAGTTGGGAACCCCTAAAAAGTGCCTTATGTCTTCTATTTATAAGTTTCCTCGAAACCTAGGTGGAAAATAAGAGAAATTCGCTGAAAATCACACAAAAAGCCCAGCTGTGCAGCCCAGGAATTAACCGTGCGACCGCACAGTATAAAAGTATGTGGTTGCGCACCTTCAGATGTTTGGCTTCAATTCTCTGCAGAGCAGACCATGTGACCACACTCTTTTGCAAGGCGCGATCGCGCGATTTTACGGTTTCAAGGCAATTTCTATCTTTTGATTCCATTTAAATCAGTCCTTGATCTTTTATTGCACAACAGGTACCTCAACTTTCGAATGTTGCAATTTAGCCCCTGGACTTTTGTTTTCTTCTAAATTTGATTTTTTCTTTGATTTTTCTTTCAATTGGACCTTTGATTCACTGTATCAACTCTCCATTTTGACAATTTGGTACTTTTATCATCTAATTGACTCGATGTTGCTCCATTTCCTTTGTTTTCTTGACTTTCGGGGAGTATTTCTGAAATATAAATAAATAATAAAAAAATTAAAAGCAAATATTCTCAAACCAACATATAGAATCCTACTTTTAAGATAAAAATAAGTGTATAAAATACACTTATCACCATGGATTAGGAAAAAAGACTTGATAAGTCAGCAAATAGATGGAATCTATTAAAAATACCTCTCCAATACACAACGTGTATTACAATGTTAAGCTGATGTGACTTCAAAGAAAAAAAAAAGATATTGTGGAGTGCTCCGTCTAAATCTAGACGCTCCATGGGATATGATGAGTCAGCATTATTTTTTATTTTATAATTATTTAATTATCATAAATATGGACATTAGCCAATTAGTTTGTATGATACAAGTTAATATTTCTATTTGGATTCTTTATATAGTGAGAAATCCCGCGGATATGACCAAATTTATGCATAGTAATTAATTTTAAATTAAAAAAAAGTCACATAATCAATATTATTTAAATGTAGAAGGAATCAGTGGAGAGTAAAATTTTAGACTTCTCCGTCTAAGTCCGTCTATTTTATTGCCACTTCAGCCCCAATCCAGGTAATGCATTGGAGATGCTCTAGTATACATATAAATAGAAAAATTGAAAAATAAATTAACGATTTCTTGAGAGCAAGAAAATTAAAAAATAATATTAAGTATTATATTTTTAAGTTTTAATTTACATCTACCAGCATTGGAGAAAAATTTTGGGTTAGATCCACCGGAGTGTATATTGGGATGTAAAAGTGATTTTCGGGTTGTTAATTTTCACCTAGATTTACATCACGGTTGGGGAAAATTGCGCTAACGAACAGGAGCTTTTACAACGTGCAAAAAAAATGCACGTCATAAATAGTCTTACCAATACCTTTTAGGCTTTTACGGCCTGCAAAAATGCAAGCAGTAAATAGTCCTATCAACACTTTTACGGCGTGCAAAGATGCACGTCTCAAACGTCTTGCCAATCAAGGTACTAAATGGTGAACTTTTATTGCATGAAATTTATGCATGCTGTAATTACTCTATTTTTACGGCATGCCTTTAATACACACCGTAAAAGGTCACTTTTGTTGTAATGATAATAAAACCATCAAGATACATATAATTTACATCCTTCACTAGAAACGTCAAAATCTGAGGCGCTGTTTGAGTAACTGGTTACAAAATAAAAATGATGAAATATTGATTTTACAGCTTTCTTTAGCATCTTGGATCCAAAAAAGTTTAGCAGAAAAAATTCTACTAGCTAAATTTAGGAAATCCAATGTTTTTTTTTTGATAGAAAATTGTGAAAGCAATGTAGAGGAAAGGATTATATGGAAATGCCATGGATTATTCGCAGTTCAAAACCACTTTAATTTTTGCAGTTCAAGAGCCTTTGTTTGCAGTTCACAAGCCTTTGCTTTAAACGGATTTCCATTTTTCATTCATAATTTGATGATTTTTTGCCATCGTGCGTTTTTCTTAGGAAAAATCGAGATATCAAATTGTATACTCTATTCTTGAGTAAAGTCGCTATATTTATCGAATTTTTATTCCTATTTGAAACAAAATAATCCAAACTTTAGTGATTTTTTATGCAACTGTAATTCGAAAAAAAATCTAGTGTTACAGTAATATCAAGCTTGTTATTATTATCTTTTTCTTATTTTTTATTTTCTCGTTTTTGAACACTTTTACATTTTTTTAATGACATTGATGAGGTACTATCAAGTATCAAAACAGAGTATATGAATTTTGTATGGATGCATCAAAATTAATTTTACTGAATACTTCTCCTATTGTTAATTGTGTTAGTCCCTAGCCATGATCATCAAAATCTAAGTTTTTTGCGCATCAAAATCTAAGTTTTTTGCACACATTTTCTTTGCTGCATTTGACGAGGTCTATATCTGAAGTTAAGCATAGTGTGCCCTCTACGATGCGCATATGTGCTGTCATCACCGAAGGACAGGATTGTGAATTAAGATCAGTGTAATCCGAATTTTATTATACACCAATTTCATTTAATACATGTCATCAGCATTTATCAAAGCCAACCATGGTTAATGAGAGTGGGATCCACAAGACGCACATTTGAGATGTCGTCATCAAATACAGCTCTCATTTTTTGTAACAAAGAAATTATCTGGTGGGTGGGATCATAGGACCAGATGAGGTCAGTTTCCATCCTCTAATCATACAGCATTGTCCAATTTTAATACTTTACAGGCAGAAATGAGTTAGCAGCATATGGTTGGCAAAATAAATCTTAAATAAGCATTCTGTTTCTATACATCAGATGTTGAGTCCTACTTCGACCTTGCGATTTGAAGTGTAACACCCTGGAATCTGTATATCATCAAAGGCTACCCAACAATTTCTTCATCCTTAAGAAAAATTATAGACTAGAGATATTATACTAGATTTAAGGAAATATGGGGAATAAAAATATTTTTATTGCTCATAAAATATAAATTAATCCAATTTACTATTATAATATAAATTCGGTACTTATTTTCTTAAGAATTCAACATTGGTCTTGAGAAATAAATAAATAAATAGGAGGATAATTAAAATGTTGGCATTTTATTCTCGAACCATGCTACGTTATTAGATTGATTTACCGGCTGACTTACCTACAATACACTTAGCATGTATCCATCACTTCATCTTTAAAATCAATCACCATAATTGTGCCAACACATAAGTTGGTAAATCATTAGGTAAGTCAATCTGGCTAAGTAGATTAATTCTTTACTCTCTCTCTCTCTCTCTCTCTCTCTCTCTCTCTCTCTCTCCCTCTCTCTCTCCCCAGTCCCCCCCCCCCCCCCCCCCCCAATTTTAGCTCAGTTGGCGTGCACATCCCAATTAGGAGGATAATAAAATAGTTGTTATTAAATTAAGGTTAATTATCTAATTAAATTAGGAGGATAATTAAATAATTTTTATTAAATTAAGGTTAATTATCTAATTAGAATTGTAATGGGACTCGAAAAAAATCCCGACTACGTGAGAAAAAATATTCTATTATGGATATGTGCAAATTCAAGTTTTATCTAAACATTTTATGCCAAACAATTCGATAATTAATTTAGTAGATATCTAAAATAAATATTTAATTATAACTTCATGCAACAATCGTATTACCAATTATTATGACTATTAGCTCTCTGGAAAATGGTAAAGTTATTAAGTTACCCCTAAGTTCTCATAACTTGCTTTAATGTCACATAATATATTGTACGCATGCTCATATATTACATGAAGATTGACTCTTAAGTTTATTTATACTTCCATCTTGTCCTTTCATGTTCTATGTTTTCAATGTCAGTAAATTTTTTTTACCGAATTCCTGAATTTTCAGGCTCTTCAACTTGCTCACTTGTTTTCTAGAATGTTCGAAGTAATCCTAAACTATACTATTGATGCAAAAATAATCTCCTCCAAAACTTTCTGGGTGTCATAAATCGTCCCCTATATTTTGTCTGCTGTAAATTGGTCCGCAAAGTTATTGTTTGCTGCGTATTGGTCCCTAAAGCTTCAGTTTGCTACAATTTGTCCTTCATAAACCCACTATGCAAATGCGAGGACATAATTGGTTATGAGTTTTGGCCCTTAAAAGGAATAAGATCCACAAGGTCTTGACCTCATGGAGATTCTTTTCATTATTTGTTATGCCTAACTTTTCCAGAGGTAGAATCTTCTAGTTCTTCCTATTTGACCCGAAACCGATCGATCTAGCCATGAGCAGGTTAAACAGAGCTCTAACATGCCTTGGAGGACCGAACCCACGTATGTGGCAAAATACGGGGATGACTTGTGGCTAGGGGTGAAAGGCCAACCAAGATCGGATATAGCTGGTTTTCCGCAAAATCTATTTCAGTAGAGCGTATGATGTCGATGGACCGAGGTAGAGCACTCAATGGGCTAGGGTGGCCCCATTTCGCCTTAAGGATTGGTTATACGAAGACACCCTCTTTCTTCTTAAGGTAAGATAAAGGGACATGCATTCTGGGCAGGTCGCAATAAGTTTCCATTCGAAGGTTTAGACAAATCGCAATTCATCACTGTAACGCCCCGGATTCCGCGGAGCCTGGGACGCCACTTCTTCCTTTAAAACTGACTTTATTGCGGAAAATAAATTTAATTCAAAGCATCACATTCATCATTTGAAAACTTCAGCGGAAATTTGATTAATTTAAATATAAAACAATTCATAAAACTTGTGTCTCAATTATTTAAATGAAATTAACGATAAATAATTTAACGAGTAACATTCGTAAAATTGTCTAATAACATCATCATTTATTTAATTTGCCACCGCTCCCATTTCATTCGCCGCCTTCTCCGAGATCTGCAAAAACTGTTAAAATAATGGAATGAGTATTTCGAAAAATACTCAGTAGACTCATCGCCAATAATTAATTTACAGAATAATTGAACACATAATTATGCAATCATATAGTGACATCATCATCATATTCTTGGGCTATTTTATTTTCAAAATCAAGGCTCGTAAAATCATAGGGGTGTGGGTAGTCTCGTCTCGTGCACTTAAGGCACATAAGTTATGCATAACATCATCATTTCTCATTTATCTCATAAGAGATATTCTTTTCTCGTCTCATGCATCAAAGCATGTAAATCACGTAATTTCACATAAGACATGCAATTATAATTTAAACTAATTAATGGGGGCGAGTCTACCTCAAATCACGAGTCTGAAAGTTGAGCAAGAAAATTCACGTTGTTCTTCTAAATGTCCAAGCGCCTCGTCCATCATAACTTAAAATAATAAGTCCAATTTAATACTTTAAAACTGATTTAAAAGACTTTGAACTTTAGGGACTGAAATGATTATTTTAAAACTTGGGACTAACAATATATTTTAAAAGTGCAGGACTGACTAGAAATATTTTTAAAACTCGATAGAGGCTAAAATAATATATTTTGAAACTTAGGACTTAATCACACAAATAAAAGTGAAAGGGACTGAAATAAAACATTTTAAAAACCTGGAGGACTTAAATAATGAAATTAAAATAAAAAGGAAGCTAATTGTTGGGGCTGAAATGAAAGGGTTTAAATTTGGGGACCAACATGAGAGACATCTAAAATACAGGGTCTGAGCTTTTAAACACATTTTAGAACATAATAGGGACTAAATTAAACACTTTCAAAAGATGGGGACTAATAGGAAAATTTGTAAAAATCAAATTTTAAAAGGAAAAACACAAATTCTCTCCCTCTCACACATAAGGCCGAGACAGAGAGAACAGAGGGCAGCGACGCAACGGCGTCGACCCTTTCTGATTTCCGTCCACTGCCGGCGCCCTTTCGCCGGCGTTATACCAACAATCAGGCCGCCATCATGTGGCGGTGATGGGTCAGTGGAGGGATGGTGAAAGAAGCTGAGTTTGGACAAATCTCTTGGGCGAAAGCCGAGGCTGAAGAGTTACGATTTTACGGCGACGAAAGCCGGTAGTCCAAGGTAAATGTTGGGTTATTTTGATTCTTGAGTTTATGGTTTGATTTTTGGGCTGATTGATGGGGATTTGGAGGAGGCAGTGGATGGTTCCGATGGTTGATGTTCGGCCGTGGCTATGGAGATTTTGAGGCTGTGTTTGGTTTGGGCAAATACTGGTGCCTGTCGGATTTTGGGTGGTGGAGTTCGTGTGGTTGCGGTGGCATTATGCGGTATCTGGAGGCTCAACTGGTCTTGCAGTAGGCAGTCGAAGGTATTGTGTGTCTCTGTGAATTCGGAACTTTGGTTGAGATATGGGTAGTCTCCTGTAGCATGGGTTGATCATGGTAAGTATTTTGGGTTTCTGTCAAATTGTAGCAGATTGGATATTGGAGTTCAATTGAATATGAAAGAAGATGGGGCAGTGGTGTCGAGTTGTTGTGATTTGCGGTGGAAGACTCGTGACGCGGTGGTTATAGTGGTTTGCTTCGGAACTGTGGTTAAGAGGAGGATAATGACTGCTTGTTTGATGGTGATGGATGGCTCGGTTTCTTGATATCAATGGAGTTGTGGTTGTGAAATTGGCTTGGTTGTGACTCTCTCGAAGATGGTGGTTGGGCAATGCAGGGAATCGGTGTTGGCTTTTCATGGAAGAAGGCAGAGCCTTACCGAAAGGTGATGAAAATTTGAATGAATTGTTGATGAGAAGGAATGAGGATTTAATATGGCTGATTGTGGTATGAACATGGTAACTTAGGTTAAATCTTGATTTATGGAAAATTGTGAGAATTTTGGAAGTGAATATGGTTGTATAAGGAAATACTTGAAAAATAAGTTGTTGATTTAGTTGGGCCAAGAATTTATTGATTGGGTTGTTAAAAGGACTTGAATGATCGGTAAAACATTTAGGTTCGATAAGTCGGATTTGATCAAAACATTTAAAATTGAGACTTAATATAATTAATACTTGGACTTTGAAAATAAGCTGTGATATTGAAACATATTTAATTAAAATTAAAATTTGACTAAATATTTGAATAAATTAAATTTTCCACTTAACTGGCTAGACGAGCACGCGTTTAAAAATAAAATAACTAAATGATGGGCAAGGTCGAAGCGACACGCTTTTAAAAATATTTATTTGAATAAAATCACGAAAATTCTCGGTCGCAACAATCACCATCTTGCTCGCTTCCAATTGATGACTGCGTATTATATAAGTGTTGACCTAAGCCCCTGTGTTGGGGCTCGGCTCCCGAACCGTACGTGAGCTGCCTCGTATGGCTCTTCCTAAGAACTTGAAGCCCGCTTTCTCTAAATAGAAAAAAATGCATTTACAAGACAAAAAACACTTTTTCAAAAAGCCTTCACCCTCCTATTCAACAGGGCTATTAGAGAAGCAGAGCCAAGAAGATCTTCTCTACTTAGTCCTTTAACAAAAAAAGAGCCCTCTGAAAAATAATTCTAGGGAGAATCAAACTCATTCTTCGAGCTAGAGATAATTTTTTAGAAAAAATTACAAAGCTCTTCAAAAAATATCCCATAAATAATAAATAAAGGTAGGTCGAAATTGGTGAAAATGTAAAGCACATAATAAGGGCAATTCAATTTGAATTCAAACATTCGGCACCTTCATCAAAGAGATTTTTAACCCCCTGACCAGGTCATCTTAAAAAATCTGCGAATATTGAGAATAAAAGAAACCTAGGAATCCATCAATTTAAAAGATAAATGCACCTTAGCAGGATATCGGCAATATACCATATCAGAGGTTGTGGGCTACCCTAAAAGAAGTAGCTACCCGTGCGATAGCTTGCTTTTACTAATATTGGACCAACTTGTTTACTCTTTGTGATCAACATTGAAAGAATAACGTCTTTAGTTCTTTAATTGAAGGTGTCGCTACTGAAGCCCGATAGATCTCGTTCTAAACGAAAGAACTTGACCCGCATAGTGAGAGGGGTTCTGGGGGGGGGGGGGAGTATTGGCAATTGATATCCTTGTTAGAAATTTTGGTCTCATACTCATACTCGCGTATGCCCAAAACCTAAAGTGGTTGGCCCAGGAGAAATGGGATCTGTTGCCTTAAGAAAAACAAGGACCACTGGCTCGGCAGGAACTGGATCCTTTGGTTCGTTCGCCAGAAGTTGGATCCATCGGCTCGACGTCCATTGTGTCAGCATATGCTTGCCATTTATAGCTTTATGGCTAACGAATGTGGGAATGAGTTCGATCCTATGGGGGAGACTCCCATCCATCGGGTCTCCAAGCAATGATCACTCAACTTTATGAACTCTACTCGGCATTTGCTCAGGAAGAGCACAAAGCAAAAGCAACTGAAGCAGGTTATACTGAGATGGCTGATGGCTGTTTTACAACTACCAAATAAAGAAGTCCTCTAGACCTGCGAGGGCATCAAGTCGTATTTCTATTGTTAGATATTAGCCGTATCAAAGGAAGATCTCAATGGTTGGGAAACTTCTACTTTCGACTTCTCGTTCTACTGATGGATCGGGTAGCCCGGAGATGCTAGCTGCTAGGAAGAAGAAAGAAGAGCCTTGGTTTGACGTAGTAATTCAATTGATACGATGGGTTCATTCAAAAGAGGTGGGCAGACAAGGCATGATGACTACTCTGCTTTTATAGTGTAGTGTGCTACTAAAAAAAAAAGGCTGGTCTGGTCTACTACTGAAGAAATGAAAAATTATTTGTACATTTTTCAGTTTACCTATGAGAGATCCGGTTTAAAAGGCCTATTTGAGAGAATTATTCTCGGTATAATCACCTAAAAAAGAGCTTGAAGAGGGGATTTCGACCACTTAACTTAAAAAAATTAGCCACTAGACCGAAGAGGTGTCACTTAAGGACATAGAGAGACTTCGAACGCTAGGTCCTTTTAAGCCTTCTTATCAAGACTTCTAACTGGATTTCCAAGAAGGTAACCTCCCTGTAAGGTATCTTGGTGTACCTCTAATAACATCCCGACTGAGGAGAAAAAATTGCTTAGCCTTGGTGGACAAAATTGTGGCAAAGGCTAAGAGTTGGACGTGCAGGGCCTTGTCTTTCGCAGGTAGACTCCAGCTAATCAACTCTATATTGTTTACCATCCAGATATATTGGTCCTCCATTTTATGTTACCCAAAGCGGTGATTAGACAGGTGGAGCAAACCCCTAGGGCTTTTCAGGTAGTGAGTTGAAAAATGGGGGTGCCAAGGTGGCTTGGGAATTTGTGTGCCTTCCCAAAAGGAAGTGGGATTGGGAGTGAAAAATATGGAGTTATGGAACCGAGCGACTTTGTTAAAACACATATGGCATATTTACACTGTCAACGACCAATCCTTGAGGCCAAGGATGGGGTTGAACCGTCATTCCAGGATTTACAGTCCGATACATTTCCATTATGTTACCTAGCCAAACCCGCCACCTCATGTGCCAAAGTCAAACGGTTGTTCTTCCTTCTCCGCTCCCTCTTTTTCTACTTATGCGGCGGCAGGTTACCAGAGAAGAGGGTTCCAAATCTTTGCCTTGATTAGTCTTCCTTTTCTGATTGAAAGTAGTAAGCCACTCTCCTAGCTCAACTAGCGCTTAGCACCTTGCTTGACTTCCTTTTCACACTCATACTAGGAGTCAAAGAATGAACTCTTTATTGAGCTATTGCATAAGAGAGAGCTCTTTCTTTAGTATGAGATATCGGATCATGGTCCATCTACTTCTTCCTCTATTGATTCATGTGCTTAACGCAGGGAAGTCGGACTCTATAAATTCCTTTTCACTGGGAACAACTCCTGGTTCATTAGTTCAAGCGGAATCCAATAACTCTAGTTCCTCACTTTCCTGGAAGTAGGAAGCACACATTCTTCTTATTATACGAATACAAGCTGCTTGCTTATTGGCAACGCTCCTCGGGGAGGACAGCAACAAAATCCCCGAGCCAACATCATACATGTGGTTCACGGCAAACCAAGCAAACAGTCCCGAAAAGGGAGAGAGCCCGGGATAAAGCACCTGACGGAACGGAACTAAACGAAAGTGCAACCATGCGAGCAAAGCAACCTTCAGACCGTTGCATTCGTGCCTCTCAACCGATTTTAGGGAATAGAAGATAGGGAAAATTTCGTAACTACAAATCTAAAACTATTACTTTTTAAAACTAACAACCTTAGGAATTTTTTTTAAAATCAGTTGTTTATTAGTAATTAATAAATATAATATTGTATAATAATATAAACATAATTATTCATTATATATTAAATTAAAACTAATATAATATTTAAATAAAAAAAGCCATCAACCAATAACTTGTCTGTCTATCACATTTCCAACACCTCGACTCCACTCATCCAAACCAAAAACCCACCTACCCACGCACCCATACCCATTCCCAACCCAGCCCAATCTACACAAAAATGATTTTTTTCTTCTACTTTTCTACACCCCCACCCACCTCGCCACCCACCCAACCAACCAACGGATACCATCCACCCCACCCACCCCGACACCACTACCTCACCACCCATCAAACCAACAGACCCCACCCACCTCAACCAACCCAAAAATGACTTTTTTTCTTTTACTTTTTCACACTCTGTCTTGACTCGACTCCCGCCAACCACTCTACCCCTACACACCCAACCCCACCTCACTAGACCCAAAAATGATTTTTTTCTTCTAATTTTTCACACCGCACCTACCCCCACCCCGATCCTACCCCGCCAGCCACCCAACCACTCGACCCCACCCCGTCCCGTCCCGTCCCACCCCACCTCACCCGCAAAGTCACAATTGGTCACACAAAATCATATTTCAATCACAAATTACAATTACAAATTTAATCGCAAATTTCACCGTAACCCTACCTCGCTCGTCCACCTCCCCCACCCTACCCCGCAAAGTCACAATTGGTCACACAAAGTCACATTTCAGTCACAATTATAAATTTAGTTACAAATTTTACTCGCATCTTCATTGTAACCCCAACCCACCCCACCCCACCCCACACCACACCACACCACAAAGTCATAGTTGGTCACACAAAGTCACATTTCGGTCACAATTACAAATTTAGTTACAAAATTCACCCACCTACCCCGCAAAGTCATAGTTGATCACACAAACAGTTCCAACGTCAACCACCCACCCCACACCCCACCTCACCCACCTACCCAAATACATTCAAGTCTGTTCCAACGTCCAACACCCACCCCTAGGGATGTCAAACGGGTTGAGCCGGGCCGACTTAGCCCGTGAACTTCGCGTTTGGTCCTGCCCACAAGCTGGACAAGACGCGGCTTGTTTGGGAGACGCCCAAAGAGCCGGCCCAAGTCCGGCTCGTGGGCTCGTGGCCTCACAAGCCGGAGGGGCCTGCTTGTGTTCATCCAGTTTTATTTATTTATTTATTAAAATGGCTAGTCTTTTACTACTAATACTAAAATAATTGAAAATATAAAAAATTAAACTCTCCTCCTTTAATCCGAGCTTGGGACCAGCTATATTTAATTTCTTGTAGGCGTTGTTAAAATTGTATACGAACAAAATATTATGTGTACAATTTTATTTTATTTAAAAGAAAGAATTAAAAATATAGAGAAAGAAAAATACGTATAATATAGCATAATTGTAAGGATAATAATTAATAATTACTTACCAATACAATTATTCTCCGAATTCCTCGGCCAGAATCTCACTTATCCTATTTTGTAACATGTTTTCCGCAAACTGCCAATCCTTCAAATACATTAAGGCCTCCAATATGTCTTCTTTAAGCCTTCACGTATATTCAAATAAAACTCTACCACCTGCACTAAAAGTAGCCTCCGATGCTACAGTTGATACCAGAGGTGCTAGTAGATCTCATGCAATCATAGAAGCAATCACGTATTGACGCTTGTTTAGTCTCCACCACTTAAGAATGTCAAAATAATTTCTCTTGTCCTCGTCTAACATGCTAAGAAGGTCATATGATAAATACCTAGTTAACTCGCTCGGAATTTCATCTGAACTATTAGGGGCACTAGAAGAACTAGAACCACTAGAAAGTGTACTAGAAATTCCCTTCATAGATATAAGGTAGGAAAGCAAATCATTGTCTTGGTTTTGTATCATATTAGGGGTGGGAGCAGTTCTTCTAATATTTTTACCTGACCTATCGGCATTGATCTCGTATATGTTACATAAGTATTTTTCTAAATCTGTATATGTTAAGGGGGTCCCAAAAGTTAATTTCTTTGATATTGCATTTATGGTGTTTTTAGTCCCCTCTAAATTTATTCTAGGGTCCATAATCGTTGATAATGGAAACAAAGTGGGTACATTTTCCTAATATTTTCTAAACTTAGTCTCCATTGCTACAATGATTTCAGAAAAAATAGGAAATGTTTTGTACTTGTTAAAATTATTAGCAATGCAATAAAAATGCTTCAACACTTAATGACTAGTGGGATAATAAACATTGGATAATTCGTTTGTAGAATCATAATATGGTCTCAAAAAAAGTTTTAACATGAAATACAAGTTCTCAATCATTAGCCCCCAAATCAAAACTTGGGCCGTTTGAGTGCCGACCGTTGTAATATTCACATATTAAATTCTCGTAACCTTGACAATGTTCAATCATTAAATAAGTTGAATTCCATCTATATCATACATCTGTAACAAATGATCGTGCTAGCATACAATTTTCTGCACAATGTGCATCAAAAACTTGTTTTCTAGAAGGTGCTATCATAATGAAATTGCAAGCATACCTAATTTCTTTCAATTGATTTTCTATAAACTTAAGCCCATCTTGAACTATTAAATTTAAAATGTGACACACACAACGAACATGAAGCAAGACTCCATCAAATTCAGGATTTATGTGGTTAGCTAATATATCTATCACCGCATTATTAACAGAAGCATTATCTAGTGTAAAACTACGAACTTTACTATCACAGTTAAATTTTCTAAGAATTGCAAATAGTACATTGAAAATATTTTTTTGCATTATGTGGGTAATCAATAACTTTAAATGCCATAATTCTTTTGTTCATTAACCAAGTATCATCAATGTAATGACAAGTAACAACTACGTAACCTCTATGAGAGTCCGGATTATCGTTCCCACGAGGACTGTTTACTAAGTACCGAAATATTTTAGTTCTACACTTTATTTGAACAGACAAAGAGAATTTGTGATTGTGAATTAAAACTAAGAAATTAAACAAAAGAATTAAAATTGCAAAAATGTTTTGTTTTTAAATACGATTGTAAGGTAGTTGGGATTCACGAGTTCACCTAACCAATTAAATCAATTCCAATTCCATGTTCTATTTCCTAAATATGTGTTCGATCGAATTCACTAATTCAAATTGAGATTCCTCTCTCGAGTTTAAATCAATCCTACCTAAATAAGTCAACCTTGTATCTCTACAGCGGGTCCGAATATTCCTTATCTAGATACATTACACACAAGAATTCACACACGACCGCAATAATAACAAGAGTATATCTCTATCTCTCGTTCAATTACCGGATTTATTACCTAGATCTATGTTATTAACTCACCTCTCGGATTATGAAAATAACACATTAAATCATGAAAGAATGGTCAGTTCATTCACGTATTAAATGAAATAATAAATCAACACATGCATTAAAGCGTTAAAACAAGGAATATGGCATTAAAATAATTAACTAGGCTACATCGTTCATCCCAAAAACAATAAAATAAAACGTTCATTGAAAATAACAAAGAAGAATGGAAAGATTGCACAGATTATCAATTCTTCAAGTATCTTCAATTCACGCCCCTCTGCGATGCTTGAATCTCCAAGAATTTGAGTTGAAATCTCTGTTGTGGCTTGTTCTATGAAAAGGCAAAGGTCCTATTTTCGTGCTTAATGAGTTGTATTTATAGGTTTTGGAGAAAATCTAGGTCAAAAAGCCCCAAAGCCTGTTAAAAATCGCGAGAAAAATCTGATCTGCGGCCCAATCGGAAAATCGCGCGATCGCGCAGGCACATGGCCGGGGATCGCGTGGTAATGCTGTTTAGCCTCGGGTTATGATTTTGCACCTTAGTATGATCGCGTGGTTAGTGTCCAGCGATCGCGATTTCCATCTTTCCTCGGTTGTGTAAGTTGGTCCCCGACTTTTAATTGCAGCCTTAGTCCTCAACTTTCAACTGTTACGATTTAGTCCCCAAACTTTGTATTCTTCTTGAATTTCTCAATTAAGCTCTCAATTCCTTCAATTGGGACCTCCAACATCTGATTTGTTCACTTGAGCACCATGAACCTTCCCGGTTGACGTCACATATCTCTCACTTACTCAATTAAGATCCAATTAACACTCCAATTATGCGTTTTTCCCATTGATTTCATCATTCTTCATCTTTTGAGATATTTTCTGAAAAGTAAACAAATAAACACAAATTAAGGAGCATATATTCTAAAACGACAATAATTTCTTCTAATTTAGACATACAGATAAGTGTATAAAACACACTTATCAATAAGTTACCATTATATTTATTTAAAGCATATATAAAACTTTGTTTTCTCTCGAAATATTTAGTGATGCAATCAGCTCGTAAAGTATTTCTAGAAACGGGTTTGTACCTGGGCTAGAGATGCTTTTGAAGGAAATCCGTGAATTGTGAACTTTCTACAATTGAAAGTGGGAACTTACCACTCGATACGAACGTGACCATCCCTTCCCGATGTGCTAGATCTTGGTTGAAGACCCAATTGGTTAGACTCGATTGACCAATCTGTAGAGTTGATTGGTTTGCTTTAACTAAGCCAGGTTTTCGACATCCTTTACAGTGTCTGTTGAGGTGTGTTGTGCTCCCACCCTTCTTCCAAAATAAAATTCTGCTACAAGTTTTACATTGTGCTCTAAATACTGGTTTCTCATCAGCGTCTTCAACCGTTGTTTCAATCAAATCGAAAAAATTCCAGCATTTTGATTTTTTTATCTTTTTTGGATTTCTGTTGGAGCCTGTTGTCGTGCTAGCGGAGCTGGATCCATATGCAGCAGTGACATCTTCATCAAAAATGTTATCCAAATTAAGAGGAGTTCTAGTATCTATATCTTCGATCTCATTTTCCAAATCCACCAAATTGTTGGAAATTGGAATATCGTTGAGACCAGAAAATTCATCAACAAATTGCCTAGAAGAATAACCATGAGATTGTGAGTGTGCGATTAGAAATAATAGATTTGGAAATTTGTAGATGAAAATGAAATATGAAATTTGAGACAATATTATATGTGAAATATTACAGCACTAGAAATTATAATATAACTAGAAGTAGAAAATTGTAATTGAGATTTGAGACTTGAGAGTGAGAAAGTTGAGATTGTGAAAAAAATCAAGACAAAAAAATAAAAATAAAAAAAGATTTATAGGTAAAAAAAGATAAAAAAAAAGGACCAAACGGTCTTGTGACCGTTTGGCTCGTGGGCTCGTGATAACAAGCCAAACGGTCCGGAAATGGGCTAGCTCGCGAACCGGTCCCTTTCCAGCCCATTTTGCTGTTCGTTAGATTAGTCCACGAACCGGTCCACGAACTTCACGAGCCGAACCCAAACTGTCCAACACCCAAATTTTCTGTCCGGTCCAAGCTCAAGTCCCTTTTTTTTACGAGCTGAGCTGAACTTTTAACAAACCAAACCGAGCAGAACTCACGAACTGTCTAGCCCATTTGCCACTCCTACCTATGCCCTAAGTCACAGTTGGTCACCCAAAATCACTCCGATCACAATTACAAATTTTGCCCCACCCCACCCCCACTACACACAAAGTCACAGTTGGTCACACAAAGTCAAATTTTAGTCACAATTACAACTTTAGTCTATAGAGATGGCAAAAAATTTGATCCAATCCATGGATCACCAAATTGGAGTTGGATCGGGGGTGATCTGATCCGATCCGCGATCTGATTTTTTTTTTTAAATTAAAAAAACATGTAAAAAAATTTAATTATTAAATAGAAAATATATAATCTTTTATTGAACTTGGTACAAAATCATTAATTCTCTACATATGTAAGGTTTTGTTGTATGAATTAGATATTATATTAGTTATTTTATGAGTTATGTATTGATTTGTTTGTCGTTAATGAAAATATATAACGAAAATTTCTTAACGTTTGTTGTTGGAAAATTGTGTTTCCAAATGGTTGTTCAAATATTTAAAGATTATGGATGAAGTACAAAATTAAATCAATACAAAGAGGTATTGAAAAGAAAATGAAAAAATCGGAAAAATAAAAGTGCCATGCGATCGCATGGTGGTTTCCGAAAGGCACCTTTTGGTGCCTAAGTTGGTTTTTGGCACCAAAAGGTGTGTACTTTAGTAAAAGTGGATAAATGTCTATATAAAGGATGTTATATTTATCAATTCAATATATGAAAAACAAGAGAGAACATCTATCAAATATAGAGATCCTTTCCACCAAAATAAATACTCATTTTCCAGTCTTTTTTGTCCCTTTTCCATGGATTATTATTGCTTAATAAATACATGGTTTGAAGGCTTAATTAATCTGCTAAAGCATTTTCTATCTAACCTTTTAAGCATCTCGAACAAGAGGGGGCAAATGTACTTTTAGATTGTTATAAAAATGATTACTGACATCGAGAGGTTGGAGACGACGTGTTCAAGCCTCTCGTTTGATTCCATCATTCAGTGTTCTTCCATTTATATCAAGAATTCAAGTGAGTGTTTCCATGTGTTTTGGATTGTGATTCTTCATGTTGTATTAGATGATTTCGTCTCCAACCTCTCGAGGTAAGTAATCATTTTTATAACATTTGTTTTGATCATACTCGATCCAAACTCAACACGATTCGAGATTTTTACTGTTTCATCCGATCCGAAATTTCCTGGAACGAATTTAGTCACAAACTTCAAATCCGCCCTCACCATGCCAACCCCTAACCTACCAGGTCTCAGTTGGTCACACTAAGTCACATTTCGATAACAATTACAAATTTAGTCACAAACTTCACCCACCCCCACCCTAGTCCACCTACCAAGTCACACTTGGTCACAAAAAGTCATAATTCTATCAAAATTACAAATTTAGTCACAAATTTCATCTCATCACACCACCACTCCCCACCCACCTGCAAAGTCTCAATTGGTCAAACAAATTCACAGTTCGGTCACAATTACAAATTTAGTAACAAATTTCGCCCCGCCCCGCCCACAAAGTCACAGTCACAAAGTCAAATTTTAGTCACAATTACAATTTTAGTTGCAAATTTCATACCACCCTCACCAACCCACCCACCTCCTCCCACCCCACAGCACAAAGTCACAGTTGGTCACATAAAGCCAAATTTTAGTCACAATTACAACTTCAGTTGCAAATTTCACACCGCCCTCACCCCCACCCCACACCACACCACACCACAAAGTCAAAGTTGATCACACATAGTCAAATTTTAGTCACAATTACAACTTTAATTGCAAATTTCAAACCGACGTCACCCCCTACTCCCACACCACCCCACACCATAAAGTCACTCAAAGTCGAAATCGACACAAATCTTTGTCACAATTACAAATATAATCGCAATCAGACATTTTTCGCATATTATTTATTGGTCACATTAACTCTTTTCTTGGTCACAATTAGTCAATATTTGATCACAATTACCTAATAATTGGTTACCTTTATGATCGATAAAATTTTATAACATACGAATTAATTCAACAAGTCACGTCCAATAGTAACACAAAGTCACAGCTGGTCACAATCTCTCATATAATTGATCACACTTGTAACTAGAAAGGTCACACAAAGTCACAGTTGACGCAAACCAAATGGTCACATTCCGTAATCATCACAAATCGCACAAAATCACAATTAATCAATATTTTGATCACAATTACATAATAAAGTGGTCACAATCAACCTTATAATTAGTCACATTTTTTATGGATAATATTTTCAACATATAATTGGTTACAATTATAAATATAGTCGCAACTCGCAATTAATCATTTCTAGTCGCATATTATTTATTAAACAGAATAAAGAAATATAGAAATTGGATTGGAAAATATGCTTTCCTCACATAGTAATGTGATGTATGGTGTGTATCATGATTTTGTTTTATTCATCATAATCTGTTGAATTGGAGTATCAATTGGATGATAAACATGTATATGTGAAGTTCGATTTTGGTGTTACTTTCGGTTTTGGATGAATTTAAATTTGGGAAAATGGAGTATTGATTCTCGGTGAAGAAAATGGATATATGTTGAATCTGTGAATTGGTTTTGATTTTGGACCTGCTGAAATCAATTCAGTTGAGGAAGTTATGTCCGGCAGCTGCAGTTGTCAACAACACTAACGGCAGTGAGTGGAGGCTCTGCAACTGGGTTAATGACTTCCTTCGCGCGATTGCTTGCATCCAACAGCCGCGAGTAGCTACGGTGTTGCTGGTCGCTTGCCACGCTTATGGCGACGACCAGTGTCCATGGTGTCCAAGGAGCAGTGATCTCCGCCGCCTGTGGCTACAAAAGAAGGGTTCCATGTAATTTTCCCTAGAAGAGACAGGGTTACAATGTTGGGTTGAGCATCTCAAACTCAATAAATTTTAAAGGAACGAAAGTTGAAAATAGGTATTGTACTCTGTACTAGATAGTTTATTTTGTTTCATGCTTTTGTTCAACAGAAAAAGTATAAATGATTAAACACATGTCGTGTCAAAACATATTTGTTGGCCTTGCTTGACATTTCAAATTGAGATTAATTAATTATAGTTGTATAACCAACGCACATGTTGAGCATGCTGCACCACGTGTCATATTACCTAGGAATAGTTGTTTAAGTAGAAAAAGTATTACGCAATAACCATAAAACGAGTTACAGTTGCATTCAAACAAGAAACTAGCAGATTAGTAAACAATCAAGTAAATCTTATCGAGTTAAGAGCGAAGTTGGAACAGATACGCGATATTGACACACTGATACATTAATTTTCAAAAAGTTAGGACACGACACGTTGGAAAAATGCAAAGTACTTTTTTTAATTTTTTAATTTATTATTATTTTAGTCTAAAATACAAACAAAACATTGTATATTTATTTCATCAAAATGAGCATATCAAATAAAAACAAACTCTCAAGTCAAATCTAACTTTTTTTTTAATTGCCAATATTTCTCATTTCCCTTTTCATTTTGATGCGCGGGGTAGCTCGGACACATGTTCGGAAAGTGTCAGTGTCCAACGTTGACACGTTGACTCCGATAGTGTATGTGCAACCAAGATATTACAAAAACATCCACATCGAAGTCAATTTTTTTCCCTGGAATTTGTTGTACTTTAACTGTGCATGTTTTCTAAATATGAAAACTGTATTCGAACTATCTTAATCACAGTAAAACAAAATACACGATCGGAAGCTCGAGCAAGAACCACTTAGCATGGTCAACATCTCCGCCCATCTTCATTTTCTTGTATCTTCTTGAATATTTCAAAAATGGTTCTCAGGAACCATGCTTGGCATTTTCATAAGCTCCTCCGCCCTCTGTATTGGTGTTACCTTTGCACCTTGATTCTTTCATTCCACCCATCTCCTCGGATACTGTCAAGAGTTGAAGAAGCTACATAGGGAGAAAAGCAGAATCCAGATCCCTGCTATCCTTTGGAACATTTGGAGCTTCGCGACCAGTTAGCATGTAGGATGGGACCTGATGAGAGAATCAAAACATCTCTTCTCTTGGAATTGTATGGATTTCTATTGGATCTGAATGCTGGCGAAATACTGACGTGAAGCCAGCAACTTTTATCAAAGGAGAGACACCGACACCTTTGTATTCATTGTATTCTTCAACAATTACCACAACGTCGTATTTATGTATTACCTCATCTGTGGTGAGTTCATTCCAATCCACGGACCAGTTCCTATACAAAGTCCAAACGTCTCCCTTTGCTGGATAAATCTCAATAGCCCCTCTAACACCTTTTCTCCACTTAACCTAATGCGAGAAAGATCTTAAACTCTTGTTAACTTCAGGTTTTCCAACTCTGAAACAACCGCTTGTTTTGGAAAATCCAGAAGATACCCAGTTGAGGGGGCCAAATTCAGCAGTACTTTTTGAGTTCAGCCAACTAATATGTAACTTGAATGGCTTTCCAGACATCACACCATGGATCAATGCATAATATCGTGGCATGCCATCGTCGTCATCATACAGAGCCCAAACTTTTTTTCAGAAAAAGATTCCTCTACTCTGTCCTTATCAAAATTGCAGAAATTTGCATCTGGCACACTCATCAACACTATTTCTTCAACACTTGCATTGAGCTCACTAGTGCCATCACACATGGAAGAATCTTGCATCCGGGATGTCTTGCTCGAACCAAGAAGCACAGCACCTTTATTTTTACTAATCTTCAGATCGTTAAGGGCTGATGGCTTCTCCTTTTCCATTTTCAAGAACTTCATATTTGCAGATCCCAATTCAGGAGCAATGTTCCACTGTTTTAACTTTGCAAGGATTTCTGTCTTGGCCTTTCCCATCAGCATGGTACGCAGTTCTGATTGAGACAACTCCTTTATGCTTGTGGACTGGTCACTAGCTGGAGTAACTCTTTCGTTTCCAAAACTACCCTTTAGATTTCTAATTGAAATTGTACGGGCCACTGCCTCTTGGCACCCTCTCTTGGAACTCCCTGCTGCAGCAAGCGAGCCTGGCTTCTGATGGTGGAAGGACCTAGAAAAATGTGAACTGCGAATCCTTCCAGAAGCGTAAGCATATTCCTGTTTCGCCAGAAAGGGTTCTCGACAGTTTGGACACATTAGAGTTTGATCAAGATAAATCTTTAGGAACTCATATAGCATCTGGCACTTATGACATAAAGTCCAAAAAGTTTCAGGTCTTAATGCTGGAGGACTTGGGATAGGCTGAGAATTGCTGGAACTGGAAGGAGCGTGCTGATGATGCCTGGTCGGTGTCTGGCTCCCTGGAATACGCTGGGTGGGAAAAAATTGAAAACTGGGGGCAAATATAGGAGGATTTTGATGGTTACCAACATAACCATGACAAAAAATGGATGCCGCTTCTGGAGTCATTTGCCAAGAACCACTGGCATCAGCTGGTTCCCTTGGCCAGGGTGGAGTGAGACCATACTGAGAACAGGTGGCTGTTTCTGGAGTAGTTTGATGAACAGGAATGTATTGGCTGCTAAAGACTGTTGACTGATAGCTTGGCCAGAGTGGAGGAGGATTGTAATGTGAACCTGCAGTGGTAGTCGGATTCCTTGGGCAAATTGGCAAGTTCTTGGCCTTACCAGAATCTGTCATATTCGTATCAGAGCTGGAGCAGTTCTTGAAATTACCAAAAGTGCATATATCTGCCGGAAATTGAGGATTCCCAGCTAAAACCCTTGTGTTAACTCTTAAATTTCGCTTCATATCATACACTAGTTTGTTACCCTTTTCAAAAAGCACACACTGTTCTTGAGAAAGAAGTTTGAATGCTTCTTCAGCCCCAAAGGACTTTTTTTTATAAGGGTGAAGAGCCAGAGCCATCTTTCGTGTGCTTTACGCAAGGTTTCCATGTCAGCCAAGGGGTCGACACCAAGAATCTCATACCAGTTTTGATGTGATCCGGACCAGGCATCGAAGGGCGAAGTCGAGCCATCGACAATATGACAATGATCTACGTGGAAAACGGAGCAAGTTCCATGTTGGGATCAAGCCAAGAAGAGGGACGGATCGAGCCGAATCGAGTAAAAGAAATTATTTATGCAGAAAATCCATTACGGCCGTAAAAGAAGACCTTCACGGCCGTAACCCATGTATTCACGGCCGTAAATCTTACTATCACGGCCGTAATCAATTGACGAGGAAAAATGAAGATTTGCTGCAGAAAGAGGCTTACGGCCGTAAGCTTTGAAGTTACGGCCGTAACATTCAAACAGGGACATTTTCACGGCCGTAATAAATTCATCACGGCCGTAATAAATTCATCATTTTCACGGCCAGTAAATTCATCACGGCCGTAAACGAGCTCGGCCAGATTTTCGGGAATATTCAAATATTTTATTTCCTTTTATTGTTTTGGTTATTTTCCTAGTTTAGAATTTTAGTCTAATTAGAATTCTATTTTGAGTAAATTAGATGCTAGGTTATTTTGCTTATTTATACGCTTTTTCAATTCATTGTAAAAAACAGTTAAGATTGATTTTGAGATTAATATAGTTGAGAGAGTTTTCTCCAATTGAAAGGTTGAGGAGTCCCTTTTGTGTTCTTCAAGAACAAATCCGACCTATCAAATATTGTGGAAATATTTGTGGCGTTGTACTTATCAAATATTCGCGAGAATATTTGTGGCGTGTCCGATTAGAATCTTATCAAGGAAATTGACAAGTCCTTGTGGTGTTTCGAAAACCTTGGATCTCGATTCCGCATCGTCAATTTCTTGCGTCGTGAATCTTGGGTCAAGGTCCTATCGTCAACTTTATCTTTCCAGTAATTTAATTCTTGTTATTTTCGTGTCAGATCTGATCTAGATCTTTCCTAGGGTTTTAATTATCGTTATTCCGCGTGTTCGACGAGATTCCCCGACTGGGATCGCGTCAAGTTTACTTCTCCATTTATTTTCTTCTCATAGCCATCATAGAAATTAATGACCTTGAGGAGCTGAGAGAGATCATCGAGTGAAGGAAATAGCGTTTCCGCCTTTAAAGCATATCTTTTGGCTCCAGCAATGTCCTTCTCTTTTAATTTCTTCTCGGTAATAGTTTTACAAATAATAGCCTCAACTTCATTAAATTCCATTGTAGAAATTATCTTATTAGCTTCTGTAAATCAAAAGAATAAACTTCAACATAAGAAACATGGTTCAAACAATGAATTCAAACTCGAAAGGAAAGAGTAACGATAAAAGCATGAATATAACGGGTCTGCACAAGTCTTTCAAATAACGAATTCAAACTCGAAAGGAAACTGTAAAAACAGACAAAAATCAACAAAATCTTGAAGAAGCCACTCTTTAAGGAGATGAATGCATCGTCTTATCAAAAATTTAATGAAGCCACCAATCAGGTATTCAAATAGTTTGATTTACATAAATTCCAATTCCAATTATGCAAATGAATGGCTCTTTTATTCAAAGATTCTATGCTCTGAACTTAAAAGATTGAATATTCAACTTATTGTATAAAAACATTAAATACTGAAAATAGGTAGCTAAAGAATTGGACAAAGTACACAATCCAGTTACCAGGGCTGGGGGCTAACGAAAGGCACCCTGAAACTGGTGAGTATTTGTATTTCTAAGATATCCGGTATGCAGAAATTTATGTCTATTTTTTTCTTTTAAAAAACAAGTCCAGTAGGCATGACAAACGGAGGATATATGCATCATTTTACATAGTATTTCACATTTTTTTTATAACATAGTATTTCACGTTTACGTGTTAATGAACTCCATATTTCAACTAAATACTAGAGAAGTCTACATGACTTATGGTCTAAACAAAGGGAACAAAAGAAAAAGAAAAAAGAAAAAAGAAAATAAATAAAAAGACCTGACTAACAAGATGTGCAAAATTTGGAAGAAGTGGATCTGAATTAACCATACGAAGCAGACACATAGAAGTGCACAATACTCACACATTATCATTACAGAACCAATATCTTCGCAGACAGCAGAAGATAAACAACAGCCGCTAGGTGACAAACTATGTTACCCAAATTCCAAGCACCACAGTTATGCAGCCACAATTTAAGACCATCTATATATATTGTTGTTATCTATTTCGCATAACTGAAATAAACGGAATCATTGAAAGCTAGCCAAAAACATAATCAAGCTTGTTATTTATCGAATTTATTCCTATATGAAGCGAAATAATCCAAAATTTAGTGATTTTTTATGCAACTGTGTTTCAAAAAAAATCCTGGTGTTACAGTAATATTAAGCTTGTTATTATTATCTTTTTCTTATTTTTTATTTTCTCACTGCTGAACAACTTTTACATTTTTTTAATGACATTGATGATGTAGCGACCGGGAATTTTCATTTCTTTTTAAATAAAATGTTTTAAAACTTTAAATGCGCGTCGCTACGACTTTTCCAATTTAATTTAAAAGAGTTGTCGTCTAGCCAAATTATAAATGAAATTAAATTAATTTCCATCGTAATTAAATTTTCGAAGTTTATTTAAAATAGTCCAATGTCACGATATTTTAATCTTAATTCAAAACTTTAACGATTTTAAAGTCCAAATTAATTTATTCCGATATTTTGATCTTTGTCCAATTTAAATTCCTTTAACTCCCAAATTGAATTATTTTCTTTGGATCAAGCACTTGGGCCCAAACACTCAAACCCAAATTCAAGCTTTAAGCCCAATTTACAATCCTGTTCACGCTTCTCCCTCACGTTTGCATTTTCAGCAAGATTGTATCAAATTTCTCCAAATAAAGCCGATCAAATTCTTTGGGAAACTAAATCATAGATTTCCTTCCAACTTCACCTCCTCCTTCCATACAGCTTGGATATCACAATCTTTCCATAAACTACAAATTTTGACCTAATCTACCAAAATTAAGTCAGCAACCTATGTTTATTTCTCACAATCCCTCACCCAGGGAGAATCACACAAAGCTTCATCTCGACTACTGCACACTAATTCCACAATTCCAAACCATCTCACCAGCCACCATTGCATGAGATCAGCCATAACCATTGCCCAACTCAAATTCAACCAGCCTTACCTGCAGCATCATCACCTCAACCACTGCAACCGGCTCAGCTCCATTGCAACCTCTTCCAGCAACCCCAGGCTCACCATCACCACCTCAATCACCACTGCCACATTTAGCAGCCGCCACCACTCATCACACCATCATCATCACCAATCCACAGCCACGGCCAACCACCTCCACTGCAATAGCCAAACAGCTGCCAAACCCAACCACCTGCACAACCCCTTCAACGCATCCAGTCAACCCATCTTCAACACCTCAACTCCAGACACCGCATAATGCCACCGCAACCACACGAACTCCACCACCAAAAATCCGACAGGCACCAGTATTTAGCCAAACCAAACACAGCCTCAAAATCTCCATAGCCACGGCCGAAAATCAACCATCGGAACCATCCACTGCCCACTTCTCAATCACCCTCAAATTCACCCCAAATCAAAACACAAAACCAAGAATAAACTTTACCCAAAACTTACCTCGACCCGCGACCACTTTCGACCGCTATTACCGCCGGAAAAATCCCAAATCCAAGACTCGGTTCCAGCCCCAAAACCATCCCTTTTCCTCACACTCGCACCACTCCTACCGCCGCCATGTGTCGGCGACGCTATTGCCGCCTGAACCGCCGAAGGCACTGCACCGGAGATGGTCTGTCGCCCAGCTCCCTCCGTCTCTCACCGCCCCTGCTGCTGCTGCTCTCTCTCATTTAGAGAGAGATATGATATATATGTATATATTTTGTTTATATATTTTAATTTGAAAGTTATACTTTAGTACCACGAGTTTTAAAAAGTTTTATTTCAGTCCCTATAGTTTTAAAGTGTTTTAAGTTTAGCCCACGTTTTTAAAAGTTATTTATTTTAGTCCTTATTGATTTAAAAAGATATATCCTCAGCCCTAAATTTCAAAAGTTATCTATTTCAGCCCCAAGTTTCAAAGTCTTTCAAATCAGTCCCTACGTTTTTAAAATGTTTTATATCAGTCCTTTCAGCTTTAAATCTTTTAATTTCAGCCCTTAAGTTTTAAATGAGTTTTAATCAGCCCGTTCAATTTTAAGATCTATTATTTTAAGCTCTATAATTTAATATTTCGTTTTGAGTTTCAACTCAACTTTTGAAAATTTACATATTAGTCCCTCAAGTTTGAAAAGTATTCATTTTTGTCCCTCAACTTTCAAATTATTCATTTTAGCCCCTCAACTTTCAAATCATCAATTTCAGTCCTCAAATTGTAAATTATCGTTTTTAAACTATAAATTTCAAAAGACTAATGTAACTTATGGGCTAGACGAGGCGTACGGAGAATTAAAGAATGGAAGTCGTTTCCCGATCAACTTTGCACTCGTCGGATTTAAGGTAGACTCGCCCCCACTAATTGATTTATATTATAATTGCATGTGTTATGTGGATTTGTGTGATTTTATGCTTAATTGCATGAGAAAAGAATATCTCTTTTGAGATAAAGAATTATGTTATGCTGGGCATGGCTTATCTGTTAGCCAAGAAAAGAAAAGAATGTGTTCATTTGCGTTCACTATGTGATGCCTATGAATAAAAGAATGTCACTACATTATTTGCATAATTTCTTGTTCAATTATCTTGTAAATTAATTATTGGCGATGAGTCTACTGAGTATTTCATTTTTGAAATGCTCAACCCGTTATTTTAACAACTTTTGCAGATTTCGGAGACGATGGTGAGTGATGGGCAATGACGGCAAATTACAAATTGATATTTTTTTAAAAGTCGTGAACTTTGAAATGATTATTTCATTTTATCAAGAATTGTCATTTTTACAAATTTGTACGAAAATACTTATTCCATTTGAATTATCGCTAAATTTTTATTCGATAAATGCGATATTTAATATTTAATCATTTTTCCGCAACAAAGTTTATTCAAGAATTTAGAAAAGTGACGTTCCCGTGCTCCTCGGAACTCGGGGCGTCACAGCATGTCTACGTTTCTGTAGACTTACAAATTTTTTTTTTACAAAATAAGAAAATAAATTTTCCAAAAAATAATAGAAATAATGTTTTGACGACTTTTTGCCATTGCCATCATTTTCTGCCGACTCCGAAGGTAACGAAGTTTAGTATGGTTACTTTATTGATTTATTTTGAATACTTGAGAATAAATGTTTTGAGAATTTGACGAGAAAAGAAAAGAAAAGAAAAGACGAGAAAGAATAAGAAAACTAGTATCCGAAATAATGAGAAAGAAATAAAGAAAGAAATGAGTTTTGGAGTATAACGAGAAATTTTTCAGAAAGAAAGAAAAGAAAGAGAACGAGTGTTGAGCATAATGGGAATAATATGATTTAAGAATGATTTTATAATAATTTTTGTCCTCGAATTTAGAAATGATGAACCCTACCTGGACTTTGCATAATTGATTTTAGACATGGCACTATTTACGAGAAGTCAACAGAAAGGATTAGACAATATTTTCGAAATATCTATCGTTTAGACCAAACAAGAAATAGCAAGCCAGTTTTATGAAGTTGTGATGAGATGTTGAGATTATAAGTGATGTGATTTTATTGAGACCTTTATTAGAAGAATTATGAAATTAGAGGTTTAAAGATTTGGTTCTTAGTTATTGGGAATTAAGTAATGGATATTGTGTTGAGTAAGTGAATTATTCCTCTATTTTGAGAGAAATTTATTATGCAGTTTGGTCTTGTGATTAAGTTTTGGGAATACGATTTGTAGCATATATTTATAAGTATGACTAATGGGTAGTCATTTGAGCCAATTAATATATTGAAGGAAGTGAGATATTGATATTGGAAACTAGGATTTGAAATTGTTATGTTGAGGAATTATAAATCGATTTTCTGGGATATTTTTGGTGATACTGAAGTTTGTTGAAAATGTTGTCAATAATTAAAACGTTGTGGTCAAATGTAGAGCTATTTATTACTGTTGGTTATGAAGTATACCTACGGGTTGGATAAGTCCAAATTACAAGGGAGACTTTGCCTAGAATCTTATCATTTGGAATTAAGAGCATAATATGGTATGCAACCACTAAAGGAATTGAGGTTAGACTTGCAAGTTCATTTACACCATAAGCAAGATTTAGTAAATGATAAGTTGTACTTTGAAAGATGAGTGAAGACAAGTATTATGGCGTTATTGGGAAGAATCTAAATTATTCTTGGGAACGAATTGATCACTAGTAAGGAATGATCACTTGAATTGGAGAATATTATAAATTATGAGGATAGGAAATTGTATTGTTGATTTATTTTGGAATTTGATCGGGTAGATATGTTAAAAGATAAGCTGATGACATTATATTGATTTGTGAATGATATGTTATTGGGTATACTACATAGAGAGAATATTCAGGTAATTTCTATCGTTTTAATTGTTTTGGTGATATTTGGTGATAAGAAGTTAGAGATGACAAATTATTATGGTTTGATATGTTTTTAAAGAAATAGTAAAGATTTATTGAAATTTGGAGAAAATTTTCATGGGTTTACAAAGATTAGTGAAGAGAGGTGATGTCCTTTGGATTATTGAGTAATGACTTAAGTAGTCAGCAAATATTTCTTAATACAGAGGCTATGTTGAGAGTTTGTATTTTAGACCTTTGTGATGGTTAGGAAAACCATTTACCGTTTGTTGAATTTACATGTAATATGATTATTGGGAATAGTCAGTTATCATGAATGGGAGATATTGAAAATATTTGATGGTGAGACTCCTTAAAAGAGTAACCATTTATTCAAAGTGAGAAATTGGGAACATGTGATTTAATGTTTGGGATTATGTGAGATAATGATGATGGTCATAAGGTTATTTGAATATAAAAGGCTCAAGAGATAATTATAAGGAATAATGTGATTTTTCTTATTTCGAGAACTGAAGGTGATGATGTGTTGAGATTATGAAATAAGTTGATTTATCATGAATGAGTTATGCTATATTTGGTTCTAAGTAGAATTCGAAGAAAAAGGAGTCTCAGTCATGGAAATGAATCAGGATTTCCTCGTGGTGTGAATGATTCACTGATGTACATTAAGTTTTCAATATTGATGAAAGAAACTTTATCAGGTCCTAGATTTGTACAAGTATTGATGAAGTAATGCATTTGATCAGAGAAAGGCTTATGATTTATCATATCTTGAAATTTTGGAGATTGTTAATGATGGTATCTTGTTTAGAAAATAAGAAATGAAATTTTATGTAATTGTTTTCGTGGAAAGAATTTATTGGAAAATAGGGATAAGACTTCACAGTGATGACTTATCTTGGAATGGTGTGCAAAGAAGTGACAACGGTAGAATCCAAGATTTATGAGTCTGAGAGATTGATATATAATCTTAGTGAGCAGATTGACGTATAAGTTTCACGTGATAGGTATGATGGTATTTATATTGAAATCTTAGAGAGATTGATATGAATATTTGAGGTCATGTAATACGATGATAAGTGACAGGTTACATGATTACTACAAGATATGATGACTAGACGGTTAAGGGATGTTATGGTTATCCCGTGAAGAATTGTGTGAATATATTGAGTCAATTGATCTCATTTTGATGGTTTATTGCATTATGGAGAAAAATATTACATAGATTGGGAGTTTTTGTTTTGAGTCATAATATATGGGTTTATTTAAAGTTTTGATGATGCAGTTTTGGTTATTTATTGTCGGTTGCACTTTTGATGTGAATAAAGTATTTTTGCTACAATAATGGAAAACCTGAGAATATCATTTGTGTGACTTTTACTTATAATGGGATTGTATCTTTGGGTTAAGCAAACATGATGAGGAATACTATATGATTCATAGAAGTCTTATTCGATGGTGATAGACTTAATCAGAGTATTGTCCATAGTGTGACATGAATTGAAGTTTTGGGAGAACAGAAAAGATTGAATCTTGAACTTCAGATTTGGAAATTAGTGAGGTTTCTTAAGTTTGAGAATATCATATCTGATCCTTATGATGCTGCTTTAAGTTAGTATCTTAGCCCTCAGTTAGAATGAGTATGTGATACCGAGTACTTGATTCATGATTTAAAAGTATGGATTAAATGATTCAAGTTTGAATCTCTCCAATTATGAAAAAGAAGTTTCAGTCGAGCTTATAAATGATTACGTTGGTAAATCTTTTCAGAAAGATTCTGCCAAGTTTGGGTTTTGCACTCAATATTTTGAAAATTATATCGCGCTTTTATATTTTGGATTACAAGGATTTATTCTTGATTAATCTTCTTGATTTTAGGTTTAAGCATTTGGATCAATGAATATTTTGTGGTTTCGATATTAGTATAGATCCTATAAAAGGTACCTTTCGTTTTGACAAGAGAGGGAATTTAAGATCTCATTTTATCGGATCATTTGAAATATTGGAGAAAGTAGGTAATGTGGCTTATTGTTTGACTTCACCACCAGAATTTACAGCTGTTCACAAAGACTTTCATGTTTACCTACTGAGAAAGTATGTTCATGATTCAAATCACATGGTGAATTATTAGTTTATTTTAGTTCAGAAATATTTGACTTATGAAGAGACACCTAGGTGCATAGTAGAGAGAAAATTCCATGTCTTAAGAAACAAAGAGATTCCTATAGTCAAAGTCCAGTGGGGGGGTAGATATAATAATGATGAAATTGTAGGGTTGTAGCGACCGGGAATTTTCATTTCTTTTTAAATAAAATGTTTTAAAACTTTAAATGCACGTCGCTACGACTTTTTCAATTTAATTTAAAAGAGTTGTCGTCTAGCCAAATTATAAATGAAATTAAATTAATTTCCATCGTAATTAAATTTTCGAAGTTTATTTAAAATAGTCCAATGTCACGATATTTTAATCTTAATTCAAAACTTTAACGATTTTAAAGTCCAAATTAATTTATTCCGATATTTTGATCTTTGTCCAATTTAAATTCCTTTAACTCCCAAATTGAATTATTTTCTTTGGACCAAGCACTTGGGCCCAAACACTCAAACCCAAATTCAAGCTTTAAGCCCAATTTACAATCCTGTTCAAGCTTCTCCCTCACGTTTGCATTTTCAGCAAGATTGTATCAAATTTCTCCAAATAAAGCCGATCAAATTGTTTGGGAAACCGAATCATAGATTTCCTTCCAACTTCACCTCCTCCTTCCATACAGCTTGGATATCACAATCTTTCCATAAACTACAAATTTTGACCTAATCTACCAAAATTAAGTCAGCAACCTATGTTTATTTCTCACAATCCCTCACCCAGGGAGAATCACACAAAGCTTCATCTCGACTACTGCACACTAATTCCACAATTCCAAACCATCTCACCAGCCACCATTGCATGAGATCAGCCATAACCATTGCCCAACTCAAATTCAACCAGCCTTACCTGCAGCATCATCACCTCAACCACTGCAACCGGCTCAGCTCCATTGCAACCTCTTCCAGCAACCCCAGGCTCACCATCACCACCTCAATCACCACTGCCACATTTAGCAGCCGCCACCACTCATCACACCATCATCATCACCAATCCACACCCACGGCCAACCACCTCCACTGCAATAGCCAAACAGCTGCCAAGCCCAACCACCTGCACAACCCCTTCAACGCAGCCAGTCAACCCATCTTCAACACCTCAACTCCAGACACCGCATAATGCCACCGCAACCACACGAAATCCACCACCCAAAATCCGACAGGCACCAGTATTTAGCCAAACCAAACACAGCCTCAAAATCTCCATAGCCACGGCCGAACATGTAGCGACCCAAAATTTTTATGCAATAAATAATTATTTTAATATTTAGAAAATTGTGTCGCAACTATTTCACCCATTATTTTGAAGTTAACGCCGCGACGAGTTCGTCTAGCCAAGTCAAGAAATATCGAATTTGTTCGATTTTAAATTAAAATCCGAATTTCTAAAATTATGTTATTTTAATTATTTATTCAAAGTATTATTTTCAAAATGTATTTTTCAGTCCAAAATATATCAATTTTAATTTCATTTCTTAATCCAAGTTAGTCAAATTTTTAGTTAATTATCTTAAATAAATTCTATAATCCTCAAATCCTCCCATGTGCAAGTCTCCCTGTCTGCACCTTCATTTTTACGCCGAAAGCTAAAGCTATCTGCCAAGATTCCCACGTTTTGCTGCCTCTTTATCCTCCTTTCCACCTCATTAATCAACCACCAGCACTAATCAAATTTCATCATCCTCAGCACATACACGCCGAAAGCCACACCTCCAATTCTGATTATTCCATTCAATGATTCCTCCTCACATTATTATGTCCTCCATATTGATCACTTTCCATTTCATTTCCAATTTCATAATTCATCCTCATCAACCAGCTGCAATCATTGTTGAACCAACCACCTTCACTGCCGTATTCAAATACCATCTCTACTGCCTGCGAGCTCCAATTCACAAATTTGCCAACCAGTAGCCAATCACCATTATCACTCCTGGACGTTTTCTTACACTGCATAAGCTCCACCTTCATCACCATGAATCAACCACACCAACATCAATTCCACAGCAACCATAACCATCAACCAATTTGCAATCAACCACAGTATTCATCATTTCATCATCGATCAAACCTAGTCCCAAATCAATCATCCAAAATCAAAACCCAAACCAAGAAATAGAAGAAGCCCAGTTACTCACCTCGACCGCCGACTGATTCACCGGAAATTCATCACTGCCCAATTTCCTCAACTCAAAACCAGTCTCTGATTCATCATCATCATCACCAAACAGCAACCTCATTATTTGTTTCGGAAGTCACAACTTCGATCTCGATTTCCAGCTTTGATTTAACCATCAATCTCGTACCCAATTTCTCAAGCTTGAAATCTCCCTTGACGCTACTCCCCGCCTCCTTGCGCCGGCGAACCACCGGCTGTAGCATCAATTTCTCCACCTCCACCTCAGATCGCCCTGTCTCTCGCTCGAGTCCTCCTCTCTGATCTGAAACGAAGAGAGAGAGAAATATATCTGAATATATATTTTAAATTTCAGAATCTGCAGTTTAGTCCCTGAAGTTTTATAGCCTTTCAATTCTTTTAAAGTTATCCATTTCAGTCCCAAAGTTTTAAATGATTTTAATCAGCCCTTTCATTTTAAAAATCTGATCAATTCAGTCCCTGCTGATTTACTTTATTTGATTTTAAGCCCAAGTTTCAAAGTATTCATTTTAATCCCTCAACTTTCAAAGTATCAATTTTAGTCCCTCAACTTTTCAAAGATATTCATTTTAGTCCTTCAACTTTCAAAACATCAATTTTAGTCCTCAAATTATAATTTATCATTTTGAGCTATATATTCGATAGACTAAAGTGACTTATTGGCTAAGACGAAGTGTACGGAGAATTTAAAGAAATTGAAGTCATTCCCGCTCAACTTTGCACTCGTCGGATTTGAGGTAGACTCACACTTATTAATTGATTTAAATTATGATTTCATATAAATGTCATGTGACTTGTGAAAGTCAATTTTTAAGAAAAGCAAGTATGTTTTTATGAAAGGTAAATATACCTTATGTTTTTATGAAAAGTAAGTATGTTTTTATGAAAAGAAAATATACTTTATGTTTTTACGAAAAGTAAGTATACCCTATGCTTCACGAAAATGTTTTTTTTGGATCATTGCTATGAAATCAATCTACCAAGATTACTATGGGTCCCATATGATAAGTTTATGATATGTTAAGGGGACCGGAGTTTTAGTAGTGCTACACATAAGAATTCTTGCCACCTAAGTTCGGTAAAATTCTTGTGTCTCCATATGTTATGAGGATTTGCCACCTAAGTTCGGTAAAATTCCTATGTTTCCATATGTTTATGAGGATTTGCCACCTAAGTTCGGTAAAATTCTTGTCTCCATATGTTTATGAGGATTTCGATCCTATCCTATGTTATGATGCAAATGATCCCTATGAATTTCAAAAATTATGCTTGGTATACTTACTGCATAAGAATTCTTGCCACCGAAGTTCGGTAAAATTCTTATGTTTATGAGGATTTCAATCCTATCCTATGTTATGATGAAAATGATCCCTATGCTTTCAAAAGAAAATTATGCTTGGCATAATTAAAATGTGTTTTATAAGTATATGATTTTCAAAGAGCTGTTTTCAAAGAGTTGTTTTCAAAGAGCTATTTTCAAAGAGCTGTTTTCAAAGAGATGTTTTCAAAGAGCTATTTCAAAGAGCTGTTTTCAAAGAGTTGTTTTCAAAGAGCTGTTTTCAAAGAGCTGTTTTCAAAGAGATGTTTTCAAAGAGCTATTTTCAAAGAGCTGTTTTCAAAGAGCTATTTTTAAAGAGCTATTTTCAAAGAGCTGTTTTCAAAGAGCCTATGATTTTCAAAATATGTCCCGTGCTGTAATGCACAATATGAGTTTTATCAAGAGCCGTTTTATAAAGAAGCCCTATCAATGCCCGTTTTATAAAGAGCCGGGATTTATGTGTTTAATCATCTTATAAATTAATTAATTTGCGATGAGTCTACTGAGTATTTCCCCCATGAAATGCTCACCCTACTTTTAACAGTTTTGCAGATTTCGGAGACGGTGGCGAGCGATGAATGATGGTGGCAATAATCGTTAAACTGTTGAAAGTTTGACATTAATGATTTCCGTATTTTCCAAACTATCGAATAATTTAGAGAAGTTCATTTATTTGAGAAATTATGACATTGGCAATTTCTTTACAAAATTAATGGTTCGATTTACTATTTCAAATGTTTTCATAAATGTTTTCAATTTTATCGGCCATTACAGTTTATTTAATGTTGCCAAAAAATGAATTTCAATTATTTCTTCCGCAAAAATATTATTCGAAAAATTTAGACTAGTAAATTACGTGGTTAACCGGGTATACGGAACACGGGGCGCTACAGAACATCAACCATCGGAACCATCCACTGCCCACTTCTCAATCACCCTCAAATTCACCCCAAATCAAAACACAAAACCAAGAATAAACTTTACCCAAAACTTACCTCGACCCGCGACCACTTTCGACCGCTATTACCGCCGGAAAAATCCCAAATCCAAGACTCGGTTCCAGTCCCAAAACCATCCCTTTTCCTCACACTCGCACCACTCCTACCGCCGCCATGTGTCGGCGACGCTATTGCCGCCTGAACCGCCGAAGGCACTGCACCGGAGATGGTCTGTCGCCCAGCTCCCTCCGTCTCTCACCGCCCCTGCTGCTGCTGCTCTCTCTCATTTAGAGAGAGATATGATATATATGTATATATTTTGTTTATATATTTTAATTTGAAAGTTATACTTTAGTACCACGAGTTTTAAAAAGTTTTATTTCAGTCCCTATAGTTTTAAAGTGTTTTAAGTTTAGCCCACGTTTTTAAAAGTTATTTATTTTAGTCCTTATTGATTTAAAAAGATATATCCTCAGCCCTAAATTTCAAAAGTTATCTATTTCAGCCCCAAGTTTCAAAGTCTTTCAAATCAGTCCCTACGTTTTTAAAATGTTTTATATCAGTCCTTTCAGCTTTAAATCTTTTAATTTCAGCCCTTAAGTTTTAAATGAGTTTTAATCAGCCCGTTCAATTTTAAGATCTATTATTTTAAGCTCTATAATTTAATATTTCGTTTTGAGTTTCAACTCAACTTTTGAAAATTTACATATTAGTCCCTCAAGTTTGAAAAGTATTCATTTTTGTCCCTCAACTTTCAAATTATTCATTTTAGCCCCTCAACTTTCAAATCATCAATTTCAGTCCTCAAATTGTAAATTATCATTTTTAAACTATAAATTTCAAAAGACTAATGTAACTTATGGGCTAGACGAGGCGTACGGAGAATTAAAGAATGGAAGTCGTTTCCCGATCAACTTTGCACTCGTCGGATTTAAGGTAGACTCGCCCCCACTAATTGATTTATATTATAATTGCATGTGTTATGTGGATTTGTGTGATTTTATGCTTAATTGCATGAGAAAAGAATATCTCTTTTGAGATAAAGAATTATGTTATGCTGGGCATGACTTATCTGTTAGCCAAGAAAAGAAAAGAATGTGTTCATTTGCGTTCACTATGTGATGCCTATGAATAAAAGAATGTCACTACATTATTTGCATAATTTCTTGTTCAATTATCTTGTAAATTAATTATTGGCGATGAGTCTACTGAGTATTTCATTTTTGAAATGCTCAACCCGTTATTTTAATAACTTTTGCAGATTTCGGAGACGATGGTGAGTGATGGGCAATGACGGAAAATTACAAATTGATATTTTTTTAAAAGTCGTGAACTTTGAAATGATTATTTCATTTTATCAAGAATTGTCATTTTTACAAATTTGTACGAAAATACTTATTCCATTTGAATTATCGCTAAATTTTTATTCGATAAATACGATATTTAATATTTAATCATTTTTCCGCAACAAAGTTTATTCAAGAATTTAGAAAAGTGACGTTCCCGCGCTCCTCGGAACTCGGGGCGTCACAGATGAGGTACTATCAAGTACCAATACAGAGTGTATGAATTGTGTATGGATTCATCAAAATTAACTTTACTGAATACATCTCATATTGTTAATTGTATTAGTCCCTAGCTATGATTTTGCACACATTTTCTTTACTGCAGTTGACGAGGTCTGTATCTGAAGTTAAGCATAATGGGCCCTCCACAATGCGCATATGAGTTGTCATAATCGAAGGACAGGGTTGTGAATTAAGATCAGTGTAATCCGAAATTTATTATACACCAATTTCATTTAATACATGTCATCAGCATTTATCAAAGCCAACCATGGTTAATGTCAGTGGGATCCACAAGATGCACATTTGAGCTATCATCATCAAATACAGCTCTCATTTTTTGTGACAGAGAAATTATCTGGTGGGTGGGATCATAGCACCAGATGAGGTCAGTTTCCATCCTCTGATCATACAACATTGTCAGATTTTAATACTCTACATGCATAAATGAGTTAGCAGCGTATGGTTGCAAAATAAATCATAAATTAGCATTATGTTTCTATACATCTGATGTCAATGGATGTTTTGTACTTTAAATTTTGAGGATTTTTGGACAACCTTTGTTTCAGATAAAGCAAACTAGCAGTACTCTAAACTTTACTAAACGTAAGAACAGCTATTAAAAGGCCAAGAATTTTTGTCGGAAGACACAAAAAATGCAACTTTCTCTTCTTGAAATTAGGTTAAATTAAATTCAATGATCAGCTGAAAAGTTTATAGATGAATTTGTGCAAATTAGAATCTCAAATTGTTTGGAAGCTGATACAACTTGTCGTTATAAAAGAATTTTTGACCAACTTTTGACTAATTATTTGAGTAGGTCCCGCTAGTCGAACAACAAATTTATTTAACCAAGTGTGTTCTACTCCGCAAGTAGATTAACGTAGTAGATTTATTTTCCTAAACCAAAAGATTTAATTAACCAAGTGTGTTCTACTCTTGCCTTGGTCATATTTTATTATGCTTCATTTAGTTCAAAAATGCACGCCGTAAATTGTCCTACCAATACCTTTGACAGCTTGCTAAAACACACAGCATAAATAGTCTTGCCAACACCTTTTACGGCGTGCAAAGGATGCATACCATAAGAAGTCTTGCCAATAAATGTACTAAATGGTGAACTTTTACAGTGTGCTGTAATTGATGCTGCTTATGTTTAACTCTTTAAGGTGGGCAGTTTATTCACGTCGTAAATAATCTATTTTTACGATATGTCTTTAATGCACGCAGTAAATACTCTATTTTTACGGTACGTCTTTAATGCACATCACGAACGCATGCCGTAAAAGGCTACTAATGTGAGTGTGTGTGCAGCCGTGTGTGTTTGTGAGGGAGAATTGAAGGGGGAGATTACCGTGGGGTGGTGATGGATACGACGGTTGACAACAGTTGGAGGAGAGGCGAGAGTGAGGGAGAGGTGTCAAGAGGGAGCCAAAGGTGAGGGAGTGAGAGAGATGAGAGGATAACAGGTTGGGGGTTTAGGGAAGAAAGAAATGGGAGAAACTGCACTCTAAGAGCATCTCAAACAGTGATGTATATTAGATCTATTTGGTGGTTTAGATCTCGAATTTATTGGAATGAACTCCAATGGGGAGGTGTAAATAAATGTAAATAAACATTTCAGCCAAGACTGTATATTTAGATGTACATTTACATCTGAATTTGCTCCTCTTGTGCCTACTTCTTTGAGCATTTTGCCAACTTTTGTGCGCATTTTGGATGGATTTATACGGATATATCTGCATATATTTGTATAAATTCATAATTATATCCCCATATATGGAGATAAATCATCTCCAGCCAATCAGATTTTTAATTTCTTAACTAATTTCTCAACCAAATTTAAATTTTTTTAGATTCATAAGAACAGCTTCAATGCACTTCATCTCCATGGATTAGGAAAAAGGACTTGACAAGTCAGCAAATAGATGGAATGTCCAATGCACAATGTGAATTAGTAATACTCTAAACTTTACTGAACGTACGAACATCTATTAAAAGGCCAAGAATTTTTGTTGGAAGACACAGAAAATGCATTATTCTCTTCTTGAAATTAGGTTAAATTAAATTCCATGATTAGCTGAAAAGTTTATCAATGAAATTTGGGCAAATTAGAATCCCAAATTGTTTGGAGGCTGATAGTCTGATACATTTCTCTTTGATGAAATGACCATCAACCTTCTCACATGAAGCATATGGTTATATATACACAAAATATTACCAGAAAGGAACATTATCAGTAAGGATTCCACACAATAATGCATTTGAATATGTAGGGATAAGAAATTAGAATTTACTTTCTGGAACAAGCTTCATTTTTAATTTTGGTTTCAACAACTGTCGATGTATTTTTTAATTTTAGTTTAAGAAATGTAGGGATTTTTTCTCCCTGCTGCTGACTGGACTTGCTGCGCAGTTTGAGAGGCTCTGGTATGTTACAAGATCCTCTACTGTATTTCAAAACTTTAGTCCTACTTCGACCTTGCGATTTGAAGTGTAACACCCTGGAATCTATATATCAGAGGCTACCCAACAATTTCTTCATCCTTAAGAAAAATTACAGACTAGAGATATTATACTTGATTTAAGGAAATAGCGGAATAAAAATATTTTTATTGCTCATAAAATATAAATTAATCCAATTTACTAGTATAATAATATAAATAAATTCGGTACTTATTTTCTTAAGAATTCAACATTGGTCTTGAGAATTAAATAAATAAATAGGAGGATAATTAATTTTTTTGCCAAACAATTCAATTAAATTAATAGATATCTAAAATAAATATTAAATTATAACTTCATGCAACATTCGCATTACAAATTGTTAGGACTATCTCTCTGGGAAATGGTAAAGTTATTAAGTTATCCTTAAGTTCTCAAAACTTGCGTTAATGTCACATAATATATTTCCACAAGATCTTGACCTCATGGAGATTCTTTTCAGTATTTGTTATGCCTAACTTTTAGGGAATAGAGGAGATGGGGTTACAATGTTGGGTCGAGTGGCTCAAACTCAATAAATTTTAAAGGAAAGAAAGTTTGTACTCCCTCCGATAGTTTGTTTTGTTCATGCTTTTGGTTCGACGGAAAAAGTACAGACGTTTAAACACATGTCGTGTCAAAACATGTTTGTTTGCCTTGCTTGACATTTCAAATTGAGATTAATTAATTAATTATAGTTGTATAACCGTCGCACATGTTAAGCATGCGGCACCACGTGGCATATTACCTAGGAATAGCTATTTAAGTAGAAAAAGTATTATGCTATAACCATAAAAAGAGATACAGTTGCAATTAACAAGAAACTAGCAGATTAGTAAACAATCAAGTAAATCTTATCGAGTTAACTTAGTACTAAGAACTAAGTTGGAACGGATACGCAACGTGGACATACTTGTTGAGACCAAGCCCAAAAAGGAGTACAGTGAACCACCAGCGAGGGCCCAATAGAGGCCCAATGGACCTTGGCCCATGGCTAAAGCTAAGGATATCTCCTTGGGTCAACTGTCGAAGTGGAGCAGCACATGAAATTCTTTAGCCGAACTGATTTATGACTAGCCGAGGTGTTTTATTTTTAGCCGGGAGGCTCCATGGTAACACCTCAGATGAGTGATGGGACAACGGATCGAGTCAGAGATGTGACACCACCTTTATCAAAAAGTGACAGGCGTCCATCCCCTACCAATGTACCAATGATTACTGCAAAAAAGTAAGATCCTCCTCTCCAACAGCTAGGGTAAATACACGTGTAAAGTCTGCCACGTGTCGCAATCCGAAACAACAACTTCCTCTATAAATAAGACATTCCTTTCATCCAAACTGGGGCTAGCATTTTCACTCTCTTAACTGAATATATTTACTCTCACTCCCCTTTCTCTCTTTTACACACTTATATTTCCCGCACTCAATTTATATTTGCTTGAAATGAGCACTGACTTTGGCATCGGAGTGCAAACGGGAGCCACCTCGGCCCCCTTTGCAAACTGATTGTTTGTTACAGTGCGCAGGAGATCCACGTGTTCAAGAGGGAGGAGCTGAGACGTGTTGGTCCAAGGTCCAGCCGGATTATGTGTTCAACATTTTGGCGTCGTCTGTGGGAAACCATACTGCTAACCACGAAAAGGGCGAGTAACCTCTTGCAAAAGAGCAGAGAACTACAAGAACTTTGAAACATAAGTTTATTAACCTTGAAAAAGGCGTGGAACTGTGAAATATAAGTTTATCAACCTTGAAAAAGGCGTGGAACTGTGAAACATAAGTTTATCGACCGTGAAAAAGGCGTGGAACTTTGAAACATAAGTTTAAAAACCTTGAAAAAGGCTTAGAGCTTTGAGATAAAAGTTCACCTATCTTTGAAAGAAAAGATAAAACCAAGAAATTGCTCCGAACATGAATGAAAGTGACGATGATATTAACCCTCGTAGGAGTAGAAATGACCAGCACAGCGAGGAAGAGGCTCCCCAGAGGCCTCATGAGAACACAAATGAGGGGGTGGCCCAACCTAACCCTCCGCGCCGGCACCGAAATTGCCACATGCTGCGAGATATGATTCGCATGGCAGCCCAAATGTTGGAAATGCAGAAACAACAGATAGAACAAACTGCTGCGATGAATGCCTACATGGCTAGAGGGTATGTTATAAACGAGCCCATGATGCCCCCGTAATACTCGTAGCCACATTACTCACCATCTGAGGCAGCTTCTGCCTCCTATTATTATCAAGATCCGCAGGCATATGTTGAGGTGGAATCTGTTCCTTTCAACGAAGAGGACCCGGTGCATGAAGCACTAAGAGCACAAGATCAACCCCTATTAGCCGTAGGGAGACTTCGCCTTCGAAGTCTGGTAGCATTTTTAGCCGAATAGGGGGATTATTCCGGGGCAAAAGAGGAGGCTGGACTGACCAAGGTCGGCACCATGCAGCTGAACCTCAAAATAGGCGGGAGCGATGGGCTGAAGAAGCCTTGTCACCGAGCCAAAGGCGTAAAGACAGGTATGATACAGGAGCGGAGAAATTGAGCCCCACATATGAGCCTAGGAATAGGCGGGAAAGAAGGGCAGAATCAGCTCGGACCAAATCTCCTAATGGTCTTCCAACCTTTGAAAGGCCAAACTATGGCCAAGTTTTGCCACCACGAGGGCAGGATTACGCTCAGCAGCCTTACGACCAGCACCATGACCCGATGCACTTCGATCATGATGAAAACAGTGAATTACCATCATACGAGCTAGATGACGAAGAGGAAATAAGCCCCTTCACGGAGAGCATCCGAAGGTGCCTAGTGCCCCATGACTTTGAAATTCCAGAAATAACGAAGTATTCTGGCCGAGGTGACCCTGATGATCACTTGTTAAACTACCGTGCTAGCATGGAAATAGCCGGAGCCACTCCGGCACTGAAGTGCAAAGCCTTTGCTTTAACCCTTGAGGGAAGTGCGATATGATGGTACAAAAAACTCCCTAGGAAAGGAGGAAATAAGGATAGGTTCGACAGTAGCCGAAGTGGGGCGCCACGCCCATTTTCGGGAACCGGGTCCAGCTATGCAGTGGAGATCACTGAGGCTATCCCCAACTTGCACTCCAACGCCCCCTCGCCGAGCTCACCACGGCCCAGGGGAGAATGGAAGGTGGCCGAAGTGGGAAGCAGCCTATGGTTGGGGCTTACTGTGCCTACCACAGGTATTATAGCCACGTAACGGAATATTGTAGGGAAATCCACATGTTAGAGAACCAAAAGGCACACGGAAGAAGGGGAAGTGATTTCTCTCCTGACAAAGGAAAAACACAAAAACCAAGTAACCAAAAGTTTAACCGAGCTAATAGGCGAGCTCCATGGAAGAACCTAACCAAAGAAAGAATTGACAGTCGTCAAAGAGACATGAGCAAAGGTCAGGATAACTCCTTGACACATGCTAAAGATACGAGAGAGCCACCTATACCTACAAATGATCCGTCGATTCATGAAATCGACACAATATTGGGAGGCCCCCATCCAGGTGGAAGTACAAATAACTCCCAGAAGAGGTATATCAGAGAGGCCAAGCAGCCCGTCAACGTGAATTATCACATCCATTCACATCCTGTTGGGATGCCTTGGACAGAATCTATCACATTCACCTAGGATGACGCTATTGGGGTGCATTTTCCACATAATGACGCGTTGGTTATCAGGGTAGTGGTATCTCGGAATGGGTTGTCACGAATGATAGTCGACGATGGTGCCTCGATAAACGTGATTTATGGAGTAACTTTTGATAAAATGGGGATTAGCACCCCACTCATTCTAGTCCCAGATCCAATATATGAGTTCACTGGGGACAGCATAACTCCCAGAGGATCCATAACCCTTATGACTGAGGTAGGGCAAGCACTAACTTTCTCCAGAATCCCCATGGAATTATTGATTGTAGACAAAATCTCTTCTTATCATGGCTCAATTGGAAGGCCGGGTCTCATTGACTTGGGGGCTGCAACCCATACGAAATACATTTTACATGAAATTCCCCACGGAGCATGGTGTTGCAACTGTAAGGGGGAGCCAAACTTAATCATGGGCCTATTACACAAATGCTATCCGAAAATTTCAAGACCGGAGGTTGAACATGATCAGCGATGTGGCAATGGCCGAGGCTGTTCCAGACCCTGAAAGACTGGGTGGAGGGCCCTCAGAAAGTGAAGATGTTACAATGACGCCGGAAGAAGATCTGGACCCAAGAATGGCCGAAGACAATTGCTCTACCCCAGCTGAAAGGCTGGAATGCTTTGGTGTTGATCCACTTGATCCAATCAAGGAGCTGCAGATTGGATTAGATTCACCGGTTGAATACAAAGATCAACTAAAAGACTTCTTACTTAAGAACCTCAATGTATTTGCATGGAAACATGATGACATGATTGGAATTGATCCTAAAGTGGCCTGTCATAGACTCTAGCTTGATCTAAGAAGCCATGGGCACATGCAAAAGAGAAAGACCGATGAGCTCTGATAAATATGAGGCCTTGAAAGAAGAGGTGACGAAGCTATTGAAAAATGGCTTTATCAGAGAGTCCCGATATCTGAAGTGGGTATCAAACCCTGTTTTGGTCCCAAAACAGAATGGGAAACTAAGAGTGTGTATTGATTTCTCGAATTTAAACCATGCATGCCCTAAAGACAGTTTCCCCGCCTCGGATTGATCAATTAGTCGACTCTACAACGGGACATGAGATGCTGAGCTTTATGGATGCATACTCCGGATACAATCAAATCCCCATGCACGAATCGGATGAGGAGCACACCTCGTTTATTACGGATAGGGGACTCTATTGTTACAAAGTCATGCCATTTGGCTTAAAAAATGCTGGAGCCGCCTACCAAAGGTTGGTAAATCATATGTTTTCGGAACAATTTGGAAACACCATGGAAGTATATGTCGATGACATGCTGGTCAAAAGGATGGTCACCACCGAGCATATCCGCCATTTGTCAGAGGCCTTCGATGTTTTAAGGAAATATCGAATGAAGCTCAACCCAGCGAAATGCGCCTTTGGGGTAGCATCCGGAAAATTTCTTGGATTCATGGTGAACATGAGAGGGATTGAAGCCAATCCCGATAAAATCAAAGCTTTGCTGAACATACGACCTCCTCGGAGCCCAAAAGAAGTGCAAACCTTGACGGGAAGAATCACGGCTTTAAATCGATTCGTTTCTAAGTCCACTGAAAAATACTTGCCATTTTTTAAGATCTTGAAGGGAGGGAAGCGATTCTAATGGATCCCGGAATGTGAGTAAGCTTTTGCCGACCTGAAAGCATTCTTGGGACAAGCCCCATTATTATCAAAACTGAAGGCTGGCGAACCACTTTACTTGTATTTGTCCGTGTCAAAAGAGGCTGTTAGCTCAGTATTGGTCAGAGAGAAGGATGGGAATCAGTTCCCAGTGTATTATGTAAGCAAAGCCATGCTGGATATAGAAACACGTTACCTAGATATGGAAAAACTGGCTCTCTCGTTGATCACAGCAACTCGCAAACTCCGCCCCTACTTTCAGTCACACTCCATACATGTTCTCACAAACTTTCCTATGAGGCAAGTATTGTAGAAACCAGGCGTATCTGGGAGGTTAATGAAATGGGCAATAGAAATCAGTCAGTACGACTTGCATTATGGAAATTGTTCGTTGACGGGGTCCTCGGTTGAAGGAAGATCCAGGCCGGGGATACTACTAATGAGTCCAGAAGGATACAAACTGCACAATGCGATCCACTTTGGTTTTAAAGCCTCAAACAACGTTGCAGAGTACGAGGCGCTCTTAGCTGGACTAAGGCTTGCGAAAGCTCTAAAGATTAAGTCTGTAGTGGCAAATAGTGACTCGCAGCTTGTTGTAAGCCAGTTTAACGGACAGTTTTCTGCCAAAGAGCCGGCCATGGTTGCTTACTTGAAGAAAGTGAAAGATTTAGCCGTGCACTTCAGAAAAATGGAGTTACATCATATTCCCATAACTGAGAATTCCAATGCAGATGCTTTATCTAAACTAGCAAGCAGTAATGATTCCGAGCTCCACAATATGGTTCCACTTGAGCATTTGCCGACTTCTTCCATTTAGCCAGGAATGGAAATTTTGGCAATAGAAGAAGAAGGATCTTGGATGAGTCCTATACTGGCATACTTGAAGCATCAAACAATACCAGACGACCCGGAAGCAGCTCGGAGATTGCACAGATATGTCGCAAATTTTGTACTCTTGAATGATCTGCTTTATAAACAGAGCTACACCTCTCCTCTGTTGGGATGTGTTGGGCCGGAGGAAGGACAATATATAATGAAAGAAATCCATGAGGGCATATGTGGCAACCAGGCTGGGGCGTTATCGCTGGCTCGGAAAGCCCTCCAACAGGGGTATTTTTGGCCAACTATGCGAAAGGACTCTCATGACTTCGTTTGAAAGTGTGATAAATACTAGAGGCATGCGACCATACCGCATCACAAATTGATTGTGGTAACTAGCCCTTGGCCTTTCGTGAAGTGGGGGATTGATATTATTGGTCCTATGCCCAGAGGTGCTGGTAACAATTATTTTGCAATAGTGGCAATTGACTACTTTACCAAGTGGGTCAAGGTAGAACCCCTGATGAGGAAAACCGAGGCCAACACCACCAAGTTCATCTGGAAGAATATTATATGCAAATTTGGAATACCGCACTCGTTGGTTAGTGATAATGCAAAATAGTTAAAAAACAGAAGCACTGATGAATTGTGTGACGATTTGAGAATTAAGAAATTATTCTTGTCTCCGCATCATCCACAAGCTAATGGGCAGGTAGAAGAAGCCGTGAACAAGACCATAAGAAACACCCTAAAAAGGAAGTTGGAATCCAAAAAAGGAGCATGGGTAGATGAACTCCCACAAGTATTATGGGCACTTCGGACCACTTCGCACACTGCCACCGGTGAAACGCTTTTCTCCAAGGCATATGGATTCGAGGCGGTATGTACAGTTAAAATTGGGGTGCCTTCTCTTCGTCAAATCCATTAAGAAGAGGCGGGAAACGAAGAAGCACAAAGGATAAACTTGGATTTCCTCCTGGAAATACAAAGTGACTCTCAAATAGTAATGTCCAAGTACCAAGAAAAAATGGCCCGCTACTACAACAAAAGAGTAAAGGGTCGGCACTTTAACATTGGGGATTTAGTCCTTAAAAAGGTCCTTTCCTCTACTCAAGAACCGGGAGTAGGGACTTTAGGTCCTCATTGGGAAGGCCCTTATAAAGTCACCGCCGAGGTGGTACCCGGTACGTACATGATCGAAGACATATCTGGGGTACCTTTGTGTAATCCTTGGAACACCGATCACCTTCGTCGCTATTATCAATAAAATCAAATTCCTCTTCAATGATTACAATATCTACACATAATTTTAATGAAAATTTGAAGTGGGTTACGTTAATGATATGATCCGGACCAGGCATCGAATGGCAAATTCGAGCCATTGGAAATATGAAAGTGATCTATGTGCAAAATGGAGCAAGTTCCATGTTGTGGTCAAGCCGAGAAGAGGGACGGATCAAGCCGAATCAAGGGACCGAAGTTAATTGTGCAGAAAAGTCATTACGACCGTAATGAAGGACCTTCACGGCAGTAACTCTTATAATCACGGCCGTAAAATCTACTATCACGGTCGTAACCAAGTCTTAGGAAAAAAGGAAGAATTTCAGCAGAACAAGCCTTACGGCCGTAACATCCAACCCGGAGGCATTTCACGACCGTAATCAAATTCGTCACGGCCGTAACTACTGAAACGGTTTTGGACCAAAGAGGTGCTTACAGCTGTAAACCCAATATTTACGGCCGTAACCGAGGAGCGGATCAGATTTTCGAGATTTTTCATATTTTGCAGATTTTTAATTCCTTTTCTTTTATTTAGTTATTTTAGTATTTTACTTTAATTAGAATTCTATTTTGAGTCAAAGAGCGGTTAGGTTATTTTTCTTAATTATATTCATTTTCATGATTGTAAAGAATAGTTTGAGTTATTAATTAAATTGAGAGAGGATTCTCCAAAATTGAAAGGTTGAGTTATTCCCTTTTTCTTGAACTTATCAAAGATCTGATCTTTGTGGCGTTCACCCAGGGAACTTATCAAGGAATTGACAACCCTTGTGGCGTTCACCAATCTTGGTTCTTCAATCCTCATCGTCATTAATTGCGTCGTGATTGTCGGGTCAAGGTTTTATCGTCGATCTATCTTTAATTCCGTTGTTTATTTCCTCGTGTTCTTGTTTATTTTCGTGTTTGATCTGATTTAGATCTTTCCTAGGTTTAATTGTGTTATTTCCTCGTGTTTGTCAAGATTCCCCGATTGGGATCTCATCAGTTAAGGATTGCATCAACTGTTGTTCGGTAAACATAGTGGATATTAAAAATACCTAAATTATTTTTTTTATAGGAGACCACAACTCCATTATACTTGAACTTTGTTAGACAAGGGACTCTTATAAGCCCGTACTACGATCACTGCATATTGGTTGAACGTATTAACAACATCAGTAGGAGCTTATCCAAACTAATAATCGTAGGGAAGAAGAATTGCAGGTGTTACGAAGTATAAATCAAATATGTTCAAATGTTTGTCACAATCAGATCTAACCAGTAAACATGAATGCCTTAAGCTACTTAGATCTGAGGGACTATCTTCGTACAATGCATTTAGAAGGCGCTTGCGTTTAGAAGGTGTTTGCGTTTAGAAGCATTCACACTTAAACAAATGACGTTGTGCCAACCAAAAACTTGTGTACACAACTGTTGAAATTCACAAAATGATCAAAACATTGAGCTAAACAAATCATTACGTTTATAATTCAAAGTATTTACAATTCAAAGTGTCATTACATTCACAATTTAAAATTCGAGAAATAAAATAAAAGTTAACTAGCCACAGCCACACCCTATTGCCACATTCACTGGGGGGGGGGGTCTTTAGAAGAATCTCCGCCTGGTACGATCTGGCAGGAATCAGAGAGAATATCAGTAGGAGGATCTTCTCTCAGGCTATAAGGCCTCGATCTGGGAAATGTCCAAATCTGGGAAAGCCTCTTTTACATCTCCCAATGCCATCTTAACCCCAATGTTCCCAAAAAGCCTCTGCATAGCTTCATACTCAGGGGTCTCTTCAAAAGTATCCTTGAAGTCCTGAACTGCTTTCGACACTTCGGCCCCCAGAACCTTCTTCACCCTAGCTGCAATAGTACGTTCCAAGGCCTCAGCAATTCCAGAGTCAATATGTTTCTCTAGGGAGGCATAATCCTCCTCAGCCTTCTTCCTAGCCTCTACCTCCCCTTGTAGCTTAGAGGTGACTTCTGCCACCTCAGCTGGCAGCTTGGCCTTCGTGGAGTTTGCTTCTGCTAAGGCTTCAACTATGATGGACTACGCACGGTTAGAGTCGTCAAGCTTCTTGCACAAAGCTGCCACATTTGACTCAGAGGCCTGGAGGTCATGCTTCAGTTTCTCTTTATCTTCCCGGAGGCGCTTCGCGTGAGCCCTCTCCTCTGAGGAAGATTTGTGGGCTATGGACAGCTGAGTTTTAAGATCATTAATCTCCTTCAGCATGTTGTCCAAATGACGGAGTGCAGTCTCAGCATCTTTCCTGTCCCGCTGTGCCTCCTCCACTGAAGATTCCACCTCATCAATAAAGGCCAGTGCTCTAGCATTCATAGCTTTGGCAGCAAGTAACTTCAGGGATGGAGTAGCACTGGAAGAGAAGGCAGACCAGCCTTCTGTCCAAAATTGCTCGGTGACCAAGGCAGCCCTGGAAAGAGGAGAATTGGGGGAGTCAAATAAAGTGGGATTGAAGGTGACGTCCTTGGGAAGGACACTGGCTTTAATCTGTTTGAGCTCTTCTACCCCCGCGTGTGTCACTTCATAAGCCAGGATGAGGATAGACACGGAAGGCTCGTCCTCCAAGTCTTAGGTCTCTGGTGGCGGAGGAGCAGAGGTGGTATCCTTCCCCATCCCGAGCCTCTTCAAAGGGGCGGGTTCCTCCTCTGATATAGGTTCGGAAATATCCTTAGATAGGGGAGATGGCACCGAGACATTCTTAGACTCCCTTTCCCTCTTAGAGCCACCCCTATCTGACCTCTTTCCCTTCCCCGTTGCTGTGACCCTCTTAGGTTCAGCCTCTTTTTTCAAGCTAGGTTGTTGGGGGCCCACCGGAAGCAGACTGGGTGGTGGCAGCAATGTAGGAAGAGGACCTTCAAGTTGGGTAGTGGACGCTTCGGATACCTCCTTTGCCACCCCTACTTGCAAAATAGCAAGTACTGCTTTCTGCCTCCTTTCAATCTCGCTGCCATGGCGAAGGGCAGGAGGGACCTTTTTGGTCATAAGGCCCTTCAAGGAGATCTTCGGAAAGTCCTAGGAACCTACCGAGAAAGAGAGAAGAATAGGGCTATGAATGATTGAGGCATAAGCTATGAAGGCAGTAAGAAAAAAAACTCACTCATAGCTCGCATAAGGCCGTGCTTAACAAAAAGCTTGTTCTGTTGGATGACCTCCTGAAAAGTACCCCGGTAAGCGAACACTCGCCGCACTGCCGCTAAATCTGTGTCGGAGAGGAGGTAGGCAAAAGTGTCCCCTGCCATAAACCAATAACGTGTGAAAACAAATAAAGAAAGATGAACAGAAAATAAAAAAGTGAATGACACACGACACGTAAGGACGCGAAAGCAAATACAAGACTTACTAGGTGGGGAAAGAGTTCGGGGAACGGTGATTTCTGGACTAGGGTCCACAGGAGAGCTCTACCACTCCCCCGCAACCCAGAACCACTGGTTCCTCCAGTTCTTTATTAAAGTGGGATGACCAGTAATAATAGGAGGATATGAACCTCTGGGGGACAAATAGTACCATTCCTTGACATCCGACCTCACATCCTTATCCCTTCTAACGAACTTCTTCAGGGTATATAAGGTGTGGATGATGTGCAACGAGATGGGGTAGTCAGGGTTGACCTCTTGCCACACCATCCAAGTACCCACCGCTTGCGTCCAGAAATTAGGGGCCAACTGGTAGGAGCATAAGTTGTAACTCCTAAGAAGCCCCCTGAAAAAGGGGTGCAGGGGCAGCCTCATCCCACAGGATAAAGCATCATAGCATACGGCCACTTGACCTAGGGGAGGGCTACAGGGTCTAAAAGAAGGCGTAGGGTTTACTAATCGAACCCCTTCTGGCATCCTGAATTTCACCGATGCTCCTGCCAAATCAACGCCTCAGATTTTCGTGGCAATCTCACTGCTTTCCCAAGATTCGGGTTTGGATCAGGGTCCACATGATACCCTGACACTTTATTCACCAGGTCTACCCAACCTTCAAACTAGGCTATTTCCTCCTCAGATAGCCCTAACTCTTCCCTATGTGCCCTAAATGGGGCCCTAATACTTAAGCTGAGGTCATGATGACCAGAAGAAGAGCCCACTACCTCTCCTCTTTCCAAATCCCTATCCCACTTGCTTCGAAGCTCCTGCAAAGAGGCCTCTTCGTCGGATGACAGGTGAGCCATGTAGGTCTGGTTCTTTTCTTCTTCGCTGTCAGAATCATCCAAATAAATTATATCACTGCATTTCCTATTCTTTCTCTTAATCTGCTCCCTAAAGAAGCGGGAACTAAAAATCGATAAAGACAATGGGTAGAAACCTCTAACAAGAATCGCCATTTCCAACAGTTCATGTGAACCCGTTCCCCCAACTCTTTCCATTTTTCTTTTTGTTCTTAAAAATGGGTCAAATCACCAAAAGGAAAACAAAATGCAAAACAAGATTTTCAAACCCACGCTCAAAGATTAAAACTGGAAAAGCTTTGCACATACAAAGGAAAAGAAATTTACCTTCAAAAGCGGACGTTCAAGATTGCACAGTCGAAGTGAAGAACACGCCAATGGAAGGTGTTGAGAGGTAGAGACGATTTGCTGGGTGGAAAACCCTTGAAGAGATACTGAAAGACTTAAAAGAAAAGAAGAGACGCTACAACTTCTTGCAAAAGTGCTACTACGAAATTTCTAAGAATACGGTAAAGGAGAAACAATGAGAAGAAGGAGGCTTTATAGGGAACCCAATAAACCAAAACCCTTGGTCTTTGAGCCGCATGATTAACACGGGTAACCCGCGTCTCTTGGGGGATGGGCTAATCAAAGCGCCAACTGTCAGAAGAAGGGAGAAAACCATTCAGTTACCACAGTGTGCGCCATGCGCGGCAAGATGTCACCCCCCATCCCTTTCTTATTTCTTGGGAACCAATATCAGTAGCCCCCTTGTATTAAATGTGCCTCCTAAGAGACATGCTAGTATAATCCCGACTTTCGCCTGGGAGGTAAAACGAGAGTAGGAGGTCGGCTTTACTTTGAATCCGAGCTCCCCCTAAGGAATGTCATTCCGAGCCTTAAGCTTGCAGCGTCATATGATAATTCCTAGCTAACGGATGGTGGAATAATTATAAAATATTGGATGTAACAAGACAACGAAGTTTGGGCAAAACCGCAATCCTATGGACGTCTACTTACAGAACGTTATCAGAACAAGATTAGTGCTTCGAACCTATGACAAATCCTATCCACCCATGAATGACCACATCGGATTTGAGGGACTAGTGTTGAGACCAAGCCCAAAAAGGAGTATAGTGAACCACCAGCGAGGGCCAAATAGAGGCCCAATGGACCTTGGCCCATGGCTAAAGCTTAGGATATCTCCTTGAGTCAACTTCCGAAGTGGAGCAGTACATGAACTTCTTTAGCCGAACTGGTTTATGACTAGCCAAGGTGTTTTATATTTAGCCGGGGGGCTCCATGGTAACACCTCGGGTGAGTGATGGGACAATAGATGGAGTCAGAGATGTGACACCGCCTTTATCAAAAAGTGACAAGCGCCCATCTCCTACCAACGTAGCAATGATTAGTGCCAAAAAGTAAGATCCTCCTCTCCAACAGCTAGGGTAAATACACGTGTAAAGTCCACCACGTGTCACAATCCGAAACAACAACTTCCTCTATAAATAAGACATTCCTTTCATCCAAACGGGGGTTAGCATTTTCACTTTCTTAACTGAATATATTTACTCTCACTCCACTTTCTCTCTTTTACATATTTATATTTCCCGCACTCAATTTATATTTGCTTGAAATGAGCACTGACTTTGGCATAAGACTGCAAACCGGAGCCACCTCGGCCCCCTTTTGCAAACTGATTGTTTGTCACAGTGCGCAGGAGATCCACATGTTCAAGATGGAGGAGTTGAGACGTGTTGGTCCAAATTCCAGTCAGATTTTGTGGTCAACAATATTGATACATTAATTTTTAAAAAGTTAGGACATGACACATTAGGGAAACACAAAGTACTTTTTTTAATTTTTTAATTTATTATTATTTTAGTCTAATATACAAACAACATATTGTATATTTATTACATCAAAGTGAGCATATTAAATAAAAACAAACTCGTAAGTTAAATTTATCTTCTTTTTTTTTTTAATTGCCGATATTTCTCCCTTCCCTTTTCATTTTGATGCACAGGGGCAGCTCCGACACATGTCCGGCAAGTGTCAGTGTGCGAAACTGACACTTGTTTGACACGTTGACTCAGATAGTGTATGTGCAACCCAGATATTACAAAAACATCCACAAAGAAGTCAATTTTTTTATTTTTTTATTGGTATCTCCTGTACTTTACCGGTACATGTTTTCTAAATATGAAAACTGGATTCGAACTATCTTAATCATAGTAAAACAAAATACACATTTGGAAGCTGGAGCAAGAACTACTTAGCATGGTCAGCATCTCCTGCCATCTTCATTTTCTTGTATCTTCTTGAGTATTTCAAAAATGGTTCTGAGGAACCATGCTTGACATTTTCAGAAGCTCCTCCGCCCTCTGTATTGGTGTTACCTTTGCTGCTTGACTCTTTCTTTCCATCCGTCTCCTCGGATACTGTCAAGAGTTGAAGAAGTTCCATAGGGAGAGAAGCAGGATCCAGATCCCAACTATCCTTTGGAACATTTTGAGCTTCACTACCAGTTAGCATGTAGGATGGGACCGGATGAGAGAATCGAAGCATCTCTTCTCTTGGAATTGTATGGATTTCTATTGGATCCGAACGCTGGCGAAATACTGACGTGAAGCCAGCAACTTTTATCAAAGGAGAGACACTGACACCTTTGTCTTCATTGTAATCTTCAACAATTACCACAACGTTGTATTTATGTATCACCTCATCTTCAGTGAGTTCATTCCAATCCACGGACCAATTTCCATCTGGCACACTCATCAACATTGTTTCTTCAACACTTGCATTGAGCTAACTAGTGCCATCACACATGAAAGAATCTTACAGCTGGGATGTCTTGCTTGAACCAAGAAGCACAGCACATTTATTTTTACTAATCTTCAGATCATTAAGAGCTGATGGCTTCTCCTTTTCCATTTTCAAGCCCTTCCTATTTGCAGATCCCAATTCTGGAGCAATGTTCCACTGTTTTAACTTTGCAAGGATTTCTGTCTTGGCCTTTCCCATCAGCATGGTACGAAATTCTGATTGAGACAACTTCTTTGTGCTTGCAGACTGATCACTAGCTGGAGTAACTATTTCGTCTCCAAAACTACCCTTAAGATTTCCAAATGAAATTGAACAGGCCGCTGCCTCTTGGCACCCTCTCTTGGAACTCCCTGCCGCAGCAAGCGAGCCAGGCTTCTGATGGTGGAAGGACCTAGGAAATTGTGAACTGCGAATCCTTCCAGAAGAGGAAGCAGAATCCTGTTTCGCCAGAAAGGGTTCTCGACAGTTGGGACACATTAGAGTTTGATCAAGATAAATCTTCAGGAACTCATATAGCATCCGGCACTTATGACATAAAGTCCAAAAAGTTTCAGGTCTTGATGCAGGAGGACTAGGAATCAGCTGAGAATTGCTGGAACTGGAAGGAGCGTGCTGATGATGCCTGGTGGGTGTCTGTCTCCCTGGAATACGTTGGGTGGGAAAATTTTGAAAACTGGGGGCAATTATAGGAGGATTTTGATGGTTACCAACATAATCATGATAAAAAATGGCAGCCACTTCTGGAGTCATGTGCCAAGAACCACTGGCAGCAGCTGGTTCCCTTGGCCAGGGTGGAGTGATCCATACTGAGAACAGGTGGCTGTTTCTGGAGTAGTTTGATGAACAGGAATGTATTGGCTGCTAAAGACTGTTGACTGATAGCTTGGCCAGAGTGGAGGAGGATTGTAATGTGAACCTGTGGTGATAGCCGGATTCCTTGAGCAAATTGGCACGTTCTGGTCCTTGCCAGAAGCTGTCATATTTTTAGCAGAGCGGGAGCAGTTGTTCAAATTACCAAAAGTGTATATATCCGCTGGAAATGGAGGATTCCCAACTGAAACCCTCGCGTTAACTCTTAAATTTATCTTCATATCATACACTAGTTTGTTGCCCTTGTCAAAAAGCACACACTGGGCTTGAAAAAGAAGTTTGAATGCTTCTTGAGCCCCAAGGGACTTGTTTTTGTCAGGGTGAAGAGCCAGAGCCATTCTTTCATGTGCTTTACGCAGGGTTTCCACGTCAGCCAAGGGGTCGACACCAAGAATCTCATACCAATTTAATTCTCCATTTGTTTTCTTCTCATAGCCATCATAGAAATTAATGACCTTGAGGAGCTGAGAGAGATCATCAAGTGAAGGAAATAGCATTTCCGCCTTTAAAGGATATCTTTTGGCTCCAGCAATGTCCTTCTCTTTTAATTTCTTCTCGGCAATAGCTTTACAACTAATAGCCTCTTCTTTATTGATTCCCGTTGTAGAAACTATCATATTTGCTTCTGTAAACCTAAAGAATAAAGTTCAACATAAGAAACATGAATATAATGGGTATGTACAAATCTTACAAATAATGAATTCAAACTCGAAAGGAAACAGTAAAAACAGACAAAAATCAACAAAATCCTAAAGAAGCCACTCTTAAGGCTTGGAAAACTTGCAAATCAACGCATCTTCTTATCAAAAAGTTAATGAAGCCACCAATCAGGTATTCAAATAATTTTAATTACCTAAATTCCAATTCCATTTATGCAATTGAATGTCTCTTTCATTCAAAGAATCTATGCTCTGAACTTAAAAGATTTTAATACTCAATTTATCATCTAAAAAACATTAAATACTGAAAAAAAAAGTAGCTAAAAGAAGTGGAAAAAGTTCACAATCCAGTTACCAGGAATGTCGGCTTACGAAAAGGCACCCTAAGATATCCAGTATGCAGAAATTTATCTGTCTATTCTTTTTTCTTTCAAAAAGAAAGTTCAGTAGGCATGACAAACGTAGGATATATGCATCATTCTACATAATATTTCACTTTTACGTGTTAACGAACTCTATATTTCAACTCAATGCTAGAGCAGTCTACGTGACTTATGGTCCAAACAGAAGGAACAAAAGAAAAAGAAAAAAATAAAAAGATCTGAGTAACAAGATGTGCAAAGTTTGAAAGAAATGGATCTGAATTAGCCAAAGCCTGGATCAAGATTAGAAGATATCTATACTACCATGCTATGCGGAAATTATACAAATCAAGAAGTCAATGAAATCTATACAAATAGAAGTACACACATTCTCACACATTATCATTACAAAGGACCAATATCTTTGCAAACAGCAGCCGCCAGCCGACAAACTACGTTACCCAAATTCCAAGCGCCGCAGTTATGTAGCCACAATTTAAGACCATCTATATATTGTTGTTATCTATTTCGCGTAACCGAAATAAACGGAAGCATTGAAAACTAGCCAAAAACATAATTCGAAAAAATACGAAGGAAATCCAAATTGGTAAGATCCATAAAATTGAATGTGTCTTTCTGCATGGTTCCGTACAAGCCTGAATGTGTCTTTCTGCAGTGATACTAATTTTTAGGGGGAAAAACATTTGTTTGGCCGGATATCGAATCTTTGAGTTCTATTAAATCACGGCTTAATTAGTTGTCTGTTATGATAATTAATTTTGAACAAGATTCATTAAGTAGAAACATCTTAATGACATCTTGTTAATATAGATAAAGGCATCAACATGAACCAATGAACTAAATTATTGAAAACTGAAACCCTGTGCCAAACTGGCTTCAAAACTCCGGATAAATATATATACACGCACATAGATATTCTTCCCCAACACAATAGGGAGCAAAAGGAAAAAAAAATCAATTGATGCTTTGAATTCATCATTTCGAATCTCTTCAAGTTTTCATGAAAAATTACAATTTCAGTGACAGTAGAAAGTTAATTCTTTTATCCTTTTAAAATGCAAGCAAAAATTCTGATTCAAAAAGTGATTCAAATGAAGCTCGGCAATGTTTTCTGTTCTTTAAAGAAGTTCCAAGCAATTAAAATCAAAGCAAAAGTGACACCCATCAAATAATTCAAACATTACCCAGAGATTCATACCTGATATTTGTGAATGAACTCAAAAGATTCCAGTCCTCAGTGATAGCGAAATTTTCTCTGAAAGGAAAAGGTATAATAATATTCAAACTTGGTATGAAAATGAGAAATTCAAAAAACCCATAAATAAAGATTTATACATGATCAAATTCACATGCAAAATCACCGAATGAAGCAATTTGACTAAAACCCTGAATTCCCATATCATCAATAAACATGCAATCGACATCCCGAGTTCTGTGAGTACATAAATATGTGAGCATGTATCACTGATCAAACGGAAATGGAGATAATGGAGATACATATACATGTAGTACATATAGAAAATCATCAAGATGGAGTATATAATTTACCTCGTTCAAAAGTAATCTGAATATATGGGGTGCCGTTTGATGAATTTGTTGCAAACGAAAATTGATGAAATGTTTAACTTCTTTCTTTTAGCACCACGGATCCAAAGAATTTTAGCTGAGCAAATTCTTCTTGTTAATATAGCAAACCCAAAAGTTTGTTTAATAGAAAATTGTGAAACAAAAACTGAATAGACGAAGAGTAAATGAAAATGTCACCGATTTTTTGCAGTTGACAGTTACTTTTATTTTTGGATTATTTGAAGCAATTTAAAGTTATACCCCAACCATGGTTAACTTTTGACCAAAGCTAGTTGGCCAAATTTTTGAATTTCAATCTTTTCGTGTTCATATTTTTATTGTTTTCTGAAATTTTTGATCTTATGCAACTATGTTTCATAAAACAAGTTCTGCTATAGTACAAATAACAAGCTTATTCATTGTCTTTTTTTATTTGCTCGTTTTTCAAATCACTTTTACTTTTTAAATGGCATTGATGAGGCTGCTATATTTTTACAGATTACGTGAAATCTATATGAATTCCTCAAAGTTTTGCATCAGTCTGATGATGTTCAGATTACAACAACAATTTCAATTACTGAAGTTGACAAAAAAGAGTCAGCATGACGTGCATCTGAGCTGTCATCATCGAAGGCCGGGATTTTGAATGATATCAGCTTTTGTATCACGCTAAGATCATTGCAATCTGAATTTATTACACACCAATTTCATTTAATAGGTGATAACAGCATTATCCAAAGCCAACCATGGTTAATGAGAGTGGACCCACATGACGCATGTTTTTGAGTTGTCAGTATTTGCCAAAGCCAGCCATGGTTAATGAGAGTGGACCCACATGACACAGGTTTTTGAGTTGTCATCACCGAATGTATCCCACGAAGCACATTAGTTGTCATCACCGAATGCATCTTTTCTTGCCACAAAAATTATCTGGTGTGTATGTATGATCCTTGCACCAGATAATAAGCATCCTCATTTTCGGTGCTTCAGAATAAAGCCAATGAACCAGCTAAGGTTGGACAAAAAAGATACCAAATGCCTTGTCATCATGCTTGAATCACATTTATTGAGCATATCAAATGAGACTTGGGATAAAGTATCATAAAATTTATGACGTGATAAAATGTGAGAATAGTGCGTTTGATTTTATGCCCTAGACAAAGTATCATAATTTTTTTTTAAAGTATCATGACGTGATAAAATTCCACCCTAAGTATCATAAAAATATGAAAAAGTTTCGTGTTATGATATGAAAAATTTGAAAATATTATCAGTATCAGACTTTGATACTTTAAAAGTATCATAATATGATACTTAATGAAAACACTATTTTTCCAAAAAAAAAAAAAAATGAAGTATTTTTCATTGATTATTTAAAATGAAGTAAATTTCAATTATGACACAAAAAGTTAGATATTTTTGCAAACGCCCCTTCAATTTTTGTCAAAAAATAAATACTTGAGAAGGGTTTAGTCCCAGGTTGGCTGAGTGTTTCTCTAAGGATTCAAATCTTCGACCTTAAGAGGCTTGTTGGGCTATCCCGGTACCACTAAACTCTTCTCAGGGGACAATCTATGTATTGCAAGACGTCACAGGCTACAGTCAATAGACACCACAAATCTTTTTAGAATAACCTAGAAAGGTGGAAAACATAAGATTAATGATATTCTTCACAAAAAATTCAATATAGCAGAAAAATTGCATGAACTTTGAAGACAGTATGAGAAAAACATATTAATAAGTCAAATATTATTTTTTGAAGGGAAAATCCAATAGGCTGACAATTGTATATATGCATTATCTTGCATAAAATTACACCTTTATGTTCTTAAGGATTCAACTCATCATAAATGAGTCTACATGAGACCTTATGATCCGAACAGAAGGAAGGGGAAAAAAGCTGACTAAACTAGATATCCTAATTTTTTTTAAGAAGTTGACCTGAATTAGCCAAAGCCCTAAATTAATATTAGAAGAAAACTATACTACCATGCTTATGGTAATTATACGAATCAAGAAGTCTACGAAGCTAATAACACACGTCGATAATCCCATACATATAGGCATGCATATTTACCTCACTCACTTAGTGGTTACATATATGTGTACATATTTGAGAGCTGCAAATTGTAGCGCCCCGAGTTCCGTATACCCGATTCACTACGTCATTTTCTGTCTAAATTTTTCGAATAATATTTTCTGCAAATTGTTAACCTTTCTTGATTATGCTGTGGAACAGGGATTCATCTCTCCATTTTCCAGAAGGCTTCTTATTTCTGCTCCTACTATTGATGAACTACTGGATAAGCTGCAGTCATATATCTCAATACAAGATCCAGCAGGAGTTAAAATAGATTGGTCGCAAGGAAGGGGAATCAAGCGAAAATGGAGTCCGGTTAATGTAAATTTAACTCTTTGAATCTTAGAATAGGTGGGGGTAGAGTACGGAGTATTCTCACTCTCGAGACACCCCTCCATTTACTAGGATTTCCTTAATGTTTAAATCTTGTGTGTACTTCAAAGATTCCAGGTGGTAGATTACGGAGTATTCTTACTCTCGAAACACACCTCTTTGAAGGTTTCTTTATTTCCTCAAAAGATCAGAGGTGGTAGGATACGGCTACTCCGGAAACACATCTCTCATTCTGAGGATTATCCCATGCTTCTCTCGTTTGCTTTTGTGTGTTTCATGTATTTCCTTTCCAGTGTGACTCTTGTGTGTTCTCCTTATGAGAAAATAATAAAATTTCTGTTATCATCTACTAAATCTCGTTTGTGATGTAAATGAACTTGCATGTCTAACCTTAATTCCTTTAGTAGATGCTTATCATATTATGCTCTTAATTCCAAATGATAAAATTCTGGATAGAGTCTCCCTTGTAATTTGGACTTATCCAAACCATAAGCATACTTCATAACTCACAATAATAAATAACTCCACATTTGATCACAACGATCTAAAATATTGAAAACGATTCCAACACTTCAATATCATCAAAATATCCCATAATTCAATTCATAATTCCTCAACATAGAAATTTCAAATCATATTTTTCAATATCACAATATTACTTCCTTCCATACCTTAATTGGCTCAAAAGACTACTCATAATTATAAATATATGCCATAAATCATATTCCCAAAATTTATTCACAAAGCCAAACTTCATAATAAATTTCTCTTCAACATAGAGGCATAATTCATTTACTCAACATAATATCCATTACTTAATTTTCAATAAAATCATATTGTTCCCATTATGCTCAACACTCGTTTTCTTAAAAAAAATTTCTCATAATCATACATTAAAGCATATAAGTTATGACAAAGCATAACAACATCATTATTTTCGAAGAAATACATTCTTATTTCTCATAAATCATAAGTATCCGAAATACTCTTCATTCTTTCTCATAAATCAATAAAATGAGTTTTCGAAATACTGAAATAACTTTAAACATCATAAACTTCTTTACCTCGGAGTTGGTGGAACGAATGATGGCAGTGGCAATCTTCATCAATAAAATTTTATAATGGAAAATATTTCTTGAAAATTCTTTTTGAAAATTTTTCCAGTCTACAGAAACGCAGACTAGCTCTGATACCAACTTGTAGCGCCCCGAGTTCCGTATACCCGATTCACTACGTCATTTTCTGTCTAAATTTTTCGAATAATATTTTTGCGGAAGAAATAATTGAAATTCATTTTTGGCAACATTAAATAAACTGTAATGGCCGCTAAAATTGAAAACATTTATGAAACATTTGAAATAGTAAATCGAACCATTAATATTGTAAAGAAATTGCCAATATCATAATTTTTCAAATAAATGAACTTCTCTAAATTATTCGATTGTTTGGAAAATACGGAAATCATTAACGTCAAACTTTCAACCGTTCAACGATTATTGCCACCATCATTCATCGCTCGCCACCGTCTCCGAAATCTGCAAAACTGTTAAAAGTAGGGTGAGTATTTCATGGGGGAAATACTCAGTAGACTCATCGCATATTAATTTAATTTATAAGATGATTAAACACATAAATCCCGGCTCTTTATAAAACGGGCATTGATAGAGCTTCTTTATAAAACTGCTCTTGATAAAACTCATATTGTGCATTACAGCACGGGACATATTTTGCAAATCATAGGCTCTTTGAAAACAGCTCTTTGAAAACCATATACTTATAAAAATATTTTAATTATGCCAAGCATAATTTCTTTTGAAAGCATAACATAAGATATGATTGAAATCCTCATAAACATAAATAGACACAAGAACTTTACCGAACTTAGGTGGCAAGAATTCTTATGCAGTAAAATCATAATAACAGTAAGTTTTCATCATAACATAGGATAAGATCGAAATCCTCATAAATATAAGAATTTTACCGAACTTAGGTGGTAAGAATTCTTATGTAGTAAGATCATAATAACAGTAAGTTTTCATCATAACATAGGATAAGATCGAAATCCTCATAAATATAAGAATTTTACCGAACTTAGGTGGTAAGAATTCTTATGTAGTAAGATCATAATAACAGTAAGTATACCAAAACATAATTCATGAAATTCATAGGGATCATTTCCATCATAACATAAGATAGGATCGAAATCCTCATAAACATACGCGACAGGAATTTTACCGAACTTAGGTGGTAAATCCTCATAAACATATGGAAAGACAGGAATTTTACCGAACTTAGGTGGTAAATCCTCATAAACTTATGGAGACACAGAATTCTACCGAACTTAGGTGGTAAGAATTCTTATGCGTAGCAATGATCCAAAACATATAAAACATTATCGTAAAAACATAGGGTATACTTACTTTTCATAAAACATACTTAATTTTCTTGAAAATTGACTTTCACAAGTCACATGACATTTATATGAAATCATAATTTAAATCAATTAATAAGTGCGAGTCTACCTCAAATCCGACGAGTGCAAAGTTGAGCGGGAATGACTTCAATTTCTTTAAATTCTCCGTACGCTTCGTCTTAGCCAATAAGTCACTTTAGTATATCGAATATATAGTTCAAAATGATAAATTATAATTTGAGGACTAAAATTGATGTTTTGAAAGTTGAGGGACTAAAATGAATACTTTTGAAAACTTGGGCTTAAAATCAAATAAAGTAAATCAGCAGGGACTGAAATGATAAGTTTAAAAGCTGAAAGGACTGAAATAAAACCTTTTTAAAACTCGGGGACTGATTTGAAAGCCTTTGAAACTTGGGGACTGAAATAAATAACTTTGGAAAGTTAAGGACCAAATTGAAATTTCTGAAAATTAATATATTAACATCAAATTCATCTTTCATTTCCCGACCTAAAGGAATAAGAGAGAGAGAGAGGTTGCGGCGCAAACAGGAGAAATCGGTGAAGGTGCATTCTGCTGGCGATTCGCCGGTGAAATGCCGTGGTCGAGCGGCGGTAGTGAGTGGCGAAAGCAAGGGTTCTGATTTTAGGGCTTGGGTGCGAGAAACAAGGGCGAAATCGAAACAAAATCGAAGCTGTAAGTTATGGTTTTCCGGCGATAATCCGGCCAGAAAAGGGTCAAGTATTGAGGTAAGTATGTGGGATCCATCTATTCTTGGTTTTGGGTTTATATCGAGTTGGGATCGAGGATTATGTTGTGCGATTTTTTGGATTTGGGTGCAGGGGTTTGAATTGATTGTGGAACTTCTCCAGGTTGGGCAGCAGTAGTGATTTGGTTATTGCAGTGGCGTGCTGCAACCTGCAAGGGTCGAGTGAGGTTGATGATGATGATGCTGGTGATGATGTTGGGTGGAACGGTTGGTTGCGGCGGTTGCAGGTGCGGGCATGTCTTGGTTGATTGAAATCAGTGACCATTTCTGGTGGTGGAAATGGTGGAATCCGATGGTGACTTGCTTCGTTAATGGTGGATCAACAGCTTTGGTGAATTTGGGTGTTTGATAGCAGCAGAATTGTTGAAACTTTGTTTGGTGATGGTAGTGGTTTGATATGAAGATTGGGAATTGCAGTTTGGTTGTTTGTTGTTGAATTGACACTAGGTGGTGGTTGTTTGGTTGAGCAGAGGGTGTAGGTGGAGGCTTGGTGATGAATCGATGAATTGAATCAGGTTGATGGAGGTTGAGGGCAGTGTTGGTGGCCGTGACTGTGGAGCTGAAATGGTTGCAGATTGGGATTTGAGTTGAGTTGGCTGCAGTGAAGTAATATGATTCAGGTTGTTATGGTGATTGCAAAAATTGGGGATTGAAGTATTGTTGCTTGACATTAGAGCTGCTGGTGGTGGAGGAGATGATTTCTTGAATTCATGATAATGGATTGGTCTGATATGTATAAAGAGAAGCATCTTTCTTGCTGGAAAGATGGTTTTGTAAAATAATATGGTGGAGAATATCATGATTTGGAGGGGTGGTGATGATAATGATGATGCTTGTATAATGTGATGAAAAGGAGTATAAAGAGAAAGCAAAACGTGTGAAATAAAATTTTGATTATGATAAGAATTGGACTAACTTTGATTCGGAATTGTATTAAAAACTGATATATTTTGAACTGAAAATATGATTTTGAAATAATACTTTGAATAAATAATTAAAGTAATATAATTTTAGAAATTCGAACATTTAATTTAAAATCGAACAAATTCGATATTTCTTGACTTGGCTAGACGAACACGTCGCGGCGTTAACTTCAAAATAATAAATAAAATAGTAGCGACACAATTTTCTAAATATTAAAATAATTATTTATTGCATAAAAATTCTGGGTCGCTATAATCTTACCTCCTTAAAATAATTTCGTCCTCGAAATTAAACTTACTTAATCTTAAAATTTCTGAATACTTAATCAGAATCTCTTCTTCTTATCATCGAATATTCTCAAAATAATCAAAACAATTCCCAATCGTATGTAAAAATTTCATCATATCTTGTAGTATTCATGTAACTTGTCACTTATCATCGTATCATGTGACCTCAAATATTCGTATATATCTCTAAAATTTCAACAAATCTTTACTGACATATCGTATCATAATAATTTTTCCTTTCTTATTATCCAAAATTCCCAAAATAATCAAAGAATTACCTGAATATTTTCTCTACGTAATATACCCAAACATATCAACATAATATCATCAACTTATCTTTCCAATATTTGTAACCCAAAAATTTAGTAAACAAATATCTCCCAAAACTAAGATTCTTTACTTAAATGTCACCACATTTCCTGCAAAGTATTTCTTTCACTTGTATATATGTATGAATTCTGATTCAATACGGTACTCATTTAACTTTCCACGTATCATCACACTATACCAAGATTATCATTATTAAACAAAATATCAGTACCCATAATCCAAGAAAATATTCCAAATCTCCAATCAAATCTCCTTTATCGATAAAATTTACAGCGCATTACTTTGTCTCCTCTTTTCCATTAAAATAATCCTGCTCTTTCTTGCTGGACACAACATCACGCGGATTCACTCAGATCCTTAATGCTTTTAAATAGTTCGTGATGGGAAGAGGTTGAATCATCAAACAATGGATATCATCCTTACAAACATCCGCAAGTATTATTCCAGTCTTCCTATGAATGATCTGAGAAAGATCTATAGAATAAGGCTCGAAAGATTGAGGTTGCTGATGACTCATGGTATTCCAGAAGATGTTCGCTGGTTGATAGAAGCAAAGGTTCGACTATCTGGTGAATTACCATCAACATTTCCTAAACACATGCCTGGTTTAGGCAAAAGCACGTTTGCAAAGAAACGAAGAGCAAAAAGACTGGGTGGTTGCTACAAATGTGCTCGTTGGAATTGTGATACTCGTTGCAAATCAGTAGGATATTCTTCTACTAATCGGGATGATAAAATCGAATTCATAAAGGGTGGACTGAGTAAGGAGTCTTTGGATGATATTCGACTGACTCTTGAGACGCACCCAAGTGGTTATGTACAACGTGAACTTCTCTCCTTATACGCTCAGTTTAACGAGGACAAAAATCGTTATAGTCTCCAAAATATAATAGCAAAAGATCCTGTTTGCCAGTCTGTTTTACAAAATGAGGCTTCTGGCAGTTCAGCAATGATATAAGGTAAATCTTTTGATATGCTTTTTAAAATATTTTGCTATTTTCTTTAACGCGTTTTGGAAATAAAAATATTTTCCTTTCTCGAGTTTTGATAAAGCTGGAAATAAATATATTTTTCTTTTCTCGAGGTTTGATAAAGCTGGAAATAAATCACCGAAAGGTGATATCTTTGATAAAATAGTCAAAAGTTGGCCGATTTTGTCAAAAAGTGAATCTTTACTTTTTCAGAATCAATCAAAAACAGTAAATTTTTCCGGCTTTAAATAGCCAAACATATTTCATAGTTCAGGCATCCCAAAATCACATCTTCTTCGTAAGTTTTCCTTTCTTTACTATCAAAGATGGAAGCACCAAAACTTCGACAGATCAAAACTATTTGTGTATTTTGTGGATCAAAAGTGGGGAAAGGCTTCGGTTATCTAGAAGCGGCTGTAGATCTTGGAAAGAAACTGGGGGAAAAAGGTATCACTCTTGTGTATGGGGGTGGTAGCAGTGGTCTAATGGGTTGTGTTTCCCAATCTGCTCTTGCAGAGAAATCAAAAGTAATCGGTGTCATACCTGTCCCTTTGGTAGATGTTGCAGGCAAAACACGAGGGCATGAAGTTCAAACCTTATCCATCCATGAACGCATAACTTGTATGCTATATGGTTCTGATGCCTTTATAGCCCTGCCCGGAGGTTTTGGTACCTTAGAAGAAATCTTTAACATTACCTCGTGGGCTCAACTAGATCTCCATACTAAGCCTATTGGGCTTCTGAATGTTAACAATTTCTTTGATGGTTTGTTAACCTTTCTTGATTATGCTGTGGAACAGGGATTCATCTCTCCATTTTCCAGAAGGCTTCTTATTTCTGCTCCTACTATTGATGAACTACTGGATAAGCTGCAGTCATATATCTCAATACAAGATCCAGCAGGAGTTAAAATAGATTGGTCGCAAGGAAGGGGAATCAAGCGAAAATGGAGTCCGGTTAATGTAAATTTAACTCTTTGAATCTTAGAATAGGTGGGGGTAGAGTACGGAGTATTCTCACTCTCGAGACACCCCTCCATTTACTAGGATTTCCTTAATGTTTAAATCTTGTGTGTACTTCAAAGATTCCAGGTGGTAGATTACGGAGTATTCTTACTCTCGAAACACACCTCTTTGAAGGTTTCTTTATTTCCTCAAAAGATCAGAGGTGGTAGGATACGGCTACTCCGGAAACACATCTCTCATTCTGAGGATTATCCCATGCTTCTCTCGTTTGCTTTTGTGTGTTTCATGTATTTCCTTTCCAGTGTGACTCTTGTGTGTTCTCCTTATGAGAAAATAATAAAATTTCTGTTATCATCTACTAAATCTCGTTTGTGATGTAAATGAACTTGCATGTCTAACCTTAATTCCTTTAGTAGATGCTTATCATATTATGCTCTTAATTCCAAATGATAAAATTCTGGATAGAGTCTCCCTTGTAATTTGGACTTATCCAAACCATAAGCATACTTCATAACTCACAATAATAAATAACTCCACATTTGATCACAACGATCTAAAATATTGAAAACGATTCCAACACTTCAATATCATCAAAATATCCCATAATTCAATTCATAATTCCTCAACATAGAAATTTCAAATCATATTTTTCAATATCACAATATTACTTCCTTCCATACCTTAATTGGCTCAAAAGACTACTCATAATTATAAATATATGCCATAAATCATATTCCCAAAATTTATTCACAAAGCCAAACTTCATAATAAATTTCTCTTCAACATAGAGGCATAATTCATTTACTCAACATAATATCCATTACTTAATTTTCAATAAAATCATATTGTTCCCATTATGCTCAACACTCGTTTTCTTAAAAAAAATTTCTCATAATCATACATTAAAGCATATAAGTTATGACAAAGCATAACAACATCATTATTTTCGAAGAAATACATTCTTATTTCTCATAAATCATAAGTATCCGAAATACTCTTCATTCTTTCTCATAAATCAATAAAATGAGTTTTCGAAATACTGAAATAACTTTAAACATCATAAACTTCTTTACCTCGGAGTTGGTGGAACGAATGATGGCAGTGGCAATCTTCATCAATAAAATTTTATAATGGAAAATATTTCTTGAAAATTCTTTTTGAAAATTTTTCCAGTCTACAGAAACGCAGACTAGCTCTGATACCAACTTGTAGCGCCCCGAGTTCCGTATACCCGATTCACTACGTCATTTTCTGTCTAAATTTTTCGAATAATATTTTTGCGGAAGAAATAATTGAAATTCATTTTTGGCAACATTAAATAAACTGTAATGGCCGCTAAAATTGAAAACATTTATGAAACATTTGAAATAGTAAATCGAACCATTAATATTGTAAAGAAATTGCCAATATCATAATTTTTCAAATAAATGAACTTCTCTAAATTATTCGATTGTTTGGAAAATACGGAAATCATTAACGTCAAACTTTCAACCGTTCAACGATTATTGCCACCATCATTCATCGCTCGCCACCGTCTCCGAAATCTGCAAAACTGTTAAAAGTAGGGTGAGTATTTCATGGGGGAAATACTCAGTAGACTCATCGCATATTAATTTAATTTATAAGATGATTAAACACATAAATCCCGGCTCTTTATAAAACGGGCATTGATAGAGCTTCTTTATAAAACTGCTCTTGATAAAACTCATATTGTGCATTACAGCACGGGACATATTTTGCAAATCATAGGCTCTTTGAAAACAGCTCTTTGAAAACCATATACTTATAAAAATATTTTAATTATGCCAAGCATAATTTCTTTTGAAAGCATAACATAAGATATGATTGAAATCCTCATAAACATAAATAGACACAAGAACTTTACCGAACTTAGGTGGCAAGAATTCTTATGCAGTAAAATCATAATAACAGTAAGTTTTCATCATAACATAGGATAAGATCGAAATCCTCATAAATATAAGAATTTTACCGAACTTAGGTGGTAAGAATTCTTATGTAGTAAGATCATAATAACAGTAAGTTTTCATCATAACATAGGATAAGATCGAAATCCTCATAAATATAAGAATTTTACCGAACTTAGGTGGTAAGAATTCTTATGTAGTAAGATCATAATAACAGTAAGTATACCAAAACATAATTCATGAAATTCATAGGGATCATTTCCATCATAACATAAGATAGGATCGAAATCCTCATAAACATACGCGACAGGAATTTTACCGAACTTAGGTGGTAAATCCTCATAAACATATGGAAAGACAGGAATTTTACCGAACTTAGGTGGTAAATCCTCATAAACTTATGGAGACACAGAATTCTACCGAACTTAGGTGGTAAGAATTCTTATGCGTAGCAATGATCCAAAACATATAAAACATTATCGTAAAAACATAGGGTATACTTACTTTTCATAAAACATACTTAATTTTCTTGAAAATTGACTTTCACAAGTCACATGACATTTATATGAAATCATAATTTAAATCAATTAATAAGTGCGAGTCTACCTCAAATCCGACGAGTGCAAAGTTGAGCGGGAATGACTTCAATTTCTTTAAATTCTCCGTACGCTTCGTCTTAGCCAATAAGTCACTTTAGTATATCGAATATATAGTTCAAAATGATAAATTATAATTTGAGGACTAAAATTGATGTTTTGAAAGTTGAGGGACTAAAATGAATACTTTTGAAAACTTGGGCTTAAAATCAAATAAAGTAAATCAGCAGGGACTGAAATGATAAGTTTAAAAGCTGAAAGGACTGAAATAAAACCTTTTTAAAACTCGGGGACTGATTTGAAAGCCTTTGAAACTTGGGGACTGAAATAAATAACTTTGGAAAGTTAAGGACCAAATTGAAATTTCTGAAAATTAATATATTAACATCAAATTCATCTTTCATTTCCCGACCTAAAGGAATAAGAGAGAGAGAGAGGTTGCGGCGCAAACAGGAGAAATCGGTGAAGGTGCATTCTGCTGGCGATTCGCCGGTGAAATGCCGTGGTCGAGCGGCGGTAGTGAGTGGCGAAATCAAGGGTTCTGATTTTAGGGCTTGGGTGCGAGAAACAAGGGCGAAATCGAAACAAAATCGAAGCTGTAAGTTATGGTTTTCCGGCGATAATCCGGCCAGAAAAGGGTCAAGTATTGAGGTAAGTATGTGGGATCCATCTATTCTTGGTTTTGGGTTTATATCGAGTTGGGATCGAGGATTATGTTGTGCGATTTTTTGGATTTGGGTGCAGGGGTTTGAATTGATTGTGGAACTTCTCCAGGTTGGGCAGCAGTAGTGATTTGGTTATTGCAGTGGCGTGCTGCAACCTGCAAGGGTCGAGTGAGGTTGATGATGATGATGCTGGTGATGATGTTGGGTGGAACGGTTGGTTGCGGCGGTTGCAGGTGCGGGCATGTCTTGGTTGATTGAAATCAGTGACCATTGCTGGTGGTGGAAATGGTGGAATCCGATGGTGACTTGCTTCGTTAATGGTGGATCAACAGCTTTGGTGAATTTGGGTGTTTGATAGCAGCAGAATTGTTGAAACTTTGTTTGGTGATGGTAGTGGTTTGATATGAAGATTGGGAATTGCAGTTTGGTTGTTTGTTGTTGAATTGACACTAGGTGGTGGTTGTTTGGTTGAGCAGAGGGTGTAGGTGGAGGCTTGGTGATGAATCGATGAATTGAATCAGGTTGATGGAGGTTGAGGGCAGTGTTGGTGGCCGTGACTGTGGAGCTGAAATGGTTGCAGATTGGGATTTGAGTTGAGTTGGCTGCAGTGAAGTAATATGATTCAGGTTGTTATGGTGATTGCAAAAATTGGGGATTGAAGTATTGTTGCTTGACATTAGAGCTGCTGGTGGTGGAGGAGATGATTTCTTGAATTCATGATAATGGATTGGTCTGATATGTATAAAGAGAAGCATCTTTCTTGCTGGAAAGATGGTTTTGTAAAATAATATGGTGGAGAATATCATGATTTGGAGGGGTGGTGATGATAATGATGATGCTTGTATAATGTGATGAAAAGGAGTATAAAGAGAAAACAAAACGTGTGAAATAAAATTTTGATTATGATAAGAATTGGACTAACTTTGATTCGGAATTGTATTAAAAACTGATATATTTTGAACTGAAAATATGATTTTGAAATAATACTTTGAATAAATAATTAAAGTAATATAATTTTAGAAATTCGAACATTTAATTTAAAATCGAACAAATTCGATATTTCTTGACTTGGCTAGACGAACACGTCGCGGCGTTAACTTCAAAATAATAAATGAAATAGTAGCGACACAATTTTCTAAATATTAAAATAATTATTTATTGCATAAAAATTCTGGGTCGCTATACAAATATATTCGTAAACTACAGTTGTTCAACTAGGAATTTCCGTCACGGACACACATACATGCGTGTAACCGAAAAAAATGGAAGCATTAAAGACAATAACATAATCCGACAAAACACTACATTTTCAGAAGATCTTAACTGGTAGGATCCATAGATTGAAAATAGTCTTTATAGGCTGAGAGCATAGAAGTTTGAAAAGCCAAAGAACTTTCAGCAGTGGGCGGCCAACCATAAAAAAGGCATCATTTGACACGACTTCCATTTTTGTGAGTTCTATAAATCTTGACGTAATCCATAGCTTGTTTTATTGATTAATTTCAAATGGGGTTTGATTAAAGTTTCCATCTTAAAGACGTTATCTAAGAAACATGAAAGGAAACAACAAGAAATGACAAACTAAATTACCGAACCCATGCCAAACTTGCATAAAAACTTTACTCAAACCTATATCCACTTGCAAAAGTCTTTCTAACTAACAAATAGTAAAAAAAAATAATATCCTTTAAATAATTCAAAACATATCAGCAACCTTTACGAGAACTTGAAGTCTATTCATTCATCTCCTTCGAGTTTTGATGAGAGACTCCAATCTTCCACCACAGTGGAAACTTAAGTCATATTCAAAAAAAAAAAAAAAAAAAGCTTCAAATGGACCTCGGCAATATCCTGAAAATAAATAAAAATCAAATACATTCCAAGCAATTGAAACAAAAGGAAAACAAACACAAGTCACATATTTCACTCATACCCAGAAATTCATACCTCGTATTTCAAGCAAGCATAAGGTCTTCCATTCCTCAATAATAGTGGAAATGATATCTAAACTAAATATGATCCTATTAATTTTATTTAATTATTTGCATATTTTTTAGGACCATTCATGAGGCTACCAATTCATAGAGATTATGTGTGATTTGGATGGATTCATCAAAGTTACTTTACAGATTTCATCAGATTTTTTGTAATATGTTCATGACCACAAAAATCAGTTTATTACAACCGAGTATTTACTGAGTTTGACAGAGTTGTACGAGGTAAACAAGGGATGTATCTAACCACGCATAGTGGGCTCCAATGAACACACATGAGATTTTTTGTGCAAGTTTCTGGATAAAGGTTGTGAGTGAGGGCTGTGTTGGGAATTAGGACGCAACTAATCCCGCCCAGGATCGATGTGACACAAATAAATTGGACTGAGAAAATATAAATACGCAAAAATAAAATGCAAATACGAAACACAAAGATTTACGTGGTTCAGCAATTTGCCTACGTCCACGGACCCACACCAATATATTTCACTAACTCGAAATATGAGGAGTACAAAAATACTACACTGTATTTTTATCTGCCTATGCAAAGGCTATTCTCTCCAATTCACTTTTCTCCCTATTTTGTGAAATGCCTCTCTTGTGTTGCTCTGTACACAAGATCACTCTTTGTTGTGGTGGTGTATTTTTCATTGAGGTTTTGCCCTCTATTTATAGGGAAAGTTTGGACAAAGAATCAACAATGGAAGGAATAAAATAGGTGTGAACATATGAGGATTGTAGGCTAATGGTGTCTTACCAAATAGGTATGAACATGGACTATTAATGGTGGCTTGCCAATTTCAACAAAGTTGGCTTTATTTTCCACATTTAGCTCCATTTTTCAACAATCTCCCACTTGGGGACAAATGTGGCTTCCCCTGAGATATCTCCTTCTTGCAACTCCTTGTGAAATATGGTGTGAGTCATTTCCTTTGTCTTCACTTCAGAAGACCAATTGAAGCTGAGCACAGCTCCAATTTTTCCTTTGTTACTGTCTTGGTCATCATGTCGGCTGGGTTCTTGCTACCCTGGATCTTCTCTAGTTTTAATACTTCATCCTCTAGAAGAGACCTGATGAAGTGATAACGGAGTCCAATGTGCTTGGTTCTAGAATGAAATGCTGAATTCTTTGCCAGATGTATTGCACTCTGACTATCACTGTGCAAAACATTCTTCTCCTGACTGAATCCCAATTCTGCCAACAAACCCTGTAACCAGATCATTTCTTTGCTAGCCTCGGTTACTGCCACGTACTCTGCTTCTGTAGTGGATAGAGCAACAATCTTCTGTATCTGCGAAATCCAGCTAACTGCAGTAGTACCTACTGTGAAAACATAACCAGTAGTACTTCTCCTGCGATCTACCTTGCCAGCAAAATCTGCATCTACAAAGCCTTGTAGAGTCACCTCGCCTCGTCCAAAGCATAAGCATCTATCAGTAGTTCCCCGTAGATATCTTAATATCCACTTTACTGCTTCCCAATGCTGCTTTCCTGGATTTGCCATAAACCTGCTCACAACTCCCACTGCATGAGCAATATCTGGTCTGGTATAAACCATGGCATACATCAAACTTCCAATGGCTGAGGCATATGGTATTTTAGCCATGAAGTTTATCTCGTCCTCTATCTTAGGACTCTGATCACTAGATAGACGGAAGTGATTAGCTAGTGGCGTGCTGACAGCCTTCGCACTGCACATGTTAAATCTCTGCAGGACTTGACTAATGTACTTGGCCTGAGATAACTGCAAGATACCCTTCTGCTTATCTCTGAAAATCCTCATTCCGAGAATCTGCTTCGTTGCACCCAAGTCCTTCATTTCGAATTCTGCTGAGAGCTGCATCTTTAACTTCTTGATTTCGTCCATATCTGAGCCTGCTACTAACATATCATCGACATAAAGTAGCAAAATTATATAACTGGACTCGAATCTCCTGAAGTAGCAACAATGGTCAGCATTACATTTGAAGTAGCCATTTTTCTGCATAAATCCGTCGAACTTCTTGTACCACTGTCTCGGGGCTTGCTTTAAGCCATACAGGCTCTTCTTCAATTTGCAAACGAGCTTCTCCTTTCCTTTGACTGAGAAGCCTTCTGGCTGCTGCATATATATTTCCTCCTCAAGGTCACCATGGAGGAAAGCAGTTTTTACATCTAACTGCTCCAAGTGCAAACCCTCTGCTGCAACAATACTCAAGACTGATCTGATTGTTGTCAGCTTCACAACTGGCGAAAATATTTTCGTGTAGTCAATTCCTTCTTTCTGCTGGAAACCTTTGACCACCAACCTCGCCTTGTATCTCTTTGATCCATCATGTTCCTCCTTGATTCTGTACACCCACTTATTGTGTAGGGCTCTCTTTCCTGTAGGTAACTCGGCTAGTTCCCACGTCTGGTTAGAGATGAGAGACTTTATCTCATCTTTCATTACAAGCTCCCACTTACCAGAATCACCGACCTGACATGCCTCATGATAGCATTCAGGTTCACCTGCATCAGTAAGTAACATGTAGCTCATGTACTTTCTATTTGGAACATGAGGTCTGGTTGACCTTCTAAGAACAGGGACTGGAGACTGTGATGCATCAGTCTCTAGAACAGGCTCCTGTAACTGCAGATCCTCCTCTGTCTGCTGCGACGTACTACTTTCTGGAGCATCCAACTCAACATATGTTGGATCATCATGTATTGTGTCATCGGACTGCACTGCATTTCTGTCCTTGTACATAACCTTCTCGTTGAATATGACATCCCTGCTTCTGATGACCTTTCTGTTCTGGTCATCCCATAAGCGGTAGCCGAACTCATCTCCGCCATATCCAATGAATGTGCACTTTAGTGATTTGGGGTCTAACTTGCCCCTTGCCTGGTCACTAATATGTGCATATGCGACACATCCAAAAACTTTCAAGTGGGAAAGTTTTATTTCTTTTCTGCTCCATACTTCCTCCGGTATCCTGTACTCCAACGGTACCGAGGGTCCTCGATTGATCAAGTACACCGCTGTGTTGACTGCTTCTGCCCAAAACTGTTTGGGCAAGCCTGCATGTAACCTCATGCTTCTGGCTCTCTCCGTTAATGTCCGGTTCATACGTTCTGCAACTCCATTTTGCTGTGGAGTCCCTGACAACGTCCTCTCCATTTTGATGCCATTCTGGTAACAGAACTTCTTGAACGCCATATCCGTATATTCTCCTCCGTTGTCGGACCTCAGCTTCTTTACTCGCAATCCTGTTTCATTTTCCACCATGGCTTTCCACTTCTTGAACACATCGAATACTTCGGACTTGTGTCTCAAGAAATAAACCCACACTTTTCTCGAGTGGTCATCAATGAAAGTCACAAAGTATGACTTTCTGCCAATAGATGAAACTGCGGTTGGTCCCCAGACGTCTGTGTGGACTAACTCAAGTTTCTCTTGCTTCCGAGTTCTGCCACTAGTGTTGAAACTCACCCTGGTCTGCTTCCCAAAGATGCAACTCTCGCATAAGTCTATATCAGTAGACTGAAGCTCTGGTAGTTTCCCCTTTGCATGCATATACTTGAGTCCCTTCTGACTCATATGCCCAAGTCTCTGGTGCCACAAGTTTGGGCCCTCCTTGCTTTCAGCAACTGCAATTGTCACACAAGCATCCGCCGTTGTGTAGAGGGTGCCAGTATCCTTGCCTCGAGCGATAATCATGGCGCCCTTGGTGATCTTCCAGTTATCACCAGAGAAGGTGGTGACATGTCCTTCTCCCGACAATTGCTTGACGGAGATCAAGTTCTTCCTCAATTCTGGAATATGTCTCACGTCCTTCAGCTTCCACACAGATCCATTGATCTTGATCTGTACATCACCTTTTCCGACCACGTCACACGGTTGATCATTACCGAGATAGACTCTACCAAAATCACCCCGCGTATAGTTTACAAAAAACTCCTTGTTTGAGGTAGCATGAAAAGATGCTCCGGAATCAATCACCCAGTATTCCGTTTTTCTCTCCAAAGAGCATATCAAAGCATCGTCCGCTTCCTCTTCCACAACATTGACTTCTGTCCTGTCCTCATTTTCTTTTGGAGGTGCTGGACACTGGTTTTTGTAATGACCGGTCTTGCCACACTTCCAACATTCCACAACCTTAGTTTTGTTGGAATTGTTTGGATTTCTGGACCTCGATCTGCCACTTCTGAATTTGCCGTTGCCCCACCCATTTCCTCTGTTGGAACTCCTGCCTCTGCTTTCCACGTTCAACGCCGATCCTGAAGTTGAGGCACCTTCTGATTGTCGTCTGATCTCCTCCGTTAAGATCATGCTTACGACATCATCGAACTTCAATTTTGACTTTCCGGCAGAGCCACTAATTGCTGTGACTGTACCATTCCAGCTGTCTGGCAACTGCCCAAGAATTAACAGAGCTCGAACTTCATCACTAAAAGTGATTTCGACTGTGTTTAGCTGGTCCGTCACTTCATTGAATTCATTTAGGTGCTCCCCAAATCTTCCGCCTTCGGCCATCTTCATATTGAACAAATTTTTAATTAAGTGGACTTTATTTGCTGCAGATGGCTGTTCGTACATGCTAGAAAGGGCTGCCATGAGAGACTCTGTCGTCTTCTCATTTTTTATGTTGAAGGCCACTGATTTTGACAACGTCAGCCTGATTGTGCCGAGTACTTTTCGATCAAGCAACTCCCAATCCCCCTGGCTTATATCTTCTGGCTTTTCTTTTAGTGGCTTGTATAGATCCTTCTGGTACAGATAGTCCTCCATTTGCATTTTCCAAAATCCAAAATTTGAACCATCAAATTTGTCAATTTTGGATATTTTCTCATCTGTCGACATTGCTCCCACTCGATCACAAAACAGTCTAAAGAAATCTTTTCTGATGTGGAAGATCAGTCAAAGCTGCAACCACAGAGCATACTAAGAATTTCAAAAGATTTTAATGAGCCAAAGCTCTGATACCAATTGTTGGGAATTAGGACGCAACTAATCCCGCCCAGGATCGATGTGACACAAATAAATTGGACTGAGAAAATATAAATACGCAAAAATAAAATGCAAATACGAAACACAAAGATTTACGTGGTTCAGCAATTTGCCTACGTCCACGGACCCACACCAATATATTTCACTAACTCGAAATATGAGGAGTACAAAAATACTACACTGTATTTTTATCTGCCTATGCAAAGGCTATTCTCTCCAATTCACTTTTCTCCCTATTTTGTGAAATGCCTCTCTTGTGTTGCTCTGTACACAAGATCACTCTTTGTTGTGGTGGTGTATTTTTCATTGAGGTTTTGCCCTCTATTTATAGGGAAAGTTTGGACAAAGAATCAACAATGGAAGGAATAAAATAGGTGTGAACATATGAGGATTGTAGGCTAATGGTGTCTTACCAAATAGGTGTGAACATGGACTATTAATGGTGGCTTGCCAATTTCAACAAAGTTGGCTTTATTTTCCACATTTAGCTCCATTTTTCAACAGGCTGTGGAGGGGCTTCCTGTCAAAATGATGTCGTCAACATAGACTATGAGATATATGATGACAGAGTTATGGAGAAGGAAGAAAAGGGAAGGATCCGCACGGGAACTAAGAAACTCAACACTAAGGAGGAATTTTTTTAAGGCAGAGTACCAGGCACGAGGGGCTTGCTTGAGTCCATACAAAGATTTTTGGAGGTGACAAATGTAATTTGGATTTTGGAGATCAATGAAGCCGGGAGGTTGTCACATGTATATAGTTTCATATAAGGAGCCATGAATAAAAGCGTTATTGAAATCGAGTTGGCGAAGAGGCTAACCATGCAGAACACTGATGGATAAAATCAGATGAATGGTTGAAGGTTTGACAATAGGGCTGAATGTGTCATGATAGTCCAACCCGGGTCGTTGGTGAAAGCCTTTGACTACCAAACAAGTCTTGTACTTATCAATGGACCCATCAGCTTTCCTTTTGATACGGAAGACCCATTTGCAACCAATGATCTTTCGATGAGGAGCGAGAGTCCACATGCCATTTTTTAGCAGTGCATTAAATTCATCGGACATGGATGCACGCCATTCGGATCTTTCAAAACCTAAACAAAAGTGGACGAAACGGTGAGGTATGGAGGAAATATAGGATGGCTGGATGGAAGTGGGGTGGGCAGCCTAGTTGCGAGTGATCATAGGATGGGTGGAAAGAGATTGAGTTGCAGGTGGCGGATGGATAGCTGGTGAGGGTGAGGGAGAGGATGGGGTCGATGGTGTGGTTATAGGATGGGAAGGGAGGGTGGTTGATGGAGATGAAGGGGTGGGATTATGGTAAGGCAGTGAGGAAGTGGACTGGTGGTTTGGGGGCAGGTGGTGCATGAGGGGATGGATGCAGCTCATGAAGAAGCTGAGCTATGCTTTTGATGGGAGACTTCGGGGTTTTTGGGTGACGGTGTGAGAGGAAGTGAGAGGGGGCTGGAGCTTGTGGTGGTTGGAGATAAGGGAGTAGATGAGGGAGAGCTGGTACTGGGAGTGCAAATTTGTGTGCTGGATAGTGGCGTCCAATTTTGTGGAGGGAAAGCGTCAACCCCGCTGCATGCAGGGGTGGAGGAGGGACAGCAGACACAGTTGAACCTAGAGGAGCAACAGCGAGAGGAGCACCATACACTCGTGAATCCGAACCAATAACAGTTGCTTGCGGGAGAGGGGAAAGTGAAAAAAAATAAATTAGGTGCTGGGGTTGGGGAGGGATAGGTGGATGAGGTGAAGGGAAAAACATCCTCGAACAAATTTCACATGTCAATTGGTATAATTTCCGCCAGTGGGGATGTGGAGACAAAAATAGGCACTTTTAGATGGGCTGTATCCCAAGAGGACACAAGGTCTGGAGCGAGACCCGAGTTTGTGCAAGGTGTAAATTCGGAGCCATGGATAGCATAGGCACCCAAAGACATGAAGTTTGGAGAGATTAGGCGTAGAGTTGAAAAGTTTTTCGTGTGAAGAAAGGTAGTTTAGATCTATTTTGGGAATTCGGTTGATGAGGTAAATGACGGTTGCAAAGGCAGATGGCCAAAGGTTAGTTGGAGCAGAGGTATGGTGGAGGAGAGATAGGCTGATTTCGACAATATGGCAATGTCGGCATTCAGAGTAACCATTATGTTCGGGTGTGTGTGGCGGGGTGGTGAGATGAGTGATACAATTGCTTGATAGGTAGGAGGAGAGGCACGTGAATTCACCACCATTGTCAGTGAATAGACTGACGATGGGAGTGTGGAAATATTTTTCCACCAGAGCGCAAAAAAAATAAACATGTCACGAACATCTGATTTGTGCTTAGATAAAGCAAAATGTATTTGGTAAAATAATCAATGAAGACAACATAGTATTTATAGCCATGAGTTGATAAAATGGGTGACATTCTTACTTCAGAGAAGATAATTTGTAGTGGAGAAGAGCTAGATAGTGTAGAGTTCGAAAAAGGTAATTTGTGAATTTTATTGCAATCACAAGCATTACGATTAGAAAATGAAGAATTGAGCGACAATAAGGGTAAAGATTTTCTAGACACTAAATGACGCAGAATTTTATATGATAGATGTCCCAAGCGAAGGTGCCAAGTGTTGAGATTGGTGGAGATGGCGGATAGTGCAACCACTGGTTTAGTTTGGTCGGGTGAGAGTGTATAGACTCCATCTCTAGCTACTCCGTGCAGGATTGGAACCCCGCTTTGCAAGTGTTTAACAAGATAGGAAGATGTTGAGAATTCGATGCTAACATTGTTTTGGGAGCAAAATTTAGAAACTGAAATTAGATTGCGAGACATGTTGGGAATACAAAGAATGTTAGAGAGATGAGATTTAGCGTGTTTGGAATTAATGTGTGTGAGACCAGTGTGAGTTATAGGGAGACCCTTACCATCACCTATTTGAACATCATCGGAGCCATAGTAGTCGGAATGAAGTGAGAGGTTGCCTAGATCATTAGTGATGTGATGTGCGATGCTGGAGTCTAATAGCCATTCTTCGAAGATGGGTTGGTAGGAGTGGCAACAACACGTGCTTGTGGATTCAGAGTGGTAAGCCGTGATTTCTGTGGAGAGGTGTAGGGAGATGAGATTGGTGAGTGGCGATAATTGGTGCACCTTTTGACGGAGTGTCCCTATTCACCACATAATTGGCACTTGCAGAGGTAGGGACGAGGTGTAAAGGTAGTGTTGAATTTTCTAGGTCGAGAGTGGCTGGAATTGTTTGGCCATGGGGGCTAATGATTAGAAGGCTTAGATCCTCCTTGTTGATTGTTATTTGGCTGAGGGGAGGAAGGGTGGAATCGAAAGGCAGTGTTTTCCGTGGCTGGATGGAAAGGGGAAGGAGTAGCGGAAGCTTGAAGTTGGGATTCTCTAGTGAAGAGTTTTTCATAAAGTTCGTCAAAAGAGATGGATGTTTCCCTTGCACGAACATCTTCAGAGAATCCACTATACTTGGAGCCAAGACCATGAGGAACAAGGAGGACTCGTTCATCAGGTCTGGGGTAGAGTTTCATGAGGGTCAGGTTGTCAATAATGCTTTTGAGATGCATATATTCAGTGATGGAGGAGTCGCCTTTTTGGAGATTTCCAAGAGCGCTTTTGAGAAGCATAATGCTCCCCCGTGAAGGTCTAGCGTAGGTATTGGTAATTGAAAATTTAAAGTTGTCTAAAATGTAAGTGACTATTACAGATTTATCTGGATAGTTGAGTATTAAAAGAAAATGTGAAGTTTTGTTTTACACAGATCCAGCTAAATCCTGTTATTCTAGATTCGTTTGGATTATAAAACGTGAACAGAACAATTAAACGATACAGAATTTTAAATTAAAATGAACACGATATTTGAGCTTAACATGTGAAAAACCCTTTCAGGGAAAACCAACGTGCCTGCACCCTGCGGACAAAAATAAATCACTATTTAAAAAAAGTTGTTACACGGTTCAATAAGCTACAGGATAAATTTACGCATAAACTTATCAAAAACCCATGAATTAATGAATCACTCCCTGATTCTTCTATGGCGTGTAATATGACCACCACTTTTCAGTAGCTTCCCTTGATACAGCAACAGTCTTCAGCAAATCCGAACTCCCGTTCGATCTCGATCCAAACCTCCCATTTGATCTTTTAACTGAAAGTCTTTTCTTCTCGTAGTGATTGAAAAACTCCTCCCGAATAACCTCTTAGATTTGTAATTTGAGGATTGGTTTTTGCATGAATGAATAAGGTCAATGTCTTTTAGATGCTCATGCAATTGGTGAAGTCACAAATATGAGGAAGCCGAGTATGTTTTCTGCACCACCTAAATTTTTCGACTTCTGTGACTTAAGGAAGAACACGTACCTGTCTTCCTCTATATAGGAACCACTGAATTGCTTGACCATCAAGAATCCTAGTTGTGCAAAATCTCTATTTTCTGTAATAAATCAAAGATAATTACAAGTTAAATAGAGACAAGATAAGATAATCAAAGATAATTATGAAAAAAAAAAATCTTACCATAAGTGAATCACTTACCAACCAAGTGATATACACAAACTTGGATACCAAGAAATAAAGGCCATAATTTTCGGCCAATAGGAATATTTTAGCAAGAATAAGAATAATACGTGAATAACATTATCTCCAAATATTAAATCATTATCAAAAACATATAGGAGATAAATACAAAATCAAGTCCAAGAAATAATCAAGTAATTTAATTAAACTTGATAAATTACTAAATACACGTATTTAGTAATTAAATTAAATTTACTTAATTACTAATATGTAGAAAAATAGAAAATGCCAACTTAATTAAGTTAACAGTAATTGTAGTCTAGGCTTCCTGTGATGTCTTGGCTGCCGCAACAAAAGAGACTAGATTGGGCGAGAGTGAGCTCACGATGGCATTTAGAAGGAGTTTATCTTGTCGGATCCATCGTCAGTGGTTTGGAGTAGTTTGATTTGTGATGTAGAGTGATAGGTTAGGAAGTGATACGTCAACAAAGCTGAAGAGATCAAATCCAACGAGTAGGCTGTGGAATTGAACATGCCATGCGGGAAAGTTTGTGGGCGTGAGTTTGATGGGAAGTTGAGCTTGTGCATTGATGACGATCGATGGGTTTGGAATGGAGGGAGTTGGCAGTGGTGGTAGAGGGTTGTTGGAGATGGTTGTTTTGTTGGTGGTTGTTACGGTCGGTGGTGGTAGAGTATCATCGGGGATTATTGTTGGGTCTGAGGCTCCATTTGAGCAAAAGAAAAATGATGAAATTTGCAAAATTTAGGAAATCCAAAGTTTTTTTTTTTTTTGATAGAAAATTATGAAAGAAATGTAGAGGAGAGGATGATAGGGAAGTGCCATGTACTGTTTGCAGTTCAAAGCCACTTTACTTTTTGAAGTTTAGGAGCCTTTGTTTCTAGTTCACAAGCCTTTGTTTTAAATGGATTTCCTTTTTTATCATTCATAATTTAATGATTTGTTGCCGTCATGCGTTTTCCTTAGGAAAAAATCTAGGCATTAAATTGTATACTCTATTCTCGAGTAAAGTCGCAGTATTTATCGAAATTACCCCTATTTGAAGCAAAATAATCCAAAATTTTGTGAATTTTCTATGGACCTGTGTCTCAAAACAAATTCCAGTCACAGTAATATCAAGCTTATTATTATCTCTTCTTATTTTCTCATTTTCAAACCACTAGTCTTACATTTTTTTAATGGAATTGATGAGGTACTATCAAGTATCAATACAAAGTATATGAATTTTGTATGGATTCATCAAAATTAACTTTACTGACTACAAGATGCACAAGATGCACATTTGAGATGTCATCATCAAATACAACTCTCATTTTTCGTGCTAGAGAAATTATATGGTGGGTGGGATCATATTGTTAAATGATCTAGACAAAACAATATAAGAATCAAAGGAAACAAAGACCAAGAAGAATCAAAAGAAAAAGGGGAGACTAGGGTTCCTTATGCATAATGAAAAAATAATACAAAGTTAATTAGAAACCTAATTACAAATAAACTATATATAGGCTAAGCTGGAAAGACTATTCTACCCTTAATAAATAAATAAAACAAAATAACCATATATTTATTAACACATAGCACCAGATGAGATCAGTTTCCATCCTCTAATCATACAACATTGTTCAATTTTAATACTCTACGGACAGAAATAAGTTAGCACCATATGGTCGGAAAAATAAATCATAAAATATTCTATTCTATAGATCAGATGTCAACATATGTTTTTTACTTCCAATTTTTAGGGTTTTTAGATAACCTTGGTTTCAGATTATGAAGCTAATTAGCAGTATTCTAAACTTTACAGAACATTCGAACAGCTATTAAAAGGCCAAGAATTTTTTTTGGAAGACACGGAAAATGCATCTTTCTCTTCTAGAAATTAGGTTAAAGTAAATTCCATGATTAGCTGAAAAGTTTATCAATGATATTTGTACAAATTAGAATTTCAATTTGTTTGGGGGATGATATAGCTCATCGTTATAAAAGATGTTTGACCAACTGACGCGATCCCAATCGGGGAATACGACGAAAAACGCGGAATAACAAAATTAAAACCCTAGGAAAGATCTAAGACAAATTAAACACAAGAAGAACAAGAACCCAAGAAATAAATAACAAAATTAAAAGATAGATTGATGATAAAATCTTGACCCAATATTCACGACGTGAGAATCAATACGGAACAAAGAACCAAGATCGGTGAACGCCACAAGGATTGTCAATTCCTTGATAAGTTCGTTGGGTGAACGCCACAAAGATTAAATCTTTGATAAGTTTAAGAAAAGGGAATAACTCAACCTTTCAACAAGAGGATCCTCTCTCGATTTAATCAATAAACTCCAACTGTCTTTTACAATGGAAAAGAAACATAATATAGCAAAAAAACGCGTAAAGAAATAAACCCTAGCCGCAACTACAGTCCAAAACGCACCTCCTAAGCTACAGCCGTAACATATGGCCTTACGACCGTAATCGTCCCTTGGGTCCAAAAGTGATTTAACTAGTTACGGCCGTGACATCGATATTTACGACCGTAATTGACACGCTGAAACAAAAGTCATAATCTAGTTACGGTCGTTAAAGAGTCCCTTACGGCCGTAACTTAAGTTCTGCACAAAATTTTGCGAATGTTGCGTTACGGCTGTAACTTCCAATTTTACGACCGTGAGATGGCTTTTGCTCTTTTTTTAGCTTGTTCTTTGGACTTCGATTCCTTGCTTCGGCTTGATCCGTCCCTCTTCTCGGCTCAACCCCAATATGGGACTTGCTCCGTTTTGCACGTAGATCACTTTCATATTGCCGATGGCTAGACTTGGCCTTTGGTCTCCTGTTTTGGATCACATCACCAACTTTTGACTAATTATTTGAGTGGGTCCCGCTAGTCGGACAACAGATTTATTTAACCAAGTGTGTTCCACTCCGCAAGTAGATTAATGTGGTAGATTTATTATCCTAAACCAATTTCGGTGAATGAGAAATTAAGGTCAAAAGCAGCCACTTGAAGTTGAAATAAATAGACAAAATAAATTAGTGGGAAATTGCAAAAAGTTCAATCCTACATAGAAAAGCTAGAAGAAATTGAACCACCTTATTAAGCTAAGGTTTAGCAATTGGGTTTGGGCCCCAAGGGTACCAATAGTATTTGAAGGGAAGATTCGGGAGAGGACCAACATGCAAGTACGGATTTTATTCATTCCAAAATCAATTTTGATTTCTTTATTCACAAATAATATTCCTTTACTTCCTGCACTATTCTGAAAAATCCTTTTCAGTCCCGAATATTATTTTATTACAATCATAAGCCCTCTTTCAGTGTAGATAGATCAAAACATTAGTAGGTTCGTTGAACTTGTAATTTGAAGTGATACTACTACGAGTCAAGGTTGTTGTATCTTGGGAGATGAGTTTCAGGAGATAGATAGCCCCGTGCAAGGCATTATCGTCTTAAGGAAAAAGAGTCAAACTCTTATCTCGATCATATTTTATTATGCTTCCTTTAGTTCAAAAATGCACGTCGTAAATTGTCTTACCAATACCTTTTACGACTTTCTAGAACACATAGCGTAAATAGTCTTTCCAACACCTTTTACGGCTCGCAAAGGATGCACACCGTAAAAGTCTTGCTAATAAATGTACTAAATGGTGAACTTTTACGGTGTACTGTAATTGATTCTGCTTATGTTTAACTCCTTACGATGGACAATTTATGCATGCCGTAAATACTCTATTTTTACAATATGTCTTTAACACATGCCGTAAATACTCTATTTTTACGGTATGTTTTTAATGCACGTCACGAATGCATTCCGTAAAAGGCTACTAATGTGAGTGTGTGCAGCCGTGTGTGCGTGTGAGGGAGAAGGGAAGGGGTGATTACCGTGGGGTGGTGATGGACGCGATGGTGGACAACAGTGGGAGGAGAGGCAAGAGTGAGGGAGAGGTGTCAAGAGGGAGCCAAAAGTGAGGGAGTGAGAGAGATGAGAGGATGACAAGTTGGGGGTTTAGGCAAGAAAGAAGTGGGAGCAATGGCACCCTAAGAGCATCTCCAACCGTGGTGTATATTAGATCTATTTGGTGATTTAGATCTCCAATTTATCAGAATGAAATCCAATGGGGAGGTGTAAATAGATCTAAATAAAAATTTTGGCCAAAAATGTATATTTGGATGTACATTTAAAGCTAAATTTTCACCTCATGTGCTTACTTCTTAGAGCATTCTGCCAACTTTTGTGCGCATTCTTGATGGATTTATACGGATATATCAGCATATATATCAGTATAAATCCATATTTATATCCCCATATATGGAGATAAATCACCTCCATCCAATCAGATTTTTAATTTCTTAACTAATTTCTCAACCAAATTTCAAAATTCTTAGATTCATAAGAGCATCTTCAATGCACTCCATCTCCATGGATTGGGAAAACGGACATGACAAGTCAACAAATAGATGGAAATACCTCTCTAACGTACAACGTGAATTACAATATTAAGCTGATGTGGCTTAAAAAAATAGACATTATGGGGTGCTTGTCTACATCTAGATGCTCCATGAGACATGAAGAGTCAACATTATTTTTTATTTTATAATTATTTAATTATTGTAAATAAGGACATTGACCAATTAGGTTGTAAGAAACTAGTTATTTTTATTTGTTCTATCTTGTGGATAAAGCCAAATTTATGCATAGTAATTAATTTTAAATTTAAAAAGAAATGTCACATAATTAATATTATTTAAATGTAGAAAGAACCATTGGGGAGTAAATTTTAGACTTCTCCGTCTATTAATTCATGTTCTCTAGAAATTCGTCTATTTCATTGTCACATCAGCCACAATTTACATAATGCATTGGAGATGCTCTAATATACATATAAATTGAAAAATAAATTAACAATTTCTTTGGAGCAAGTTAAAAAATGGAACTGGATTTGGACAAAAAACGAACAAGAAAAACACTTTTGAATTTTTAGGACTGACTCTTATGGATCAAATTGAAAAAATTTATAACTGGCACGAAGAACACGAAGAACAAGAAAATATCAAGAATACCAAGAACTGAATCTACATCCAATCTCCGATACCAAATGATGAGATCCCAATCGGTGAGTCACGATAAATACGCGGAAATAACACAATTAAACCTAGGAAAGATCTAGATTAGATTTAAACGTTAAAATAAACAAGAACATAGAAAATAAATAACGGAATTAAAGATAGATCGACAATAAAACCTTGACCCGACAATCACGACGCAATGAATGACGATGCGGATTGAAGAACCAAGATTGGTGAATGTCACAAGGACTCGTCAATTTCCTTGATAAGATTCTAATTGGAAACGCCACAAATATTCTCGCGAATATTTGATAAGTTCAACGCCACAAATATTTCACAATATTTGATATGTTGGATTTGTTCTCGAAGAACACAAAAGAGACTCCTCAACCTTTCAATTGGAGAAACTCTCTCAACTTAAATTCAATAATCTCAAAACTAAACTGTCTTTTACAATCATGAAAAAAGAATATAAATAAAAAAATTAACCTAGCCTCTAATTGGCTCAAAATAGAATTCTAATTAAGCTAAAATACTAAAATAGGCAAATAACTTAAAAACGGAAAAATAATCAAAAAAATGCGAAAATCCGGAAAATCAGATTTACGGCCATGATGAACTCATTTACGGCCGTAAATGACTTTCTGGTTAAGACTTACGGCCGTAACTACGAAATTCTGTAATTCTTCATTTAAACCCGAGGCGGAGTTACGGCCGTGAGGATTATTCTTTACGGCCGTAATGAAACTTCTGGTCATCAAACTTTGCTCCTTTGGTTCAGCTCAATCCATTCGCCCTCTCGGCTCGACTCCAACATGAAACTTACTCCGTTTTACACGTAGATCACTGTCATATTGCCGATGGCTCGACTTCGCCCTTCGATGCCTGGTCCGGAACGTATCATACTCCCTCTCTTGAAAAGGATTCGACCTCGAATCCAATTTTGGTCGGCTTTTCAAACTCCTCCTACTTTTCTGGGCTCGATGATTATGTTTATGCCTCGTGCTTGCTTTTAACCTTTTGGGCTACTCATTTTTCTCCTTCAACTTTCTCGGCCTTTTGGGCTGCTTATTTGAGCCAACAAGTTTCTTTCCTGTTTTAAGCTCATGGTTTGACTTCGGTACATGTAAAACAGATTTTAAAGAACTGGGGAGGGGTGTGTTAGCGTGGGTAAGTGCAAATAGACTCATTTTTGTGGTAGACTCTCTTTTCTTTTGCTTTTTGCACTCAGTCTCTCCTTTTTCTGAGGTTTGAACCTCAACTCTCTTTTCTTTATTTTTCACTCTCTCTCCTTTTTCTGAGGTCGTGGCCTCAACCCTCTTATTTTTCCCCTCAAACTCACTTTTCACTTTCAATATATCATTCAGGGCTTCAGTTGGAGATAGTTGCATTAGAGTAAACTCCCCCCCCCCTTTTACTAGGTTGTATCTATTCGTATACCCATCGTGTAGTACAGCCCTTTCATGTTGCCACGGACTCCCCAACAATATGTGACTAATTTGCATAGGCACCACGTCACAAACTACCTCATCAGCATATCCACCAAAAGAAAAAGTCACCAAGGCTTGTCTCTTCACCTTAACTTCCCCCGACTCAGTCAACCATTGTAATTTATAAGGTGTTGGATGTTTCATTAAAGGTAAGCCTAATTTTTCCACCAACATTGTACTAACTACATTAGTACAACTTCCCCCGTCAATCACCCTCCTACACACTTTATCATTCACGATGCATCTAGTGCGACAAATATTATCCTTCTGCCCTTCCATATTATCCAAAACATTCACCTTATGCCTAAGGCTAAGAGCATGCCTATCAATAATTGACTCGTCCACCACAACACTTTTCGCTCCTTCACTATCACACCTAACCTTTTTACGTGGACAATCAAGTGCAATTTGACCCCGTTCCAAACATTTAAAGCACTTAACATTTTTATCCTTAAGAGGCTTGGAATCAGAATTATTTTTACCTTTGGTTGTTGGTTCCTCCCTCCTTTTGTGAACATGATCACTACCCTCCCGTTTTGATGTCTCTTTTCGCTTCAATGGCCTTTCATCCATCCCATCTCCGTACCTAGCATGACATTCACGCTTACTACTCCTCCTAGCCATAGAGTCCGCCCGCGATTGCTCCTTTTTCAATTGGGCAATCATCGCATCTCTTTTATCCATCTTAGCCATTACCTTCTAAATTTTACCTGCATCTCTGCCAATAATTCAACACCCCGCTCCAATATCTTATTCCCTCTTTCGGGGCATTTGTTGTCACCATTGATGAAGATCTCTCCCCGCGAGACATGGTTTATAACAAGAAGAAGAAATAAAATTCCTCACAAATCTTTATCACTTGTGTATCACTCTTTTTCCTTCTCAAGAACTCTGATAATCAATCCAAGAACTCTTTATCTAGGGCAGATAAACAAGACATGAATAAGAACAAATTGAAGAATTGAGGAAATTTGGAATAGGGAAAAAAAATGAAATTTTCGAATTTTTTTTAATCTTCTGCTAGAGAATTGGACTACGAGTATGGTAGAAAAAACGGAACTGAATTTGGACAAAAAACAAACAAGAAAAACACTTTTGAGTTTTTGGGACTGACTCAAACAGAGATTGTGTAATTTTCTTTATCTTTACTTTTCTTAGTCAAAATCCTAGTTTAGTTTGTGTGCTTGTGTCTCTTGGAGGCGTTTTATCTTCATTGTAATCTTCATAAATAAAGTACCCCTCGTTGGGACTTTGTCTCGAGAGGTTGTTGTTCCTTACACATTCTTCTAATTTCACTTTAATTGTTAGTGAGATCCCGCGCGAAACAAATGGATTTCCTTTTTTCGTTCATAATTTAATGATTTCTGGCCATCATGTGTTTTTCTTGGGGAAAATCGAGATATCAAATTGTATACTCTATTCTCAAGTAAAGTCGCGATATTTGTCGAATTTATTCCTATATGAAGAAAAATAATCCAAAATTTAGTGATTTTTTATGCAATTGTGTTTCAAAAAAATTCCAATTACAGTAATATCAAGCTTGTTATTATTATCTTTTCTTATTTTTTTATTTTCTCGTTTTGGAACCACTTTTACACTTTTTTAATGATATTGATGAGGTACTTTCAAGTATCAATACAGAGTATATGAATTTTGTATGGATTCATCAAAATTAATTTTACCGAATACATCATTGTTAATTGTATTAGTCCCTAGCTATGATCATCAAAATCTATGTTTTTTGCACACATTTTCTTTGCTGCATTTGACGAGGTCTGTATATGAAGTTAAGCAAAGTTGGCCCTCCACGATGCGCATATGAATTCTCATCATCGAAGGACACGATTATGAATTAAGATCAGTGTAATCGGAATTTTATTATACACCAATTTCATTTAATACATGTCATCAGCATTTATCAAAGCCAACCATGGTTAATGAGAGTGGGATCCACAAGACGCACATTTGAATTGTCTTCGTCAAATACAGCTCTCGTTTTTCGTGCCAGAGAAATTATCTGGTGGGTGGGATCATAGCACCAGATGAGGTCATTTTCCATCCTTCGATCATACAGCATTGTCCAATTTTAATACTCTACAGGCATAAATGAGTTAGCAGCATATGGTTGGAAAAATAAATCATAAATTAGCATTCTGTTTCTATACATCAGATGTCAACAAAGTTTTGTACTTTAAATTTTGAGGATGTTTAGACAACCTTGGTTTCAAATAAAGCTAATTAGCAATACTCTAAACTTTACTGAACATACGAAAAGCTATTAAAAGGCCAAGAATCTTTGTTGGAAGACACAGAAAATGCATCGTTCTCTTCTTGAAATAAGGCTAAATTAAATTCCATGATTAGCTGAAAAGTTTATCAATGAAATTTGGACAAATTAGAATCTCAAATTGTTTGGAGGCTGATACATTTCTCTTTGATGAAACGACCATCAACTTTCTCACGTGAAGCATATGGTTATATATATACAAAATATTACCACAGAGGAACTTTATCAGTAAGGATTCCACACAATAATGCATTTGAATATGTAGGGATAAGAAATCAGACTTTACTTGTTGGAACAAGCTTCATTTTTAATTTTGGTTTAAGAAATGTAGGGATTTTTTTCTCCCTACTACTGACTGGACTTGTTGTGCAGTTTGAGCGGCTCCGGTATGTTACAAGATCCTCTACTGCATTTCAAAAGTTGAGTCCTACTTCGACCTTGCGATTTGAAGTGTAACACCCTGGAATCTATATATCAAAGGCCTACCTCAACAATCTCTTCATCTTTAAGAAAAATTACAGACTAGAGATATTATACTAGATTTAAGGAAATATGCGGAATAAAAATATTTTTATTGCTCATAAAATATAAATTAATCCAATTTACTATTATAATAATATATATAAATTCGGTACTTATTTTCTTAAGAATTCAACATTGGTCTTGAGAATTAAATAAATAAATAGGAGGATAATTAATTTTTATGCCAAACAATTCGATAATTAATTTAATAAATATCTAAAATAAATATTAAATTATAACTTCATGCAATATTCGTATTACAAATTATTAGGATTACAAAAAAAAGGTTTTTTTCGACGAAAAAATCCGTCGGTAAAAGGTCATTTTCAGTCGGAAATGCCTTTTTCCGATAGACTTCACTAGTCGAAAAATCTGTCAGAGAAACCCTGGTCGGTAATACTTTCCGACGGAAAAATTACAACCGTCCAAAATTTTCGACGATGTTATTTCCTTCGGAAAGTTCCAACGGCCAAGAATTCCGTTGGAAATTTCTGACGGAATTTCCGATGGGAATAGATTCCTGTCTGAAATTTCCAAAAAAAAAAAAATTATTAAGCACCTACCCCCCAGACCCGACTAATCCAACCCACTCAACCCTTCTAGGAGATAAATTATTTTTTCCAAAGTGTATAGTTTTTGTGACTTGAACCCTTGACCAAAGGGTTGTGAAAGAAGCAACCCAACCATTAGACCAATTGAGTTTTTGTGAATGAGTTTGTTTTCATAAATATATATTAGTTATTTATGTTAGTAATATGATTTTTTTTTTTAATGTGGTTATTATTTGTAAAAATACACTATTAATTTTTTTTGTAATTATTTTCCATCAAAATTTTCTGAAAGGAAATAAATTACTTCAATTCCGTCGAAAATTTCCAACTGATTGAATCAGTTGGAAATTTTATCAGTCGGAAATTTCCGACGGTAATTTATTTTCCGTCGAAAATTTCCGACGGTGCCGACTACCGTCGAAAAATATCCGTCGGAGAAACCCTGCTTTCTAGTATTAGCTCTTTGGAAAATGGTAAAGTTATTAAGTTACCCTTAAGTTCTCAAAACTTGAGTTAATGTCACATAATATATTTTCGCAAGATCTTGACCTCATGGAGATTCTTTTCATTATTTGTTATGCCTAACTTTTAGGGAACATAAGAGATGGGGTTACAATGTTGGGTCGAGCAGCTCAAACTCAATAAATTTTCTCTCTGTTCGGCCGCGGTTTAATGAGGAAAGAGAAAAAAATTGTTGTTATCGAGGTAAAATGTGGGTTAAAAATTAGAGAGAGAAAATATGTGTGGTTAAAAAGTGATTTGGAAAATTGTGTAGTCTAAATTGTAGTTTAATTTGGGGTTTAAATAGGAAACCGAACACAGAGGAAAGAAAGTTGAAAATAAGTATTGTACTCTCTCTTGTACAAGATAGTTTGTTTTGTTTCCTGCTTTTGGTTCGACGAAAAAAGTACAGACGATTAAACACATGTCATGTCAAAACACGTTTGTTTGCCTTGCTTGACATTTCAATTTTTGATTAATTAATTATAGTTGTATAACCGTCGCACATGTTAAGCATGCGGCACCACGTGGCATATTACCTAGGAATAGTTGTTTAAGTAGAAAAAGTATTATGTTATAACCGTAAAAAGAGATATAGTTGCACTTAAACAAGAAACTAGCAGATTAGTAAACAATCAAGTAAATCTTATCGAGTTAACTTAGTACTAAGAACTTAGTTGGAATGGATCGCAACGTGGACATACTGATACATTAATTTTCAAAAAGTTAGGACATGACACGTTAGGGAAACATAAAGTACTTTTTTTAATTTATTATTATTTTAGTCTAATATACAAACAACACATTGTATATTTATTACATCAAAGTGAGCATATTAAATAAAAACAAACTCGTAAGTTAAATTTATCTTTTTTTTTTAAATGCACAGGGTTAGCTCCGACAAGTGTCCGGCGAGTGTCAGTGTCCGACGCAGACACGTGTCCGACACGTTGACTCCGATAGTGTATGTGCAACCAAGATATTACAAAAACAACCACAATGAAGTCAATTTTTTTATTTTTTTTTTATTTTTTATTTTTGGTATCTGCTGTACTTTACCTGTGCATGTTTTCTAAATATGAAAACTGGATTCGAACTATCTTAATCATGGTAAAACAAAATACACAATTGGAAGCTGGAGCAAGAACTACTTAGCATGGTCGGCATCTCCTGCCATCTTCATTTTCTTGTATCTTCTTGAATATTTCAAAAATGGTTCTGAGGAAACATGCTTGGCATTTTCATAAGCTCCTCCGCCCTCTGTATTGGTGTTACCTTTGCTGCTTGATTCTTTCTTTCCATCCGTCTCCTCGGATACTGTCAAGAGTTGAAGAAGTTCCATAGGGAGAGAAGCAGGATCCAGATCCCAGCTATCCTTTGGAACATTTGGAGCTTCGCGACCAGTTAGCATGTAGGATGGGACCTGATGAGAGAATCGAAACATCTCTTCTCTTGGAATTGTATGGATTTCTATTGGATCCGAACGCTGGCGAAATACTGACGTGAAGCCAGCAACTTTTATCAAAGGAGAGACACTGACACCTTTGTCTTCATTGTAATCTTCAACAATTATCACCACGTCGTATTTATGTATCACCTCATCTTCAGTGAGTTCATTCCAATCCACGGACCAGTTCCTGTACAAAGCCCAAACGTCTCCCTTTGCTGGATAAATCTCAATAGCCCCTCTAGCACCTTTTCTCCACTTAACCTGATGCGAGAAAGATCTTAAACTCTTGTTAACTTTAGGTTTTCCAACTCGGAAACAACCGCTTGTTTTGGCAAATCCGGAAGATACCCAGTTGAGGGGGCCAAATTCAGCAGTACTTTTTGAGTTCAGCCAACTAATCTGCATCTTGAATGGCTTTCTAGACATCACACCACGGATCAGTGCATAGTAACGTGGCATGCCATCGTCGTCATCATACAGAGCCCAAACTTGTTTTTCAGAAAAAGATGCCTCTACTCTGCCCTTATCGAAATTGCAGAAATTTGCATCTGGCACACGCATCAACACTGTTTCTTCAACACTTGCATTGAGCTCACTAGTGCCATCACACATGGAAGAATCTCGCAGCCAGGATGTCTTGCTTGAACCAAGAAGCACAGCACCTTTATTTTTACTAATCTTCAGATCATTAAGAGCTGATGGCTTCTCCTTTTCCATTTTCAAGCCCTTCCTATTTGCAGATCCCAATTCAGGAGCAATGTTCCACTGTTTTAACTTTGCAAGGATTTCTGTCTTGGCCTTTCCCATCAGCATGTTACGAAGTTCTGATTGAGACAACTCCTTTGTGCTTGTGGACTGATCACTAGCTGGAGTAACTCTTTCGTCCCCAAAACTACCCTTAAGATTTCCAAATGAAATTGAACGGGCCGCTGCCTCTTGGCACCCTCTCTTGGAACTCCCTGCCGCAGCAAGCGAGCCAGGCTTCTGATGGTGGAAGGACCTAGGAAATTGTGAACTGCGAATCCTTCCAGAAGAGGAAGCAGAATCCTGTTTCGCCAGAAAGGGTTCTCGACAGTTGGGACACATTAGAGTTTGATCAAGATAAATCTTCAGGAACTCATATAGAATCCGGCACTTATGACATAAAGTCCAAAAAGTTTCAGGTCTTGATGCAGGAGGACTAGGAATCAGCTGAGAATTGCTGGAACTGGAAGGAGCGTGCTGATGATGCCTGGTGGGTGTCTGGCTCCCTGGAATACGCTGGGTGGGAAAAATTTGAAAACTGGGGGAAATTATAGGAGGATTTTGATGGTTACCAACATAATCACGATAAAAAACGGCAGCTGCTTCAGGAGTCATGTGCCAAGAACCACTGGCAGCAGCTGGTTCCCTTGGCCAGGGTGGAGTGAGACCATACTGAGAAAAGGTGGCTGTTTCTGGAGTAGTTTGATGAACAGGAATGTATTGGCTGCTAAAGACTGTTGACTGATAGCTTGGCCAGAGTGGAGGAGGATTGTAACGTGAACCTGTGGTGATAGCCGGATTCCTTGAGCAAATTGGCACGTTCTGGTCCTTGCCAGAAGCTGTCATATTTTTAGCAGAGCGGGAGCAGTTGTTGAAATTACCAAAAGTGTATATATCCGCTGGAAATGGAGGATTCCCAACTGAAACCCTCGCGTTAACTCTTAAATTTAGCTTCATATCATACACTAGTTTGTTGCCCTTGTCAAAAAGTACACACCGGGCTTGAGAAAGAAGTTTGAATGCTTCTTCAGCCCCAAGGGACTTGTTTTTATCAGGGTGAAGAGCCAGAGCCATTCTTTCGTGTGCTTTACGCAGGGTTTCCATGTCAGCCAAGGGGTGGACACCAAGAATCTCATACCAATTTACTTCTCCATTTGTTTTCTTCTCATAGCCATCATAGAAATTAATGACCTTGAGGAGCTGAGAGAGATCATCAAGTGAAGGAAATAGCATTTCCGCCTTTAAAGCATATCTTTTGGCTCCAGCAATGTCCTTCTCTTTTAATTTCTTCTCGGAAATAGCTTTACAACTAATAGCCTCTTCTTTATTGATTTCCATTGTAGAAACTATCATATTTGCTTCTGTAAACCCAAAGAATAATGTTCAACATAAGAAACATGAATATAATGGGTATGTACAAATCTTACAAATAATGAATTCAAACTCGAAAGGAAACAGTAAAAACAGGCAAAAATCAACAAAATACTGAAGAAGCCACTCTTAAGGCTTGGAAAACTTGCGAATGAATGCATCTTCTTATCAAAAAGTTAATGAAGCCGTCAATTAGGTATTCAAATAATTTTAATTACCTAAATTCCAATTCCATTTACGCAATTGAATGTCTCTTTCATTCAAAGAATCTATGCTCTGAACTTAAAAGATTTTAATACTCAATTTATCATCTAAAAAACATTAAATACTGAAAAAAGTAGCTAAAAGAAGTGGAAAAAGTTCACAATGCAGTTACTAGGAATGTGGGCTTACGAAAAGGCACCCCTAAGATATCCAGTAGGCAGAAATTTATCTGTCTATTCCTTTTTCTTTCAAAAAGAGAGTCCGGTAGGCATGACAAAACGTAGGATATATGCATCATTTACATAGTATTTCACTTTTACGTGTTAACGAACTCCATATTTCAACTCAGTGCTAGAGAAGTCTACATGACTTATGGTCCAAACACAATAGGGAGCAAAAGCCAAAAATTAAAAAAAATAAAAAGATCTGACTAACAAGATGTGCAAAGTTTGGAAGAAGTGGATCTGAATTAGCCAAAGCCTGCATCAAGATTAGAATATATCTATACTACCATGCTATACAGAAATTATACAAATCAAGAAGTCAATAAAATCTATACAAATAGAAGTACACACATTCTCACACATTATCATTACAAAGGACCAATATCTCTGCAAACAGCATCCGTCAGCCGACAAACTACGTTACCCAAATTCTAAGCGCCGCAGTTATGTAGCCACAATTTAAGACTGTCTATATATTGTTGTTATCTATTTTGCGTAACCGAAATAAACGGAAGCATTGAAAACTAGCCAAAAACATAATCCGAAAAAATACGAAGGAAATCCTAATTGGTAAGATCCATAAAATTGAATGTCTCTTTCTGCATGGTTCCGTACAAGCCTGAATGTGTCTTTCTGCAGTGATACTAATTTTTAGGGGGAAAAAACATTTGTTTGGCCGGATATCGAATTTTTGAGTTCTACTAAATCACAGCTTAATTAGTTGTCTGTCATGATAATTAATTTTGAACAAGATTCATTAAGTAGAAACATCTTAATGACATCTTGTTAATATAGATAAAGGCATCAACAGGAACCAGTGAACTAAATTATTGAAAACTGAAACCCTGTGCCAAACCTGCTTTAAAACTCCGGATAAATATATATCCACACACATAGATATTCTTCCCCAACACAATAGGGAGCAAAAGGCTATATCCTTGAAATAATTCAAACAGATATGAACAACCCTCACGAGAACCCAAAAAAAAAAAATCAATTGATGCTTTGAATTCATCATTTCGAATCTCTTCAAGTTTTCATGAAAAATTACAATTTCAGTGACTGTAGAAAGTTAATTCTTTTATCCTTTTAAAATGGGAGCAAAAATTCTGATTCAAAAAGTGATTCAAATGAAGCTCGGCAATGTTTTCTGTTCTTTAAAGAAGTTCCAAGCAATTAAAATCAAAGCAAAAGTGACACCCATCAAATAATTCAAACATTACCCAGAGATTCATACCTGATATTTGTGAATGAACTCAAAAGATTCCAGTCCTCAGTGATAGCGAAATTTTCTCTGAAAGGAAAAGGTATAATAATATTCAAACTTGGTATGAAAATGAGAAATTCAAAAAACCCATAAATAAAGATTTATACATGATCAAATTCACATGCAAAATCACAGAATGAAGCAATTTGACTAAAACCCTGAATTCCCATATCATCAATAAACATGCAATCGACATCCTGAGTTCTGTGAGTACATAAATATGTGGGCATGTATAACTGATCAAACGGCAATGGAGATACATATACATGTAGTACATATAGAAAATCATCAAGATGGAGTATATAATTTACCTCGTTCAAAAGTAATCTGAATATATGGGGTGCCGTTTGATGAATTTGTTGCAAACGGAAATTGATGAAATGTTTAACTTCTTTCTTTTAGCACCACGGATCCAAAGAATTTTAGCTGAGCAAATTCTTCTTGTTAATATAGCAAACCCAAAAATTTGTTTAATAGAAAATTGTGAAACAAAAACTGAATAGACGAAGAGTAAATGAAAATGTCACCGATTTTTTGCAGTTGACAGTCACTTTTATTTTTGGATTATTTGGAGCAATTTAAAGTTATACCCCAACCATGGTTAACTTTTGACCAAAGCTAGTTGGCCAAATTTCTGAATTTCAATCTTTTCGTGTTCATATTTTTATTGTTTTCTGACATTTTTGCAATTTTATTTTAATCAAATATTCAATATTTTAGTGAATTTTTATTGATCTTATGCAACTATGTTTCAGAAAACAAGTTCTGCTATAGTATAAATAACAAGCTTATTTATTGTCTTTTCTTATTTGCTCATTTTTCAAATCACTTTTACCTTTTAAATGGCATTGATGAGGCTACTACATTTACAGATTACATGAAATCTATATGAATTCCTCCAAGTTTTGCATCAGTCTGATGATGTTCAGATCACAACAACAATTTCAATTACTGAAGTTGACAAAAAAAAGGTCAGAATGACGTGCATCTGAGCTGTACTCACCGAAGGCCGGGATTTTGAATAATATCAGCTTTTGTATCACGCTAAGATCATTGAAATCTGAATTTATTACACAGCAATTTCATTTAATAGGTGATATCAGCATTTGCCAAAGCCAACCATGGTTAATAAGAGTGGACCCACATGACGCATGTTTTTGAGTTGTCAGCATTTACCAAGGCCAACCATGGTCAAATAAGACTAGGGATATAGCTGCGAGTGAGACTAGAGAGATCGAAACATTAGTAGGTTCATTGGACTTGTAATTTGAAGTGCTACTATTACGATTCAAGGTCGTTGTATCTTGAGAGACGAGTGTTAGGAGATAGACAGCACCTGTGCACGGCATTATCCTCTTAAGGAGAAAGAGTCAAACTCTTGTCTTGATCATATTTTATTATGCTTCATTTAGTTCAAAAATGCACGTCGTAAATTGTCCTACCAATACCTTTGACAGCTTGCTAAAACGCACAGCGTAAATAGTCTTGCCAACACCTTTTACGGCACGCAAAGGATGCATACCATAAGAAGTCTTGCCAATAAATGTACTAAATGGTGAACTTTTACAGTGTGCTATAATTGATGCTGCTTATGTTTAACTCTTTAAGATGGGCAATTTATTCACGTCGTAAATAATCTATTTTTATGATATGTCTTTAATGCACGCCGTAAATACTCTATTTTTACGGTACGTCTTTAATGCACGTCACGAACGCATGCCGTAAAAGGCTACTAATGTGAGTGTGTGTGCAGCCGTGTGTGTTTGTGAGGGAGAATTGAAGGGGGAGATTTCCGTGGGGTGGTGATGGATGCGACGGTTGACAACAGTTGGAGGAGAGGCGAGAGTGAGGGAGAGGTGTCAAGAGGGAG